>OY998182.1:45085997-46285997 GCA_963921935.1 Galeruca laticollis
CTCAGAGACGGCAATTATCAAAGGGAGTGCGGGCTGACAACGCCTCTGATAAATAGAAAACGGAAACAGAAATTCTACCGTTTTAAATGAAACCTTCTATTTCTAGTTAATTCCGCAATATATTAAGAAGATTTTAAAAATTCTAAGATAATTGACAATTGTTTCGATATTAAATATCATCGTCAGAGTGACAGAAGTTACATTTCATTTGAAGTCTATCTGATGTTTAATCAATATTTTGGTTAGACCAAGAAGTGACCTACCTAGGGATTGACTAAATATATGTTAATAGAAAAAAGAAGAAGAAGATTTGATGGTACAAATATTGTAGCCTAGCTATTATTAGCCCTATCAGTATAGCTGTGCAACGATATAGAAAACCTGGAAAACTATATCTGCTGATCTTCACAATGATCACTTAAGAAGACTGTTTAAAAGTGAAGAGCTCCCTAGATGTATCTGTTCATTGACAACTTGATATTGTGGGTTTCTTAAGTGTCTTCTAATTTCTAATCCAGTTCCAGTTTCTCATCACAAATGTGTGGTACTTCTAGTTCTGTGTTAGGTGTCAGTGAATGTTTGGTGTCAAGTAAACGTTTTGCGTAGTGGGACTTATCTGGTTGTTTTAATGTATATGGCCGTAAATGTTCACTGTATCTGATCTCAAAATTTCTAACGGTTTGACCCAAATAGACAGCATTACAGTCTGGACATTTACGTTTATATATACCAGACTTCTTTAATGGGGATATTTTTGTTTTCACAATTAACAATTTTGTACTCACATCACTTTCTGTTTTGAAAGAAATTGTTGTATTTGTTGCTGAAGATATTATCTTGGAAATGTTATTAGAAGTATTAACTACATATGTGATTGTTTTATAATTTTTTATGTCGTTAGTTTGTTCAGGAAATATTAGTTTTTTTGCTTCTTTTTTATTAATCTATTTATTTATCATATGTAATGGATAACCGTTGGTTGCTATTTGTTTAATTGTATTGATTTCCCTATTATAATTACATTTGTTCCTAGGAAGTGAAAAAGCTCTATGTATCACATGCTGATAATTTATGTGACATGGGATGATTGGAATTATATGAAATAGTTACATGAGTGTGTATTGGTTTTCTGTAAATTGAATAATCAAGTACATTATTAATTCTTGAATGAATTCTCGAATCAAGAAAATTGATTAAGTTATTTTCTTCAATTTATAATGTAAATTTAATTTTTGGGTGTGAATTATTAATATACATCTAATTGTCGCTCACTACCCATAAAACAAGCTAATATGTCATCTACATATCTATACCAAAATAAGACATTCTTTGAAATATCACTGTCGAAGATTGTTCTTTCTGAATTGCCCATAGAAATGTTTGCAAAAATTGGTGATATAGGGCTTCCCAATAGTAAACGTTCATTTTGAATATGTATCTTATTGTCAAAACTGAAATAATTCTGAATAATACATACATCCAATAAATTAAGTATATCCGATATTATTCCTGGATTAATATTTTCATCTTCTAGTAATTTTCGTACAAGTACTAGACATTCTCTAGGGGGAATGTTATTGAACATATTGGTAACATCAAATGGAATTAGTTTATAGTTATCTTACAATTTGAATGCTTTTAATTTTTTGATTAGTTCTATTGAATTTTTAATTGAGTATTTATATGTATATCCGTAACTACTAAGTATATTGTTAAGTTTTTTTGCTAATACATTATTAGGAGTATTAACATAAGAAACTACAGGTCTAATTGTTTTCGTTATTTTATGTAATTTAACGACTCCATATAATTGTGAAGGATGAGGATTTTCATGAACAATGGACTTCTTTTCGTAATCACTTGAAAGATAATTTGAATTATTCATAATATCTCATACATTATTAGAGAACTTTTTCGTTGGGTCTGCTCTAAGAACATGTACATCGCTAGACTTTATAACGTTATATATTTCTGAATTATAATCATTAGTTGTCAATATGACATTGGCGTTCCCCTTGTCAGATTTTGTAACTGTAAAGATCCGATTAGATGTGAACAAGATGTCGACAACAACATAATACAACGAACAATGTAATTCAATTACCTTGGCGTATCAATATCAAGCAAGAGGGATTTAATGGAGAAAACACGAACTCAAGCGATGAAAGTATCAAGGTTCAGCGAATATTTGAGAGAAATGATATGGAAAAACAATATCATGAGTACACAAAGCAAGATAAGAATCTACAAAACATGCGTAAGACCTACTCTCACTTATGCCAACGAAGCAACGGCCGAAACATCAACAACAAAAAGAATAATGAGGACGACTGAAATGGAAACGCTAAGAACAATTAAAGGAGTGTGCCTCAGACATAGAATGAGAAGTCAGGACATTAGTGAAGAATTAGGAATTCAGGATGTGGGGAGATGGGTTAGAGAGCGTGAACGAGGTTGGAGAGATCATGTCGAAAGAATGCAAGAAAACAAATGGGCAAAATGGGCGAAAACCCAAAAACCAAACACACGGAGACCACTAGGCAGACCACCAAAAAGATGGTATGAGAGCTGGAGCTCAGCATCTCAAGAAGAGCTCAGGGGATGCCAAATATTCGGAATTAAACAGGACATGGTCCTACTAAAAGAAAAAGAAGAAGAAGAAATTCAAACCACTCCCTCTAGTTTAAAAACGGGGATTATATAATTATATTTTATTTGAAAGACTGAATAAATGCGAATTATGAAAAATGTTTTGTAAAACTTATGTTACAATGACTTTCTGTAGTACTCGTGATTTGCGCAAATCACCGCTTCGCTACTCTTACTACAAAACGAGTCATTGTGACACTTGTAAAAATAACTATTTTGAATTGTCACATTCAAAGATTTTGCTTCTTATACTGACCATACAAAATTTTGACAAAAATTGTAATACAGGTTTTCCCAATTGAAGGGTACAGGGGCAAAAAGATGAATGTCACAAAAACACGTTTCCGAGAAAAACGGTTTTGAAAGTTTGAAGATTTTGATATCGTACATCTGAAAACACAAAGGTGTCAAATATTTTTTAAACTTCATATAGTTATATTGTCTTACGTATATAAAACTACTATAGCGATATAATGACCACAGGCGTAGATAAAAAAATATTAGGTGACCTCACATTAAAAAAACGTCAAAATATATGAAATATATATTTTTATGATGGTTGAAAATAAACATTATTTCAATAATACTTTTTATTGTGAACGAATATTATTTTATCTAAAAAAGAAAAGTGTTATTCAGCATTGAGGATATGGTGTAAATATTCGAAATAGCTACTTGCTCCAGGATTTTGACAAAACTTCTTCAATTCTCAATTCTTGGAGGTTCTGGTACTTTTTGAATGGTAATGGAAGACGTTCATTGTACTTTCGACTTGGTAACACGAATTGACCAGCAGGCAATAAATCAAGATTCCTCTGTTTTTGCTTCGGTGTTATCACCACAGAAGTAGTACAGGGTCCATTGTAAGTTTCACGATACTCTATCATTCCGGGCATTCCTTCAAAAATTGTCAGTTCCTTTATAGGTCTGCTCTCGAATGGACACTTTTTGAAAAAGTGCCCCGAAAGATGATCCGTCCAGGAAGGAAATATATACTGATTCTCACAATCTACTAATTTGAATGGATTAGGCTTTGTCCTGGCGTTCAAGATCTCTACATTCCATTCTGCTGGAAGCTCTACGGTGGCTTTCAGGTTTATTAATCCCATATTTCGATCTTTGTCTAGATAACTATGTCCTCTCACGGGACAGGTCATCTTAATTTTTTTCTGTCGCTTTGTTTTATGTACGATGAAATGCAAAAAACGGAATTAAGTATAATTCTTATTTTGGCCGCCACACGAATCACAAAAAATTTCTAATTCTTCTACTCTCAAATCCAAATAATTAAAAATGAAGTGGAATAGCATAGATGCTACTTCATCAGCTCCTTTCTTTGGTGCGGTTTCTGTATAAGTATAAAAAAATTATTCACTTGTAGATAGCACATGGATATTTAAGGAGTAAAATGGAAGTTGACGTTTATAGTAGACATCATTGGTGCTTATATTAGGAATTGGTAAATTTTTCTGGAAATCCATGATTATTGCCTCTGTTTAATTATTTCTCTGTGCAATGAGGCGTGCCATCCTCTTTCTTTTATAGAAGGTATCAGCCTTCAGAAGGTGAAGTTTGTCTTCTGTTTCCAAGACTGATAAGTTCGCTATTTGTTTGGGATCTTGTACCATACTCAACTTCTTCGCCTTATACTCATCGCAACTGCTGCAAGTGTCTGTTCGTGGATATCCAAAACTGATGTTGAACTTTGTCACAAAAATGGTTCTGTAGGTTTCATAGGAAACTTTTATCCCAGGATATTTTTCCAGATACATTTTATGCATCTTTATCACATTCAGCTCTTCAGGTAAATAGATCCTTTCAGAATCGTGGAGGCTGTAATGCGATCTTCTACCCTTGAATGACTTGATATGTTCATAAACCGCGTTTGAAGTTGCTTCTTCAAGTTTGTTTTTATGGTTAGTGTGTCGACCTTGCCTATCATGTTGCACATATCCAGAGGTGATCAGCTGCTTTTGGATACCTTGAAGACGTTTCGCAGATATGCCGTGAAATTAAGCATTGCTTTATAACATATCGGTATTTCTACAGAATTATCATCACGCTGAATGTGAACTTTGTACTTATATGAGAATGAGTGGTAATCGGCGTTTTCATCGTTGATTTTCCTACTCCAATGTCTCTTCACCGAGTGAAATGAAATCAATCCCCCCAAATAGAGATTCTGTTCGTCATGTGATTCGAATCCATTTAAATGTTTAATAATAAGTTTTCGATCTCCTTCTGTGATATGGTGGAAACATTTGAGCTTGGTGCAATCACAACTTACACCTGTTTCATGACTCTGTAGTCGCAGTTTTTTTCAACATCTCTCATACGTTCATGGAAGGCCCTCTTTTTAGAGTTCAATGGAATATTTTCATTCGTTTCGTCAGTCATTGTACAGTACCTGGAACATACTTTATTGGATTCAAATTACCAAAACCAAATTGTCGAATTCACTTACTTTCTCACTATAGCATGCGTATAAGGAATCTATCAGATTATGCTTTTCTGATGATATTATCACTGCACACTTGTGTTCTTCTAGACAGCTAAAATCAAACTGAATTAATCATGCAAAACAGCACTAAGAAAATACGCGCCAGTTGACATTAATTTTTTTTCGCTAGAACGCAGAGACATTCATCTTTTTTTTCCTGTACTGGTAATTTTAAATTCGCTGTTACATGCCAGTTTCATTGTTTTTACTTGTTTCGAATAACATTTTGAATTCTAACGTATTTGTTCTCCAGTTTAGCACCATAATCTCAAAATGGCCGTTTCTGGACATTCATCTTTTTGCCCCTGTACCCTTGAATTATACCAATAACATGAATTGATTTAACAAAATCAGCGTTGAAACAGTAAATTTAGCTAATTAAATTGACTTGTAGCAACATATTCTGACCTTATGTAATAAATTTACTTCTTAATTATCCAATGCTGAAAGAATTTTTGGTCTAATCCAATCGTATGAATTAGTCATATGTAAGGCATACTTTTCGATTCCCTATATTTGTTAGATAATAAATTGAGTGATAGTGTCTCTACTGATAATTCTTTGAATTTCTGGAGTTTCCCAGTTATATCAGTCGCCTCAATTTCCGTTAATGTAATTTGAACCACCAAACTCGTTTCGTAATAGTTTCGGTAACAACTGACTAATCAATGAATTCGTAATGCTGGTATAAATTATATAATAGCTTTCATATTATATATAACGTTGAAGATTATTATTCGAACAGACTTCGTAGAAGAAGAAATTAATCAATTCATTTTTAATATGTATTCCTTGAATTTTATGTTTTTCTGATGTGTTTTGTATGTATCAAAAACTTTCTAAGCCAAATTCCTGAGAATATTACTAACGTTAGTTATAGGGTGCGCGTGTAAAATATGGAAACAATAAATAAGGTTAAAATTATTGACCTTCGCCCTGACGTCATTACTATCTGGTAATATAACCGACAAATGTGAGACTATTTTGTTATGATGTTCACTATTGATAGAAAGAGATGCTACCCAGATAACAATTTTAGGTACTATACGTGTGATAGGAATATCCATTTAGGAATAATAATATGCTATGGATATGCATTTTTTGCATTCAGCATGTACTAAGGATGTTCCAATAATATGGAAATGTCCCGCATAAGTTTGTGCTACAGACATTCTATGTACATAACAAAGCATATTATTTGCATGTGCATTTCACATATTTTAGAATTTTGTATGGAAAGTACAAGCATTGCACATAATATGTACATTTGCTGGGAATGTAATTCACGTGGAAAGCATATTCTATAGTGTAGCAAACTCATATCTTATGCATGTGCTATTCTGTACTCAAAATAATGAGTTTAGTATAATAGTAATTTATACAACAAGAGCATAGAGTGGTACATTTTTTCACGAATGGAAAAAGTTGACCTTACGAGCCGTCAGGCGAGTGCGGCAATTCCATAAGTGAAAAAAAGACACTTTATGCACATGTTGCATGCATTATTTTAGCTACAGCCCTATATAAAAAAATAAAATGCAAATAGAAATTTGGGATATTTTAATTAAGCTCCTTTGGTAAATTACAATTATGTGTATTCCAAGTTTCATGAAAGTTCATCCTCGATGCCCAGCCAAGTATCTTAGAAGTCCATCCTCGATGCCCAGCCAAGTTTCATTGTGTTATCTCATGGAAAGCGTGAAATAAAGTTATGGCACTTCTTTTAACGCTTTTATACTTTTTTCACTCTAACCATAAACAACCACTTTAAACGCTACAAAAAGATGAAATATAAGGTACTTTAAAGATAGGGCGTAGAAAAATATTTTTCCTTATTTAAATATTTTATCACACTTGGTTGTACCAACAAATAAAAAGGTACAAACCATTGTGATAAGATATTAAAATATTCCAGAAATGACTGGAAGCCTATATGAAATTCTAAGAAATATGATTTCAAGCAATGAGTTGAGCTTGTCTTTAGAATTCCTGATTTACATGCATAGGTAAAATAATGAACATTTACAATATCTTTCAAAAACTCTTGAGCTTTATTAGTAGTACATTTTATCAGAAATTTCTACAATGGACAATGGCATATTAATTGTGGACTTCTGCTTATTTCCATATTGTTTCAGGCAGAACAAATTCTGCTTAAGCTGCTATATATGTGAAAAATGTTTATTTATTTTGTAACTACGAGTATTTGTGTTAAGCTGAAGAATCAACATATGACTATTTTATCTCCAACTTGTTCAGGACCTCGAGATTCTATGTAAGACGTACATACAGTAATGATTTTGTAAAAATCTTAAATAAATATTGTTACAAATATTATAATGTAGTTGCCAGTAATATTCAAATGCTACCCAAAATCGTATTAACTGATATATAATTAATATATATCAAACTAACGAAATTAACATTTTTTAATAAAAAATAAAAAAATAATATTCTTCCTTATTTAAACCAAATAATAATTCTTAGAATAAAGTATATACATTCCACATCTTAATTATCTTCACATCCTTACTCTGAAAATAGAAAACATATTTAACTAAGTATTTTTGAGTAGTACTTTTTATATTACCTCTTGATTTTTCATCTTTCACAAGCCACGCTTTAATGACACTAATAATATATGTTTCTGTAGCTAGCCTAAAACAACCTTTTACTGCATCTGCAAAAAATATTCAATGAAATTACCAATCAAATATCTGCGTGTGTTAATAATACAGTAGAATGTTGTCACGATACAATCCATGAACAATGACTTAACTAATATAACTTTTGAGAGAATTAAACTCTTGAATGGTCTTTTTTGTTTCACCCCAACCTAGGAGAATTTATTAGCGATATAATTACTTAATATTTACCAATAATTGAGTATCTGCACTTGGAGTATATAAAGCAGATAACGACGATATTCCCTTATTTGCTATACGCCTATAATACCCCGAACTATATTTATAACCTCTTTTCGGTGCTCCTGTATGATTTTGAATAGGACAGGTTAATATATGATATGCAATCACTACATTTGTTACCTACTCTAATAATTTCAACTAGATACTTCACTTTTTATTTTTAAAAAACCAAAACTCGTTATCACGCTTTCAGTCAAAAACGTAGATATTAACATAACCTGTATTCTACTTCTCACATACTCAATTTTAGATTCAGCCTTTACTCATTAGGGAGTTACAATCACCTAAATAGTTTTCCTATTTTGAAAGCGGAAGAAAATTAAAAACACCACATAAAAAAGTGAATATTAAAGATGAATATATTTATATTTTTCACTTTATCACACAAATACAGTTGTGATAATTTTATCTTAGTAAAAAAACTAAAAGCTATTCAACTTATGGCCTCTCTGAAACAATAAACCGATCAACATCCATCAATAATAACAAACTATTATGAATATATTTGTAGTATTGAAACGTAAATAAACTCTGTACATTTTTCATATTCTATTTTTGCAAAATTGAGTGATCGTTCTAAGGGGAATCTAGTTAACAAGTGCTTAGGATGTACCAGAAAATATTCTTTTAAGCACATCCTTAATATGTACTAAAAGTAATGTGTGACTTACACATTCTCATCAGTATGTACTTGGCAAGTACTCAACAGAATGTACAATTTCGACTTCAAATAGCACGAACTTATTATTTTCACCACGCGCTATGGATGTCTCATGTATATACTTTAGAGAATGTACGGATTATCATCTTGTGAGCACATGCTAAGAATATGTTTGTACTTTCAGTGTTATCTGGGTACTTAATAATTATATCGGTTATATTATCAGATATTAATGACCTCAGGGTAAAGATCAATAATTTTAAGTGTTTATAGTTTATTTACGATAAAAAGACGATGACGTTGCAAAACAAAATATTGTCATTTTTCCAAGCTGTAGTTTTTTCCTTTACTTAACGAAAACTAGAGAAGTTCTTCTTTTCCATTGTCCCGTGCCTTGTAGGGCGTAAGTCAAAAATATTTATTTAAAAATTAAAGGCTTGTATTATAGGCTTGATTAATTTAATATAAATATTTATTCATGAAAAACTATAGATAAGATACAAGAAACAGTAACCAATCATTCTATATTCGAATTAACAATTGATTATTTTACATAGGAGAGGGTTAAATGACGAACTGTAGATCCTTATACCTTATTCTATGCTCTATAGAACCATCTTCAAGAGCACTGCAAGGGTTTACGCTAAAAGGAATCAATACAAGATGTTATCATCTTCATGTAAATTAAAATATTGTTTCTTTATACAATATCCATTATATTTATTATAATGAAAATAGAATGGAAACGAAAAATATAGATACACAAAATAAAATTTTGTTACAAGATATAAAAATTTTATCAGTTTTATTTATGTAGAGATACTGTGGTCGTTGTTTCAATTTGTGTATTATAAAATAACTGTACCTAATTAATCTAATAATAGTTATTAGTCATTTTGAAATGGTGGAAGTAGAGCAAATTGGATAAAAATATACAAAAAATAAAACACAAGATTTCCACTACTCTACTACAAAAGCATCACTATCTTCATCGTCACTGTCAAAATTAATAATAAGTGGAGGCACATCCTGTCTATCAAATACAACTTCTCTATCCCACCCATCCTGTATAATTTTTTCAGTGTGCTCTACTGTCTTTGACCACATATAGGGAGTCACTTTTTCTAAAGACTTCATCCATACACCTATTGCTTGTTCTGTTGAAGAACCATCAGTTCCCACATGATCTCTATAAAAAATTTTAACTATGCCCCAAATATGTTCAATGGGGTTGAACGTACAGTGGTAAGTGGGAAGTCGAAGCACTATGTGACTATATTTTTCAGATAATATGTCAGCTCCATATACTATTGGTGGTTTATTCCTACAAAAATGCATATATTTAAACAAAATAAGTTATCTAAGTATTACCATAATATATTGAAAAATGTTTATATCAACTTTCCGTTGTACTAAATTCAATAATTGGCTTTTCAGGAAAGTATTTTCAAAAGCAATATCATTTTGTATCAACCAGTTCTGTATATCAGCCTTTTGGTAGCTGTTGTTGGTACTATATTGATCACTGTACTGTGATAACTTGCATTATCCATTAGAATTGTGACAGGTTTTTCCAAGTTCACTAAAAGCTGGTATTCAAACCAATGCAAAAAAATTTCTCGGATCATTTCACCGTGGTAATCACCATCTTGTTTTTTGGAGGAAAAAACCAGCCCTGCTCCAGGAATAAATCCAGAAGAGGAACCAGCATTCAATACTATATACATACAATAAGGAATTAACAAATTACTACTAGGTAGCTCAAAACAACTATTAATAATTATATAGATTCAAATAAAATAGTGTGTCTAGTAAATATTTGAAAAGGTCCTAAAATGGAAGGAATGTTAGTACATCATAAATTAATGGCTAAATTTCATTATTCCATTACCTTGGACCACCAATTTTGGTTTTTTTCACGCTTCTATGATTAGAATCTTGCCAAAAATGTCCAACAGTTCCGTCTTTAAATATCCAGGTCTCATCCAAAAACACAAATTGTTATAAACCTTCCCTTTTTATCTTAACATATTCATGTAAAAAATGTACACGTTTTATTGCAATATGTGGCAAGTGCATTAAACCACGACGAGGATCATATTTTTGGTATTAAAATCCAATATTTTTCACTATCTTCCAGAGTGATGTTAAACAACCATTAAATAGTTCACGCTCCTGGAGTTTGTCTCTTAAAGTTTTCAAGGTTATTTGTTCCTCTGAAAGAAAATTGTGTTAGTTAATTGTGAATAAAATAAAACAGTAAATTCAATATACTCACTGTTCCCATACATTTCGTATATAACATTTCGGAAAGCATTTTGATCAAAGTTATCCATTTCAACAGTAGGTTTTATGCGTTGCCTCTTTTTGGGGCCTCATTGGGGTGGTAGATCTACATTCAATCTTTCAACTATCATTTTTTTCTAGTACATTGGATATTAATGAAACCATTCTTTTAGAACGGTATGAATTTGCTTCAGTTGGGTCTTTTTCGGGTTCACTAATCATCATGATTTTAACGATTTTCGAACATTTTGGGCATTATCTAAGTCTAAGTATAGCGTCACATCTTTGACGAAGATGTGATGTTTCTGAATAGGTTTCCAACATCCAGTGACTATAGATTGCTGAGTGCTACTATTGAAATATCTACAGATTTGGAAAGCCACAAAATAAACAAAAAGAAGGTCTAGTCATGGGTTCAAACAATAGACGAGACAGTGTATATACAATACATTGATGATACAATAGAGACCAGGTCGGCTCCAACCGATATAAATGACCTAAATGACAAAATAGTGAACACCATCAGACAGGCAAAAAACAAATTCTGTCCGAAAACCGAAAACTAGCACAGAGTAAGTCCAGGAACAAAGAAAAAAATGAAAGAACGGAGAAACAAGGCTATTGATGTTGAGACAGAACCCTGCGAGATGAAGGCCATCAATAAGGAGATATCGAAAGCTATTCGGAAGGGCATAAGACAATACAAAAATAAACAAATTCTCCGAACTATTGAGGAGAACAAAAGTAAGAAGGTTATGAGAAGAAAATTCACAAATGGCAGGAAAGAAATATATCAGTTCAAAGACGAGAACGGTAACATAGTAACAGATAGAGATAAACTAATACGAACAGTAGAAACATTCTAAACAATCCTATATAAGTCTCAAATAGATCAGACAAGAGAATAACCAGTACAGAAGAGACAAAACCAAGGCTCCGAAAAAATATTCGATATATCCCGATATACATTGGAAGGAAGATGTTTTAAAAAGATAGATGGAATTTGGTCAGGACCCGGACAAGTATCTTTAAGGTTGGATAAGGCGTCTTCATATTCTGACATGGTGAGCGGTACATTTATAGGATCGTCATTTTCTGTAGTCACTTTCAGGCGGTTTTGTTCTAGTGTTTTGTGAGCTGAAAAAGTTCTCGTATAATTGCAATCACTGGAACGGTTCTCGTACGTTACAGCAAGCGCACCTGCAATAGTTGAGTTAGTTGTCAATATAGTTCCTCCCATGTTGAGTATTTTTATATTATTACTTGAATGAATGCCTTCTGCCAGACCTCTGTCATTGGTGTATCTGGGTTATCCCGATATACCATGCACTTCATAAAATGAAAAATAACAGAGCTCTTGCACAGGATGAGGTAGAAACGAAGGCTATAAAGTTTGAAGGACAAATTTTGATAGAAGGAATTCTAGAACTTTTTAATCTATGCTTACATAACCACAGAATCCCAACCTCATGGAATTACTCACTTACGATATTGCTCTATAAAAAAGGAGACGAGTCTAGAAATAGGCTGGATTTCGAGCTCGTTACGGCACCAACGACCACCTCCAGTGCTTGAAACCCCTGATCGAGAAGAATATTGAAAACAGCAGACCTTTAGTCCTAACATTTGTTGATTTCTATAAAGCGTTTGATACGGTAGAATTAACAGCCATTATAAAAGCATTGAATTAATGCCGAATAGACCATCAATACACAAGTGTGATCAAAAATATATACAACAACGCCCCAACAACGATCAACCTCCACTCACAGACAAAGAAAATAAAAAAAAGACGTGTGGTACTCGGAAATTGCCGCGGTAAAGCTATTGCGTAGAGTTTTACACTTTGACGTTCACAATTTCTTTTTCTTTTTAGCTCTTTTTTTAGCATTAGAAGTTTCACTTTCACAGTCCTCGTATCAGCATAAAATAATGAAAACTTATTGGACAGTCCTCGTATAATCACACAAGTATCAAAATTTCTTGGGCAGTCCTGGTATCAGCATAAAATAATCAAAACTTATTGGGCAGTCCTTGTATAAGTATTAAAAATCAAAATTTATTGGACAGTCCTCGTATCAGCATAAAATAATCAAAACTTAGTGGAGAGGCCTCGTATAATCATAAAAGTATCAACATTTGTTGGGCAGTCCTCGTATAAGTATGAAATAATCGAAATTTATTGAACACTCCTCGTATAAGTATTAAAAAGAACAAAATGTATTGGACAGTCCTCGTTTAATCATATCAGTATTGAAATTTATTGAGCAGTCCTCGTATCAGCATAAAATAATCAAAACTTATTGGACAGCACTCGTATAATCATAAAAGTATCAAAATTCATTGTGCAGTCCTCGTATAAATATAACACAATCAAAACGTATTCGACAATCCTCGTATAAGCATAAAATAATCAAAACCTATCGGACAGTCCTCATATAGTCATAAAAGTATCAAAATTTATTGGGCAGTCCTCGTATAAGTTTTAATGAAATAAAATTTATTAATAGTCCTCGTATAAACATAAAATAATCAAAACTTATTGGACAGTCCTCGTATAGTCATAAAAGTATCAAAATTTATTGGGCAGTCCTCGTATAAGTATAAAAGAATTAAAATTTATTGACAGTCCTCGTATCATCATAAAATAATCAAAAATTATTGGACAGTCCTCGCACAAGTATAAAAAACTAAAATTTATTGGACAGTCCTCGTATAAGCATATGGGTATTAAAATTTACTGGACAGTCCTCGTATCCTGTCAGGTTATTTTCGTTACGGAATTTCTGGATTCGGTCTCCACGCTCAAGGCCCGCGATAGAAGCTAATGCAATAGCTTAAAAGAGGCGTAAGGCAAGGTGATACTTTATCAGCGAAACTATTCATCCCTGTCTTAGAGTATGCTCTTAAGAACCTAGAATGGGAAAACAGGGGCATCAGTATCGATGGAGAAAGTCTCAACCATTTTAGATTCGCCATAATGATCCAATAACTCAAAAATGCAATACAGACGGTCGAACTGAAGATAAATTTCGAAAAAAATAACCAATCTAGTCCCCAGTAAGCTATTAAGTGTAGACAACAATCAGATACAATACAATGGTGCATAGCTATATAAATCTGGGGCATGAAGTGAGGATTGATAGAGACAACCAAACAGTATCACTGCTCAGGAGAATAACATTGGAATGGGTAGCATATGGCAAACTCTATGATGTATTCAAGAGCGATATTCCGATCAAGCTGAAAAGAGAGGCTTTTAACATGTGTGTTCTACTCATTCTCACCTACGGTGCAGAGACTTTAACCCTGACCAAAGCATCGGCACGAAAACTACAAAAAAACGTAACGCAGGATGGAACGATCGATGCTTGGAATAAGTCTAAGAGTCAGATTTCGAGGAGATTCGCAGAAGTACGGGTGTAGATAATGTTCTGGAGAGAATAACAAGAGCTGAGGCTGATCTCCAATCAGATGGAGCGATGACCTGAAAAGAATCTATACCAACTGGATAGCAACCGCCCAGGACAGAGAAAGATGGAAATTGTAACAGTAAAATTGACTTATTCCCGTTAAAAAGTTAAAAAAAGGGACTAAATTTCACCTCGATTGTATAAACAACGCATCATGATAAATTATATTATGTATTATTTGATAATGTGTATTTTATTCGGTGATTGATTGGTCATAATTGGTACTACTGAGTATGCAGCCAGTAATAGACCTTAAAGTATGTTGGGTTTAGTTCTGAATAAATAACTAAATATTTCAGTCGATAGAGTCAACTTATTAAATTCGCATATGACAAAAACAAATGTCAAAGATAGCGTCTTCCTTTTGTGAGCAACTTTCACTCGTGTAGGTCGTTATGGCTTCCTTTTTAAAAGAGGGTATGTATTTTTAATTATTCTCTCGAATTTAGCATTATTATCAGAAATTAATTAATTTTAGACGGATGGTTGAAAATATTTTTCATTAAATTTAACTTGAAATACATAGAAAATAACTTTTTACACACGGAAAAAGGTTTTTTAAAAAATTATTTATTTAACAAAAGTTACAAGTTTCATGATTCGAAGTAAATTCTAGACTGACTATATAAACTAAACAATTTAAAAAGGTAAAAATTACAATGTAAACAAAAATAAGGTTCAACAATTTATAAAACAACAGGTTATTACACAATATGCTGATTAAGCAATTTATTTAATATGTACTAAGTAATTTAAGGTATATAACACCTCCCCCATTAGATCGACGCACCCCCTGGAAGTTGAATTTTCTTTTCTTGTAATTCCATTGGAGTTTCTTCTGATTTTCTTCTTTTCTGAATTTTCTTCAAGAGTAGCCAAATAATTATCAATACTCCGCTAGAATATAGAAATATAGTCCATATGCTAGGAATATGGAGATTTAATTGTTCTTCCTGAATTGGTGTCAATCCTTGCGAAGATATTTCTTTTAATTTTAATTTTTCCAAATTTATTTCCAAAGGCTGGATTTTAATTTTATTAAAATGTGTCTGAAGTTCATTCAGTACCAGTGGTTGACCAAAAGTTCTATCTTGAAATATTAATTCTTGATTCTTAAAAGTTATTTTCCATGGCGAATTTTTGATTAGGAAAATTCCTTTTGAAATTTTGATTTCTGTGTCTTCTGAACATTTAATTATCAAGTTTTCTTCTTCGGGAAATACTACTAGGTATTGGTTTATTTCTGGTATAATTTCCAAATGATTTTCAATAATTTTGATTTTAGTGTATTCGCAGTTAGTAGAGTTTTCCATCAATAGTATTTGTTCTTCACATAACTGTTTATTATTATCTTGAAGGTGTGAAGCACATTGAAAATTTTCACTTCTTGTACAAATATCGTTTAGAGATTTTATCTGTGTATCAGATCTTAGCAAATACTTTGAATTTGGTATTATTATTACGAATTCTGATTCTAGCTTAGTAAGTATGGGTAATAAATAAAATAATTCAAACTCAATATTAAAATGTATAGGAATCGATAAAAAAAATTCTATTCTATTTTTACTTATTCTACATGTTATGTCTAAAATTGATTCGAGGTTTAAAATATTCTCGTATTTCAATTCCAACGGTAATTGTAATTTATAATACGAAGATATTTTTTGCAGCTCTGTAAATAATTCTTTTGATATAATTGTACTCGAATGCAATGTCCTTAGTTTGCAGAATGAACAAGAAATCTCTACAGTTTCTATTAGATCTAATATTACATTATAAATAATTAAAACTTAATTCAACATTGTTTAATAAAAATAAAGTTATCATGTAACATGTGTAGATAAACTTCATTTGTTTTAAATGTTCTAATATTGAACTTATTCTGTAATGAAAGTATAAGGTTTCTTCTTAGGTCGTTTTTTATTTGAAATATGAATATCTTCAGCGGTATTAAAATGACGTGTTACAATTTTCGCAGTTTTATTTTTTCTGTTTACGGAGGGTCTGGAAGATCTTCTCTACTTTCATTAGCTTTTTAAATAACTTTGTCTTTAGTTTCTTGCAATGATTTATTTATTTCAGAATAAAGTAATTTCATTTTTTCTTTGTGATTATGAATATATTTATTTACTAATTGTCGATCAATATCTAAATCAAAAGAAGAGTTATTCTCCAAATGACCTGTAATAACTTCGTATGGTTTTAGTTTCGTTACAGAGTGAATACTATTATTATATGCCAAAAGAGCATAATTTACTTTTATTTCAATAGGTTGTTTCTTAAATTCGTTCTGATTATTTAAAAGTCTAATATGTTCAATAATTGTTGAATGAAATCGTTCGGCAATGCCGTTTGCTTCAGGATGTTGTGAACTGATAAAATGAATTTGAATTTTATGAGTTTCTAATAAATCTTTTACTAAACTATTTTTTACATCTGTTCCGTTATCGGATATTATTTGTTCCGGTATACAATGATGGGTGAAATATATAATTAAATTATTAACTATCTCTATACCTTGGGCCAAGCTCAATTTATACAACTGCCCATATTTTGAAAATGAGTCTATTATATTTAGATATTTCGTATTTTCTAAAGCAATAGTGTCTAAATGTATCATTTGAAATGGTTTTATAGCTGTTGGGGTAATATTAAAATATGGTTTCACGGGTTTCCGATCATATTTTGTTATCTGACATATTTCACATTCGTTAATGTACGTTTGAATGGAAGATCTTTGATTAGGCCAATAGTATCGAGATTTCATATTATTTTCGGTTCCATCTAATCCTCTATGATTCCGTTTACCTTCATGATAGTTTTGTATTACTTCTTCGATTTCATTTAGAGGGATGTCAATTAATTTTTTATTACATTTGATAAATGAAATGTGTTAATTTTTGAAATATGTTTGTATAACAGTGCTGAATTTTTCGTATAAGGGATCTTCAAAATAAATATGATATTTTGCTTTTGGTGCTACATATTCTTTCACGAAACTCATTACGTCGTGTTCAAAGTTATTTTTAGAAAATTGTACTAGAATTCTTTGCTTAGTTTCATATAATTTAATTATAGTTGGTATATCTGGTTCAAAATTAACTTCAGAGATTAAAATTTGATTTTTTCCCACATTTACTGCAGATTCCGAAATAGGTATTCCTGCAATAGGATTTTCTATGTTAGTGTGAATGGTATTATTATCGTCATCGATTTCGTCAATGAAATCTTCAGCTTCTACAATAAGTGATTCGGTTTCTACATTTTTATTTTTAGTATTATTTGAAAGTGAGTCATTAAATCTTTCCATATAAACTAACAATTTTTTGGGAGGATTATCCGAAGAGTTTACTCCATTCATATTCAGCTGTATTCGTGATAAACAGTCACTATTAGTGTTCAATGCACCTTTCTTGTACACTATATCATAGTCGTATTCTTCGAGTTTCAACCGCCATCTAACTAATTTGGAATTGGGATCTTTCAAAGAAAATAACCATTGAAGTGGTTTATGATCTGTTACTATAGTGAATTTTCTTCCGAAAAGATATGGCCCAAACAATTGTAAGGAGTTCCTTTTCAATTGTTGAATAATTTACTCCAGAATCATTAAGTGTTCTGCTAGCATATGCCACAGGTAAATCGGTTCCGATTTTTCCTTGGCTAAGAACAGCGCCTAGAGCAAAATTGCTTGCGTCTGTTGTGAGATTAAATGGACGAGAAAAGTCCGGGTATTGTAAAATAGGATCATTTAATAACATATTATTACAAGTATCAAAACAATTAATATAATCGGGATATTTTATGTTAATTACTGCATTTTTCTTAAGACGATTAGTTAAAGGTTTAGTTAGTTTTGAAAAATCTTTAATGAATTTTCTATAATATCCAAGAAGTCCAAGAAAAGCTTTGATTTTTTTACTAGTTTTTGGTATGGGAAATTTTTTAATAGCACTTATTTTATCGGGATTTGGTTTTACACCTTCAGGGGTAACAATATGTCCTAAATAAGCTACTTCTTTTCTCAAAAATTCGGATTTGTCAATTTGTATTTTAAAATTTGATTCGCGTAACCTCTTAAATACTTCTTTTAAATTATTTATGTGTTCTTGCAAGCTTGTACTAAATTTAATGATATCGTGAAGATAACCTAAACATTTTTGGTTTTGGATACCTCTTAAAATGTGGTCAATCACTCTTTGGAAAGTTGCTGGAGCTCCCTTTAGTCCGAATGGCATTCTCAAAAATTCCCAGTGGCCATTTTCAGTAGTAAAAGTCGTTTTGGGTATATCTTCTTCAGCCATCTCAATTTGGTGAAATCCGGAGGCAAGATCCAATGTAGTGAAGTATTGGCAACGTCCTAATTTATCTAATAGATCAGTTATGTTTGGTAATGGATATCTATCTCCAATAGGTATTTCGTTAAGCTTGCGATAGTCTACGACGACTTTGAATTTTTGTTTACCTGTAGAGTCCAATTTTTTTTTGGAACAAACCAAATACTACTCGAGTACGGTGAGGATGAGGCTCTTATGATATTTTGATCTAACATACCCTGTATTTGATTTTGGACTTCTTTTTTATATACTTCTGGATATCTATACGATTCAGTATAGATAGGTACATCCTAGTAAAAGTTAGTTGATTACCATCAACATGAAAAATGTCAGAATATTCTTTAATTAATTTAAGAATAGCATTGCGTTCTTTAGAATTCATATGTTCTGTTCGAACTTTATTAATATCAAATTTGGATTTTTCTGGATAAATAGCAATAAAATTAGGGCTCAAGGTTTCTTCGTATTCGTTAAACTGTTCAACCTCTAAAGGAGCACTTAAATCTAACTTAAAATATGATTCAGACGGATTTAAAATAGTGCATACAGCTTGACTATTTTCCGCTTTTGTAAGACATTCCGGAATTTCTAATTTTCCGATTTTTGTATGAGTTATAATTATATCGCCATTATTAATATCATCAATATTCAATTTAATTATTTGTTCAGTTCGCGGAGGCACTACTATACAATTCGTGTTCTCGCTTCTGATTTGAAAATAATTTATTTTTATTCCACTGTGAGGCGTAATTAAAACATTATTTACTAAATCAATAGTTGCATTCAATTTTTTCAGATTATCTAAACCTAACAAGCAATCGAAATGATTGTGAAATTTAAATATACAATATTCTAAGTTCATTTTATTTTTTATTTTGAATATCTTTGAAGATGGAATTACTGTACAATAATTTTGTTGACTTGAGCCTGAAGCGGAAGTTACTTTGAAAGATTTTTTCATAGTTGATTTTCAAAAATATTTCTTTGCAATTTCAGGTGTTACAAAAGATTTTGTACTACCTGTGTCAATCATTACTTTTATATTTTGTTCAGGAAATATTATGTACGTTAATTCACTTTCATAATTCGTTGAATTAAATATTTCTACGTGTCTGTCTCTTCCGAGTCAATTTCGTCTAAAAAACAATCTTCAACATCAGTGTGACGTTCAGTATCGTCCATATTATGCATTTCTTCCGAAATAAAATTTTTTCTATTACCTACGAAATGCGATTGATTTTGGCCATTATTTTCATTCTGTACATTTGGTTGATTGTACGTATTAGAAGTAGATATACTCATTGGAGTAGGTTTTTGAAATTGATAATTTCTACTAGGTCTGAGAACATTAGTATTTCTATTCTGAAAACTGGTATCTCTACTTGTACTAGGTAAATTATTTTCATTGTTGAAATTTCTATTAAATTGTGGTTGATAACTATGTTGTAAATTTGGTCTGCTTACCGTTTGCTTATTATTAGAATAATTATTTTTATGTGATGTAACATTAAACTGAGACTTAGGCTTATCAAATGAATTTTTTGGATATGTATTGTTATTATTATTACTTAAATAAACTTGAAAGTCATTCGTTAGAGCATTTAATGCTGAGTTCAGATCGCTAGGATCCTTAGTACGCATTAGTGTAGCGAGAGGTTCCTTTAATCCGCGCAATAGTACTCTTAGTGCAAAATTTCTGAAATAGTTGCCTAAAATGGCTTGTTCACTTGCATTAGAGCGTGTCATTAATAATGATGTTTGTAGATTTAAAATATGCTGTATCCTATTGTAAAAGTCAAAAAGTGATTCATTTCCTTGCTTTAATTCCGATATTTCAATACTTAACTTATAAATGTCTCGTTTATCAGCGTATGTGGTCAATAAAGCATCTTTCAAATTCTGCCAATTTGAAATACTACAAATTGAAATATTTATTGCGGCTTGGCCTTTAATGTTAGATAAAATACTAGACATCAAATATTCTTTTTGAAAGTCTGTTAAATCTACTGTATTGTAAAATTTATTTACTAATTTTTCAGAAATTTCCATGAATCTGGGTAATAAAGCATTTTCGCCATGGAATTCTGGAATCATGTCCAGATATTCCTTTTTCCATTGTGGTACCACTTGATCTACCGGCATTTTGTATAATGTATTTAATTTAAATCTAGGTTTTCATAATTCGATATTTATTTTACGATTACGATATGTTTGTTAGCCAGAATCTAAATCAGAATCAGAATCTGAGTTGTCAGAGCTTTCTGAATTAAATAGACAACTATTTCCTCTATACGACATCAAGTACTTACATGAAAATTAGGAGTGCTTTCGCCATCTAGTTGTACCTGTAGTTGGAATTACCAATATTCCCTTGAAATTCCTTTTCGTACGAGCCAACTGTCTTCGAGTTAAGCTACTTAATTCACTTAACCAGGAGTCTCAATTATTCACTTAAGGTACGTTAATAAATCGTTGATACGAACCGATCGTTATATTCACTAACGCCCGTTTGACATATCCTACTGACTGCGCCAAATAACTTTTTACACACGGAAAAAGGTTTTTTAGAAAATTATTTATTTAACAAAAGTTACAAGTTTCGTGATTCGAAGTAAATTCTAGACTGACTATATAAACAAAACAATTCAAAAAGGTGAAAAATACAATGTAAGCAAAAATAAGGTTCAACAATTTATAAAACAACAGGTTATTACACAATATGCTGATAAAGCAATTTATTTAATATGTACTAAGTAATTTAAGGTATATAACATAGATGTACGAGTTAGGTTTTTCTTGTTAGCCACTGGGCGAAGCCAGCATTTTCTATGATGCTTTGGAGGATTTTATAACATTATAACTTCTTTTAATTTCTGGGGTTACTGGACGATGATGTTTTTTACATGCATCTGAGCTGAACCAAGAACTTAATTTTTCTACAAGAAAATTGTTTGGGGAGATGAACCACACATTGTCGGATGGTGTCATCGCTTTGTGCTTGTCATCCAGATAACTCTTATGTCCATAACATTTGACGTAAGCCAACTCCTTTTATGTTTGGACCTGCCGGACCTGAGGACGACCATTTCTCCTAAGCGGTGCCTCTTTGTTGAGGAATGCCTTACCTGGGCAGTGTCGAGCACTCACCGAACTTTCATCGTATAGAAAACAGCTCTCAGTTATGAGATTTCGATTAACAGTGTCTTTACTACAAGGTGAAATTTAAAAATAATGAACATAAGGTTAGTGTAAATATTTTTCAGTATTTTTGGGCTACATTTCCAAATTTGTATCTTCGAATAATTAAAGACACGTCAAATTTGTTGGGTTATATTTCATGGCTACCTATAAGTGTCGAGTGGTATTATTTTCATAAGTTTGGGTTTAACGCTTATCAAAGACCATTTTTCAAGTTCTTCTTATGAGTTTTTACTCAATGTTTTCCTAGGTAATATCCTAAGAAGGTCTTTAAAATTAATAAATTTATTTTGCTGTAAGTGCAGCGTTACTAGTGGTTATGATCAATTTTCATCTTTAACCCATTCATGCCCAAAGTTGCGTTTTCGCAACAAGTGGTAGTGGCGAACCTAATCCCATCTATTGAGCCAATATCTAACTGAAATCTATTTAAAGTGCAGATTTTCTTTAATTTACAGTTAACTTTAACTAAACCTACCAGTATATGAACTAATAAATGACATTTATATGCAGAATTTAGGAAATAAGTTGAGGGTTTCATTTGGTGACAAGTCGCACTGTGATTTTTTCAACATAAAGGGGAACAGTTTTAAAGTTTCAGAAGGAACATTGATTTTTTTGTGCTAATAGGATCCAAAGGAATTATTTGTTAGCCATATATCAAGTAAGTACCATATGTTTTTTGTTTACGATTTTTGTGTTTGTTTATTTACTAGTGTTGCGTTCTCGCAACACGAAGTTATTACAGTGTTAAGTACCTATAATTGTAGGTGTTGCGTTTTCACAACGCCGGGAACTAAAGTGAAAAGTATTTTTAAATATAATTAGTAAGTTGTAACTAGAAAAAAACAAACAAAAATTATATGTTTTGACAAAAGGTTTCTATTTCTTTTAGTATTCAAAATGTCCAACAATATTCCATCTTCTTCAAAATTTAGTAGTGGGACTAATCAAGTTGAGTCTTAGCCAAAAATGATATATAAAGCCAGAACGCACAAAATAATGACAATTCTTGAAGAATCAACCATTATGCAGTCAGTCAGCAGTGCAAATGTATATTTAGCCCCTCCCGATCCGCACGAATTGACCGATGAAGATAGCGGTGATAAAGATTATGGTGCAACATTTGACAATTTGAGTAGATCACAATTACAGTCAGGAGCAGAAGCAGTTGTTAACATTTTTCATGAAGAAGATGCTATAAGAATTGACGAAGGTAACATAAACTCTGTCGAAGAAAATATTGGGGAAATACTACAAACCACAACAACTGAAGATCAACTTGATATAAACGACGATGAGTCATTTATCGAAGACGAAACAGAAACAGTCCCTCAGAGATTATCTACACGAAGAAAATCAGCTAAAATTTCACGGAATTGGATCCAAGGCTATTCACCTGTCGATAATTTACTATGTTCCCGTCTATCTAAAAAAACTTCGGAGTGGAATAATTTTCTGCCATCAATTTATTCGCGCCCGCTTACTCCGCTTCAAATATTCCAATTTTTTTTTAGTGATAAACTTTTTACCCATATTGTAAAAGAAACAGTTCGTTATGCTTTCCAAAAAGGACATACACTTGAATTGGGCGTTGATGAATTGAAAGTCTTTATAGGTATTTTATTAGTTAGTGGATATAACGTAAATTGCAGGAGACGTTTGTACTGGGAGGAATCAGAAGATGTAAAAAATATTATGATTTCAAATAGTATGCGACGTAACAGATTTGAAACCATTATCAGATTCCTTCATTTGAATGATAACAAAAGTTAGACCCAACAGACAAAACACAAAATTCTACCTTACATAGAAATGTTAAAAAAATCTTTTTTTTGAATATACAATTTGGGAAACAGAATCTAGTATAGACGAGGCCATGATCCCATACTATTGACGGCATGGAATGAAGCAGCACATAAAAGGGAAACAAATACGTTTCGGTTACAAAAGCTGGTGCTGGAATCTGAAATCTGGATATCTAATTGACTTTCAAATTTATCAAGGTGCCAAGGGTAAAGAAAATAAATATAAAGCAGAATTTGGTCTAGGTAGAAGTATAATTTTGCAGTTTGCGATAGGCGATAGGCGATGATTGTATACCTCATGTTTTATATGCAGACAATTATTTTACGGGTTTAAAACTATTAGATAAGTTGACTGTCGATGGGATAGGATATGTGTGAACACTACGATCCAATAGGGTTGAAAAAAGCCCTCTATCTGAGGTTACAAAAAAATCGGAAAGGGGTCAGTATGAAATATATCACGACAAAGAAAATGAACTCTTAGTATTGTTACGCAACAGCGCACTGGTATAGTCCCTAAAACCGACTCTGTCTAAGCCAGGTATAAAAGTTAAAATTATGGCGGATACGCACTGTTTTTTTTATAACTGTTTACGACTTTCCGACTATCTTATGTAAACATTGTTTTTGTGACCAGAGTTATCTAGAAAAGGTCAGAACCAATTGTTTTTGTGTAAGCCGCAGCCCAGAATTCTCTAGTAAGAAAGGCATCAATATAAATAAGGACCGAAAAGCGGAGGGAGTTGATAAAGTGATCTCGTGAAATAAATACACCGAAATAGCAAACAGTAAATATGAATTAGTCAAGTGTTCATATAAATTAGTTTAAGTGAATATAATGAGTAATTATAAATTAAGTATTAGTGATTAGTTTAGTGTTTAAATAAACTGCGTCACAAGAAGAGAACTTTTGGCAGTAGTGAAGTCCGTGGAACACTTTTACCAGTATCTCTATGGTAGGAAGTTTTTAATCCGGACTGATCATGCAGCACTTAAGTGGTTGATGCAGTTCAAGAATCCCGAGGGCCAGATCGCTAGATGGATTGAACGACTTCAAGAATACGATTTCAACATCGAACATCGAGCTGGTGCGAGTCACCGAAATGTCGACTCCCTGTCCAGACGGCCGTGCCCAACAGACTGCTACCACTGCAACAAGGTGGAATCTAGGGAAGCTGCAGTTTCAAGAACTACTGTAGTCAATGAAGAATGGTCACCCACCAGGATCAGAGAAGATCAGGAAAATGATCCTCACCTGAAGTTGATCCGGCAATGGAAGGAAGAAAATGGGCGACCTACCTGGCAAGAAGTGTCAAGATTTTCACCGACACTCAAGGCATATTGGGCTCAGTGGGAGTCCCTTGTCCTGGAAGAAGGGCTGTTGAAAAGAGTCCTTGAAAACGATTATGGTTCTGAGACGAGGAGACAGCTAGTTATCCCGAGAACAAGAGTAGCTGAGGTACTAAGGAAGTTACACGACAGTCCATCGGGAGGTCATCTGGGAGTGAAGAAAACCCTTCAGCGAGTCCGTGAAAGGTTTTATTGGATGAACAGTTCCGACGATGTGAAGGACTGGTGTAAGAAATGTACGACTTGTGCTACCAGTAATGGACCACATCGCAAGAGAAAGGCACCCATGAAACAGTACGATGTTGGAAGCCCTTTCGAACGGAATGCTTTAGATATCGCTGGTCCATTTCCAATGACAGAAAATGGTGGCAAATACATACTGGTTGTAATGGATTATTTCACAAAGTGGGTGGAAATTTACGCTATCCCGAATCAAGAGGCCACAACTGTCGCAGATGTATTGGTGAAAGAATTTATCAGCCGATATGGAGTGCCCTTGGAAGTCCACAGCGACCAGGGAGGAAATTTCGAAAGTCATCTATTCCAGGAGATTTGCGAGAAGCTGGGAATGAAGAAGACCAGAACAGCAGCATTACATCCACAGTCAGATGGAATGGTCGAGAGAATGAACAGGACTATTGGAAAATACCTGTCTAAAGTAGTATCCAGCCATCAGAGAGATTAAGACCAGTATCTCTCCCTATTCGCATTGGCTTATCGATCTGCCGTCAATGAGTCCACGGGTGAAACACCTGCGAAAATCCTGTTTGGACGTGAAATGAGGCTTCCTTGTTACCTGGAATTTGGCTGTCGGCCTGGAGAAGATCTAGCAGGTGAAGACTACGTGATCCAATTGAGAAGAAGGCTGGATGATATTCATGAATTAGTTCGAACCAATCTTCAAGTTGCCGGCGACAGAATGAAAAGTCGGTACGACACGCAGGCCACAGAAGGCGGTTTTAAAGAAGGGGGCAAAGTATGGATACACAACTCGACGAGGAGAAGAGGATTTTCTCCAAAATTACAAAAATCCTGGGAAGGCCCATACTTAATCAAGAAAAGGATCAATGATGTTATATATCGCATAAGCAAGATCCCTAACGGAAAACCAAAAGTAGTTCACCAAAACCGACTAGCGCCATTCACAGGAGACCATGACTTGGGGGAAGGAGTAAACCTTATTCGAGATGTGTCTGACCCTACCTTCGAGGAATTTATGGGCACGTAGGGAGGTACCGGGAAAGCTAGATATGGAGTCACTTCGGAACAACAACAAGATCTGTTCACTCTCCCGGAAGATTATTCACTGGCATACAACATCCCCGCCCGTATCAAGAACGCACGAGGGTTGGCAACCGTCTTTCGAAAGAAGTTCGGGCAATTAGAAAAACTTGAAGACCAGATTCCAGCCCCTGGCAAGACACTGAAACTGTAACATAATTCGCGATACGTCTTCTACGTGGTAACTGAAAATGAATTCCAAGATCGATCTACCTACCGCGATGTGTGGAGAGCACTTCGAAACCTCCGAGACCATGTGTTGGAATCCAACGTGAAGAAACTGGCTATGCCGAAGATAGCGAGTAACCAGTTGAATTGGCGAATCATCAGGAACATGGTAGCGATTATCTTTCAAGATACCGGTGTCCAGATATTAATTTGCAGCTACAACCCCCTTTATCAGTATCCGATGAAGACGGTGCCCTGCTAATTCCATAAGATCGGAAAGTGTAGAAATGGGGCCAGTTGCCGATTCAAACATCCAGTCTCGGCTACATAAAAGTTCCAGGACGAACTTCCATTTAAGGAGGGGGTAATGTTACGAAACAGCACACTGGTATAGTGCCTAAAACCGACTCTGTCTAAGCCAGGTATAAAAGTTAAAATTATGGCGGATACGCACTGTTTTTTTTATAACTGTTTACGAATTTCCGACTATCTTATGTAAACATTGTTTTTGCGACCAGAGTTATCTAGAAAAGGCCAGAACCAATTGTTTTTGTGTAAGCCGCAGCCCAGAATTCTCTAGTGAGGAAGGCATTAATATTAATAAGGACCGATTAGCTGAGGGAGTTAATAAAGTGATTGAAATAAATACACCGAAATAGCAAACAGTAAATATAAATTAGTTAAATGTTCATATAAATTAGTTCAAGTGAATATACTGAGTATATATAAATTAAGTGTTAGTGATTAGTTTAGTGTTTTAATAAATTAGTAAGTAGCCATACCGTGTGTTTAAAATTTATCCCACCCGTTCATTGTTTAAATAAATAACAAAAACATTACAGTATGTAAATGGAATGACAATAGCTTAGTAATTCTTGCTTCTAATTGCCAAGGTGCACACCCAACTTATCAAGCTACTAGATACTCATTTGCTGAGAATAAAAAAATTAAAGTCGTGCAACCAAACCTGGTTAAAAAATTATAACGAAAATATGGGCGGAACGGATCTAATGGATCAAAACGTTGCATATTACAGAACAAGCCTGAGATCAAAGAAGTGGTATTGGCCACTTATTATTTGGGGAATTGACGTTGCCGTACAGAATGCCTGGCTTATATATCGTAAAATGAGAAGGGAAGTATCAGATCAGCCGGATATGGATTTATTAGAATTTCGAAGAAATATTGCAAAGGGACTGCTTACATGTTTTGGCACGCCACCATCTAGACCAGGACCGGTGCAGTCAATTCGCAAACGTACTACTTTAGATGCTCGTTATGACAATATCTGTCATTTTAATGATTCACAAAATAAGAGGACACGATGTGCTATGTGCCACTCCACAACAATAAAAAAATGCACCAAATGTAATGTGGCCCTCCATGAGAAATGTTTCTTCAAATATCATTCAGAATATATATAATTTTTCTATGTAACCTTTTTGCCCGGTGTTGCGTTTTTGCAACAATCGTTATTGAAAAAAAGATACACAAAATACTCAAAATAACCATAAATTTGTTCAATTTATGTTGTTAACTCCTATAATTTTACTAGATTTATAAACAGCTACAAAAAATAGTTCTGGGCATTAATGGGTGAAAACCATACCGTTTTGTACGTAGCTACATAGTGTTTACATAACTGTAACATTAAATTTTTGGGTACCTTCAACCATTTTCTTGTTGTAATTTGATGGGCTATTGTGTGCCTCTGCATCCAGCTAGATATTTTAATCAATCATGTCTGACAATTAACTTATATATATATATATATATATATGTGTAAATCTGAAATAAAAAGAAAAACAGAGGAAACAACTCAACCATTGATAATAAAATATCCTACCAATATTATTTTTGTTTGTTTCCCTAGTATTAAAAGTAAGGTAACGATTTATATTTGATATCAAATTTAATTCTTTTATGATCATAGCCCGTATTCAAATCTTTTAACTTACATCGATACTTATAAAACTGTTGAAAGATTCTAGTTCCTTCGACTTATATTTTCCCTATTTTTGTAACTTAAATCAAAATCAGGGTGGCGCCCTTTTAGCCTTTTGTTCAATTAAAACAACAGTATCCCCCCAGAATTCATATTAGCTCTCCAACGAAGAACTGCCAGGTTACAGTTTGCAAAGGGTTGTTAATAATCTAGAATCCCTAACCAGAACACATTTTAATCAAAGAAAAACTTGTAGAACTGTAATTTTTTCTATCGTTTAACAACAAAATCAGTTAAGTGTTATGAAATGACTTGAGGAGGCCTATGTTCAGCAATGGGAGTTTCAGGGCTGAATGATGATGATGATGAAATATAGCGTTGAAGATATATGTTAGTATTACTATTCCCTTTCAGAGTAGTTCTCTTAGTATTTTGCTGTTATAAGTTCATTACCTGGAACTTTTCTTTGATTCAGTTATTTCATTTTTTGGACTACCTACCTCTTTTGGAATTATAGCTTTGACCAATTGCTGTAAATCTAAAGGCATGGATGAATATTGTTCAATTTATTTGTCTATTTCTCCCTGTACTGGGTTGAAGACTACCGAGAGATATTCGGCATAGGCATCAATCTTTTCCTTATCACTTTTGGCATATGGTTCTGTTATTTATTCATAACGGTGGTATTGCGTATTTTGGTTTTCTATAATTTCTAATTGGTTTTCAAACACAATTATGATATCCCATTAGTTTCGAGAGATGGTTTTCCAAATTCTGGTCTCGGATGTCTTTAAGCTGTGCTTTAAGTCTATGATAGTTGGTTATAAATGTTACCGGCAATGTCCGCGGTGCTGTCATAACTAGGTTTGCCTAGCCAAAGTGCGTATTGGCGGCCCACTACAGGCAAAGTCCGGAAGTCTTAGTAATTTTGTACTTTGCCTGCTAATCCAGGTTGGCTGAATGTTTCGCAGGTAGACTCCAAAATAATCTGCCCCTCTCTAAATACTATTATTACGGTATTAAAATTCACTAAATCACTTTCTTATAATTAATTGAAATTCAAAATTCACATATTAAAATTCACTAAATCATTTTCTTAAATCTAACTTAATTGGATTTATATCACAAATAATTGTAAACTTAATGTATATTGTGTTGCTTACTTTTAGGATATTTATTTGCAAATCGCTTTATCAGTTGTTGGCGATTAGCTGGATAAACCTGATGGTTAAATTTTATAGTCAGTTCTGTACTTAACTTTTCGGCTATCAATATCATTATCATTTAGGGTTTTAACTGGATGCTGAATAAGGGGATGTGTTGAGAGTCGGTCGGCATGTCTCTTTATCTTGGATACTTGCTGAGACGTGTTATCTGTGGAAGTTTGGCAGTGAAGATGGGTGAGTTCGTCTCTGTAGTATTTCGTCTACATTGTTTGTTGAGTTCTGAAATTATTTTGAATTTCTAAAGTGGCAATTTTGGTAATGATAATTTTCGGAAGGAGTGAGGCTTCCGCCCGGTAGAACCTCTTGAAGCAGTTGTTGAAGAATAGGTAGACGCCATTATTAGTGTTGTTGCTTTTGCTGTGCCCCTGTGGTAGCAAGTTGTCTCCATAGCCTGTGGGTAGGTTTAAAGGAGGATCCGTATTAAGCGGTATTTTAAGCACACCTGTTGCGGATTGGAGTTGTTCAATCGTTCATCACATCTTATTATTAGGATTTGAGATTTAGTGGTAGAGACGCCATTTTAAAAAAAATCTCGATTTTTCGAGGTAAGTCTTTTCGATAATATTTCTCTTCCGAACCTACATCTTTCATGGTTTTATTTTAGATTGTTTTTGGCACGTTTTAATTGGAAATTTCCCATTTCCATTGGAAAACCAGATATTCAGATAGTTCTCCGGAATCAACTTTAAAACAAATTGGGAAGTCGGGGTAAGCAGTATAAAAGTATCTTTGATGGTATGGTGTTCGCGATCGGAGATCTAGAAATATTATTTAATGCAGTGGCTACTTTCTGAGTCTGATGTATTTGTCGCCACATGGTGAAAGTTATTTTCCATAGTATCCAGTTGATTGCTGCCAGCCTCGTGAAAACACGTTTTTGTACAGGTAGACAAAGTTTTTTTTGGTTTTATCTGATTAGTGTTACTTTTATTTTTATATCTACATTTTTCTTCTTTTAAAATAATACTTTCAAAGATAACAAAAATGAATTTGATAATTAAAACAATCCTTTATTGTTAATAAATAAAATAAATTAATCTTGGAGTTTACCACAACAAAAAAATTTGCTATCCCTTGAGGATGCTTTTTAGATTTCAAATTATAATAAGTTTTACCTAATATATTTGTGCGCTTTAAGCAATTGCTTCGAGTTCTTATTTGAAGTTGTTGATATGGAAATTATTAAGGTTAAATGAAATTCATTAAGGTTCAATGAAACCTATTGTTTGCTGACTATTCTTTCGAACAGCTGTACTCAGTTGTGCTCAATTGTAATTTCAAATTGAATCTGAAACTAAATATTTTTATCATAGAATAAACGCCAGTGGGTCACCTGAACTCTTTGTTTTTGATTTTTTGGAAACTATCATTATTTACACCTAGGGTAAGAAAATATCAAATTATTTAGTACACTTTGAGGTAAGTCATACGGTGGACCAGTGGGTACCAAACCCTAGAAGAGTTTTGTAAGACGAATCGGAGGTCTAGTCGTCCCGTCATCGAGTAGGCTCTGCTGCAGAGCGCATTGTGGTTAAGGTGAGATTATTGTAATTATGTTGTCGTTTCTGACTGGGTACAGGTTGACTCTCTCCATAAAGTTAATAATAATAAATAAATAAAAAAAATAATAGAATAATGATAATAGAGTAAATAAATGGATAAGTAAATGCATAGCTGAAACGTAATAAAAGTTATAGTTTGCTTTCTTAAAAGTTCAGTTATCATTAATTAATTTGTGTCCATTAGAAATTTATATTGCTGCGGCCCTTGGTATGTAGCACTATTACTGTAATGGTTATCATATTATGTTCAGACTTGAGACATAGTTCTGTGATAAAAGCGAAGCAAAATAATTTATATTAGGATGATTTACTATCAATTACATAAACATGTTCACAAATAAACTTTACTTATTGGCACAAGATGTCGAATGATGAGACTTAGATGCATAATCATTTTGCTTTCTTGCGTTTAAAAGAATAGTTGGTTCATTTCTTAGTACAATTACACTTTTGCAAGCCCTGTCTTCCAAATCCAGAAGTGTGAGCACTAATTTCTCGAAGTGCTAGCTCTCTTTTAGGGACATCAACGATTCTCATAAATGTCTCCTTACAAATCTGGATTTGATTCCTTGCGTATAGAGAACTTATTTTACCTTGTTTAGTACCGATTCCATAAAAACCATCTACGGTCTTTTTTACTACAAGACCCAGTACGTACAGGGGACATCCCTTTTGCCTCTGTCTAAAATCGAAACTGGAACTGTGACTTTTTTGTGATAGCTTTGCTTGAACCTTCAATCCTTCGTAAGCGATATTTTTATTAATAGTACCTACCTACGGAAATTAGCAAAAACTGAAGTAAACATTTACGATGAGCTGATTTTCCTTAATCGGCAATTAATGTGGGTAGCAATACATGTTCCCACCCCTAACTGGCAAGCTTCATCCCTATTATGACATCGCGACGATTTTTCTATAATATCTTGAAAATGTGATGTACTTCAAAAACAGAAGTATTGAATAATGTTCACAAAAAATTTCCTATAAAACATGTCCCATAGGTCGTTTGCAGAGGACTAAGGGTTTTTACGTTAACCGACCGAAAAACGTTTTTGGATGGCAACACAATATTTTTCCAGCATTAGTAATATTCTGTTTTGTAGCATTTGGTTCAAGCAACTTCTTATAATGGTATAGAGTCTCATAGGAACCAAAAATATTCATTAGTAGTTTCTAAACCAAACTCGATTCTACACCTCTCAAGAGGTATAGTTTGACGGTACGTTCTTTATGTGCTTTCTCGTTGAAGCCTAAGCCACTAAAGTTATTTATTCTTTCTCGAATTCAAAGTCGTTGGTACGTTCTGAATTCAAGCATCCTTGTCCATGCTAGTTCCTACACAGAACTGAACATTTTAAACCAACCTTGAAACATCCGCATCGCTTTCCGCAACCCATTTTACAGGCATACGAAAGTAGTTCTAAAATGGATGACTGAACTGGTGAGTCAAAACAAGTATGAAAATATCATTCATCTTCATTCTTCTGACTGTGAAACATCACCACGCCAAGCCTGAATCTAGTGGTGAACCCGCAACGAATGTGCTGCAAACGTCGGGGGTAGTTTTGCCAAAGTAAGCTTGTGACCAGAATTGCCAACCGAGGTGTTAAACAAAACATTCCTCTAACGATTTATTGACGATTCCTTTTTGTCTTGCAAGTGTGAATATTTAGCCAGCCTCAGTAATCTCCTATTTTGTGGAGTTAGGCTTGTTTATGATTCTAAGAACTTTTTTTGCATTTGTATTCGAGTTTAATAGGTTTGTTGTTTGCGGATGTTGTGTCACTACCACTATATGCTATTGATTTATGGTGAATGCAGGAAAAATTCTCGACGAGCGGCTCAGTTATACCAAGAACGTTTTCCTCATCGTCCTCAGGTATAACACATAGTGTTTCCTAAATAGGAACGGAAGATAAGCAGCCCATATCCAGTGGGAACTAATGATATTGTAAATAATTTACTCGCGTATGTTGGTATCAATCCTCATATTTCTGTTAGAAACATAGCGGAAGAACTGGGAATAAGCAAGAACACGATACAGAGGATTTTGAAGCTATACAAATATCATCCATTCAAACTACATATAGTTCAAGGACTGAGTCCTACTAATTTCGGAATAAGATTAGAATTCGTATCTCTAATCGATGTTATGATTGCCGACAATCCCTTACTATAGACCAAAGAAGCAATGCCGTCATAAACATAGCCGCTGACAGTTACTGAGGGAAAACAAATATTTATATACGTTCATTTTACGTTTGTAATATGCTTGAACATGGCTATCGTTAATTTGTCGAGCATTGTGAGCAGTTTTGTTATGAAATTGAAGTGTTAAAGAAATGTGGAGACAGTTTAAACAGTGGATATGTCGTAGAGATAGAGTATATGATGGAAGTTTAGGAGCGAAACAATAAGGCATAATTACTTGATAGTCACTGCAGTATACATATAGCAAATACATATTAAAAGACCCCTCAGTTACAAATGACAAATACAGAAGATGCCATTCTGACAGAGAAACAATAGAGCATGTAACCAATGGCTGCAACATTCTTGCACCAACCAAATACCTCGACCGACACAACACAGTGGCAAAAATCATCCACCAGCAAATGGCATATGAACTTCCACTAATTAACAATACCATACTTCACTACCAGTACACGCCATCCGAAATACTAGAAAACCAGGAATATAAAATATACTAGGACAAAACGCTACAATCAGACAAAACATTAGCATACAGCAGTCCCGACATCACATTTACTGACAAGAAAAACACATACCTCATAGACATTTCCATCCCTATTGATCACAATATAACAAACACATATTCAATAAAAATACAAAAATACACCCCCCTCGCAATAGAACTGGAGAGAATTTGGAAGCAAAACGCGGTCACCATTATCCCGTTGATTATGGCTGCTACTAGTATCACCCACAAAAAATTCACAGAACATCTCGACATACCTGAAAATACACACAATCAAATACAAAGAAGCGTCATTTTGCACACATACAATATAGTCGACTCGTTTCTTAGAGCACAATAGACTTTCTTTATACTTGGCGCGCCCGAAGAAATCCAGGGAACAAAAACCCTGTGAATTCCTAAAATAATAATAATAATAGTTGTCTTTATCATTTTCAACATATGAATGTTTATAATAGAATAGATGTAAAAACAGATTCATTCTTGAAAATGAAAGGCGAAGTTCAGCTTTGATGAGGCATTAAGCAGCATAAAAGCTGCTTAATGCTTAAATAAAGTTGGTATCCAGACTTAGATTACGAATTATAGCTTGAGACATTTTTAATTTTTTAAAATAAGGGAATTAACAGAGTGTTCAGGTTTGGGTAGTGAAAAGATATTTAGCAACACTTACTTTAAACTTACGAATTTTATAACTTTTAAGATTTGTAGGAAGTCCGTTATAGACATGGCCAACTTGATATCTGAAAGACGATTTAAAAAGTTCTAATTTAAAGAATGGTACTGTAATTAAACTTCTATTTCTAATGTTTGTGAATATCTGTCCTATATGTTATTTTACGATGTAAGTAAAGCGGCTTTCTTGTAAGTACTATTTTATGATAGAGACACGCCGAATGTAATATCCTTCTACTATTCATGTTTAACCACCCAATTTCTATAAGTTTACTTAAAATGCTACGACGTCTTCGAATACCGAATAATAATCTAAGACAACAATTCTGTAGTTTCTGAATATTCTTTATATATTCAACAGTTAAACATGGACCATATAGAGCGTCAGCATAATTAAACACCGATAAAATTTAAGTCTCACATAGTGTTTTTTTACGCCATATGGCAGAAAATGTCTGATGCCATAAACTGTTTTCAAAGACATGTACGCTTTTTGAAGTACCGCGTTAATATGTTTCTCAAACCTCAAATCAGTATCCAAGATCACACCTAAATTTTTAGCTTCCGAGACCGTAGCTAGCTTTTCCTTATCTTAACATCAATTTCATTGGAAATCTTTTGACGATTTAGTTTGGAGCCAAAAAGGGAGAGTTTTTGATTTGTTAGGGTTGATTAAAAGGCAATGATTTTTAGCGGCCTCCACAAATGCATTAAGGTCAGCATTAATAGCATTACAAGAACGTTCTATTGTCTGCGGGAAAAAGCTATAGTAGAGTCGGGTGTCATCTGCGCACAAATTTGTACTACAATTAGATATGTGTTGCAATAGTTGAGACGTATAAATTGAGAAAAACAACGGACCCAATATTGAGCCCTGTGGTACACCCGACGAAAGTGAAAGTAGCTCTGAGTTTTTACCATTTAGTGAAACACGATGCTGTCTGTTTCTTAAATGATTACTAACTAATAAGCGAGCACTTTCTGAAAAACATATATGCTGTAATATATTGATTAATAAATCATGATTTATAGTGTCGAATTCTCTGCTAAAATCGAGCAGTATAAGTAGTGTACACTTACCACCATCAGTATCCTTAATAATATCATCTACTATGTGAAGAAGGACAGTTGTACAACAATATCCCTTATGAAAACCCGACTGAACTGATGGTAATATTAAAAACGAAACTAAACTATAATTTTTGACAATATGGGTAATATGCTGATTGGGCGAAGATCTTTGAACTATTTGGGATTGTTTAATTTGGTAATACCCGCGCAACCGATCTCTTCCATGCAGAAGGATACACACTTTCAGAAAGACAAAAATTTACTATATGTATGATATATGGTACCACATGAGAACAACATAATTTTAACATAGTGATATTTAACTCATCAGAGCCAGTGGCATTTGTTTTAATTCCACAAATAATTTGATATAAAAAAAATCCCTAACTTCCTTAAAAACGAAATCTGACTGAACTAATCTTTTGTTCCTATATTACTGAGATACATTTTTACCTGGGGTAGCATTAGGAACAGACTCAATAAAAAATTTATTAATATCATCAAAATTGCTAAAGTTATCGGATAAACTCGATTTTTGTCTATTATTAATATATTCGACCTTAATGTTGTCCATATTTCTTTTGAGCTATTTGTAACTAGCTGGTATGTGAAATAAGCCCTTTTTTCACGAAAAACCGCTTTATTTGCGTAATTTCGCAATTTTAGTAATATCGAAAGTGCGCCTCGGATTTTGTTTTTTTTTAATTTCCTTAGAGCTTTGTCCCTTTCAATAATTATTCATTTTATAGGATATGTTAACCAAGAGGCTTTAGGTTTAGTGACTCTTATTGTAACCACAGGAGCGTGTCTATCAAATAACTGATATAAACAGTTTACAAAATATGAAACCATTTCATCAATGGTTTCTTGATGGTAAATTCTAAAAAATTATGTGCTAAACATGTCTCGTTGAAAAGAATCATCGTTAATATTTGTGAAGATTCTGTAAGTGTACATTTTTGAAACCTGTTTATATATGTATGTATTGATTGGTGTATTATACTCTTCTCAACTAAAGCTTCATCCCGAACTATAACATAATTCAACAGAGTTGATGAAGTTGCTGTTACCCTTGTAGGTACATCTATTAGCTTTTTTAAATTCAAAGAATCTAATGAAGAGTAAAATTTTTTTAACAGTATTACTGACTAATTCGAATAAATCTAAAGTCTCCCATACAAACAATTTCATCAACAGTAACAGATATTGATCCTAAACTGCCTTCGAAATCGTCCAAAAAAATACTAGTATTCTGTTCATGAGGTTTGTAAATGAGACCTACAGCAATATTTTTTTTATTGTAACTTTAATCCAACACTGTGCCCATATCAAATTATAAACATCAATTATTTCCCATTTAATATTATTCCTAATATACCTGCATAAACCTTCACCATTCATATTACGATCCATCCTATATATATCAAAACCATCTATATATATCTTATCGCTGTTAATTGAATTTTGTAACCAGCTTTCAGAAATTAAAAGCATATCGATGTTATTATCTGTGATAACTCTTTTAACCTCATGTAATGAAGGAACTAATGACGTCGCATTCAAACATGCAATATTTAAGGAGTTCATAATACCTTACCCATACAAACAACAACTATTCAAAACCAAATAAAAATTATAACGATAAAACCAATAAGTAATAAATGGTTGTTAACAAGAAAGTTTAATACCAGGTACATCTAATTGCACGTGGTGCTACAGATAATCTTAATAGAATATAAAAAATGATAAACCCAAAATTTGTTAAAAAAAATTGGATAGAGACAACATATATAAGTCAATTTCATTGAAAATAACACAAATTGAAAAAAATTATGAAAAATAATAATAGAATGTATTTTGCAGAATATAATTAAAGAAAGACGAAGAACACAATAATCATACTATAATAGTGACAAAAATAAGATTGGTATTGGAGAAATGATACTTTTTATTTAATCAGCGTCGGTTACCAGCTGGGATTCAAGCTGCTCATCATTTTTAACGATCATTGTTTAATTTCTGTTGGCCATTTTCAAAAATATGTTTCCACCTTTTGTCCATATTGTTCGATTATTGCCGACTTTTTCGCGGACTGAGCTTAGAAGCTTCATTTGTTCAGATGTTAAATCTTCTCTTATTATAGTATTTGAGGTTTTAAGTAGTTTCTTATTTTTATGAACCATATTTTTATACAACATACACGTAAAAGTAACTAAAATTGGTCTAATTTCGTGTCTTTGAAACTTTCCAATTCTATAACAAAAATCTATGCACTTTTCATCTATTTCTAGGTTCATTTCAGTATTACAGATATCCAGCACTGTTTCCATACACTTTCCCCCAACATTCTCATCTACTCCATAAAACCTAATATTTTTACGCTTATCCTAACGTTCTTGTATATTCTGCCGCTTTACAAGATAATCTACAGTAACTCTCTGACTTCTTAGTTCATTCTCCAACTCTTTAGTTTTTGCTTTCAGGTGTTCAGGCTTCATAATACTATCTATCTGCTATAGTTTCTGAGAGTTGATTTATAAAATCATCAGAAATACAAAGCTTCGCCACTAATGTTTTCATAGTTGAGTGCAGTTCATCGTCACCTTTGTTTTCTATTTTATTTCCTTGGTTTCGGGACATAGTGGAAAAATAGTTTCACTTTACAGGATACTGATCAACAATTTTGCGTGAAATAGAGTAAAAGTACTTAGTATGTACTTACTTCTTACAGTAATGACAGTTTCCAAGAATATAAAGCACTCTTACACAATTTAAATGGATTTATTAGCAGCACCACGTGAAACACGTCTATATCGTATTAAGCACTGTTTTATTGTATTCTTAATGATAATTCACTCAAAACTTTTCTAGTCTTTTCTGGAGAAATTTGTAATTCTTTTTCACAGACCTTGGAAAGTCTGAGGCCTGCTCACATGAACTTTGCTTTTTAAATAATCCCATGAAAATAATATACAGATATCAAATTGGAGGATCAGTTTTTAAACACGCTAGTTAAGAGTCATAAGTCTGAAAAAAGTGTGAAGGAAAATACTGTAATATTTCAATATTAATAAATGATTAACCTGCTGCTCTGACTATCTACTTCCCCAAACTTATTGCGGGAAGGAATACATGCTAGCGATAATCTAACTCGGAAAGAAATTCGATATTGTGTTTGAACACGAGAAGGAATTCAAGCACACCGATAAAAAATTTTTTCTACGCCCTATCTTTAAAGTACTTTGTATTTCATCGGTTTGCAGCGCTTAAAGTGGTTGTTTATGGTTAGCGTGAAAAAAAGTAAAAAAGCGTTAAAAAAAGTGCCATAATGTTAACCTCATTTCACGTTTCCCATAAGCTAACACAATGAATCTTGGCTGGGCATCGAGGATGGACTTTCATGAAACTTGGAATACGTATAATTGTAATTTACCGAAGGAGCTTAATTAAAATATCCCAACTTTCTATTTGAATTTTATTTTTTTGTATAGGGCTGTAGAAAAAATAATGTATGCAACATGTGCATAAAGTGTCTTTTTCTCACTCATGGAATTGCCGTTCGTGAAAAAAGTACCACTTTATGCACTTGTTGCATAAATTACTATTCCTTATTCCATTTTTTTCCTACACATTGTTCATAAAAAGTAACAAAAAAAAGTGGAATTGTACTTACAATTGAAAAAGCTTCCAAATAATAAATTAATCAACCCCCCCAGATAATTAAAAAGATAAACCAATCTCTTTGTAATATGCCCCGTTCGTGAAAAAAAGTACCACTTTATGCACTTGTGCATAAATTACTAATCTCTCATAAATACTAACAAATAAAACACTTTGTGAAATGTATTATTTCAACATTTATCTCATATTAAATAAAACGTGTCATATGTAAATTATGCACGCCTGAGTATTTCGAGGTTTCGGAAATACGTGGTCTGAGAATTTACTCTATCTTATTCTTGAAATGTACTAGAATCTCTTTAAATCAATGGTCAATATGCGTCATTAATAGTTTGTGTGCTGCAATAAAAACTCTAACAACAGAAAATTATAGAATATATGGGTTGTCCCATTAAAAAACAAATATTGTTGGTATATCTCAAAAACTGTACATTTGGCAACGTTGAAAATATAAAATTACAATTTTCTGGTACATCTTCACGTGCGCACTGTATGCTTCTCATCTTGATAACATGATCAATTCAACTACAATATTTCAGTGCTTAATATCTCACCACGCGCCTCCACATTTACAGTTAATTAGTTATTTTGCGATCTATTAACTTCCGAATAACATTTGAGTGAACGTTTGCCCTCAATAACACGTGCAACTGACAAACATATTGCTCTTAGCTACACGTGCTATTCATTTTTAGGGGTTATACTTCCACAAGTGTAAAGGTATTTTTCACATCCGAAGGTCTACCCGTTGATCCCATAGCTTTAAGGGCAATTTATTATAACTTTCATGATTTTTATGACATAAGCTCAGTTGGAGTGGATGAAGATCTATCCACCTGCAGAACTTACATCACTTCGAAACGGAGAATATACCAACAAAAAATTTTAATAGCCAATAATTTACGATCGATTCTTCCAAGAAAAATTTTTAGTTGATAGGACGTGTCCAGAGGAACTAGAATCATCAATTAGTTTTAAGGACAGTAAATTAAAAATGGTTCTATTTATTATTCAGTCAATAAGCAATAAAATGGACGAGTTGTACTTGTTTTTGGAAGAATTGGGGTTCCCGCAGATAGTTGCTATCACTGAACATTGGCTATAAGCAAACGAACTTGTTTTTATTGAAAAATATCGAGTTATTAGCAGATATGACAGGAGTAATTCAGCTAATGGTGGAACCATAATTATATCTTCTGGCGAGGACTTCTCGGCTGCAGTGGCGTAACAATAGGGTGTCAGGGCTGGCAAAATGCCACGGTAGTATTTTATTTTATTTGAAAAGTATATTTTTATAAGTTCTGCTCAAAATCCAAAGTGAGACAACTAAAGATTATAATACAATTTCAAGTTAATCGTTAAGCATTTCAACCAATTCATTCATTTTTAGAAATGTACACGTTACCCGTGACGAGTAATTTTACGTACTTATTTCCGTCAAAAAACTGTCAATCAAAATACCGGTAATTGCACAACTCTATTCATTTTAGAACGCATCCATTGGTTTCTACATATTTTGTCACGGTACGTTGGTAGCGCGGGTGCGTATTGACGATCGGGGATTTCCCTATTTTGTTTTCACTTTTTTCGTGGCGCTGCTGCTGGGGCGAGCTAGCAACACTATGTTAGGGGAATTCCGGATTTGATATTGTTTTATGAGGGCTCTACTGACTGCGTATTCTTTGTGTGATTATTTTTGCCAATTGGTGATTTGTATCTTTGATTTTTCGTATTTGTTCTTCTATTGAATATAAAAATGGTGGCTAAGTAAAACTTATTGTGAAAGTTAGATATTAAAATATCTAGTTCCGGAAAATATTTAAGTGGGAGCGGGATAAAGAGAAAGAGACTAAAGAGAAAATTAAAAAGCTGCCTAAAATTAGTCAATACTTGAAAAATGATGACTTAAATAATGAAAAGTCGAGTGAACAGTGTTGCAAAAGTGGAGAATTGGACCTTACTAAAAGTATTCCAGAATTATCAGATGCAGCACCCAACACCAGTGACTATCCAGACCCAGAACAACCACAACAAGGTACTAGCAAAAATCAAAGAGAATTATATTTTAGCATTAACAATATTGTATCTACGCCATATGTGACTGATAGGGGTAATTTTAAAGAGCTAACTGATAAAGTGAAAATGTTCGTGATTGAAAACGGACATTGTAAACCTAAGGGCCCTTTCTTAAAAGATAGTGACGATAGATCTTCCCTAGGAAAACATTACTATATTGTTTCCAAGTCTGGCGTGAAACATGAACGTACATGGCTATCCTATTATTTAATACTTCAGAAGGCGTATTGTGAACTATGTTGGTTATTCGCAAATCGGGCATCTAAAAAAATACAGAATGTTTGGATTGAGGGCTATGACGACTGGAAACATATTTTAGATGCCATACAAAGACACGAAACATCAAAAATTCATCTGGATTCCTGTCTTACGTATCAACAGTGGCGGCTACATGGAACACTTGATGAAGAGCAAGAGTCTATAATTAAAAAAGAAAAATATTTTTGGCGCCAAGTACTTTCGAGGCTCCTTGATGTTAGTCTGACACTTTAAACGTGTAATTTTGCTTTTCGTAGCCACAGAGAAAATGCAGATAGCACTGATCCAAGCTCCGAAGGAAACTTTTTGAGTATTGTTGAGGTATTAGGAAAACTCGACCCGATTTTACGAGAATTGTTAAGTAAACCAAAGGGCCAGATACAATACTTAAGTCCAAACATACAAAATGAGCTAGTTTCTGTTCTGGTTCTAAAAGTAGAAAATGCACTCATAAATGAAATAAACGCAACACCAATCTACTCTATCGTATTCCATACAACTCAAGATATTTCAAAAATTGATCAAATGTGTGAACTTTACCGTTATTGTATGATCGAAAAAGATGATAATGGGATCCCAAAGGCACTTGTCATTAAAGAAACATTTTTGGATTTCACGAAATTAAGGATCAAACTTCCTTACCAATGTCCAAGCAAATTAATAAATCAATGAGTGACAAAAATATTCCTCTAAATAAGTGTCGAGGACAAGGATATGAAGGTGCTAACACAATGGAAGGGACTTATGGTGGAGTTCAAAAACTCATAAAAGATGTCTAGCCAAATGCCGTATATGTTCACAGTGCTGCTGATAATTTAAATCTAGTACTCACTGATACAGTGAGAGAGGTTATTGATATGCAAATTTTTTTTGAAACAGTTTAACAAATTTATAATTTTTTTGGGCATAGTATCAAAAGATGGAATATTTTATGAAGTTTTATATCTAATAAAGAAAGTAAGTCCTCAACTTCAATAACATTAAAAACATTAAAGCCTACTAGATAGGCAGGAAGTTATGATGCCATTTTTGCTTCAGAAGTTCGGTTTGTTGAAGTCCAAAAAGCGCTAACGACAACAATTCGGTTAAATCGCAAGTCAGATGAAAGAAATTAAGTTGTATCACTCAAAAAGAAAATCGAAAACTACAATTTTATAATGTTATTGGTTTTCCATTGCAAGATCCTACTTACTATCGATGCAGCATCTAAAGCGCTTCAGTCTAAAGCCACCGATCTTTCAAATGCCTTAAAACGTTTGAAAATTTGTCCAGAAGAATTGGAAAGGTATCGAAATGAATTTGGAAGTTTAAAAATGGGAGCAAAGCTTTGCGAAGATGAGCGTCTCCAAGATCCGGAAAGTTTGTTCAAAGTGAACATATTTTATCGAGTATCGGACATAATTATAAACCAACTGGAATCGCGTTTCCTTCCAATGAATGAAATTGTTTCAAATTTCAGTGTTTTGCAGCCTTCCACTTTAAAAGTTTTAAATGACACTAATCTATTAAAAAAAGCTGTAGAATTTGTTGAGATATATAAAAAATACATATCGGAATCATTTGCCAGAGACATTCTCAGTTTTAGATCCACTTTCAGAGACGAAATAGAAAAATCTTCGTGTTTTAGAGACCTTGCTGATTTATTAATAATAAAAAATTATTTTATGTCCTGCAGCTTTCCTGAAGTATGCACTGCATTAATGTTATTTCTTACAATTCCTGTGACCACAGCGAGTGCTGAACGATCGTTTTCAAAACTAAAATTAATAAAAACCTATTTAAGAAACTCTATGGGACAAGACGGGTTATGTAACATGGTTATTCTGTCTATTGAAAATTCGATGGCCAGAGCTTTGAACTTTGATGATGTTATAGACACTTTTGCGGAACAGAAAGCTCGAAATAAACATTTTTATTAATAAATATCTTATTGACAATAAATTGTTATTTTTATTTCAATGTAAATGTATGCAGGTTTCCTTACGATGTTGTTCCTTCACCGAAAAGCTAGCGAATAGATAATGAATGCATTGAGATATTACGTCCTATGGATGAATGTGAAGTCTCCAATACACATTGGGCTAGCGTGGGGACTACAGACCACTCTCTCTCGCCTAAGAGAGGAGGCCTATGGTCATAAGTGAGACATATACAACGTGTAATTGAGTACGCTGGAAATCTCAAAGTTTATTAAAATTGAACTGAGTACAACGTGCCGATTTTTACTGATAGGGCCCCATCATAAGAATTTGCCACGGGCCTCAGATGGTATAGTTACGCCACTGCTCTACTTTTGAATTTTCCACAGTTTAGAACAAAAATACCGATTTATATATAATTTGTATTTACAGACCACCTAAATAAAATGTTCAATCTTTTTTTTATAACCTTCTAAATTTTCTTGACGCTCTGCCTATTAAGAGCAAGAAAGTTTTATGCGGTGATTTTAATATTGACTTAACTAATGATTGTGTCACTCAAAGGTCTTTGGTAGATATTTTCACAACCCACTTTAGAGAACTAGCCGCGCTGACACATGTGGCAACACTGGATCAGCTGATAAGAGTGGTCCGGTTTCTAGCTTGATGGCTGGCGCTTCATTTAAACTCGTTACAAAGAAATTCCTACGAAAGTTAAATATAGGGTGCAAATCTACATAAATTGTCTGCTGAAATATTTCCGTAAATAAATATGTAATAAAGACATGGTGTACAAAATGGTTTAAAATTAATATTTTGAACTATTTTATACAGAGTGTTTCCAAATGACACTTACAACGCTTTACAGGAAAGAGCTCTCATAAAATCATGAAAAATTATATAGGTAATGTTGGGTCTAATGTCGCCCGTTTTTGATACACAGGGTGTTGAAGTTATTAAAATAAAACTCGTTTTTCTTTATTACTTTAAGACGGTTCAATATTTTTTATTCATATTTAGCAGAGGTTTTGCTACTATCAAAAGACAATTATTTTAATTAAGGTAAAAAAATAACAAAACATATTCATAAATCTAACTGCTAAAAGTGTTTAATTTCCTTTTCTTTTGAGAGTTTCGGCTGCTTTCAGCTTCTCTCTTTTTGTTTTTATGTTTTTCTATATTTTCGTTATTTTTAATTATTTAAAAATACATTGCTAAACACAGAACAAATCATATGAAGCAGTCTAGAACAATTTTTGTTGCATTCTGAGCAAATATTTTGGAAATATCCATAATAGTAATCAAACTTTATACTTTCAATAGTTAATTTTGATGAAATATATTTTTGCTGATTACATTTCAGAAAATATGATTCACATTCTTTATTGCTAATGATATATTGAAGAATTGAGGATATGTGAAAAAAAATATGGTTGACAAAATCAGAAGCTACTGATAACCCATTTCTCTGAAGATAATCAAAATACTGATTTGAGGTTTGACCACCTTTATTTGATGTTATCAATGATATACAAGATTTACATCCATTTAACTTTTTTGAAATCGTGTAACTGGCATACCCACAAACATAAATCTTTGACGACTCGTCAATTTCTGATGATGTTAAATAGTCGGTTTTTAATATATGAATAAATTGTTTTAACAATGAATCACTGGATGTATTATTACTCTCAATGCTCTGAAAGGACTCCTTAATATCATTTTCAGATATTAATGAAAACTGTGATTTTATATCAGAAAGTGTAAAGTATTGATTTATATTATTATTTTTAAAAATATGTTTTACACGTATCTTTTTTTCCGCATTTATGACATCATCTAATGATACATTATAATTACAGCCTGATAATAGTCGATACTTTCCAAACCTCTTCTCCAAATTTTCACTTGTAAACTTGCCAGGTAATAGATATTTAATTGGATAATGTTTGAATGAATATTCTATAATTTCTTTTATAACAAAAGTACTCTGCCTAATGGCTTGAAAAGTTTCATTAGATAAATGTCCATTATTATTTTCTATATTTTTCCATCTATCTAACCAATCTACAAACTTTTTTAAAAAGCTCATCCTTGGATCTGATACATTTTCAAATGGTTTGCACCATTCATTTCTTTTCATAATACCTTTAAGGGTACTTCGGTTGTTAACCAAATCCCACCAACGTCTAATAATTTGCAAGAAGTCCCCTGCATCCTTACACTCTGGAGTACTCATCAAGCATGATATTGTGGACTGATGAAATACATTGTCTGCCAACTGGACTTTTTGCCTCTCCAGAGTGGAAGGGTACAGAGATTTATAATTCAATTTGAAGGCTGGTTTTATAAGCGAAGTTTTCTCAGACTCATAAACATTTCGTAAGTCTTGAAACTTCGCATATTTCAAAGTTCCTTCATTAATTTGTTCAAAATCACAAAAAACAAAAGTATTATGTAAATTTTTTAAATTCATCCAATTTTTCCAAATGTTTTTGAAAAAATGAACAAAATCAAATAAAAGAAAAATTAATTTCTCTTGATTTTTTGGATTAGAAAACCATAATCCATCATCGGATATAGTTTTGAACATTGTTCTATTAATTGAGTGATTGTCAGTTATAATACAAATTATTTCAAAGCCACAGTCTTGAACAAAATTAATTACTTCTGTAGTCATTTTTGTTAATTCGCTACCTTTGACATTATTAACTGGCCAGAGCTTTACAACCTCATTCATATTACCAAATGTTGAGCTTATCATAAAAGTAACAATTGTTCTTGCAAACTCGCAATCACTGCCTAGGACATTATTTTCAGCAGAACCCAAAATATTTTGAGATCTATAATCCATTCGAGACGTGATATATATTTCATCAATAATTAATGCAACAACCTTTTCAGTCTCGGTTAGTGACTATACAATATTCAATAAATAATTTTTATTGTTATTCTCTTCTTTGGGCGACACTGCTAAAGAGGAAGAAATACTCTGCAAATACCTTTTATGAGGAAGGACAAAGAAATCTCTAATAACATTATAACAGGTGGGCGATTGTGAATATAATATAAATGCCATTATAATTGTTGATGGTCGATACTTATTTTTGTTTGACACAATCTGATACAACTGATCTATTATTATCTCTAAATGTTTACTATACAAAAATGTATTACTTTCATCATAATTGTTTTCACATTTTAGATATGCATCAGAGATAATTTTCAATCCTTCTTTAAGCATCTCTATTACATTTACTTCTTTATTAACAGTATTTGTTTTATAACGAGATAATAGATTGGAAAGTTGAGACCACCTTTGCAACTTTATATCCCATGGTAAAATCCATTTAAGATCGTTGTATGCAAGTTGATTGTCTTTGAGGTAAACTTTCACCATTAAATTATCTTCAATTGCAATTGTCGCCATAACTGTCACATATTGATCTATATCTAAATTGTAAAAATATAACTTACGACTATTATTTTTTGTTACAATTTTTGCTTCCCAGGATTGAATTTCCAACTTCGTTTTAAAATTGTTTGCCAGATCATCAAAATCAGTTATAATGTCATTATGCAAAAAATCTTCTATTATTTGTTCTTCCCTGTGTAAAATTGTTTCCCGTCGTTCTTCTGGGTTTGTTCTTTTCTTTGCAGGTGCAGATGAAAGATATTTAGGTAAGTTGTCAAATTGTCTTGGAATTGCACTTTCACTCAACTTTGGGTATTTTAATAGAATTTTTTTGTTTTCACCCGATGGCAAAGTAAATTCATGATACCTAATAATGTCTGAGTCATGAAAATGTTTGGCACATACTACACTACACTTTGTGGGAGTCCAGTCTTTCCTTGGAATAGCTTTCAACCATTTTTCATATTTGTTTTTATCTTTAGGAAACGCAAATGTCGATTCACATTTATTTGACCCCTTCAAGACGGAATCATAATTTGAATTGCATCCAGGAATTGAACACCTTCGAGGCATCTAAAATAAATTTTCAGTAATTATTTGCTAGAACTTTTTGCAATTGAAAAATGTAACCTACAAATAATTCTTTATTAACATCAAATAATAAACACTTACCGTATCTTCGGATGAATTGTTCTCCAGATTATTAAAATATGACTGCAAGGTTACACTACAATTATTATAATTTTCTCATTATTATAACATAACAGATCGAAAAACTTTGTCACATGTTTTGACTGCTAAAACCATGCGGAGATGTCAGAAACAACAATAACAAATCAATAAGGCGACGACGAAGACTACCTACAAGGATAGGAGTGGGATAGGACTATCGGACTACCAAGCGCTGTTGCCACTTTGTGCTCAGCGCGGCTAGTTCTCTAAAGTGGGTTGTAATATTTTTGAATCGAGTGAATGTAAACGAAGAGTATATGTTTATTAATATGCAGCTAAGCGCTTTCGGCCATTAGGCCATTATCAAAGCTGTCGTCATAAAAAAGATCCAAAACAGGTGTCAAAAACATCCAGTTAATAAAATCGAAACAATGTACGAAGTTAAGTCATTGTTACGATGATGTCATTAAAATAAAAAAACATTAAAATAACCCTATTAAGAGGGTGTACAATTATAATTCACATAATGGAAATTCCCATTCAGAAGTGTAAACTAAATGATACCCGATGAACGTCAAACTTACAGCTTGTATTGATTCCTTTTAGCCTAAACCCTTGCAGTGCTCTTGAAGATGGTTCTATAGAGCATAGAATAAGGTATAAAGACCTACAGTTTGTTATTTAACCCTCTTCTACGTAAAATAATTAAATGTTAATTCGAATATAGAATGAGTGGTTACTGTTTCTTGTATCTTTTCCATAGTTTTCCATGGATAAATATTTATATTAAATTAATCAAGCCTATCATACAAGCCTTTTATATTTAAATAAATATTTTTGACTTACGCCCTACGAGGCACGGAACAATGGAAAAGAAGAACTGTCAATCTACCATCAGATTGACTTTTCTAGTTTTCGTTAAGTAAAGGAAAAAACTACAGCTTGGCAACATCACAATATTTTGTTTTGCAACATCATCGTCTTTTTATCGTGAATAAACTATTTTTATACATGGATTAAATTGTCATCTGAATACCTATAAATCAAAATAGTATGGGAGTACGGAAACTATTATAACAATCGCACCTCTAGAGCTAAAAATTCCTCGAGAGTAACTTGGTCTGTTATTTATGATTTAAGTAACAAAGTCTTCCTCAAACTTTATTGAACTCAACCCAGACGAACTTAACAATTATTCCTAAAACGTTAGTGAGAATATTAGCTCTAAAATATCTCCAAGTCGTGATGCTCTTTCTTTCCACGTTCCTTCTAAAAGAATCACTGACCCATAGATAATTTTGAGCTGGTACAAACCATACTCAGCATTAAAAACAAAACTTCCTGTGGCATTGATGGGTTATCAGCTAAGTTATTTTCAAATATTCCAGATGCAGTGATTAACGTTTTATGTTCTCTAATCAATGAATCCTATGAAAGAGGTCTCATTCCTAACTGTCTAAAAACAGCTATAATTGTTCCCCTCCGCAAGGGTGGCGAGAAACATAATACTAGTAACTATCGTCGTATTGTCTTTGATTGGATTATATTAGATTAGATTTTAACGGGGCTACAATGCACTGAAACCTAAAGTTTATTGTGCCCCCCCCCCCTTATCAGAGCAGCTCTCGCTACTACTGCAGCTCGCCTTCCTGTTTCAGGGTTCTAATGAACTCTAGTATTTGGGACGGCTTCAACGAGGTTATATCCTCACTCTTACAAGTTTCTTGTCCGAGGCATTTCTTGTGTTGGCTTGCAATGGCGAGCCATTCTAGAACTAGGTCATCCGGAGTTTCATCCTCCTGCCTACACAATCTACAGTCGTCAATTTCTGTTAGACCTATTCTCATTAGGTGCTTCCGTGAGGAGTTGTAGCTTTTTCTACTGAGATCCAAATATTTTTCGTGCAACCGGATGCAAAACAAGCATTTTGCAGCCGCAGCAGAGGCCGCAAAATGATATTTTGCGGCCGTTACCCAGAGTGACGGCCGACAAACATTTTTACGGCCGTTCCCATAGTGACTGCCGGCAAACTGAACGCCACTACAGCATTTAACATTTCTGAAATATGACAATAACAATGTATTTCGAACCAAAAACTATTTCCAAATTCACAACAGAAACATACTTTATTTTTGATATATATTAACATTGATTGTACTGTTTATATTATTACTGATATTCATCCCTGAAGATGAAGCAACTGAATCTATTGTTTCTGAACAATCATTATTTACATTAGACAAAAACGTATTATTTTCTTTGGACATTAACATTTTGCGATTGACTACATTTGAACTAGATGCTACAGTGCCAGAAATTGCATCGGAAATTTTGTTCTTATTATGGATGGAATCCTCGACATATCCTTCCGCTACAGTAGTGGACTTCCATCCACCGTGGCGTTTAAGAACTGATATATCAGCACCTGTATTGGCAAGCAGCGTGGCGGAACTTCTTCTAAAACTGTGGCCTGTGTATGCCTCACTATTTGGTAAGCCGAGATATTTTGCATTCATACTAGGTATTTTTCCAATCGTATGCACTCCAACAACCTGTGCCGACCACTTTCCATTTTCATATCTCAGAAATAGACGACGAATAGCAGTATGTTTTGGTCGGAGAGTTACATATTTATAGTAAATTCTTATATAATCTTGATTAGTAATGGTAAAAACACGCTTTTGATCAGTTTTAGTATCAGGACCAGTTACTATCAATACAGTTTTGTCTTCCTGAATATCTTCGAGGGTCATTCTCACTAATTCATCTCGTCGCAATGCTCCTGATATTCCCATTATCAAAACTACCTATAATAATAATTATTATGAATAAAACATCATACTTCACTTTTTTTCCATATTTATATACCTTCCACAGTAGATGATTTGCATCACTAGCTTGTTTGAGGAATGAATCAATTTGCTCGTGCGTAAAAACTTTTGATTTCTTTGCTCGATAACCAACTGACTTTTTCTTGAGGAACGGTACCAATTTTAAAAACTTCTTTACGTCAATTCCATCTCGTACGTTAAGCATAGTCTTTAACATAGAATAAATGCTCCATAAAGTTGAACTCTTCACAACTTTTGATCGCTGCATCAAATATCCTAATAATATGTTTTCTGACACCGTCTTGACATTTTGGTTGACACACCAATCTTTGAAGTTGCTGTAACATTTTTCATATTTCCGATTAGATTTTTCGGGTATCAAATCATAAAGTGCTGAGTCTATGAGATCTCTCAGCTCAGGAGGAGTGCAAGTAACTGAAATATCACTATCGCTATCGGACATCTTCACGACTTCACGAGAAACGTCAAATTGATTTGTATTGCTAAATATTTCATCTCCATAGAAACGTGTATTTTTCTCTATTCGCGTTCAAACGCTGACTTTTCTAAAAAGACATAATGTTTATTGAAATTATGTAATTTTCACGGTTGCACGAAAAATATTGTGTATACTATGGCCGCGAAATGTTTTCGCGACCTCGAGATTATCTTGCCTCGGCCGGAGCGGCCTCGGCGATAATCTCTCTCTCGGAACGCGAAAAAGCATTTTGCGGCCTTAGTATACAAATAACTATTCTAGATCTACACCACAGAAAAGCTCCGGGCCAATAAAGGGCGTTTGTGCTCCTTTCTTCGTAAGTGTATTGGCTTCTTCATTTCCCGTGATTCACGAGTTGCCAGAAACCCAGACTAAAGAGACCCTGTTATTATTGCTTACTTCATCGAGTTTTCTTCGGCACTCCAATGCCAACTTTGAGTCAATGACATGGGAGCTCAATGCTGTCACATTCCTGATAGTTTCTTTCTAGGTTCATTTCCACGCATCTTCCGATCGCAAGTATTACTCCCTGAAAGATGCTGGGGAAGGAACCTAACGATAATGAGTATCTGGTGCCAGGCCCAAGTACTCCAGCACATGCTCCAGTGGTGGTTTTAGAACCATCTGTATACCATCTATAATGGTGTTTTCTTTGATTTTGGGTGGTATATTCCCTTTCCCAGTCTGTCCTCTTATTTAGCATCGTAATGAAATTCTTTTCGATAGTTACTTTCTTGATCATGAGATGTATTTTGTTAGAGAGGACCAGGCTCCCCGATTTTTAATACTCTCATTGCCTCATTTTCACACTCCAAATGTCGTCTGTCTAAGTATCACATGAGGGGCGGAGGAGACTTTTAAGAAGCACTGTATAGGCTTCCTCATTCAGTGTCTCCAATTTGAACAAGAAACGACTTAAATACAGTTTGTTGTCAGTTACTTGGAATACAATAGACCTGAAAACCTGTAAATCACGTCATCTTCAATATTTGCTGTAATCACGTTTTCCAAATATATACTTAGCAGAGAATATAGTTGTTTTTCTTACAGAATACGGTCAAAATCAGTTTTGAGAAACAGTTATTCTTGAAATTGGAGATGTGTTTGTAGTATGATTCCAATAATTAAAATAAAAGGGTCGCTTTGAAATGACGGAAGGAAATTTTAATTGAAAATGTATTTTCTCTCAAATTATTGGATTAATATTTTTACTAATTTCGTCTATTCATTTGATTTATTTTTCTATTTTATTTACAGGAAATGATTATTCGAATCACCACACAATGTATTATTATATGCGCTGTAGCAATATATGTGGCAATGGCTTTACAACCTGAACCAACTAGAGAACGCGAGGTGAGCATTATCATCCATTATTATCACAGTGGCTAGAAATCATAGTAGCCTAATAAAATGAAACCCGAATATTTGAATGTGAGTTAATTTTATGCATATGACGGATTTATCGTTGAAACATTTCGCACTTCAAAAACATGAAAATATATGAGAAAAATGTGGAGATTGAAATTTCCTATAAAATGTTTCAAATTTTGGTTGAAAGAAACCATTTTATGAAAATATAACTTTTAATAACTTTCAAAGAATTTAATAAAATAAATATCTCTGAGATTGCTTGCTGGGCTTCATGGATATGATTAAAAACAATAAAAAAGTATGCGTCAGTCGAAAACTAACAGCTTTAGACGTGAAACTTTTATGTTACGCAACAACTGTCTTGCCTTTTGAATGGTATTTTTATTTGACTATTTTGATAATATATTTGATGAATTTTTGGTGTATTGGATATTTGGTCGTATTTATATAAATGAAGCATTTACTTCGAAGTAAACTGTCGAAGCAAAAGGTTTTGCTCAAATTCGTATTCTTAATCTCTACCTTTTCCTTGCAAGGAGATGCTTTGCAAAACGTTACAGAAAATCGTTTAGTTTTTGGGAGAATCCTTCTTTTTATGAATACTAACAACGTAAACCTTTTACTTCAAAGTAAACAACTCATCGAAGCAACTCCTTCAGTTATTTTATTCATATACCTTAATAACTTAATTTTGTAAAAGCTATTTTTATAAATACGGCCTATTATTACAAAATTTTACTTTGAAAATTACATCAGTATAAAATTTCTATACAAAGATATCTTCAAAATGTGTTTTAATGATACTTATCTAATTATGAGATTTCCCTTCAGGGGGCCTGAGAGGACAGTTCTTTCTCAATGAGAGCACGGGCTTGACACTCTCGAGGTACCCCAGTCACGTTTGTGTCGTCCTGTATTTGTCCTTAAATGTTGGCAATCTCAAGGTGTGAGACACCGTGCCGATGGATACATGGCTCTGCCGAGTGAGTCGTAAACTGTTCCTCCAGATACCGGGCAACCTCTGGATGAACATAAGCCTTATCGAGGTAACCAGGCTCTGCTTCGATGGACCGAATAATTCCTAGGCTACTCGCGGGATCAATATATGAGCTTATTTTCTGAATACCCCCCTTTACACGGGAGACCTCGAACATATTCACCAGAAATATATGAAAACCCAATATTTTATGAAAAGTACTATATATAATCACTAGAAAAGAAAACAGTTTTGAGGAAGTATCACCTTTCACAATACATAAATCACTTACCTCTTTAATATGAGAAACTCAAAGTACGAAAAAACTAAGAAGTGGAACACTACTGATAGAAGTTAAGAATCAAGCACAATCTGAAAAAACAAAATTAATAAACACGTTAAACGAAAGTTTCAATCGAACCCCATAGAATACTAAACGTAGTAAAAGGAGTTATCACCTGTAGAGATTTATTGATATGTGATACCTAAGAAATACTGGAGAATTTGCAACCCCAAGGTGTGATAGAAATTAAAAGACTAAATACCAAAATAGATGGAAAAATAGTTTCATCAGCTACCTTACCATTAACCTTCAAACCATTATAACTACCTGAAAAAATCAAAGCTGGATACATAAACATAAGGGTCCGCCTTTATATACCAAACCCTCTCCGCTGTTTTAACTGCCAAAGGTTTGGGCATACATCGGATAACTGCAGAAATCAAGCCATTTGCCCCAGATGCGGAAAAGCATCTCATGAAAAAAATCCATGCAATCCGCTCGCTCAATGTGTTAATTGTCTAGAAGAACATTCTCCGCGTTACAAAGGATGCCAAATATACAAAATGGAACTTAATATACAAAAAATCAGAGTAACAGAAAAAATATCATACTTGGAAGCAAAAAAAAAAGATACAAACTACAAAATCCAGCTTTCGACACTAACTTTTCAGAAATCTTGAGGAAAAAACAAGACAGTAATAAAACCGCTATTTCTTCAACCCCATCAACCTCATCCCAGACCCCTAAACCCAACCCCCTAACATCGTCCCTAAAAACCCATAACCATTTCCGACAATGCCAACAAACCAACCCACCTCCCTTCCAACCCGTTAAAATCCCACCGAAAATTAATCACCACGAAAAACAAAATCCACCTCTTCCCAAAAATGTCTCAACTACTGCCTCTTTATACTCGAAAAGTACCTTTTCCAGTCGCAACTGCTCTAAAGATCGTAAACTAAATAAACCCAATACAAATGAATAAGTTAATCCACTGGAACATAAACGGTATTAAAAATCACTCAGAAGAAGTCAAACTACTTACCAATATACACCATCCCCCGGTACTTTCCATTCAAGAAACCAATCTTAAAACCCCTGACCAACTTGAAATAGCAGGTTTCAATATAGAGAGAAGAAGAGACCGCACTGATTTCCTCAGAGCCTCAGGAGGCGTAGCTCTACTCATAAAATAAAATTATCCTTGTAAAAGGATAAACCTCAACATCAACTTAGAGGCTCTTGCAGTCATCATCGTCGGAAATATAGAAACTACTATTTGTACTCTCTACCCTCCTCCATTAGCTAAGATCAACGCAAATGACATCACAAATATAATACATCATTCACCATCCCCAATAATCCTGACCGGAGATTTGAACGCCCACAACACCATATGGGGTTCAACTCATACAAACCAGCGAGACAGAATTATAAAAATATAATCGAAAATGAAAATCGTCATATAGTTAACGATGACACTCCCACCTATATATTTTCATCTACGTCCTCAGTTTCATGTTTAGACATTACACTATGTTCCCAAATTCTGTCAACAAACTATCAATGGAGCACCCTAGATGATAGACATGGAAGCGATCTTTTCCCGGTCCTCCTAGAAAAATTACTATGGGAAAACTCGCCTAATCCATGTTTTATATTAAATCACAAAAAAAAGACTGGAAAAATTTTAAACTACAGTATACGGCCCCCAACATCGCCCTTTTAGGAACTGATGAAGCTGCAAATATTATTACTCAATCTGTATGATATGATTCTATAACCTAATAGCGGACTGTAGATTCTAATTTATATGCTAAATGGAACACTTACCAAATATTTAGGTGAACCCCAACTCCGGCTGTCCTGTCCAAGTTTTGCCAAATAAAACTAGGAATTAAGGTACGGGTAAATCGAGGAAATTGACTACCACGTAGTTTGCACAATGTTTCACCTAAATTCACTATATATCTGATTGACAAAATGCTACTATATTGACTTATAAACGATATTTTAGATAATGATGGCTTATTTTTAAAAATGTTTTATTCCAACTCACTATCTGAACTACTTTTTCTAATAATATTAATTATCTATATCGGACCGGTATTTATAAGCAAGGTGTGTTGTCTATTACTAAGGAATCAAAATCTTAGTATTGGCGCAAACATTCCCCCCGGGCTGAACTATACTTCAGAACATTGGAAAGGATGTAACTAAACATTGAACTTAAATTTTTCCTACCGATAAATTGAAAGTATTCAAACTATAATCGAATCTATTAACTAAAAATCTATCTATACATATATACATACACATATATACAAATATATACATACTACATGATGTAAAAATTATTGTATTTTATTGCAATGGCAAGGGACAGACCTTAATGACGGGTCTTTTATATGTCCCATGTTTCGTGCGTACATCGACCACTCTAATAATACCATCGCGACCAGGATAGACTTGATCTATAATGCCCAAAGGCCAGTGGAGGGGTGGTGTAGTTGGTCGTTCTAAAACAACAACGGTGCCTATTTTTACAGGAAGACTATCGATATTCCAATGTTGCCGAGTTTGCAAACTAGTAAGGTATTCCAAATGCCATCTTTTCCAAAAATCTTGGACCATTCGATCAATCATTTGAAATCTATCCAATCTATTTATATGTTGATCAGTGAGGTCAGAAGCAGGAATACTAGTTAGGGGAGTAAGGGTCAAAAAATGAGAAGGAGTCAAAGCTACCGGGTCCGCAGGGTCAGAAGAAAGTACACACAATGGACGTGAATTTAACAAACTTTCAATTTGAACTAGCAAAGTATTGAACTCTTCATAAGTTAATAATTGATTTTGAATTACCTTGCATAAATGTGTTTTCACGGAGCGCACATTGGCTTCCCAGAGACCCCCCCATATGTGGAGCACCTGGAGGTATCAATTTCCATTAAATTCCCTGAATAGCTAAATCGTTCAATATGGTATCATTGTATTTCGGAGATACAACGAATTGGTACAATTCGTTCAAAACTGTCTTTGCACCAATGAAATTCGTACCGTTGTCTGAATAAATTTCAGAAACTGCTCCACGTCTAGCTATAAACCGTTTAAATGCTTGAAGAAAATTGGGCGTGGACAAATCTGTGACAAGTTCCAAATGTACAGCTTTGGTTGCCATACAAACAAATAAGCAAATATATACTTTGACAGGACGAATTCCGCGTTTTCGATATGGGATAAGCTTCACAGGACCAGCGTAGTCGCAGCCAGTGCGCAAGAAGGCCTTGGCCTGTTGTACTCTGACACTAGGGAGATTTCCCATTATGGGAATTTGAGGCTTTGGCCTCAATCTAAAACAAATATTACATTTCTGGATTATAAATCTGACAACACTGCGAGCTGAGAGAATCCAATAACGTAATCTAAGTAAGGAAAGGACTAAGTGTGGACCGGTATGAAGGTTAGTTCTGTGAAAATGATCAATAAGGAGTTTTACTAGATGATCTTTTTTGGGCAATAATATATGATGATGCCCATCAAAATTTAAATCGGCATGCATCAACCTACCTCCAATTCGAATGACGCCGTCTTTTAAGAAAGGGCGTGGATGTCTTAAAGATGCTGGAATAACATCTTTGGCTAGTAGTGCTAATTCAGATCGAAAATGTCGACGTTGAACTACTTTTATTAAGGAAAGTTCAGCAATTTCCAAATCGGATACTGAAATAGAAACCGCCATTGGCAACAATTTTACGAATCTAAGGACATAAACAACCGATCTCAACAGTTTGATCCATTTCGAATGACGCAATATTAGAGAATAGACAGAATTTTCGACATCTGCAGCTATTACTAAAGAAACTATTTTGGATTCTGGTAGATTCTCTTCTAAGCAAATTGTACTAATCGGCCATTCAGCGGAATCTAACTTTAGCCATTCAGGACCACTTTTCCAGGAATTATTAGCTATAAATTGGGAAGGAGTTAAGCCTCTAGACAAACAATCGCTAACATTGTTTTTTCCATTTACATGAAACCACGAATTATAATCAATTAATGATTGAATCTGAGCCAATCTATTCGATACGAATGTTTGTAGTTTGGACGGATGGGTTGCGATCCAATTGAGAGTGACAGTAGAATCCGACAGGGCGAAAATATGAGTAATATTTAGTCGAGATTCATAACAATCTATTATAAATCTCAGAAGTTTGGCGAGTAAATGAGCCGCACAAAGTTCCAATCTAGGAATTGTGACTACTTTCAGTGGAGAAACCTTGGATTTCGCGCACAGGAGATGAACTTGAATTTCTCCATTGGAATTTATGCTACGAAGATAAACGACCGCCCCATAGGATGTTAAGCATGCATCTGCGAAACCTACTAAAATGATTGGCTGATGTAACACAACACCTATATGACGAGGGATTTTGAAGTTTAAAAGATGATGTAATCCTGTAGAAAATTGATTCCAACGGTGGACTATATCAGGAGCACAGGGATCATCCCAATTCAGATGGCCAATCCAACAATCTTTTATCAAAAGTTTGGCTAATAATGTGACAGGAGCTAAAAAGCCTAGAGGATCGTAACAACGAGCCACAGTGGACAAAATGTTACGTTTAGTACAAGGTTTATCAACCAGGTCAAAAGAAAATGATAAAGAATCCGAACTCGGATGCCATTGTAAACCAAGTATTTTCAGAGAATCTGTATCAAAGTTCACCACATTAGTGGTTCTATTGTCAAGAGGAATTTTTTCTAATAATCTTTGTGAATTGGTGGCCCATTTTACTAATTGAAAACCACCTCTACTAAATAATCCAATCAATTGATTATACAAATCAAGCGCTAAACTAATTGAAGATACACTAGAAACAAGATCATCTACGTACATGTCTCTTTTAATAACTTCAGATGCTAAAGGAAACGACGTTCCTTCATCGTCAGCTAATTGGCGTACAGTTCGGAGAGCTAGAAAAGGCGAAGCTTTAACTCCGAACGAAACAGTGTTCAATTGATAAATCTCTATGGGCTCATTTGGAGAGAATCTCCACAAAATTCTTTGAAATCTTCGTTGATCTGGGTGTAAATTTATTTGCCTATACATCTGCCGAATGTCGGCGGTGAGAGCTACTTCAAATAATCTGAAGTTTAAGAACATTGTACAGACGTCAGACTGTAATTTAGGACCAGTATAGAGTAAATCATTTAATGAATACAGGGTGTCCGTCTTACACGATCCATCAAAAACAATACGGACTGGAGTTGTTTGGGAATAATTTTTAAAGACTGCGTGATGAGGAATGAAATATTGTACCATTGAACTATCATTTTCTACTACTTTGGACATGTGACCTTGGACTATGTAATCTTTGATTATTTCTGTATATTTTGATTTAAGGTTGGGACTATAATTCAGCTACCTTTCTAATGATAAATATCGTCGGGAAGCTGTGGTGTATGAATTTCCTAATAAAGAACTATCTTATTTGAAAGGTAACGACACTGTATACCTTCCGGAGTGATCTCGACTATAGGTGGATTTAAAGATTTTCTCACATTCCAAATCAACTGGGTCTACTATCACTGAAGAAGTTGGAAAATCTTCAACCTCCCAGAATTTCTTAACTAATTTTTCAAGAGAGGGCTCTAAAATGGTACAAAAACTGTGAGTATCAATAGATGAGGATACAATGGGAGCTGAGCCCATTACTATAAAACCTAAAGTGGTTTCTACTGCCACTGGGGTGTTTGGTGGACCTACAACTCGTTTGTTGCCTATCAAATGAGCAAACACGTAAGCTCCAAGAATTCCATCAATTTTTTGCGGAAAATGAAAACTACCATCGGCTAAAGGAAGCGATTTCAAATGTGATAAAGCACTTAAATCGACGCGAGAAGCGGGTAGCTGATCTGCAATTTTGTCAACAATCAGTACCTCCAAAGGATACCGTTTGGTGGTATCCACCCGCGAAATTACTACTATAGTTGAACATCCATATACGGAACTACTAGCGGACCCAATTCCATAAACATGAGAATGACATTTCGTTAGAGGACATTTCAAACGACGACTAAATTCTAGGGAAAGAAAATTTGCCTGACTACCGCTATCAATTAGAAATCGGGCATCGTGAAAATTACCGAAACTATCTAGAACATGCACTTTTGCTGTTGACAATAAGACAGTATTGCTAGAAGAAAAGTTTTTGTGACTATGGGTAACCGAACAACAATTCACTACTGGAGGTAGTGGATATTCCATGGAAGTACCGCCATTTTTATTTAAAGTAGAAGAAGAAGGGCCTGCGGTGGAATTTTTACAAATTTCAGAGACATTAGGACCATTTGTCTCCGAATTACTACTGATTGGTTGGTCAGACTTACCTACACTATTGGCTATACATTGCATCGAGGATTTGAAATGTAACAAGCTATGATGTTTACGTTGGCAAATTCTACAAGTATAGTTGCTTTTGCAGTTAATAACTTTGTGCTTAGATAAACAATTTAAACATAAATTATTCTCTCTAACAACATGGTAGCGTTTTTCGGGGGACAATTCTAAGAATTTGGGACAAATAAGTATTGAATGCGAATTTTCTTTGCATATCACGCAATTATAACTACTAGAATTTCCTTGAACGACAAAGGAGTGAGTTACCCTAGCTTTGCTATTGTTTAACTGACTGCTACTATGAATACTTGAATTATTACTACTATTGGATTTAAGACCACTACTTGTTCTAGTACAAATTTTAGCTTGGTCTTTTACAAAAGTTAATATATCATTATAAGAAGGCATTTCAGAACTTCTTCTAGTATTTTCAAATAATGTTTGAGTCTCGGGATTGATTTTTTGAAATGCTAAATAGGCTAAAATATAGTCTGATAAGTCAGGAATATCTAATTGACGTAATGCCGTAACTGCAGGATGAAATTTTTCTAAAAACAAATTTAAAGTGGTAGCATTTTCATGTTGAGCTTGCTTAAAATTGAATAATTGGTCTAAAAACGTATTAGCTATGACACGCTTGTCTTCAAATTTATCTTTAAGGGCTTGGAAAATAATTCTATAATTATCGCCTGTGGGAGCAATACCTGAGCAAACAGACAGAGCGCTACCAGTTAAACAACCTATTAGATAGTGAATTCGATCTATATAAGTCAACTAACAATTGTTATGTATCATATTATTATAACATTCGATAAACAAAGGCCAATCTTTAATATCACCGTTAAATTTCGGAAGTGGTATTTCCGGTAATTTACGACTAGATTTACTACTATTTTGACGTAATGGTTGTGATTCCCTAGCAATATCAACATTTACCTTTTTAGCTACACACTCAATATAACAAATCAATTCGTCAAATGTTTCTAAAATTTGATAATTTGGAACAAATTTGTCATTTATCTCATACTCTAGTGTGTTAATTTGATCTAAAATATCTAAAAAGTTGGTTTTAGTTGTTTCCAAAGTCTCATATCTAATGAGAAATTGATTTGCCTTTTCTGGCGTTGAAACATCTCTACTATTATCGAACAAACGTTGAATTCTGGCAAAATACTGTTCCTTTTTTGCAACTAAAATTCTTAATTGTTGTTCTTTTTTTGTGTCATTTTGTATCTCTACTATCAGAGTAACGAAAATGTACTGGAAAATTAGTCCCAATAATAATTCATTGCACAAAAACAACAACTGAATTACTAATGAATAAGATAATGTTGGATTAAATTACTAAACTATAAAATATGTTTTATTTGACGATTTGACTCTACTATAAAACGAGCTATTTAGGAGGAATCTATTCTATATTTAAATCAAATCGACTATAAAAATTACCTATTAATAATTGAAACTTCCTATATTATTGTTTGAATAAGCCCAAAATCTAACACACGAACAATATCCAAAATATCGTTTTTACTTTCAACTGATGAAAACTACGAACTTCAACTTTTTATTGTAAGTGATTCCGGCAAAATGAACTATATTTTACAAATAATACTAAACCCGGTTCGATAAGGTCCAAAAAATGTATGATATGATTCTATAACCTAATAGCGGACTGTAGATTCTAATTTATATGCTAAATGGAACACTTACCAAATATTTAGGTGAACCCCAACTCCGGCTGTCCTGTCCAAGTTTTGCCAAATAAAACTAGGAATTAAGGTACGGGTAAAAAGGGTAAATCGAGGAAATTGACTACCTCGTAGTTTGCACAATGTTTCACCTAAATTCACTATATATCTGATTGACAAAATGCTACTATATTGACTTATAAACGATATTTTAGATAATGATGGCTTATTTTTAAAAATGTTTTATTCCAACTCACTATCTGAACTACTTTTTCTAATAATATTAATTATCTATATCGGACCGGTCTTGCTTAGGTGTGTTGTCTATTACTAAGGAATCAAAATCTTAGTATTGGCGCAAACACAATCTATCATTGAAGCATATGAAAACCACACACCAGAATTAAAAATCATTCCAAACAAATCTCCTGTACCATGGTGGAACGAAGACTGTAGGAAAGCAATAAAGAAAAGAAAAAGCGCATTAAACATGTTTAAGCGCCAACCAACAAGCTACAATTTTACAAATTGTGAAAAGTTCAGAGCAAAAGCAAAAAGAATTATAAAAGAGGCGAAATTATCTTCCTGGTACAAGTTCACCAATTCATCAACTCTAACGCCAACTCAAAAGACATATGAAACAAAATAAACAAATTAAAAGGCACGCCTACCAGAAACTTATCAGACCTAATAGAGAATAATGTATGGATCGATGACACAGAGCATATAAGTCAGATATTCGCCAATCAATTATCTACAATATACAACAAATATCCTAGCCACCATGATCTCACAAAAAAGCAAATACAACCGGTAAATATGTCATACAACCTGCTAATCACAATAAATGAACTAACCTACGCATTGAAGAACAAAAAAGACACAGCTCCTGGACCAGACAACATAAGGATATCTATGATAAAAAATCTACCCGAAAATGGAATGGATAGCCTACTCCAATTATACAACAAAATATGGGAAAACGGCCAAATTCTCAGCGCATGGAAATTCTCAATACTCATTCCAGTCCACAAACCAGGAAAATCTATATGCAGAAAAGAAAACTACAGACCAATAGCTCTCACTAGTCATCTATGTAAACTACTGGAAAAGATCATCTACAACATACTTGGTATCTATAAAAGCATAATTTCCTCATCCCTGAACAAGCAGGCTTTAGAAAAGAATATTCAACTAACGATCATCTAATGGGCTTTGAAATTGATCTATAAGACGCCTTCCGATTCCAAAGATACACCAACGCACTGTTCCTTGATTTGAATAAAGCCTTCGACAAATAAACAGGCAAAGCATAGTAAATGCGCTCGAAGAATTCAATATAGTGAGATCAATGCTTAACTTCATAAAACTTTCTCACAGACAGAGTTTTACAGGTACGAATAAAAAACAAAACATCAGGCATACTTAGGCAAAACTCAGGAGTACCTCAAGGTTCTGTCTTGAGTCCAACCCTCTTCATACTTGCAACTAACACTATAAAAAATATCATGCCACCTAATATCAATTTTAAACTTTATGCAGATGATTTACTTATCAATAATTCAGCTTCTGACCCAGAAATTAGCATACATAATCTACAAAACTGCGTAAATCTATTGCAGGGATGGGCAAATAATAACAATCTAGAATTCTCATCAAACAAGTCAACTGGGGTTCTTTTCTGTCGCAAAAGAAACTGTACAAAAAATATGGACATAACTATCAACAATCAATACATTCCGAGTAATACACACCACAAATTTCTAGGTCTCACCTTCGACTCTACACTAAACTTCAAAAATCACATAAAAGAATTACAACAAAAATGTACAAAAGACCTCAGAATGATACGCATGTTATCAAATACAAAATGGGGACCAAGCAAGGAATCTTTAATAAATGTATACCAATCAACAATAAAATCTAAAATAGATTATGGTTCCATAGCATACTCATCTGCCCCAAAAAGTTACCAACAAAAACTTGCCCCATTAGGGAACTCCACACAAATCCCATTAATAGTATCTAATGTGAAGCAGTAGTAATACCACCAGAACACCGACGGATACTACTTACTATTGAATATGCAAACTCCTTAACATTCAAGAAACAACATCCTCCCTTCAACAAATTTTTCAATATCCGTTACCCAAATATACAACCCACAAACAAAAAATACAAACCTGGAGCAAATTACCGATATAAAGAAATCCAACATAGACTCAACTTGGAATATCCCCCGTCTTATGACTACAGCCCTTACAATTCCCCACCATGGAACACCTCTAACATACAAATAAATAGGGAGCTGACAATCTACATAAAAAATTGCACACCTCCTATACTGTTCAAACAAAAATTTCATATGATTATAGAAAACTACAAAGAACTTAAAATTATATACACAGATGGCTCCAAATCGAATGAAAAAGTAGGCGCCGCTTATCACACAAAAACATCAGAAAACAGAAAACTACTGATTATCGCAAATGGCTGATAGCAACATACTCCATGAGCTCACTTGACTCTATTAAAGCATACAACACAGGTCACCCTCTCGCCAAGGAAATGAAAAATCAGTTAGAGAAAGCAAAAATTGAAAATAAAGAAATAATATTCCTTTGGATCCCTAGTCATATAGGTATTAAAGGCATGATAGGGCAGACTTCCTGGCGAACGAACAAATGCATACCACAAACATGATAAATGTACTAAACCTAAGAGATCTGAACAATCATTCAGTTAAACTAAATAGGAACCTAAATCAGTTAGAGTAATACCTTCAATAAGGAGACAATAAACTTTACGAAATCAAAGACACTCACTTTAACATAAGGCAAATACATAACCTACCAAGAAAAGATAAGATAGTCCTCACAAGACTAAGAATTGGACACACAAAGGTATTAGTAATATTCACTATCAGCGGAAGAACCACAAATATGTGAGACCTGTAACTCTACAATTACCGTTAAACATATAATTATGCATTGCAGGAAATATACACCATATAGAATCAAATACCTACGATTATCAAACTACTTTTCTCTGAAAAATACTTAGAACCACTACTAGGATACTTAAAAGATACCAACTTATACAGGTTAACATAAAATAAGAAAACACCCATATAATATCACATAGAGTAATGACGCTAAAAGGTCATAGATACCGATGCGTCGATAATCCATATATATCTATCTATCTAATTATGAGATTTGAGAAAGAAGCATGACATGAGTTAGATGACATTCCACGCTATGTTTTATTTATTAATAATTTTTCATGGGTTAAGATGATCCTTGTCACTTCTTCACATCGCATCTCTATTTTGAATACTAGAAATGAAAGAATTGAATACCACTTATGTTTCCTTATTTGTGTATCACGTCTTTCCATTTTCCATTATTTCGGTTTTTTGCCTTCAACATTCATTTATAAATTCAACGATTCCTCTTTTCATATTTTATAATATCCTATATTTCATTTCTTCTGGGTAAATTTCATCAATTACTGAAGATTAAATGTTCAAGCTGCTTTTACAATTTTTTTCTTGTTGTTGATTCAAAAAATTACGTGATAAATTGGTTGATGATCTCCGAATTTTTGATAAAATAGAAAACATTTATTGAATGGAAAATATTTTCTGGGTTTCAACTATAGAACTCTGGAAAAAGCTACTTGAAATGATTAATCTTTTCTCACGTTTTAAATCTTTGATTGCTCAGGTACATAGGGATTTTATAATTCAAATGGATCATTATTAAAGTTCTAGCACCACGAAAGTCGTTTTTATGGCGGTTTTGATATGTTATGTAATTTTTTGGAGGTTTATATTGCACAAGTTTGGAAGTGAGGGTTGGTAATAACTTTTTATTTAATGCATTTCCAAAACTTTTTAATAAAGCTTTATCATCTAGTAATATCAAAATCTGACACATATTTCACGCAGTAAAATACTTCTAAAAACACTCCCATGTTATCAATGTGCCCGTTTTTTGCAGGCCCGTGTTATGTTTAAGCGAAAGCAACCAGACAACGATCTATCATAAACTTAACTAAAAAAATTCTCCACTGAATAACATTCACGGTATTTTTTTCTTTTGTAGGATAATAAAATGGAGAGTTTAGCAAGAGAAAAGAGAGCGACGACATCCAGACCGGGGTTTTTTCGAACTTTATTTTCAGTAATTTATGAGGTAAATTTGACAGTGGAAACATACGGAGTAGTTGGTTGAAATATTCATGATACTAATATAATTGTAAAAATCAGAAAAAAAGGACTCAATACCTGTGTCAAAAACTTACGTATTCTTTCTTATCTTATTGAAAGCGGGTCCACAACATCTACTAATAATTCTGAAATAGGAAATTTTGCTAGAATTCATGAATAAAAGTAAGAATTTTTATCTACATCTGCTTGTACTTAAATTATTTTTAGCAATGGGACGACACAAGAAATACATCAGCATCGATACGGAAAATGATAGATGATAATTTCTTACCAGATAATCCCAAAGTAAGTATCTAAAATTTAACCTAGTTAGAAATGGGTCACACAATAAGATCTGATTCTCTTTTTGGCAAAAATATAAATAACAGAATAGTCAATCGTGATCTGAAGGTTATTAATTGTTTGAAATAAAATTACTTTCTCTTTAGTATCCACATCAAAAAATAAAAAAGTGGTATATTGCTGAATAGAGATTTGAAAATGCGATTTCATTTGAATACTATATGTACAAAACATTATTTATCTTCCTTTTATTTAAAATATAATCTTCTTCTGTTTTGTCTTACTGTCAATATAAAAAATATATATAATGACATTTTATACCGTTGCTGTATCTTTTGAATTATTAATTGAAAGAAAGTAATATCTTATAGCCTTCTCGGGGACACCTTGTCGATGGTGAGAGGGCTCAGTAGTCTCAAAGTCCAGGAAGCAATGCCGGTGGTAGCGTAGCTACTGGTAGGGCCACCCTTGCTGGTAAGGTTCCGAAACGACAGAGATGAAGCTAAGATAGTCCACAACAGGATAGCGTCTGACCCAGAGTGGGCGGCTATCATCAGCGTCTGAACCAGATTGGGAGGCTGCAAAACACAACTCACCAAGACACCCGGCCCGCGTGGTGTTTAAATGGACAAATCCTCTCATATGGAAACAAAACTTAGGAAAAGTCCCCTAGTCCCCAGCAGTTTGAGTAACCCCAACCAAGGCAGCGGTTGGAATAGAGCTCGAACAGAGGGTGCTAAGAATCCCTGGGTTAGATCCGGCTGTCATCTTAATATTGAAGCATGATAAAAATACAATGCCTTTTTGTATTGTATTATAGGAGTAACTCACGAAGATGCATTAATTCGGTTAAGCCACCCACTGAGTATGCAACTTTATACACACTTCTGTATAGTTGGTTGCATAAGGGAATTAACTATGGGTTTTAAAATTATTTAACCATATCCTGGTATAACGGGATATAATTAAATGGGTGCTTAGAGTAATATTTTTATTAATATTCTTCATGTGATTTAACTAATCCATGAGTATTTCATTATTTTATGTGGGGATTTTATTTGACTGCCATTGGTAACACTGTTTGCTGATGTCAATTGTAAAGTGAAGGGAACCTAAAATTGTTGAAATCACTTGTCTCATACTTGTCGAATGGTTAAGTTGGGTATCGATGAGGACAAGTTGTGAGTATACCAAAATGGCCGGTGGCACATGGTTTAATCCATATATTTTGGAAACTATAGTGGTGAAAAACCCTTGGTCACAAGGTAAGCTTTGATAGTTTTTATGGGTGATGGTGATCAATGATAGGATGATCAAGAACATATTTTAAGAAGCTTCAATTTCGGATGATCCCAGTATGGTATATATTCTCGTAGGGATAGCTGACAGGCTAACGTTCTCCGTCCAGGGTTGTAGAGACGTTTCGTACTTCGGATCACGATTAACGTTATAGAGCGACAAGAGCTTCTAACGGCGTTTCCAGTTCAAAGGACGAAGCTGGACTTGTGTTTGTTGGTGAAAACTGCCGAATAATTCCATCATGAACAACGATTATTAACCGCATGGCTGAATCTTGTTCCATAAGTCAGATGTTGCTTGTCAATTAAGTCAATTGACGTCTAATAGTTTGGACATTAACCGCAAGTAAAATTTAAAGTTTTATTTGTTTTTATCTGAACTTTGAGCAAATTATTCATTTTATAACTTCATTTTTTAACGTTTAACGACACATTAACTTTTATATTCTACTATTGACAACTTCACATTTTTATAAAGACGTCTATCAAATTCACAATTTTAACATTACATTCTTTCAATTCTTTAGAGTTGAAATATCAATTTTCTTGATGTAGACCGCCCTGAAATTATATTTCAGTTTAATCTTATTATATTAGAGATACTTTTGACCTACTTGGTTGTATATGGTTAATTATTACAGTTGTAAAACGGTAACTGGTATACCATTTACGTGTTACTAAAGATTTAGTGTATTTTATATTATGATCTCAGTTAGTTGATAACATTAGAAATTGTTAAACATTTTAAATTAACCAATCATTGATAACTGATTATCATTTCATAAATAGAGTTGATCACCTCATATTTTTTGAGACAGGTTATTACAACATATGTTCAAGGTACCATCCATGTAATTAAACTGTTTCATTCGCAACAAAGTGTTTTATTTGATTCACAAACGTAAAAGCAAAACGACATGAATAACATATTTGAAAAGTAACAATAGCTAATTTTTCCATTATTTGTTTCTTGATTAATCAGTAAATTTCTTGAATGTCCTACTAATCAAGTGGCGCATTGAAAAAATAATAAAGGACAAGCTTTCAAATATTCCTCACTAACTCATGACCTTATGCTCTCCGACGAAAAGCGAACTTTTGGCAATGTAACTTCACTTCTTGGAGTAACAACAGCAAGGTAAGGTTACAATATAACGACTTACAACGCAAGGTATTTAGGAACTGATGAACGCTTAGATGAGTTCGAATATGAATACGACAAAATCAAATAGGATATCGTAGGTATAACCGAGACAAGACGAAAGGGAGAATAGTGTATCAAATTAAACTTCGGACAAGTGTTGTTCTGTGAAGAAGATAACAATACGGGTATAGGAGGGGTTGGAATTTTAGTTAATAGAAGATTAACCCCAAACATAAAGATACTGAAAGCTCTGTCAGACCGAGTTAGCTATGTCACGCTCAACATAAATAAAACATCAACCATGAAATAGATTCAAGCTTATGCCACAACCTGCTCACATAAAGACGACGGAGTGGAACTGTTATACTAGGATATAGCAAGAAAGCAGAACAACACATGTTATTATAAGAGGTGACTTCAACGCCAAAATTATAAAACTACAGTTTCCTTATAAAGATATATAGGGCGTTTTGGTTTAAATGCCAGAAACGATAGAGATACACTGCTGGCCAATTTCCTAGAAAGGGAAATGCTCTACCTGATGAACACATTCTTTCAGGAGAGCGAACAGCTAAAATGGATTTGGAGAAGTCTAGATGGAAAAACCAAGAACAAGATTGATTTTATCATCTCAAAACATAAACATATAATCCAGGACGTAGACGTGATAAATCAATTTACTATTGGAAGCGACCATAGAATGACCAGATGCAAGGTGTTCATAAATGTCAAAATGGAAAGAGATGAAACATGAAACAAAGAACACCTAAAATAAATATAGAATCACTGAAGGAAGAAAATGAAGGATATAAGAGACAACTTAACGAACAATTCTCTAAAAACAAAAGAATAACAAAAGCAATAAGAAATGCTGCAGAACTCATAGCCAAACCTCCGAAAAAACCTGATACTAAATTGACCGACAAAACTAAAAAAATATTGGAAAGAAGAAGAGAACTTATAAGAAGTGGAAAGAGAGGCACAATAGAATATGTATAAACCAATAAAATAGCAAGAGAAATGGCAAAGCAGGACATCCTGAGCCACAACAAAAAAGGTACAATCCTTGCTAGAAAACAATAAGGGTCTTAAGATATTTAGAAGACAAAACAAGCTGAAAAAGGAAATAACGAGAATAAAAGACAAAACGAATAATATAATAGAAGATAGAACACAAATACTGAGAGAAGTTGAATTGCTCTACACAGACTTATATGAATCAAAAATACTAAACCAAGCAGTGAAGGAAGAGAATGAGAACACAAACTATGAAATTAATAATGTTAATTCAGAGGGAATGCCAGAAAAAGAACTTCGAAGAACTGGAAAAGGCTCTATTGGAAATGAAAAATGCACGGGCGGCAGGAGAAGATAGCATACTACCGGAAATTCTGAAGGAAAGCGATAGAAAAACAAAAAAAAATCTCAATAGCACAGGACCAATTGGACAGGCTTATTTCAGTAACGTTTTTGCATAAAACCCAAAATAAAAAATTAGATACAAAAGTAATAGAATGTTTTCAGATGTACAAAAAACCAAAGTAACATTTTGTCATCAAATCAAAAACAAAAAAATTTCTGGTAAATTCATGAATTTTCTTAAATAAATGTTTCAATTAACGATTTAGAGAAAAACTTTGAATACAAAAGTTGTAGAACGTGTTAAGGTCTATGAAAACAAAGGAAATACGATTTTTTTTCAACTTTGATATGCCGCCATTTTGTTTTTACAGCGCCGATTTGACTCATTAACTGACTTGTCCAAGATTTTGGCCTAATCGATTTTTGTAGCGAGTTTAGTTTCGATTCGTCAAAAAATACGCCCTCTATCGTGCTTACAAATTCCGTTATAGCAATATAATAATCTTGCCTTTTTATTTTATTTTCAATTAATGTACTTGAGTATCAGGTGGAGTTCATATAGCGCCAAAAAATTTGAATACGTGAAATAAGTGTTGCCTACCTCTCAACTGATGGTCAAATCTGGACTGTAAACCTCTATTGGCAAGGACCAAATATTTATAAACGCAAGAAGAAGTAAATTGTTCTGACATTAACCAAACACTTTCGCAAGTTAATAATTGAAAAAAAGAATTGAATAATTCTATTAATTCTAATTAAATTTGAAAATCGTTATTAAACTGAACGATTACAAAGACATTTAAATATGTAAGTACAATGATTTCATTAGAGTAGATTGATTACATCTCACTTTTGTTATTTAACAAACCTAATAATAAACGAAATCACATGAATAAACGAAATCTAGAATGCTCAATAATTTTTAAATGTTTGCCGAAAAATTGTCTTCCAATAATTTTATGGGTTTTAATGTTATAGATTGCAATCAATAATATCTTTAAATGGCCAAATAAAGTAATTCTACACCATCTTGTGTATTGTATGTAGAATTTAGATACATCACATTGGATGGAAATTTTGTATCACTCCTACAGCACTTGATGCCAATGCTGTCTTCTGGATAATAGATTTTCGTTTACAAAAATACAACAACAGTTCTTCGTTAATATATCTTGTTCAAATTGTTTATAACACTATTTTTTACTATCCCTCTTATAAGTTATATAAATTTCACTATGTTTCCAAAATTATTCTTTCTGCCGTTTTTTTTTATTTCAAAACTGACTCTTTTTCAGCTTGCTTGCTCAACAAACTTCCCCGTAGTTACTTAAACAAAAAACCCTTAACAACCAATTATAACATTACTACTTTAAATTATAATTTCTTTGACACATAGAAGGAATCAGATTTATGAATTTCAAAATATTTCTTAAAGTTCTCTTACTTTATTAAGATAATTATTTACAGGTTAATAATGTACTCAAAACTATAAACAAATTTATAACCCTGTTTACTTTATGTTTATAATTATATTTTAAAGTACAATAAATGCTCAGCTCTGCGTTTTGTTAATGATAGTTTCATCCAAAGAAGTTCATTCCATTTGAATTGTGAACGATCTATAACTATTTGTTCCTTGTCGGAAATCCAAGCTCATTTAAATCACAATTTTGGCAGCCGTCAAATTATGTATTGTCAAACATTCTATAGATCATAATGAAGTTCAAAATAAAATCATTATTATTATAATTTTGTTTTAAACTATTTTACTGAAATATTTTGCCGCCTGTTATAATATATATATATATATATATATATATATATATATATATATATATATATATATTAATACAGTTATATTATTCTAAAATTTTAAAAAATTTAATTTATGCAATACTTCCGGAAAACCCTATATTGTCTATAAAATCAATAGAGTTAAAAAACCCTGTATTTGTGAGATTTGTCAGATCATTTAATTTCTGATGACATTTTTTTGTCACAATTGAACAATGTATTCAAGGTTTATAGAATTAAAAGTCATTACAAGGTGTTTAGTGATGATAAAAGTATTCCAAATCTTTGATATAAAAAAATAACAAATTTGTTTTTTTTTTCAGTAAAAAGGAAAGTTTGTAACCACAGTAGAGTGTGGTTATTTATTTTAATAACATCGGTAATTGAATTTGAGAATCCGAATGGGGAACATCCCCTGTGAAATATCTCCAAAAATTTTGTAAAATTAGTATTTGAACATTGTAATTAAGTAATATAAGTTATTATTCGGCAAATTCAAAATTAAATTCAGTGCGTGTAATTTCGAAAATTGGTGTTGCAGTTGAACGAGTTTGGCAGTTTTTTCTCTACATCCAGATTTCTGGTGAGTTCGCTCCAGAATTATTCTCTCATCATTGAATATCAGGCCTTGATACAAAATTAAATTAAAAGTAGATGCATATAAATAATGAGATTATATATTGAATTCAATTAACTACGAAAAATAAGTATACTTATCGACCGATTTAATAGTGGAAGAAATTAGCAGAAAATATCGTGTATTTGACATTCTCCAAAGAAATGAGTGACAATTCAAAATTCGAAATTTTTTTGAAAAGAAATTAGAAACTTTTTAAATTAGTTTAGGAGGTTATTTAGTTTGTAGGTTGTTTTAATGTTAATTTAGTCGTTAAAATTACGATAACATTATTTGTTTCTGGAAAGAAAGTTAAATTGGGTATTTGCCTATTTGAGTAAATTTACATCATTGTTAAAACGTATTTTGATTCGAAATTATATAGATCATATAGGAAAAGGAATTTTATTTGAACATTGAAACTTAGTGAATCATTGGTGACAGACAAGTCATTCATTGATAATAAGTGTCAGAAATTAATTGAGTGATATTTCCAATCTTAAATACACATTCACAGGAGAGAATATTGAACCAAATTGATCTTATGAATATTTAATTCAGAAATTAGTTCAAAATGTATTACAACTTGTTATATTAGAGCGTACTGAACCCACCTGAGAATAGAGTCAAATAATTCAAGATAAAATAAACTCATCTTTCAATATTGTAAGCAATTTTTGTTATTCTGCTAGCTGGAAAATTTTGACAACTGTCAACTTTGAAATATATATCACACGGTGCTTAAGCTGTGTGTACAATACTATCGCTGCAATCAGGGATTGTACAATTTTGTTTTTCCATCGAGGACAAATAAAAAATTTCATTGGTAATATTCATTAAATTAAACGTATAGTAAATTGTACCAAATTGTCACAATGCAGGGCAATTACAATTATAAGACTGAATATATAACAAATTAGCGACTCAACGTGAGGCGAATTAAAACTTATCTTGATAAGAAGGTTTAAAAAGATTAAAATTAAACAATATATATATATATATATATATATATATATATATATATATATATATATATATATATATAGAAACAAGTAATCACGGCTGAACTATTAACAAACAAAATTGAAAATATCACGGGGATTGCAGCCTAAATAATATTAAATATTCTTGTTATACAAAACCGAGCGCTTTCGAAAGACTATTTCTTTCTTTTTCAAGGTGGCATGTTAGAATTATAAGAAATCAAAGAAAACAGGATACATAGTAATCACCTCCGATTTAAGTTAAAGCTAAAATCAATGCCTCAACATTGAATTAAAATGCAATAGGAAACCAAAAAATTGAAAAAGTGAACAAGTAAAGAATTGAAAAATTGAAACACTGAAAAATTGACAAATTGCAAAATTGAGTTTAAATTAACAACATAAATTAATACTCAGCTAAAATCCCTCCTGAAGGAACACATTTTGGTTTTTTAAATTCACCACTACTACATTTTGACAGAGAATATTTATAACTGATTCGGTTGTTTCAAGTGTATCTAGTTTTTGGATAGACAGTAATGTTTTTTACTTTACCATACCTGCTTTCAGTCGTATTCTATTCGAGCGAGTTTGTTTTATTATATGTCAAACATACCAGGGTAGAAAATTGCAAAGTGGGATACCAAATGTTGCACCAAAACTAGCAATGAGATTAATATTTAAAATTTTGGATCTTGAGGTCCAATTACTGGTAAAAAATTTTTCTTCTTGCAAAAAAATTCTCTTTCTTTCATATAACAGTTGCCTGCTGTTATCATTTGGTAGGTTATTTATAACAAGGAGTTGAATATGCTCAGAGCCACCAAACAGCATGAACTCTCACTTCATCCGTCCCGCGGCTGTGAACGCATCCAGGCAGTTATCGCGTGTAAAAAAGCACAGGATAAAAGAGGACAACACCAATAGGTGGTAAGTTTTATTATCACAAGAGGTTTCCTTACAGAAAAGAAAAAAAATTAATCAAAGTCCAGTCTCTCACCCTGGAATTTAAGATTCTGAAATTGCCAACTTCAGAGGCTGTCACCCTCTGAGTAGCAAGAGTTTTTTTATATTTTAAATTTTTCAATTTAATTATACAACAAACTTTAAAGAGGGAAATGGCAAGCCCCACACCCTGTTAGTTCTGCAAGAGGTTAGGGAAAAGAAAATGTGCTCTTGCAGAACACATAATAGATGAGACACATCACGTAGATTTTGGAAATTGTGAGATTTTGGAAGTTGAAAGAAATAGAAATAAACGTAAATTCTTAGAAATGTACCACATCCAAGTTAATGACCTAACTATGAATAAAAAATCTGACATCGATGATATAAGTAAGATTTATACATATTTGTTACATTTTACAAATGTCAACCCAGCTAGCAGTGACGATTCTTCCCTTAGTTAGTTGCTGTGGGAAAATTGTGGCGTTTCTTTCACGGGCGTTGCACTATCAGCTAACTCCGCTATACACATGTTTTCACACTATAACATAATTTACAAAAAAGTAATAGTATAGCATGTTGAATCAAATAACACCAGGCATTGAGAGTACTAACTTAAACCAACAGCATTTCGGGGAGGTTTGTGGTGAGTTCCTACCTCTGTCGGGACTGACAAACTTGACAGGGTGTGGGGCTTGCCATTTCCCTCTTTGAAGTTTGTTGTATAATTAAATTAAAAAATTTAAAATATAAAAAAACTCTTGCTACTCAGAGGGTGACAGCCTCTGAAGTTGGCAATTTCAGAATCTTAAATTCCAGGGTGAGAGACTGGACTTTGATTAATTTTTTTCTTTTCTGTGAGGAAACCTCTTGTGATAATAAAACTTACCACCTATTGGTGTTGTCCTCTTTTAGCCTGTGCTTTTTTACACGCGATAACTGCCTGGATGTGTTCACAGCCGCGGGACGGATGAAGTGAGAGTTCATGCTGTTTGGTGGCTCTGAGCATATTCAACTCCTTGTTATAAATAACCTACCAAATGATAACAGCAGGCAACTGTTATATGAAAGAAAAAGAATTTTTTTGCAAGAAGAAAAATTTTTTATCAGTAATTGGACATCAAGATCCAAAATTTTAAATATTAATCTAATTGCTAGTTTTGGTGCAACATTTGGTATCCCACTTTGCAATTTTCGAACTACCCTGGTATCTTTGACATATAATAAAACAAACTCGCTTGAATAGAATACGACTGAAAGCAGGTATGGTAAAGTAAAAAACATTACTGTCTATCCAAAAACTAGATACAATTGAAACAACCGAATCAGTTTTAAATATTCTCTGTCAAAATGTAGTAGTGGTGAAGTTAAAAAACCAAAATGTGTCCCTTCAGGAGGGATTTTAGCTAAGTATTAATTTATGTTGTTAATTTAAACTCAATTTTGCAATTTGTCAATTTTTCAGTCTTTCAATTTTTCAATTTTTTACTTGTTCACTTTTTCAATTTTTTGGTTTCCTATTGCATTTTAATTCAATGTTGAGGCATTGATTGTAGCTTTAACTTAAATCGGAGGTGATTACTATGTATCCTGTTTTCTTTGATTTCTTATAATTCTAACATGCAACCTTGAAAAAGAAAGACATAGTCTTTTGAAAGCGCTCGGTTTTGTATAACAAGAATATTTAATATTATTTAGGCTGCAATCCCCGTAATATTTTCAATTTTATATATATATATATATATATATATATATATATATACTCGTATATAACCTTTGGAACGGGGGGTGATTTTGGCATCAGGGAACACCAAAACGAAAAACTGCATTGAAATTTTTCCGAAGTCGCGTCATGCTACTCTTTACAATAGCCCTATTTCATTCTGAAATAAGCCTAAAAGAACTAGTTAATCTATTTAATTCTTGTTTGATGCAAGAATGCATTCCTCATGACTGGGGGAATGTGGTGGTTGTTCTTATCTATAAGAAAGGAGATCCGTCGGACCTCGAAGAAAACTACAGACCAATCAGTCTGCTGTCCTAGGTCTAAAAATTGTTTATCAGAATAATTACAAACAGGTTGGAGCGAAAACTTGAAATATACCAACCAAGAGAACAGGCTGGATTTAGAAGTCACTACAGCACTACTGAACACATCCGTACAGCGAAACAACTTATAGAGAAGGCATCAGAATATAATATACCTATATGGATGGTCTTCGTAGACTTCAGAAAGGCCATCGACACGATAGGAACCTGGACAATAATAAAATCTATGAGAAATGCCAAAGTGGATCAAAGATACATCAACCTAATAGAAAATATATACAAAACTTTTACAATGACTATCAAGATTCACGCACAGACAAATAAAATGAAATCCAGAAGAGGCGTCAGACAGGGAGATGTAATTTCGCCAAAATTGTTTACTCTGGTTTTTGGAGAATGTCTTCAAGAAAACCAATTGGAGGGAAAAGAGGATAAACATCCATGGTGAATACCTAAGCAATTTAAGGTTTACTGATGATGTCGTCCTGTTGGAAGAGATAAACAAGAACTAAGATGTTGGAAGAACTACATGTAGAAGCTGCAAAAATTGGACTACATATGAATAATGCAAAAACACAATTCATGAAAAACGTTCCTGATGCAGACCAAACCATTACTTTTCATGGACAAACTATAAACAAAACACAATCATACATATATCTTGGACAATCAGTAATACTAAGTAAACAAAACCAAGAAATTGAGATCGATAGGAGAGTCAGATTGGGATGGGCTGCCTATGATAAACTAAAATACGCTTTCAACATGAAAATCCCCATGGCATTTAAAAGTAGAATCTACAACGAATGCATTCTCCCAGTCACTACATAGGGATCCGAGACATAGGTTCTGACTAAAAGGATTATTAACAAACTAAGAATACATTAGAGGGCCATAAAGAAAAGAATACTGGGAATATCACAGAGAGACCAGAAAACAAACCAGTTGATACGAGAAAGGACAAAAGTAACCAATATCATACAGAGAATCAGTTCCTAAAAGTGGCAATGAGCAGGACATGTTGCAGGACACAGAGAGAATTGGAGTGGACACATCACTAGATGCAGACCTTGGGGAGAACTAAGAAGTATTGGCAGACCACAACAGAGATGGTACGATGATCTGTAAAAATTCGCTGAGCTGAACTGGTACCAGAGAGCAGAAAATAGAAGTGTATAGTCAAACATGAGAGAGACCTATATCCAATGGATAGAAGATGACTGAAAAAGAAAAAAGAATATCTTATACACCTGGAAGTTACTATTTATCGATAATTTTTTTGATAATTAATATCCCTAGGAGGTTGAAGGGGCAGGTGAATAATTTTATTAAAAAATTGTAGTTTCATATACAAAAATTGTCTGTTTCAAAATTTTTCATTTGCATTCATGATTACGTAGAAGATGAATTTATTTTCTACTTTAGGTCTAGGTCTTGACTGTATAGTAATCAGACCGAATGAAAGTGTTGAAAAATTGTATAGTTCACTGTTTGATTCCCATTTTAGAAATCTCCAACAACAGTTTCACCAGATACAAATGTTTCCACGACAGAAGATACCAGAATCACAAGAAGTGAATTACAGAGGATCCTCTTGAGGAATTTAAGAGGTTTGCAGAAACTATTTGACGTAGAGTTGAGACAGGCACTCAAAGTAAGCAATAACAATTAAAAAAACTAAAATAACATCCAATTTTTGGATTAAAAGAAATTTTTAAAAATTCAAACAATAGCAGATACACTATTTAGGAAAATGCTAGACACTACAAATTGTGGGCTACTTCCCTTCTGTCATAATTGGAGAGGTAGACTACGCCCTATAGAGGAAATGGTACTAAAAAAAGAATTTATATCGTGTTATTAATCTTTCAAGAGATTCTCAAATTATTTTTTAATGTGGTTTTTTAATATGGTTTTGACAGAAATCAATCTTAGATAATTTCCCAACAATAGAAGACTGGTCTGATAGTTCCTTATATCCTATGTAACTAGTCTAAAATTTCTCTCTCTCTTTTGTTCTTAATTGAAAGACATTTGTAATTCTGTAATATCGATTTCGTCAACCAACTAGCACATTAGAGTTGGATACTATTAATATAAATTTTTTACATATCGCTGTATATTTCAAATATGATAAGAGCTTTGAATTCTGTATTGAATAAATTTTATTTTTCAGCAATCCGAGAAGACCAATGAGCAATTTAGGAAAAATGTCACCAAGGAAATCTCCAAATTCCTCTGATAACCAAAAAATAATATATGTTTGTGATAATCAGATGCTGCTCAAGATTTAATAATTTATTATGTCTACTTATGAATACTTATTGTTTGTTAAATAATTTGTATATTTTACTAAAATAAATGTTTAAAAACTTCACTTTATAGATTTCATGTCTTCCAAAATGCCTCACTAATTTATTTAGAAAAGCGTTCTCATTTTGGCGAATGAAAATTAGTTTCAATTTTTATACCTCAGAAACAAAACGGCATAGCATTGTTTTTCCTTTAATCATTGAATAATCAAGAGTGACTGCACGTCACTTGTGCCATGTTACATCTCGTCTTTGCCTTATTCTCTCTTCCTATTTTTGTAATTATGCGCGCTGGCCGACAGACACTTTATACCGAAAATTTCGTCCTTTTCTCATCCAGCAATTCTATTTTTTTATTTACTCAAAATATATATCATCTACGAACAAGTTATGCATACATTTGCCATATAATTAATATATAATCTTCCATTTGCAACATCAATAATAATTTTCCACGCATTTAATGAAAATATATTCTGTTCTAAAAAATAAAAGTTGAAACTTTTGTAAAACGTTTGGCTTGTGATGTTTCTATTTGTATGATAAACAAAACCTCTGTCGCACCGGTGATTCATTTCTTGCGGACGTGGTGATCGGTAATTCAGTTTATTTCTCCCTGAATCTCGAACCTATCGTTCGCAACGACACGATACGCAAGCCTGTGAACGCTCTATTTGCGAATTCTTCTTAAAGTGCGTATACATTAGCGCACTTATTCGTGTAAGTTGGTACGTGTTTTCAAGTTGCACGCGCTCCGCGCACAAACGGCGTGCCTCGATACATCCCCTGTCGGTTTTTCAACACTCCGGTTTGTACGTTCGTTGTTCAAATTGAGAAAGGTATGTAGATTTTCGCGCGATTTCGTTTTATTTTTGGGAAAATAGTTCAGTATTGTAGTAGAATATTTAATGAAGCTCATCGATGTCTTTCGAGGTAAATCTTTGTTGTGAAATCCACGATATATAGATCATTTAAAAATACACTGAAAGTAGATGTATCGGGAGATATGCAGCATGTATGGGGGTATTTGCTGATATATAATATTTATAATAATAATAATAATAATAATAATAATAATAATAATAATAATAATAATAATAATAATAATAATAATAATAATAATAATAATAATAATAATAATAATAATAATAATAATAATAATAATAATAATAATAGGGGTTGAAATGGTAGTGAAGCGTCTCTTATAGCCTTTCCTACCAATTCCTGCTCGCACCTCCACGTTGGTAGCCCCGGTAACTATCTCTGGAGATTCAGGATCGGGTAACCATCCCCGGTGGCGGATCTGCAGCAGATGGGCTAACGCGAGAGGGAGAACCACCACCACGCGGGGTAGCATCCCGTATGGTGTGAAGAAAAAGTGCTTTCAACACACGAAGAAATCGTTACTCGGGCGGGGAAGGATTAGATGCTGGTCCTTCCAATCGGAACCGTCAGGATGTCCAGCATGTAGATGAGAATGGTGGGGGCACCGGTCATCGAAACGTACCCCATCAACCGCTTGAACCTACGGCGCCTCGGAGACGTGTTGTGCGACAGCCTGTCGCACCCACTGAACCAAATCAGGCACAATCAGAAAGACGACGTATGAAATGGGACAATGAAACCAACAAACAAGTAATACGTTCGTTTTTCACAGTTACGGCACTGGAGACTGATATGACGATGTACCGCATGCGACTGCATAATCACTTCATTGAGAAAATGCCACACCTAAATCACCACTCAGAACAACGAATAGCAGATCAACGTAGAGCTATCATAAGAAATAATCTAATACCTCTACCTGCAATCGAACAAATAAGGGCAGAGGTGGAGAGGGAGATTAATCAACAGCCTATAAATGAAACCCCAGAGACTCAGGAACAAGAAAGTAGAGGACCTGAAGCTGACCTACCACTATTAAGTCTTCGACCCTCAGTAATCAACCGTCAAACATTATGGAAAGAAAACTACCAACAACATCTTACTGAATTCAGAGGATCCGACCCTGCCAGCAGGCCGGCGCTACCAAAACTCATTTATACTCCAAACACGCACTCTCTCTTAGGAATTGCTAATCAAATTCTGGAAAGTCAATTGGATGCAGATATGAACCTCGAGGAAATACATCTTCACGTGTATTGCGCAGCTCTAGCAACAATCAAAGCCAACAAACAAAAAATACTAAAAGCACCTAAGACACGTACGCCTCAAAAACCGAGATGGGAACAAAGACTTAGTACCAAAATCGAGAATTTGAGAAAATAAATTGGTAGAATTCAACAAATAGCAAATGGGCAAAAATCCAAAAAGCTGCTAAATAAAATCCCGGTCCAGATTAAACAACAGCTGGAAGGAAAAACAACAAATGAAATAAAAACAATTGTAGATGATACCTTAGATACCTGGAAACAAAAACTTGCAGTTGCTTCTAAAACATTAAAAAGATATCAGGAGAGCTACCAACGCAAAATCCAAAAAAATCTGAAGGGCTTCTAAAGATCGTTTAACGAACAACCTGGTTCTAAAGGACAACCGCCAAAGAAGGAGGATTTACAGACAATTTGGGAAGGAATGTGGTCGAAGGAAATCGAACACCAGGAAAATACACCTTGGATCAAATCAGAAATTCAGAACAACAACCATCTACATATGGAAGAAATAATATTTACATTACAAGATCTAAAAAAGGTAATAAAAAACTTGGCCAACTGGAAAGCACCAGGGAACGACGGTATCCAAAATTTCTGGTACAAAAAACTTACGGCTACCCATCATCACCTGACCAACCAATTTCATATCGCTCTAAGAAACCCTGACCAACTACCAGACTTCCTTACAAATGGTGTAACTTATCTTCTTCCAAAATCTGATCAAACCCAAGATCCTTCTCAATATAGACCCATCACGTGCCTTCCTACAATGTACAAAATCTTCACTGCAGCACTATGTGATAAACTGTACGCATACCTAGAAACTAATGATATTCTAACTGAGGAGCAGAAAGGGTGCAAAAGAAAATATATGGGCTGCAAGGAACAAATAACAATCGATAATGTGATATTGGAACAAATCAGAAAGAAGAACAGAAATCTATACATGGCTTATATAGACTATCGGAAAGCTTTCGACTCAGTGCCCCACAGTTGGTTAATAAAAACTTTGGAAATTTACAATATACACCCTGTGGTGGTTAGGTTTCTAAAAAGTACTATGAGTAATTGGAAAACAAAACTCAAAATTAACCTAAATCACACAGAACTAGAAACTGAATCTATCAGTATTAAAAGAGGAATATTTCAAGGAGATACACTTTCTGCTCTATGGTTCTGCTTGTGTTTAAACCCATTATCACGTGGCCTAAACCCATTATCACGTGGCCTAAACCACACAGGATATGGAGCAACTATTAGAGCGGATCGAAACTCAACAACCATAAGTCATCTATTCTTTATGGATGATCTGAAACTATATGCCGCGTACAAAAAACACCTAGAATCCAACTTAAAACTCATGCACCAGTGGAGCACAGATGTCGGAATGTCGTTTGGTATGGAAAAATGCCAAACTGTATCGGTTGAAAAGGGAAAGCTGAAAGAAGGAGAACCTATAGAACTAGAGCCAGGCAAATATATTGAAGCCATGACAGACAAACCCTACAAGTACTTAGGAATCCTTCAGACACACAAGATAGAACATAAAGAAATAAAAGCCATATCAACCACCGAATTCTAAAAACGCCTTTACAACCTCTTAAAAAGTAAGCTAAATTCAAGAAACCTTACCACGGCCATAAATAGCTACGCCATATCCGCTCTTCAGTACTCCTTCGGAATAATTAAATGGACTCAAACGGACCTGGAAGCAGTAAACAGAAAGATTAGAACCGAGCTAACAAAACATAGAAAACACCATCCAAAAGCGTCCGTCGAAAGGGTAAATTTACCTAGAGAAAAAGGAGGTAGAGAAATAAAAGATGTTGTGGAAGCTTGCACTCAGCAAATTGCAGGCTTGAGGAGTTTTTTCCGCCACCAAAATAGTCAACTTCATAAAGCCATAGTGAAAACAGATACGGGTTATACACCTTTAAACCTAAGCATGGAAAACTTTACGCCCTTTAATACACGAAATGAGGAAGATAAAATTAGAAATTGGCGTTCAACAGAATTGCACGGAAGATTCATTAATGATTTACAGAAAGACACGATAGATCAAGCTAAATCGGTTGAATGGCTTAAAACTGGAACACTGTTCCCAGAAACTGAAGGTTTTATGGTTGGTATACATGATCAGGTTATTAAAACGAGGAATTACCAAAAGTATATCTTGACGGAACAAATACCAACAGATAGGTGCAGAAAGTGCAACAGAAGTCAAGAAACGATTGAACACATTCTTTTTAGTTGCCAAAGCATAGCTGAAACTAAATATCTAGAACGACACAACAAAGTTGCCACAGTAGTATACCTAGAAGTACTGAAAAAACTTAACCTTGATCCACAAAACAACGAGCCATATTACAAATATAAGCCCCCTCCAGTTATCGAAAATCAGTATGTTAAGATCTACTGGGATAAAACTATCATGACGGACGTAACAGTACGACACAACAGGCCGGACATCACAGTCATTATTAAACAATCCAAGCAAGCTCTGCTTATTGACATATCGATTCCAAATAATTCTAACACAGAAAGCAAATACAATGAAAAACTAAGCAAATACGCCGAGCTAAGGACCGAAATAAAAGAATTGTGGAATCTTAAAGAAGTCAAGATCATTCCAGTTGTTTTATCCTGTATGGGGCTAATTCCCAAGAAACTAAGTACTTCCCTCAAAGACATTGATATTCCTGAGTCAACCTACCGATTAATGCAAAAATCTGTAATCCTGGATGCGACAAACATTGTTAGGTCATTTCTAGAATAGTGACACACAACGAAAGTCTTGCTGTTGAGGCCGACTGTCGTTGAAACACGCCGGGTGTAAATCCGGTGACACAAAATGGAAAATAATAATAATAATACATCCAAACTCATCCATCGAGAGATTATACCTACCAAGAGGACAAGGAGGTCGAGGTTTGGTGAATATAGATGCTACACACAATATTCAAGTACATAGTCTACAAACCTACTTCAATAACAAGGAAGCACACTCACAACTGCACGTTGCTATCAAGCAAGCAGACAAAAAATACACACCACTGAGTACGCATACCCAATTACAATATACAGACAAGAAAACATTCATGAGAAATCTAACACAGGCATGGGAAGATAAAAAACTACATAGCAGATATAAACATGATATCAGTAGGCAACACCAACTATCGACTAAATGGCTTGAAATAGGAGAACTATATACAGAAACAGAAGGATTCATGTGTGCTATACAGGATCAGGTAATAGCTACAAAGAATTATCAAAAGTATATAACCAACATGAACATAGAGGATGACAAATGTAGAATATGTAAAGCAACGTCAGAAACAATTCAACACATAACATCAGGATGCTCCGGTCTAGCTCAAACAGAGTATTTAAATACACAATCTTACAGCAAAAATCTTACACAAACATCTACTTCAAAAATACCAAATAAAAACAATAGAAGATCCTTACTATAAGTACAAACCTGATGCAGTGAATGAAAACCAAAATTTCAAAGTTTACTGGGACCGAACAATTGTAACAGATAAAACAATAACAAATAATAGACCAGATATAATAATTATAGATAAAATAAATAGAATTACAACACTAATAGACATCGCTCATCCCCTGGATCACAACATACAGAAAACATATACAGAAAAAATTAGGAAATACACCGAACTAGCAGAAGAAATAAAGGCAATGTGGAAGATGGAGAAAGTTCAGATAACCCCAGTTGTCATTTCAGTAACGGGCCTCATACCACCAGAGTTACTTAATGAATTCAAGAAACACAACTTACCACAACAAACAATACTATAAATGCAAAAATCAACTATATTAGAAACGTGTAGGATAGTGAGGAAAATTATCAAATAAGTCAACAAGGTATGAGTTTTGCGTGAGCCCTCATACTTTTAATCCGTGTTAACGTGAGAAGAAGGAGAATAATAATAATAATAATAATAATAATAATAATAATGATATTAATATTAATAATAATAATAATAATTCGGTAAGGGCGTCGGCACATAATAAATCCGACGGAGAGCAAACCGGCGTCGCCACCGCCCCCAGCCCGAGGAGATAACCTCGTCCATAAATCCAAACACGAGCACCATCAGTGTTTGTTAGCCTGGCACCCCTAAGGGAGTAATGGGGGGTAAAACCTGCTGGGTTAGCACCCCAGTAAGTGATATTGTAAATTGCTGTACGTACACGAGCAAAAATTTATTCAGGCGGGATAGAGCTCCAGGCTGGCTCTATTCGGACCCGTCAGAATTAGACTGACCTGCAGCAAGGCGAAGCAAGTGCCGCCGCTGCAGGCTCCGGGACCAAAAGAAGGCAATCGGAAATGGAATCGATTGAAGGAAGTGTCGAAACTCAAGATGCGAGATTAGCGCATCATGAAGATGTAGCTTCTCCAGAGAATCGACAAGAGCACACAGCGACCCGCAGAAGATGGACAAATTATGAAAATGAGGATATCATGCGGGCTTACTTCCTGGGAACTGAATGCGAGAAAAATAAGTGGGGTTTCCGCAAAAAGATGCTAGTGGAATGGAGAAGAATAAGACCAGACTCCACCCTAAGCGAAAGCCAATTGGCGAATCAAATGTATGCCATTAAAACCCATAAACTCCTTACACAACTCGAAGTAGACAGCATTAGAGACCACATTCAAAGACAGCAAAGTGCAAGAAGGATACCAAACTTATCTATTATAGACGTTCAAGAAGAAAATATGGAAAATAACATTACGATACAGGAACAGGATCCTGATACAAAAGGGAGAAATGAAGTAGAAAGACACATAAAGGATACATTATATGAGAATCTAAGCCTTTACGATGAAACTGATCCGGAATGCAGACCGAAATCACCAAAAATAAGACCGAATAGAAAAACAGAACAAGTACTAAAGACAATTAACGCAGAGATACCCATACTGCTTGGTGAAGAAGACCCAATTCTAAAGACACAACTCATAGTATACAGTGCAGCCATAACTGCAGTTGAGGTAATGGGGCAAAAAATGAGAGAGGAAAACGCAGTTAACAAACACCAGGAACCAAGATAGAAAAATAGAATCGAAAAACAAATCAACGATATTAGAAGTAATCTGACGAAATTATACACGTGGGAAAAAGGCAACAATAGTAAGAAACTGAAAAAAGAAGTCAAAAAATTCCTGAAAACCAAGAGTATCAAGGTCGGAGACGAGAACTTTGAAACAAAAATAGCAGTCCTAAAAGATCAACTGAAGCAGCAAATAGCAGTGCTTGGGAAGAGATTAAGAAGGTACAACAAAAGCTACAAAAGAAGACAACAAAATAAGACATTCTTTAAAAACGAAAAGGCATTCTACCAGGAACTAATCTCCAACAAACAGAAGATCGAAAATAAGCCAGACAAAAACAAGCTCTCGGAATTTTGGAAAAATACATGGAAAACAAAAGGTGGACATAACAGGAGAGCCACATGGTTAGACGCTGAGAAGAAAACCTGCGAAACAACAGAAGCTATGGAAGAGGTGAAAATCACAGAAAGAGATGTAAAAAATATTATCTCAAAAACACACAGCTGGAAAGCGGCTGGAGTTGACCATTTGCACAATTACTGGTGGGAGAAAACGGCAGTATGTAAAATGTTAGCAGCACAAATCAACCGTATTATGAACAATAACGAGACGATGCCGGGATACCTAACGAAAGGAATAACGTTTATGCTCCCTAAAACTGGAAAAACAGAAGACCCTAAGAATTATCGCCCCATTACATGTTTGCCCACCTTATATAAAATAATTACATTTGTTATTGCAAATAGAATAGGAAAACACCTCAGCGGACAGAAGATACTTACAGAAGAACAAAAAGGAAGCCGAGCCCGAACACAAGGATGCAAAGAACAGCTCTTAATAGATAGCGGGGTTACACAAGATGCAAGACACCGACAAAAAAATATTGCTGTGGCCTGGATCGATTACCAAAAGGCATTCGATCCAGTTCCTCATAGCTGGCTGATCGAAGTCCTGGAAATATACAAGGTTCACGAAGGAACTGTGGAGTTTCTTAAAACATGTATGGCAACCTGGAGAACAAAACTGCTTGTTAATACACCCAAACAACAAATAACAACTGTGAAAATATCGATACAAAGCGGAATCTTTCAGGGAGATTCGCTTAGCCCGCTGTGGTTTATACTCAGTCTTACTCCATTATCGAAAGCTCTTTGTCAATCGGCTCTGGGATACAAACTTAAGAATGGCAATCATTGTTATAACGTATCCCATCTTTTCTATGTAGATGATCTCAAGATCTATGCCTCAACAGAGAACGATCTAAATCATTTAACTAGCCTTACGGAAATATTTAGCACCGATATAAAAATGAAATTTGGATTGGACAAATGTGACAAGTTTGTAGCTCGCAAGGGAAAACCTCAGGAAATTGACAACTTTGAAAATGAAAATATTCGCTATCTAAACAAAGGCAGTTATAAGTATCTGGGCTATGAACAGGAACTAATAATAGACCAAAAATCTGCAAAAGAAAAATGAAATAAAACCTCAGTAACCAGAGTGTCCAGCATTCTACGTACGGAACTCACTGCAAGAAATAAAATAAAGGCCGTTAATTCATGGGCAGTGTCTGCGATAACCTACTCATTTGGGGTAATTGGGTGGTCACAAACGGAACTTGAAGCTGCAAATAGATCCATCCGAGTACAACTGACCAAGTTCAGCATACACCATTCAAGAGCATGCATTGAGAGGCTGTACATGCCACGAAGCATGGGTGGTCGAGGTCTACTATATCTAAAAACTTTATATCACAGACAAATAAATGAACTAAAAAGTACTTTAAGGCCAAAACAGAGATGTCAGAGATGCATAAGATGATCTGTGTGCTGGATCATTACTCACCGCTTAATCTGTCCGCCGAAGAAGGGGTCTCAGTACCAACTTTGGCTGAACGAAAAACTGCTTGGCTGTCAAAACCATTACACGGCATATTTTCCAATAAACTAAATGAAGCTGATCCTTATTTTTTAACGGAGTGGCTTCGGAGGGGACAATTATTCGGGGAAACAGAAGGGTTCATGGTAGCAATACAAGACAACGTAATTGCGACCAAAAATCATGTTAAATTTGTACATGGAGTACAGCTGGATAACGATCTGTGCAGACTGTGTAATAGACATGCGGAAACAATAGAGCACATTATCTCAGGATGCAGTTACCTTGCTCCAATGGAATATCTCCAACGCCATCATTTGACGGCGAATATAATCCATCAAGAACTGGCAATACTCTGGCAACCTGAAAGAACAAAAAGAACGTTATTACAAATATGTCCCTTTTCCCGTCCTTGAAAATAATACTTTCCGTCTATACTGGGACACAACAATATAAACTGACAAAACTGTGGCGAGCAATCGACCAGATATTGTGCTTATTAACAAACAGGACAAGATTGGATACTTCGTAGATGTTGCCCATCCGAACGATCACAACCTGAATAAAGCAGAAAGAGAAAAGGTTAATAAATATTTCGAACTGGCCGAAGAATTCAAAGTTACTAATAATTTGAAAAAAGTCGAAGTTCTACCGATAGTCATCTCTGCAACCGGATTAGTAACAAAGAACTTAAAAAAATACATCGAAACGTTGAAAATGCATCATAAAGAAGTGTTCCCCGAAATGCAGAAATCTGTCGTACTGGAAACGTGTAGAATTGTCAGGAAAACTCTAAACTTACCTGAAAATATGTGACTGCGAAATCCTGCTAGAAGAATCGCAAGTTTCAAGCAACGTGAATGATCATGAATCCCACGTTGTGGAGCATCCCTGCAAGGGAGGAAACGGAAAATAATAATAATAAAATGTATTCACCCAGTTTACCGCCAAATCTATAGTAAGGCGAGAGGAAAAAAATATAGAAATAATAATAATATTCATTCAATAAAGATACAATAATACATAAAAAGATACATTAATACATTGAAAATAATTACACTGAATTGAATAAACATTTATTATTACTTGTATTGTGACCGTAAAACATGAACAAATCAGTTTTTTGTCAAATCCAGTAAATTGTCAAGTCCAGTAAGTTGTACAATCCGGTAGTAAGTTAAATCCAGTAAATTGTTGTAGTGATCCCTGAAGGACAGCAATGGCAAAATGACATTAACTTAGAAATAATATTTAAATTTAGGTTAATATTAATTATAGTATTTAGGGAGCATTGATCGGCCACCGTCAATGTCAGTTATCAGTGGAAGCACGTTCGTGTTTATATACAAACATGTACAACTTATAGACGGAGGTCAGTCATGTAGAAAATCATATCTATATTTCCTATAAATTAAGAGTTAACTAACCAGGATAGGAGAGTTGTTATTAATACTTTGAATAAGACGATTGGTTTTATATTTGTGTATTTTTAATGTATTAAACGTCATCCCAGTGATATTTACAAAAGTGATGTTGTTTATTTTATTTTCGCATACAGGTTGCTAGGTAAGTGGTTTCCTCCAAGATATAATGCCTTTATGGTAAGCGTCGAGTATACGAGGGACCCTTACTAAGTAACCACCACATTGTCAAGTTTTATAGTAAATTTTTAGGCGGTACCATATCAATTGATAGACACATAAACTGTCGAAATAGATACTGTTAATTATGATAGAGTTTGATTTAATATATTGCTAAAGAACTGTCTAGCTGTTTCCATAATCCACTTCTTAATTCGCTTCTTCAATACATTGTTTCTCTTTGAACTTTTTATATTATCAGGTAACAGCACATACATTCTTGCTGCTACATAGTTAGCATTTCTTTAACCAATAGTTTTTTCACTCCGTGGGAAAACAATCCCCTCATATCTCCTAGTTTTGTGAGAATGTTCATGATGTACCAATTTTATTTTACTTTGGAATACAAACAAGAATACTTTTTTACTGAAAATTTGACGGACGTCTTTTACCTGCGCATCCATATACAATTGATTCGATGGATATAAAATATTTTTTTGGAAGAGGATTCTTAAAAACCATTTTTGTAAAATATGAACTTTATTTAAGAAACAATCCCTCACTCCGCCCCAGCACACAATGCCATAATAAATCAATGATTCCACTAGTGAGAAATATAAGACTTTTAATTCATTAGGCTCAAGAATTTCTTTTAAATACTTAAACTTTGGAAGATGCCTCTTATCTTTTTTACTATTTCATTACATTGCAGATCCCACCTTAAATGTTGATCAATTGTAATACCAAGATATTTTATTTTTTTTACTGCTTCAATGTGGTTTGTTACTCTGATGTTCAGTGGCCACAAGCTAGGTAATCCAGTTTTGGAACATGAAAAAGGCAAGTAATTTGTTTTACCGGAGTTGGGAGTTAGCTTATTCAATTGTAACCATTTAGCAATACTAGGAAAATCATTTTCTATTTTATTTTTTAGGTTTTGCCATGTGGAGCAACTATAAAATACTATGGTGTCATCTGCAAAGCTGATGATCTCACACTGAGCATTCAAGTAAAGCATACTATTGATGTATAGAAGGAATAAAAGTGGACCAAGAACAAGTCCTTGAGGTACACCATATGTCATTTTATGTGGTGCACTCATTACACCATCGATTTCAACCCTTTGATCCCTATCAGATACATACCTTTCTATGAGAGTTTGTATAAATTGCCTCTAATTCCATAATTCTCCAATTTATCCAATAACGATTTATGGCAGACGGTATCAAATGCTTTGGAGAGATCCAAGAAGATACACATAGCAGGAATATTTCTATCAAGTGAATCATAAACAAGAGAAGTTAACCTATATATCGCATCCTCAGTCGACCTAGCCTCTCTGAAGTCATATTGACGATCGGATAAAATTTTATGTTTGTTTAAGAAAGAACAAAGTCTAGTTTTTACTATTTTTTCTATTATTTTTGAAACATTGGATATTAGTGACACGGGCCTGTAATTAACCATTTCTGTCCTATCTCCACTTTTGTATAGAGGTTTAACTATACCATTTTATAGAATTTTTGGTGGAAAGGTCCCCGTGCTTGAACATTTATTTATTATGTATGTTAATGGACTTGCAATCTCATTAGATATTTCTCTTAATGTTTCAGACCTCATACCATCGAGATCCGGTAATTTTTTAAGTTTCAAATCCTTTATTGTACTAATAATCTAAACTTCATCGGTAGGTCTAAGGAACATAGAACTTTCCAAAAACTCTATATATTCTGAAAAATGTGTTACCTCGGGTATTTTTTCTAGCTATATTTGAGCCTAATAGACAGTAATATGTGTTAAAGCCATTTGCAATAATCAGTTTGTCATTAGTTTCAGTTCCATTCAATTTAATTATTTCAATATTTTTTTTACGTGTTGTTTCGCCACATAACTTTTTAATGCTTTCCCACAAAGATTTGGAATAATTTTGATTTTCTTGAATAATTTTCCTATAATAATCATCTTTTGTTTTTTGTACAAGTTTGCTCACATTATTTTTGCACACATTGTATTTAATTTTTGTTTCTAAATTATCAGGACGTTTTAAAGTTAATTTGTACAATTTATTTTTTCCCTCAATTAATGATACTAATGTAGGATTCATCCAAGGTTGTAATGTTTTTGTCTTGTGTTTTATTTTCACTTTTTGCGTATTTTCATTAATATAATATTTCAAACAATTAATAAAATTAAGAGCCATATTATCAACTTCATTTTCATTGTATACCTGTTCCCATCTTTCGTACTTTAACGAACTTTTTAGTAACGTATAATTTATATAATATTTGTGACAAAACTGTTCATTTAACTGGATGTGATTTCGCCCTGTTTCTACTGTAAGGGCTATGGGGCAGTGATCTGTAATATTATATCTAAAAATATATGATTTAGCTTTAAGTGCGATACGACTTGATACATACAAATGATCAAAGCATGTTCGACTAGGTAAACGAGTATATTCATTAATGTATGAAATATATCCAAAAGAGCTCATTATGTTTTTTTACTCATCTACTATTTCATCATTGCTGTCTAATAAATCTAAATTTATGTCACCTGTTATAATGCTAATGTCGTGTTTTTTTAATGTATTTAAATAATTGATTAAATTCTGATTAAAACTTTTCGGGCAAGTACTAGGTGATCGATATATGGATTTAATATAAAATTTTTTGTCTCTTGCGGAAACTAAAATTGAAATGATTCTGATGTCACCAATATAGTCATTTGTTTTTATAAACTTTAACTGATCTTGAATGATAACCAAAACCCCATCATTCTGATTTAGATCACCATCATTGTATATACTTTCATATTCCTGAATTTTAAAGATATTGTGATCATATAGCTGCCAGGTTTCAGTTAGTACTATCAAATCAAATCTAGTTTGCATATTATCCAATAATACAAGCAGCTCATTCATGTTTTTTGTTACGCTCCGAATATTCATATGGAGTCCTCAACGTTAATATGATTTCTAAATGTACCCGGGATCTGAATCTTAGTTGATTTAATTGGATCATTGTCATAATCCCTAATATAAGCATCCAGCATCCGGTTAATATTAAAAAAATTGTTAAAAATCAAATTTGTTGTAAATAATTTAAAATTACAAGGGTAACATGTAAAAGATGAACTAGGTTAACCAATTGTAACAAATGTTAAGATACACACAAAATAAGTAATACAAATTCCTAAAATATTTAATTTGACGTAAAGATTTTTTGATTTCTGGTTACACGTTTTGAAGCTTCTGATTATGTGTTTTCCTTCAATTTTCTTTTAGTTCCCGGTTGTGGCGACGAGTTTTCTTTAGAAGTAGAGTCTTTCCCGTTGTTTGTTGTTAATATTTCTATTGCATTCAACATTTTTATCAGATTTTCGTATCCGTATTCCTTGCCTTCTACGAGTAGCCTATTTTTCTCGATCTTTGCTTTAAGGTTGTTACTCTTGGCTAACTTTAGATTCAGACCTAACACAGCAAATACAGCACTGCATCGCATATCCAACTGGCTGGAGGATATTGGTCTTCAACTGGCACCCGAAAAAACAGAAACTGCTCTGCTCATGACCAGAAGGAAAATTGGCACGATTGAATTTCATCTACAAGGTGTTACTGTAAAACCCAAGAGATCAATCAAGTACCTGCGAGTTTGGTTAGATACAAAGCTCACATTCGCGGAACATGTACAGAAAGTTGCCCATAAAGTGGATAAGACAGTGGCGGCTCTATCTGAACTTATGCCTAACGTAAAAGGACCGAAGGCACCCAAAAGAAGGTTACTCTTGAGTTACAAGCAACCAGAAACTTAAATCCAAACTCACCAGTATCCAACGTAAAATGTGCATCAGGATATGCTCTGCGTATCGCATTATCTCAACAGAGGCAGTTGGAGCAAGAGCTGAGGTTCCTCCTATTGAACTTCTTATAAAAAAAAGGAATGAAAGATACAGAGGAGTAGATGGATCTATCGCTAGATCGGACCTCATGGCACGTTGGCAAAGGAAATGGTTAGATGGGAAATATGGTAGATGGACTCACCGGTTGATACCAAATATACAAGATTGGATTAACAGGCTATGTGGAGAAGTCGATTACTTCACAACACAGTTGCTGAGTGGACATGGTTACTTCAGAAAATACCTATTTGGCCGCATGAGAGCGGAATCTGAAAATTGCCTATACTGTGGAGAACAAGATGACGTGCAACACACCCTGTTTGCATGTGTACGATGCGAAGTAACACGTCAAAGCTACCAAAATGACACGGGTGTACCATTTGGAGTGGATAGTATGATTGTATCCCTGACATCAGGGCAGGAAGGGTGGAGGAGTGCATATAAAATCATAAGGGTCATTATAGAGAATGAAGAAAAGGAGGATAGAGAGAGACAGAGTAGTTGGAAATCAGGCAGATGCACTCCCACCGAAGTAATGCGTGAGCGGTTCCAGTAGGAGATGCGAGAAAGGAGGGGTTTTAGCCGGTAGGAATGCGGCACTCCGGCAAGACCGGGGTCTAATGTAAGATTTCCTCTCCTCGAATAAAAAAAAATATTCTGACCTAACACTTTTTTACGTTGATAGTTTGCTTGAGTTAGGTCGTATGCAAAAAACAATTCACTTCCTTTCAAGATTTTCAATTTTCCTAGTATCTTTGTTTTAAAAAAATAGTTAATGAACTCTATGGTTAGTGGTCTAGGCTTGTTGTTAGCAGTTATTGTGCCAATTTTTAGAATGTCTCTAAAGTCGCTTGAATTGAAATTAATGTTTAGTTGGTTTTGCACTATATCTTGTTGGGGGCCATCCTCTTCAAGACCATATAGTATTATGTGGTACTTTTGTAGGTTTCGTTCAAAGGTTAGAAGCTTATTTTTTAGTTGCTGATTTTCTACTTGTAGCTTATTATTTTCTTTTTTGATTACAGAAATATCTATGTTACATTTTCTCTTAGGTCTTTTATTTCCTTTTCAAATTGTTCTTTTAATTTTATATTTTGCCTGGTAATTTCAGTTATTTGACTTTTTATAGTCTCGTTTGATTCGTTTACGCTTTTCAAAAGGCGATAAATTGCTGCGTTGTTTATTTCTTCGTCCATTTGTTAAAATTAAATTTCAATTTAATTTCTTTAACTAGTTTTAAGCTCCCAGACTAATAAATAAATTTAATCGACTTGAATGTTATTAGTTTTTATGGTAAATTCTCAGAGTTCGTTAGGATTTATTTATCAAATCAGATCTGGCTTACCAAGAGTCACTTGTTTGTTATTTTTTCACGAATGATGAATTCCATCAGTAACAACACTCTGAACAAATTTTAGAAAATTTGGATTATTTTATCTCACTATACTCGCATTTTATTAGCGAACGACACGAAAGCACAACATTCAATATAGTGTGGAAGGCATATGTGGAAAAAGATTACTTCTTTGCTTTCATCCCACCACACCGACACGAGAAATGCAAAGTAAGAAGCAGTCAGAGTACAGGAAATGCTAAGTTATATCTACAAAACAGGTAACTCTTATATTTATTAAATAACACGATTGAACTGAATGCTTAAGGCGCGTTTGCCGGTTTCCTATGGATCATGGGAGGTTTGTTGAAACAACGAATACAATGAATATTGAATGCTCGGAGCACGCACCGCACGTTCGCGGCGCAGCGCGCTAATGTATACGCAAATTTTAAAATTAAATTTCCGAGCCCCGCTCCCAAAATCATACGAATGGTACATTCTCATGTGGCAATTCAGCATTAGTTAACGTTACAAATGTCATTTTTGATATTTTTTTACGTGGTTATAATGTGGAATGTAAGCAATATCGTAAACTGTGTAATCAATTTAAAGTAGTAGTGTGACTATTAAAATGTTATTTACATGGTTCATATGGGTTCGTCACTACAAGTCCACACTAATTAAGGAGAAAAATATAGGGTAGTGAATAGTGTATTTGCAATTTAATGATATTGGTACAAATTTGTAACTGTATTTTAAAGAGGTTTCTTGCAACTCGCATGTATTCTGGTATCAATAGTCCACAATTTATGATGTACCTACAGAATTTATATTAAGTAAGTAGATCCTAGGTTATAATAAGCGATGTTTAAGATACTTTGAATATTTGAATAACTACAAATATTCATTGAAATTATGTTACAAGTAGAATTCTTTATGAGTACCACTATTCTAATAACCATAACTCTATACACTTTAATTATTCTTTTATGTTTCAGGTGTATGCAAACTATAAAGATCTTAGTGATATTCTTTGCAAGGGATAAGTGAGGAATCAGTAAATTTCAAAGATTACAGATACAAGAGAATAACATAAAATTATTCCGTCGAAATCTGAAAGTGATAAGAAGGCAACGAAGTCATCTGATCCTCCCCAACAAAAAGATATCATTAAGAGTTTAAAATCAGGAATTCAATCCTAATACCACTAGGAATGGACACATCATGCTTCATTTAAAATAAGGTCAAGTATATGGAGATTGAGATAAACATAATCCATAACAAACTATAAAAAAAAACCTCAAAGTAAAACATAAAAATGTCAGGAGTAAAACAATAACACATGGATCAATATATTAGACACTTCGACATTGATATAATAGGAACTTACTCTTCGAAAGAATGTAGAGATATTTTAGAAATTAACAAAGACTGTGAAAATTTTAAAATTATCCATAATAACATACGAAGCATTCATAAAAACCAAGACGAATTTAAAATTCTCTTAGAAAACTTACATATCGGATTCGATTGTATTGTCTTATCAGAAACAAGGGCAATAGGAAATTCGGACCTATATAATTTAGAGGGTTACAACAAGTTATATAACGAGATGAATTTCGATCAAAACTATGGAGTTAATGTATACATAAAATCAGAGTATAATTATACATACTCAATCATACCCTTGAATGAAAGCAATATGTTGCAGATTAGAATCATTCTCAATGACAAGAACAACTTTCTTATCCATGCTATATATAGATCCCCAATAAGCAATCTCGATCAATTCTATATCAGTCTTCAACATTACTTTGAGAGTTCAGCATTCCAACCAGAAAGTTATAACATTTTAATTGGTGATTTGAATATCGACCTACTAGATGATAATGAATATAATACGAACTAAAACAACATACGAATTCGGTTACATTTCCATCATTAATAATACAACAAGAATACAGGGTGGACGTAGTTCATGCATTGACCACATATTTTTAAAATCCAAATTCAACGTACTCGATCAAATGTTGCCCCTAGTATTGCAAACCGACATTAAAGATCATTTCTCAACAATACTGCAGATAGTACTGGAACGAGAACTAGTGAAATACATAGATGAAACAAAACTTAAAAATACAAACAGACAAAAATCTTGGGATTTGTTATACTTGAATCCAGATCCTAACTATGCAACAAATACTTTCATTGAAACACTTACAAATATATAGACGACTGTAAATATACAAAAAAATGTAAAAGGAAAAACACGAAGATCGCACCTTGGATGACAAATGCTTTACTTACCTCAACTACCACAGAAAATAAAATAGCTCAACTTTTGAGAAGAAACCCAAATGACAACGAACTAAAACTCCAATACAAAAAATAAAGAAACAAATTGTCGACTCTAATTGAAAAAACTAAATTCGAATACTATAAGAACAAAATCAAACACAAAAGATTTATGCAATGTGGTTCAAGAAGTAAGTAACACCAAAAGATCAAAGATCTCTATTGATAATATTGAAAATGAACTAGAAGAGTTATTAACAAATCCTAAGAATATCGCAAACGAATCCAAAACATCATTCAATGACACTAGGAAAAGACTTGCTCAAAATATAAACCCTGATCCTAACTACAAAATCAATAGACCCTCCTTTCCCAACTTAATGACACTCCCACCCACAAACAGACTTGAAGTAAACAGCAAGAGTTATAAAACCACAAAGCCGAGGAATCAGATGAAATAAAAACAGAAACGGTCAAAGTTATCGCGTCATTAATAACTGAACCATTAACTAACCTAGATCATTCACACATTCAGTTATCATTCCAATATATAAAAAAGGTAACAAAAAACTGACAGAAAATTATGGACCCATTTCATTATTCACCCACTTATCAAAAATATTTGAGAAATTTCTAAAAAACAGACTACAAAATTTTATAAATAAATATAACATACTTTCCGAAAGACAATATGGTTTTCGAGAAAAAACGTCCATTCAAGATGCCATTCCAACCCATACTGAAAAAATATATAACTCGTTAAACAACAACAAACCCTGTCTATGTGTTTTCATTGATTTATCGGAAGCATTTGATTCTGTTGGCCACGAGTTGCTCTTTCAGTCGCTGGAGGCCATCGGTATCAGAAATACTTGCTCAGATTTATTCAAAAGTTTTGTTACGAATAGGTATCAGACAGTCCGAATAAATGGTGTCGACAGTAAATCGTTATTCGTACAATGTGGAGTGCGTCAAGGTACGGTCCTCGGGCCCTTACTTTTCAACATCTACATGAATGGATTGTGTTAAGTATTAATTAACTCTATTTTAATTTGTTATGATCTATATTTAATATGTAAGGTTATTTAATAATAAAATGTAAATGTTAAAATCTCATGGAAATCGTTGGTGGTATTTTTACACCTACCGGACATACGGTATACATACATTATGTTCAATTTAAAAACGCAGTTCTCCAAGCAGAGAAGAGAGAAGCAGATCAGTTGTCGAAGTGAACCGTTCGTAGTTAATATTTAACGCGCTAGTGCCAGGAACTTCTCTGAGAAATTTGAAAATATAAATTTTCATATCAACTTTTTATAAGTCTCAAGGTTACCTGGCATTAGCATTCTCGATAATTAGTAGTCTTTACTTTCTCCGAAATTTGACTATTTAAACATCAAATACTTAGTTTAAATAAAAATAAGTTCACTTTATTAATACAGTTTGTCCCATTTATGTTCTTTAAATAGTTTCATTCTCAAGTGTACTAAATGTTTATAATTTATTGGATTCAGCTCTAGTTACTCAATAAAAAATAATTATTGAATCATAGATTTAATATTATCTCTCTATTCACGTATTAGATACATATCTATTGTGTATTGGTCTTATAATTAAGTTGTCTCAGATTATTAGGTAGTATGAAGATTGAGTGGAATATTCATTAATTTAATTTATCAAATCAGGTATATTAGCTTGAGTTGTATAACTTTAATCTGTATGTACCTATATAATATATTGGACTTAAATCAGAATTGATAGGTTTGAAAGGATAAATTCAATGAAAACTCTACTAAAATAAATTATTAGGGTGGTTGAGAGAATATAAATTTCACTGATATAATTATTATGAATCCAATAATTATTAGTGTAAATGTTAATTTGTAAAAAAAAACATTAGATAAGATAATTTAAAAGTGTTCAAAAGTAGTGCGCGAAGTCCTTACTCAATCTCTATATGAAATAAAATATCAATCTAGTAGGAATAACAAGTCATGGATGGTTGCTAGGAAAAATAAACATGGGTGACAGATTGAATTTTTGAAGCTGAGATGTAAAAAGAATTATCCTGATAGAAAAATCGAGTAAAAAGAATCTACAAAGAAGTTCAATTATACAAAAGAAAATCTGAAACTGAGAAGAATACTGTGTAATTGTTTAACAAAGAAAATTATTGAAATTTATAAGAAGGAGAATTTAAACTTGAACGATCTATGACAGTGAGAAAAATCCAAGTTGCGATGTTGATAAATTCCATTATAATAGAAAAAATAATTGTAAATTAAGAAGAATACTTATCTTATTGTACGGAAAGACAAATTGATATGGATTAATAACGGACAATGAAATAAAGTGACTGGAAATGTAGGGGAAGATAATGACGTTACAAGAAGTACAAATTTGAATTACTAGGCCATCAAATTAAAAACTAAAAGAAAGAAGAATTAAGAATACTTACTGAAGAGTCAATTGTGGTTACGAACTCTAAGGTAAAGTTTTTTATTTACATAAGGTGTTGAAACGATATTCGTATAACTTAAAAAACTATTGATCGTTAGATTTAAAGTAAAAACAATAACTTCTTATTTGATCACTAGTAGAAAGATTATACAAAGGATATTTAAAGAACTCTTGTATTAGCAAACTAATAACAAATATTCACCACAATAATGGGAAAACATTTATCTCTTGAATGTCAAAAATATTTATAATTTCTGCCATCATTATAATCGTTAAGAATATTTGAATTGGATTATTAGTTTCAATTAAGTTTCATAGCATTACAACAATTGTGTTGATCAATTAAGAAAGTATTATTCAAAACTAAATAACTCCATTCTGTAAATAGACTAACTAAGTTAACATTGACAACTAATACAACTCAATAACTATAGAGAAAGAGATCTTTCTTATCGACATTATTTGATTTATATAGTGTTGCCCTCTCTATTCCTATAAGATAACCAGAAAATACAGGGTTGTATTAGATAGGTATTTAATTGTTGGAACATAATAATCTGAGTGTTCATTATTTATGATTTAATTTACTAATTATATTAAAATTTAAATCATTTCTCGAGTTTGAATTTATAAAGTAAAAGACGTATCCTCAACCACCATAATTCCTTGTTTATGGTTAAGAGTTTCATCCTTATAGACTGAGTATAGCTGGCTCACAATAATAACACACAAAAATTGATAGACTAATTTCATCTGGCGCTCAACAACTGAAATTATAATAATATAAACCAAATAAATAATTAAAATTATAAATAAATAAATAAATAAAAATAAAATATCATAACAATTGGCGAACCAACTTGAGAAAAATAAAATTGAATAATTATAATATTCATACATAAATAAATAAAAGATACTATTATCTCAATATTTATCAATTGAAATTCATTATTTCTGTGTTCGTAAGTTTTATATAGGTAAAATGTTTGGCATTAGAATCTGATCAATCTTATTATTGTATCACAATGGCGGCTAGATTACGTCAAGCAAAAGCTCTTAGAGACTCAGCCTCTGATAGAATTTCGATACTGCATGATCTTGCCATACAGGCAGAGGGGGATCAAAGTGCTCATAACCATTTTAAAGCTAGATATGCTGAATTAAAAACATTTTACAGTGACTTTAACCTTCAGCATTCTACAATTATTACTGCTCTGGCCGCAAATGAGGAGGCAGGTCTGAATATTGAAACATTGCTCAGACAGGAAGTAGATAATGAATATTTTCATATATGGAGTGTTTATTCTGATTTGTTTGATACTAACTCTACCTTGCATTCCAAGAAAAAAAGGTTCAAATGTAAAGCTGCCAAAATTGAATATACCGGTTTTTTCGGGAGAATTAAAATTATGGCCAACATTTTTTGATCTTTTCAAGTCTCTTATAGACACTAATGAATCTATTACAAAAATTGAAAAATTTAGATATTTAATGTGGTCTCTGTCTGACGACGCTTTAATTCCCATTAAAAATATTAAACTTACTGAAGCTAATTATGACTTAGCTTTTAGTAAATTGATTGAGCATTATCAAAATACGCGTGCGTTAGCCATATTTTATTGGGAACAGGTTTAGAATTCTCAAAAATTAACCTCGGAGAACCCAAAATATCTTATACAGTTTTGGCACTTTTTTTTGATAACTTAGAAGCTCTAAAAAATTTGGGGTTACCGGTCCGAGAGTAGAATTTTGTACTATTTCACCTTTTAAGCAAAAAAATTGATTTGGAAACTTTACAGCGATTCGAACAAGAAAATGCCACTTTTGCATCCGAAATTCCTAAATATGATGATTTATATAAATTTCTTGAAAAGCAATGCGATGCTTACGATTCAGTTGTTTCAATCCAACCTCCTAAGAGAAATAACTCAAGTAAATATCAAATAAAAATTTTTAAACCGTACAATTCAGCATGTCTTGCTAATGTTGCAGATCTAACTAAATGTGTGATTTGTAAAAATAATCACTCGATTTATAAGTGTCCTGATTTTTGTGCCAAGCACCCAAAGAAAAGATACGAGATATCCAAACGATACAAGTGGTGTACTAATTGTTTAGGAACCAAACATACTTCAAAGAATTGTACTTCTAATGGTGGTTGTAGTATTTTACATTTCGATCAACAACCTTTAGTAAATAGCAATATGACTGCTATAGATGCTCCCTCTTCTTCCAATTCAACTCAAATTTCTAGTTTAGATCCTATTGATCCTAAAATCGCCTCTGTCTTGCACACGTCAGTACGTTCTACTAATTTACTTCCTACTGCCCAAGTTGAGGTACTGGATTGTCGTGGAAACTTTCAACAGGTTAGAGTTTTATTTGATAGCTGTAGTCAAGTTTCTTTGATTACTGAAAAATGTGCCAGCAGATTGGGTTTACCCGGTAACACTCCTATGCAAATAGGAGGAGTTGAAGATATTGGAACTTTCCCTAAGAAGTCTGTAAGTTGTATTTTAAAACCTTTGAATAAGTCAACTCCCTTATTCAATTTGGATGCTCAAATAGTGGCAACAATCTGTAATAATATGCCCCTCTAATCATTTTCAATCGATACATTTCTCTGTATTTCTAAGTTGGAATTGGCTGACAAGATGTTTAACATTTCATCTCCTATAGATATGTTACTGTAATCAGATATATTTGCAAAAATCGTTAAACCTGATGAAGTTCAAACAGCAAAAGGGAAACCGATTGCTGTTAACACTCAATTTGGTTGGATTTTAATGGGGAAAATAAATACCGCTGATAAACCATTGGTCTTGCACTCTTTTCTTTCATCATGTCTTACATCTCTCGACAATACCCTTCAAAAATTTTGGTAACTTGAAAGTATTCCTCGGTCTTCACCTATTTCTGATGATGATAAAAAAATGTGGAATGATATTCCAAAAAACTCATAAAAGAATATCTACGGGTCGTTTCAGTGTTACTCTTCTTTTCAAAACCGTGGATCCATTTTTTGGAGATACCAGAATATCTGCTCTAAAGAGATTGAGAAATATGGAAAACCGTCTTTTGAAAAATTCCCAGCTTTACAATGAATATAACAGCTTTATGAAAGATTATCTTTCCAATGGTCACATGGTTGAGACCTCTCCTATTTCTTCATTCGTCAAAATTATATCCCACATAATTATGTAATAAATCCTAATAGTGCTACAACCAAGCTCAGGGTTGTATTTGATACTTCCTGCAAATCTCCTGCAGGTTTCTGGCTAAACGACAATCTTTTCATCGGGCAAAAGTTGCAAAATGATATAATTGAAATTTTTTTGCGATTCCGACTTCATCCTTTTATTTTCATTGCTGATATTAAGCAAATGTATAGGCAAATATCAATATCGGAAGAGCACTAGAATTAGCAAGGAATTCTTTGGCGCTTCGCTCCGGAAGATCCCGTTCAAAATTTTAAGCTTACTACTGTTACTAATGGAGTATCGTCCACTCTTTTACTGGCCCTTCGCACAATTCAGCAGTTAGTACAAGAGGAAAGGGAAAATTTTCCTCGAGCTGCAAAGTGTTTATCTATATTGACGATATTATCACAGGTGCCTCAACTCTACACGAAGCCAAACTTCTCCAATCAGAATTAATTTCCATGTTGGAAAGAGGAGGTATTCTTCTTCGCAAGTGGGCATGTAATAATCCCCAGTTAATGCAGAGTCTCCTTGCTGAGGTTAGCCAACACTTCTTGTCTTCTTTTGATTCCCATGACCTTGTCGTAAAAGTTTTGGGATTGCGGTGGAATAACTCCTTAGATGTTTTCTCTTATGATATTCAACCCCTTGACAGATTCTGTTCTAAATGCATAATACTCTCAGAAGTTGCTCAAATGTATGACCCCCTTGGGTTCTTAGCTCCACTCTCCTTCCTAGCTAAACATCTCCAACAACGACTTTGGAGTTTGGGTTTAGATTGGGATCAAATACCCCCTTCGGACATAGTCGACAAATGGAATCAGTATAAAACTGAACTCCCGCTCCTCTCACATATTAATATTCATCGCTGCTTACATAATAAATATATTTCTTGTGAACTGCATGGCTTTGCAGATAGTTCAGAGAAAGGGTACTCCAGTGTAGTATATTTTAAATTCACTTCAGAGAATAACGCCTTCAAAATCTGCCTAATTTCTGCTAAATCTAGAGTGGCCCCTCTCAAAACTCTTTCAATTCCCCGACTAGAACTGTGTGCAGCCGTTCTACTCTCCAATTTAATAGAATTTGTCTTCAACGCATTCCGAGATAACCTCGAAATTAGTGAAATTTTTGCTTGGTCTGATTCAATGGTAACCCTATCATGGATTAAATCACTCGCTTCCCGCTGGAAAACTTTTATCGGTCATCGTGTAGCTCACATACAAGAAACGGTTCCCCCTGACCGTTGGCATTTTGTTGAAAGCTCCGATAATCCAGCCGATTGTGCCTCTCGTGGTCTTCTGCCCAGTCAAATTCTTAATCATCCGTTGTGGTTTGAGGGGCCTCCTTGGTTAATGTCTCCAAAGCCCCTATGGCCCAATCCTAAATTTTCTCCAGTTTCCTGTCCGGAAGAAAAATCTTCAGTTCTTGTAACACTTATGTCTTTGGACACATTAGATCTTTTATTGGACAAATACTCATCTTTGAGTAAAATTCAACGAATTATTGCGTATGCGCTACGCTTTGACGCTTTGTAGTCAATTTAAAAAATCTTCAAAATAAATCATTGGATTATTTTACAGACTCAGAACTCCACAAAGCTTTAATGGTTCTCACTAAACGAGTGCAACATATTTGTTTCGCACAGGGAATTGAAAATTTGGAAGCAGGGACCACCTTATCAAAACCCTTTAGAAAGTTGAGCCCTTTTCTGGACAGCGAAGGTGTTTTCAGGGTGGGAGGACGTTTGAGGTTCTCAGGATTGTCTTATGATACAAGATTTCCAGCAATTCTACCCCGTCAACATCGTTTGACATATTTAATAATTGAGTAAGTTCATAAAACATATTTTCATACAGATTTACAGCACTTACATTTCCTAATTGCTCTGAATTTTCGGATTCTCTCTTCCAAACGCGCAATTCGGAGTGTATTGATCCGCTGTATTCGATGCTTTAAACTGAAACCTGTGGCCCATGAACCTTTCAAAGGAAGCTTACCTTCTACCCGCATCAACCAAAATAAACCATTTTCTTGTGTAGGAACTGATTATGGAGGTCCCTTCTTAGTCACTCCCCTTAAAGGACGTGGAATTGAGTCACAAAAAGCCTATATTTGTATCTTTGTGTGTTTCGCCACAAAAGCTGTACACTTAGAATTAGTATCCAGTCTCTCTTAGGATGCATTTATTGCCGCTTTGCGTCGGTTTGTTGCCCGTCGAGGCACCCATATTTTTTGTGATAATGCAACCAACTTTGTAGGGGCTTCTCGCATTCTCCATGAATATATGTAAAAGGCTTGTGGATCAGAAAAAATAAAATTTTCATTTTCTCCTCCGTCCGGTCCACATTTCAACGGTCTTAGTGAAGCGGGCATAAAGTCTGTTAAAACTCATATCTTTCTAGTTCTGGGCTTTCAAGTTTCAACTTTTGACGAGTTTTACACCTTGTTAGCTCAGATTGAAGCTATTCTCAATTCCAGGCCACTCTATTTTTCAAGTTCAGACCCCAATGATTTATCCATGTTAAACCCAAGTTTCTTATTTTAGAGCCGCCAGCGGCAGTTGCCAATCCGGATCTTTCCCATTTATATATGAATCAGTTGGATCGAAGGCAGCTTATACAAAGACTACAGCAAGATGTGTGTAAACGGTGGCATAGCGAATATTTAAATACACTCCAACAACGAAATAAATGGCTAAATCAACAAATTCCACTCAAACTTAACGACCTAGTTATTATTAAAGATGACAATGTCCCATCATCTTTAAATTGGAAATTGGGAAGAATTGTGAAGTGATTTCCAGGCTCTAATGGTATTGCAAGAGTTGCTAATGTCAGAACCACTTAGGGTCTTCTTCAAAGACCAACGGTAAAGTTATGTTCTCTACCAGCATGTTCTAAATAAGTTAGTTGAAATATTATGTATTTGGGGGGGGGTATGTTAAGTATTCAATAATTTTATTTTAATTTGTTATGATCTATATTTAATATGTAAGGTTATTTAATAATAAAATTTAAATGTGAAAATCTCATTCAAATCGTTGGTGGTATTTTTACTCTTAGCGGACATACGGTATACATACATTATGTTCAATTTAAAAATCCAGTTCTCCAAGCAGAGAAGAGAGAAGCAGAACAGTTGTCGAAGTGAACCGTTCGTAGTTAATATTTAACGCGCTAGTGCCAGGAACTTTAATAAAAAACCCATTGGACCCCTGCTACAGTCCACAATATCGCTTCCAAGAAGGGTTACAGCCTCCCAGAAGATCATCCGAGACCTTAAGATAAGAATACCATCAGAAGTAAAAGAAATAGTAGAAACAGACTTTATTATCATTAAAAAAAGCTAGCAAGTGGGTTGCTAACTATAAACTTTCAAAAAATCAACTTCCTACCTTTCACTTGTAATAAAACAAATCTTCCTCACTCTACTTAGCTCAACATCCTTGATGTTAAAAACAATTTTACAATTAGAGCGGAAAGTAACATAAAGTACTTAGGAGTCGTAATAGGCTGGCACATGAAATGGGACATACACATCAACTACGTAACCAAAATACTACAATGTATCCTTTATAAATTAAGATGCATGAAAAAAACCTTCCTGTTCATCATTTGCTCACACTATATCAAGAACTCGGTGAAAGTCACTTTCGATACGGTTTATTAGCATGAGGAGGTGCACCAAAATCCCACATCCGACCCCTTGAAGTTCTACAATGATGATTCCTGAAAATTATTCTAAGTAAAAACTCAAGATATCCAAGTGATCTACTATTTCAAGAGTCAGAGGTACTCGACCTTAAACAACTCTATTATTACAATGTCAACATAAAGTACTGTACAACAAAACGCTCGTCAAACTTAACAAAACTACCTATAACACTAGACAAAGGAATAACTACGTAATACCGCAAATAACAAAATCGCTGCTGAAAAATAGTTTTTCTTACAACGCTCCAAAAATATTCAATTTTTTACTGGAAACAATTCGCACTGTACCCAACTCATTTCAATTGAAAAAATGCTGAAAATGTTCATGAAGAGATCTAAAGTTCGAGTCTTTTGAGAATGATTATTTCAATCAATCAATATAGTAGAAGTTGGGATTGAAAGAAGTGTGCTTGAGTGCATGTTCCTAAGGCAGTATGGCGCTAGATAATCACGAGCAAAAATGGAGTTTCACGAGATAATGCTTCGAACTATTGCAAACTTTTTAAGACAATCGCGTAGGCCAGAACACTAAATGAACTTGAGGGTGCAAAAGAAGATTTCTTTAAAAATTGTAAACACGACGGTCTCAAGAAGTATATACAGGAATTATGAACAAACATGATGTATTCTTAGCTATTAAATTAGCCACTACGAGGCAGTAATACCAACAATTATGCCGAAGATATGTTCTGCTTCTTAAGAGACCTTTATAATGAGCGAAAGCATCTAATCTGGTGCAATTGACAGATTACATTGTCGTTTGTTTTAAAAACTACTAAAAGCAATGTATACTACATTCATTATTCCAAAGAACATCTAAAGCTCTGGCTAGAAAATACTTACCAACTTCATCTGAAAAGGAAATGACAGCTATATCAATATTGAAAGACTTGAATTTTATGTTCAATGTGAAAACTCTGGAAATACGCATTTTGTTGATATGCATGCTTGTAAATTGAAAGGGTCGGTCCTGAAGCAGTATAACTTTTTTAATGACACTTCCGGCGGAAGAACTAATAGAAGCTAGGGCACTTCCTTGCCCTTAGGATGAGAAATCGTCCCTAAAAGCGGAAGAACCAGCAGATGGTCAACGGCATGGGGATGCAGGAGGTCACGGGAAACCACTGCATTAAAGATCTTGTTGTGATTATTGTTTGAAAGCAGGAGGTACTCAGCAAAGCAATGTTCAAATAAATATTTATTCAATTTATGATACAGAAAATCAAGGTTAAACCAAGGCGCCTAAAATAAAAGTAAAGGTTATCGAACATCTACTGCCTGTAAATCATGTAAATAGATACACCTTACTTTCTATATACCTATTATATTTTCTGCTTAATAATACAATACTGTTATTAATAATATTTGGAGATGTAAGTTCGTCGTAAAAATATCAGACTCTTTTTTTGACAGACGACATTTCATTACTAAATGGTAATTTAGTCACACAAAACACAAAAATCTGTAACATTCGCAAATAATTACAGAACATAGAAATATTCTCAACAGATCTTCATAGATATCCCAGGGATATTCAGCGGAACAAATCTTATCATTGTTGGAAAAGATAAATGGCCTCTAGTCTTGGGCTAGTCAAGAGGAGTGAGGAGTCCCCTGGTGCCAAGTAGATGAGAAAAAAAAGTTGCGACTTGAAATATCAGAACATTATTCACAACTGGAATGGTATATAACCTGATACAGGAAATTAACAGAATGGAAATAAATATTCTTAGAGTGAGTGAAATCCGCTGGCCGGACAATGGGATAGTCAAATCAAAAGGAATAGTTTTTTACTCTTAAGGAAATAATAATAATGATCAAAATCCCCAGCATGCGTTGGCATCTTAATGGACTTTGTCCTTATTTCCGAAAGAGTAATCCTGATTGAATTGTTTGGCACACCTGTTAACATCAATATCATCCAGGTCCACGTCCCAACGGCAGAAAAAAAACAGAAAATGAAATAGAAGAATTTTATAAACTACTTGTTCGGGTTTTAAAACTAACAAAAACCAATTAAATCACTATAGTTTTGAGAGATTCTAATGCCAAAGTGGGCAGAGGCAGAATGAAATCCGTAGTGGGTGATTATGGTCTAGGTGATCGAAATACCAGATGTGAGAGATTGATCCAGTTCTGTGAAGAAAATAACTTCACTATCACAAACACATAGTACAAGTTTCCAGCGAGGAAGCTCTATACATGGAAATCCCCACAGGACAACGAGCAACACACTGTCCGAAATCAAATAGATTATATTACAATCAACAAAAGATTTAGAAACACTACAGTGCCAGGTACCGATATTGCATCAGATCATCATCCAGTACGTGCCAATATTAAACTACGACTTGCCAAACCTAAAACAAAGAGATCGAATAAGACATTCGACCCAAAACTACTTAAATACGAACAAACCAAATCAATGTACAAAGACTAAATCAATAAAGAACTAGAAAAAATTTACAACACAGACGATATGTAATAAGTACCAAAATAAGAAACTTTTAATATTGTAACGTTTAAACTATAGAAAGCGGTCGTTAACATCCATACAATGAAAAAAACGCTTATCTAAGCAAAAAGAAAAAAATAATAGTTTAACAGGAAATAATAATTGCGTCAAAATAACGAAATTTTGCGGAATCGAATAAAAATTCATTGTTAGTCCAGGTAAAAAACCTATTACACAATTACGTCGAACGATAAGTTCCACCACTCAAAAATTAACAGGTACAAAAAATGAACGAAAGCTGACATAGGGAAAAATGCCGAAACGACGAAAATGTAACAATTGACGGGTAGTTGATAAAAACTCGCGGTTGGGCACGGTCTAGTTTTTTTGGGATTCGCGGATAGCGGTTTTTGAGGAGTCCTGAGTTTAAGTAATTTATAATTAAAACGTAGTGTTTTGAGTATCAAGTATAATTTTTTATCCGAAAGTGGAAAATATGATTACAAGGGAGCGTCTACTGTACGCGCTCTGAAGGGGTTTCATTTTTTGTTCGAAATGCGAGTCGTGTCCGTCGGCGGTTTTGTGAACACCCAGTCTGGGAATTGGTGAGTCTAATTTAAAAATTATACTAACTGTGTATTATGACTTTTTCTGTAGTTTGGTCAGATTATTAATATTGCCAGCCCGCATCTATGATACTATATCTATATAATTTAATTTATGTTAGGATATTTCATATTGCATACCAATATTTAATGGTGATACCTCACCGTATGAATCAGGAATAGGGAGCACATTTGAGGTTGAATATTAAATTGCTAAATTCAAAGTTTCATATATAGGGTTCGCGAAACTATTCAAGTTGCGGCGATTATTTTTGAACTAACAAATTTCATTTTATTCTGCGATTCATTCGCGCTAATGTCAAAGGGTATCTCAAGTCTTCCCTCGATCCTATCACTGGTTTTAATTAATTACAGTCACAAGACTCTACATACGATTATTCCTGACGCTTTGTCAAATGGTGTAATATATTTTTATTTTTTTATATTAAACTCGTTGAAGAAATCATTGTCGGTTAGTTTATTTTCTCAACCAGGAGGGCATGATTATATGAATACCTAACATATACACATCCTAAAATTTCTCCTCAACACACCCCTCTAACTGGAGTAACCCTATAGCATAAGACCTCTCATTACCAACGACAACTGGTAGCAGCGGAGGCTGAAACCAAATCTTTCGGATATTTCTTCCACGAAATCGTGGGTGGTGACAGCCAGCTACGCGGCCTTTTCGGTCCATTAGGAACATTGTGACAGCAGAGTTTTTTTAGGTTATTTTAACTGGTGATAGCGTTTTTTTAGGATTATAGCGGAATTCACTAGGTTATTACATATAAGAACTACATACTAAGAAAAATTGGCTTGAAATTAAGCAAGCTTTTAATCATACAAATGAAGAGTACCTCACCAAAAATGAAACAGTGGTGAAAAATGAGTGGATTACAAAAGATATACTGGAACTAATGAAAACAATATCGAACGAGTCAAATAATTTAGATATCTGGGGTGCATGGTTAATGAAACATGGGACCCAGACCAGGAAGTAAAATGTCGGATTGACCAGGCACGAATAACCTTCCAAAGACTCAAAAAATTTCTTACATGAAAGAACTTAAACTTCAGCATCAGATACAGAATGGTAAGATGTTTATGTCTGGTCAGTACTGTTGTATGCAATAGAGGCGTAGACGTTGAAAACCAAAACAATTATCAAAATACCCTGGGCTAACCACGTAACAAATGAAAAAGCTCTCCGAAGAGCTGAACTAACAGATCGACAACTCTTTGATACAAAACAAAAAAAAATGCATACCTGGGACAAATAATGCGTGGGTAACGTTAACAACTTCAACGCCTTGCTCTACAAGGAAAAATTGAAGGGAGAAAAAGAGGTATAGGAGGGACGAAACTATATTGGCTTAGGAATATTCGCCAGTGAGAAATTCAAAATGCAGCTATGAATAGAAATATTTGATAAGAAGACAATGAACACCAAATAAGGAACCTGTATGGTACTCTAAGAAGATGACGAATTTGAAGTAGCTTCCAAAAAATCCGCAAATAACAATACATATATTCAAGTCTTTATTAGTCACCAGTAACGAAACAGAACCGGAAAATAAGCAAAGGATGAGACACTTACGGTAGAAATGGACATTTAGAGTATCGGCACTCCAAAACAATTGGGTGGTGGATCACTGCATGATGTTATTGACATAAAAAGGAGGTTGTATAGATAAGGCTTTTCCAAAATTCTAGTCTTACAATTTCTAAAAGTTCTACCAATATAACTTTTATCACAGTTGTCATTGCCACATTTTAATTTATAAACTCCTGATTTGTTTAATTTTGAAGATCTAGATTTATTATTTTTAATGACTTTGGATAAATTATAATCAGTTTTGAAGGAAATATTCATGTCTGAACTTTTTAAAAATGATTTAATTTTTAAGGATGGTGTTTCAAAGTATGTTAAGCTTTTAAATTGTTTATTATTATTTTTATCAGAAGAGAATACTTGTTATAAAGTCTGTTTTTTTATCTTTTTATTTATGATATTGTCAATTAAATTTGGATCGTAATTATTATTCCCTGCTATTTGTTTTATGATATTTAATTCCTCGTTGTTATTATTACTATTTAATGGGAATGTTAAGAGTCTGTGTATCATACTATTGAAAGCTGCTAGTTTATGACTGAATGGGTGGACCGAACTATTATGAATTGCAATATCTGTATGTGATGGTTTATGAAATATAAAAAAATCATGTTTATTATTTATATTTGAAATTGCAAGGTCTAAAAAGTTTATAGACTTATTTTGTTCAAGCTCTACGGCAAATTTGATATTATTGTGAATTGAGTTTATGTAAATAATGAAGCTCTCTAATTGTCTATTTGTACCGATGAAGCTAGCTAAAATGTCGTCCACAAATCGGTGCCAGTACATAATTTTTTTACTAAGGGGGTGTGAATGAATTATTTTTTCTATATTATCCATGAAAATTTCTGCAAGTAGGGGGCTGAGGGGATTACCCATAATCAAACCGTTTTTACTGCTATAAACCTCTCCATTGAAATAAATATAAGTTTGATTCAAACACACTTTTAATAAAGTAATGATATCAGAGTGAATTATGGGATTAACATTATTGTATCTGAGCAAGTTATCAACAAGAGTTATAGTTTCCTTACGATGTATACTAGGGAATAGATTTGTTACATCGAACGATATGAATTTAGAATTATGGGGCAGTATTATATCTTGAATATTATTAATTAATTCCGTTGAGTTTAAAACTAAACATCGAGGTTTGATTGAACAATATTCAGGAATTACATCTATGAGAATCTTCGAAATTTTGAATGAAGGTGCTGTGAAACAAGAAACAACTGGTCTGATTGGATACCCATCTCTATGGAGCTTAATTAATGAATAAAGTTCAGGGTGTTGCGGATTGAATAAAAATAATTTATATTTTTCTTTATCGGTAATTATTGATTTAGCGTTATCTACTGCTAATTTTATTTCTTTCGGAAATTTATTAGTTGGGTCTTTTCCAAGGGTCTCAAAATTGCTTGCCTGAATAAAAAAGCTGGTTTTTAATATATAATCTTCTTAAGGTAATGATATTACCGTATTTCCTTTATCTGCTTGTGTGAAAATAAGATTACTTGACTTTGATTTTTGTTGAAATGATTTGGCGACTGATAATTCAAAGTTGAGTTTGTAAAACTCGACAAATTCCTTTTTAATAATTTCTGAAGCTTTATGTTTTAGATTAGAATTATTTGGAAAATTATACAAATTAATTTCTGTTGCTATACCTAGCTTGTTGAAGTTATCAAATAAACATGTGGGTTGAATATTATGTTTAAAACCGTTTAGTAATAGTTGAACTTCATTATCTAAAAAAATTGTATTCGAAAGATCGACGAATCTATTAAAAAATGTAAGTTCTGAGAATTTGGTTTGTGGGTTTCTTATACTGGTTTGTTGGTTAACAATGATTTTAATTTACGTTTTTTTCCTTGGTACTTTTTGTGAATTATTACATTAATTTTATCTCTCATGTCCCTATCTAAATTGTTGAACTCCATGGGGTGTAGTATATGTGATAATTGTGAATGAATTACCGACCGACTATTTTTACCCAATCCGCAACACCCTGAACTTTATTCATTAATTAAACTCCATAAAGAGGGGTATCCAATCAGACCAGTTGTTACTTGTTTCACAGCACCTTCATTCAAAATTTATCATAGATGTCATTTCTAAATATTGTTCATTCAAACCTCGATGTTCAGTTAAAAACTCAACGGAATTCATTAATAATATTCAAGATATAACACTACCCCATAATTCTAAATTCATATAGCTAGATGTAACAAATCTATTCCCTAGTATACTTCCTAAAGAAACTATAACTCTTGTTGTCAACTTCCTCACATACAATAATGTTAATCCTGAAATTCACTCTGATATGATAAAAGTGTGTTTGAATCAAAATTATTTCCATTTCAATGGAGAGGCGTATAGCAGTAAAGACGGTTTGATTATGGATAAACCCCTCAGCCCCCTACAAGCAGAAATTTTCATGGATAATATAGAAAAAATAATTCATGGACACCCCCTTAGCAAAAAATGTATGTATTGGCACCGATATGTGGACGACATTTTAGCTAGCTTCATCGGTACAAATAGACAATTAGAGACTTTCATTACTTACATAAACTCAATTCACAATAATACCAAATTTACCGTAGAACTCGAACAAAATAAGTCTATAAACTTTTTAGACCTTACAATTTCAAATATAAATAATAAACATTATTTTTTTATATTTCATAAATCATCATATACAGATATTACAATTCATAATAGTTCGGTCCACCCATTCAGTCATAAACTAGCAGCTTTCAATAGTATGATACAGAGACTCTTAGTCCCATTGAATAATAGTAATTATAACAAAGAAATAAATATCATAAAACAAATAGCAGTTAATAATAATTACGATCCAAATTTAATTGACAATATCCTAAATAAAAAGATAAAAAACAGACTTTAGAACAAGTATTCCCTCATGATAAAAATAATAATAAGCAATTTAAAAGCTTAACATACTTTGGAACACCATCCTTAAAAAATAAATCATTTTTAGAAACTTTAGACATGAATATTTCCTTTAAAACTGATTACAATTTATCCAAACTCATTAAAAATAATAAATCTAAATCTTCATAATTAAACAAAAGAGGAGTTTATAAATTAAAACGTGGTAATGACAACTGTGATAACATTTATATCGGTAGAACTTTTAGAAATTTTAAAACTAGAATTTGGGAACACAAACGTAGCTATGGCAACAAAAAATTAGATTCTAACTATTCAAATCATTTATTAGAAAACCAACACATTTTCGACCCAAATTTTGAAATTCTCCATGTAGTCGGTAAATCCTTTAGTTTAAATTGATTAGAGGCCCTTAAGATTAACAAAAATAAATATTCAGGTAATCTTCTTAACGACCAAGTAGATATCAATCACTCTCCTTTATTGAAGCTTTTTACCTAGAAGATAGCTTAGGAACGGTTGTAGTGAATGAATTTCCAGGTAATTTCTTTCAATACCTTTGTTAACATTAGTGAATAGAATTCTGTGTTTATGTACTGTATATATTAAAACATTTTTATATTATACCTTCATTCGTTTTGACAAAGCTACTGTATTAGTGTAACGCGTCCACCAGTTTAAATTGAACATTAGTTCAAATTCATGAAGTTTTAAACAAATTATATTGTTTTATTTCATCGTTGAAAAGTAGGTACCTAGAACATTGTAACACAATAATTGAATAAACGGTTTTAAAGAATAAAACTAACTTCCCCGCACTTATACATTCTGGAAGAGGTATCGTGCCAACAAACCGAAATTACTCCATGAATGTGGTTATATCTGGATTTACAGGACCCGCTGTACTAGCTCTGGTGAGCTGAAAAGCAATAAGGTTTATCTGTGAGACACCCTGAATAATACCACATCATCAAATCGGTCACTTGTAAACACTCCTTTCGTGTTAACAAACCGAAATTTCTCCATAAATTACTATAAATATAGAATATCTGGATTTACAAACACGTTCCTCGTATATATGTAAAAGGTTGAGTTGATTTCAGCTCCGTAATAAACCTCGTTTTTCAGTAGAGTTTTTCGCAGTAAAAACAGTTTGAAGTATCAGAACTTTATGTTAGTTTACAAGTAAGATTAGCATACTTTATCGATTTAATTGTGGACTATAAAAATTTGAATAAAAAAAGCTCAATATCATCGATAAAGTTCCAAGATCCGGTGGGACATCCAGCCAAGTGCTTTTTGCGCGTTTTGATAGCAATAAGAACAATATTTATTAATAGTAAAACTAAACAACCTGACATGTGTGCGGTGAGTGAGGTCAACGACAAAGAATCTGGGAAAGTTATAATTTAGTATATAGAAAATGATGGATATAATGAGAAGGATGGGGGACAAAGTGGAAGAAATAGCCGAGGAGATCAAGAGAACGAGAGAAGAACTAAGAGAATACAGGTAAGAAATGAAACAACTAAGGAAAGAAAACCAAAAGTTGACTGAGGATAACGGTATAATGAAGAAAATTATAATAGAAATGGACAATAGAATATAACGACTTGAAAATGAACAAAGAAAAAATAATTTGGTTGTACAAGGAGACATATAACACATCATAATGAAAAACTTTCTGGATCAAGAATTACATATAAAGACAGCAGTAGAAAGCGCAGCGAAGTTTAGAGAGAGAACTTGCCTTATGGGGATAATATTACTACTGCTACCTATTCTTCACTAGACGTTCTACAAAGGAATCAACAACCAATAAGCACAAAAGTTGCCTATACACGTTCTCAGCAAAAACAGAGATATAATCCTACTTCTAAAAATTAACTTTTAATTCACAGTTCACTTTTGCTTTTATTTTATTTTCAATCTTTTAAATTGTAGTTTTCTATATATTATATTCTTTCAGGTTTTAGCGTTATTATGAACTTATACAAATTCAGGTGTACATCAGTAAAATTACTATGTTAACCAATTTATTGTCACTTTGATATCACTATCATTATTATTTTAAGTAATTTAACGTTTACTTTTATTAAATTTGTAATTATAGTTTAATTACGATCTGTTTAAATATTTTAGATATGTTGTTATTCAAGATTTGTCACATTAATGCAAGATCCATATTGAGTTATTTTCCCGAGTTTAAGAGAGCAGTACATAAAAAATATGATATTATAACCGAAACATGGCTAAATGTAAATACGAGTATATTGAGCGACTCGATCTCCCTTCCTAGTTATCAGGTAATTTAACGTTTACTTTTATTAAATTTGTAATTATAGTTTAATTACGATCTGTTTAAATATTTTAGATATGTTGTTATTCAAGATTTGTCACATTAATGCAAGATCCATATTGAGTTATTTGCCCGAGTTTAAGAGAGCAGTACATAAAAAATATGATATTATAACCGAAACATGGCTAAATGTAAATATATTGAGCGACTCGATCTCCCTTCCTGGTAATCAGCTTTTTAGGAAAGATAGAAAAGATCAGAGAGGTGGAGGTGTTGCCATTTATATCAAGATAACATTTAGAGCAAAAATAATAAATAATTTACCAGCAAGTAATATTGAACAAGTATGGATTTCATTTAGTCTAAATCATCTATCATATGCCATCGGTTCCGTGTACAAACCACCTAAATATTCAGCTGTGAACTATATTACAGGCTTGGAAGAGGTACTGGGAAATCTTACACCTACATTTAATTACCTGATTTTCGCTGGTGACTTAATTATTAATTTTTTAAACGTTGTCGCTAATTCTCACAACTCAATTAGCAACGTCTTTGAAGTCTTTAATTTGAACCAAGTTATTAATCAACCCACGCATATAACAGCTAATTCAAGTACACTCTTGGATGTAATAATTCATTCAAGTAACTTAAAATGTGATAATATTCTTGCTGTTGACTGTCCAACCGTTACCAATCATCACTTAGTTACCTGCTCCTTTGGCTCCAAAAAAACTCAAGACGGCCCTAAGTTTTACAGTTATAGAGATTTTTCAAATTTTGTGCTCAATGATTTTTGTGCTGATCTGATTGCTACCAACTTTAATAATATCTTTCGAAGCAGTACAGTGGATGACAAGATTAATTGTTTTTATAAATTATTTTTAGACGTCTTTAACCGTCATGCTATTATAAAAACAGTTAAAATAACAAAACCTGAATCACCATGGCTCACTTCAAATCTTAAGCTAATGATGTTAAGAAATAAAGCTTTACAAAGATTTAAAAAGACTAAAAACTTGGCCCATTTCAATTATTATAAAGATCTCAGAAATTTAACAAATAGGACAGTCAAACTAGAAAAAAAGCTTATTTAGAGTTCAAACTAACTACACAAACGAAGTCAAACATCTAGAAAGAGTTAAAATCCCTTGACATTTATGATAAAAAAGCTAATTGTGTAATCCCTCCCCACTTGTCTGACATTAATAAAATTAAGGATTATTTTGTTAAAATAACTAATACCGTTCAAATACCCGATAATAATCTATTAAACTGTTCTAATAGAAATATTAAAACTAATGCAGGTAACTTCGCATTTTGTGAAGTAACTGAAGATGATGTATATCACAAATTATTGTCTATTAAGTCTGAAGCTGTTGGTGCTGATCATATCCGCTGTAAAATGTTGTTATACGGTTGTCCTTTCTTGTTAATTTATTTGAAGCACATTTTTAATTTTATTATTTCTACAAATACTTACCCAACAGTTTGGAAAAAGGCTTTTGTGGTTCCGTTACCTAAGATCTCTTCACCAATGGACTTCTCCGATTTACGTCCATTTAGTATTGTCTATTGTGTATCAAAAGTTTTTGAAAAACTCCTTGACAAGCAAATACGTGACTATTTAAACGTATTTTCGTTATACCCGCCATGTCAGTCCGGGTTTAGGCCAGGTTTTAGTTGTACTACTGCCCTATTGAAGGTCACATATGATATCCATAGAGCAACTGATAACAATTTGTTAACTGTTTTACTTCTTTTAGATTATTCCAAGACCTTTGACCTAATTAATCATAATCTCCTTTGAGCTCTTTTAAAGTACATTGGATTCTCACCTGAAGCAGTGTCGTTGCTTCAAAACTACTTACACAACAGATGCCAAGCTGTTGTGCTAAATAATACTGTCTCAGGATTTCGTTATATTCAAACTGGAGTACCTCAAAGGTCAATCTTGGGCCCACTCCTATTTGTAATATATACTTCGCTATTCTTCTTATCTCTAAAGTTTTGCACAGTACATAACTACGCAGATGACACTCAACTCTATCTCTCTTTTCCAGAACAAGACATTGAGGTTTCCTGCAAAAGCATTAACAAAGATATTGAATCGCTAATAAATATATCCAGAATGTATTGCTTAACTGTTAATCCCACTAAATCCAAAATGCTTCTATTTGGTCACACCGCACAAAAAACCGATCTCGTAATGACATTAAAATAAAAATTGGCAGTGAAAATCTCCGGCTAGAAAATTGTGCCAAAAATGTAGGCAATCTCATTGACGAGTCGTTCAAATTTAGCTCTCATGTGTCCGATATTACTAGAAAAGTTTATCTGTTTAACAAAAAGACTAAAAAATGCTTTGTGAGTCATTTGTTTTATCACATGCTAATTATGGAGACAGTTTATGGGACATGTTCATTTAAATATGATGAGACAAGATTACAAAGAATTCAGAATTCTTGCATTCGATTTATTTGTGGATTGCGCAGAAGGGATCACATTTCTTCACATTTAAAAACACTTGGATGGCTAAATATGAATCAGAGACGTACCTTATATGCTTGCACTTTATTTATGAAAATTATTGAAACTTATACACCCGCATATTTATATAACAAAATAACTTTTAGAACTGACGTTCATAATATTAACATTAGACATAAGTATAAACTGACTCCACCTATCCACAAAACCAATTTGTTTCAGGGCTCTTCTTCGTTTTTTATAACCAGGCTACTAAATAGGATACCCAATTACTACTTGACATTTTCATTCAATAAATTTAAGTATACGGTTAAAATGGATTTGATTAATGGAAGGCTTAAACTAGACTAATGTTCTTGTTGTTTATTTTTTAACTATTTCAGTGGATCTTGTTGTGTACATTTGAAAGGTTAAGTGGAAGAGCCAAACTTGGCTAATTGTTACAGATTAGGTAAGCTCTGAACTCTGCCTTTTGACCACGTTTTGTAATGTAATTTTTAGCTGAGCTGCTGTAAAACTTGTGTGTTCAATAAAAGCGTATTATTATTATTATTAGTAATGAGACTGGCAAACCAACAGGAGAATATAAAAGTAATGATGAACAAACAAAAATTGAAATTCATAAAAGAAGAAAGACTGTTTATACCGGATTATCTGTCGCAAAAAGATCGATAAAAAAAAAAGAATGAAGGCAAAAGAAAAGAAGAACAAGGGGAATAGGGTGAAAATTGGCTATAAAAAATATATATGTATGTAGAATCACAGGAATGGAGGTGGAACATAGAAGAAGATAAGCTAGAACAAAGAAATGAAACATAATACCATAAAACCAGTAGCGCAAAGCATAAATAGGAGAAAATTTAACCAAGCAATGAAAAAGGAAACGAAAATAGAATCAACGACTAACGAGTAAAAAGCAATGTTGAAGCGATATCAGAGCGAATAAGTTACTTGCAAATTATTACAGACAAAGATAAAAAGGGCATATAAAACATACACGCACCAACCAAAGTGGAAGAAGATGTAATAAAGGAAAAATATTACGTAGAAATGGAAGAAGCGTTTAACATGATGCCAAAGAAAGACGACATAATAGTAATAGGGGACGTCAACACAAAAAATTACAAAGAGGGTAAATATAATATATGCCAGTAATTGGAAAATACAGCAAACACGACGAAGCGAATGATAATGAAAAAAGACTGATTAATTTTGCAACGGAGATGGGGCTCGGTATTGCCAGCACAAAGTTTGAACACAAATAAATTCGCAAAGTAATCTGATTACCACCAAATGGGAAGTGATTCAATCAAATCGACCATTTCCCAAAAATAATCAATGAAAAGAGTAGAAAACGTGGATTGGATTTTATTTGGGTTATGTATCAACAAAAGTCTTGTTTTACCTTTTCTGAGTAATTTCTGAGTAATTTAATCCGAGCTTTCGAAGATGGTTATATTCATTATCAATGAGCTACAAAAGTAATGTCTTACATCAAGGTACAATATGAAATTAGTTATTGAACTTACATTTCGTTGAGATTGTAGTGAGACGATGTTAATAATCATGCAGTTCAGATAGAATAACAATAATTTTTTTACAAAGCTATATTATAGTAATAGTAACACATGAAAAATGTTATCAATAAGAACGTGTGATGTGTACCATCCTAATCTACAAATGTAGTTATCAGCAGGAAGAAGAAAATCACTCTAGCTAATGAGAAGTTTACTGTCAGATTATAATAACCATAGATGGAAACTGTTATGGTTAGAAGGAAACGCAGACCAAAACTTACAAAAATCAAAAAGAGTAACCAACGAACATTAAAAAACAGTTTGAAACGATGTTGTATATACAAAATAACTTAATTTCAACACAGTTCGGTGCTCGACAACGCTCATCCATTTGCTAGTAGTTAACAACTGAACAACTAAAGCATAATGAAAAAACGTCAACCAACACAAATGTGATAAAATAATAGACCAATCATTCATCAACTCGCGTTTGAAAAATCGTTTGTGTTTCTATCAAGCAACAATAAGTAAGAGAACATATCACTTAAACTTCTTATATCGGATCATTTATTGATAATATTATCTGATTGATATAATAATGTCATTTCTAGAAATTGTCTTTTTTCAATATTTCTTTCTACATCTAATATTTTAAAGATATTATTGTCCATCGTGGGTACGGACTTGTTTAGCTAAAGAGCATCTTTAATGGTGCAACCTGGCACCACTCGTGTGAGATGTAATTCTGACTTTTATGTAGCAGGATGTTTGCACAATATAAAGGTTATGGCAAGTTCCACATGGGATGGAATAGATCACACTACTCAAGAGCTCCTTTGGAGTTTTATTCTTTAATTTGTTAAAATTTTTATTTGATTTGAGTACAATTTTGTTTGCAATCCTTATGTAGGTTAAGAGTTGGAATAGTTTTGAAATTTTTGGTGAATTACTCCTGAAAATGGAAAAGTCACATGAAATGTATTGTTACTGGCTTCAGGCACTAGCTTACTAGCCTGGAATAAAGCTAGTTTTGTATACACGAAGATAGAGGCATTATCTTGCTGGTTTACTAGTACTAGCTTGCTATCCTCGATTTGAAAACTAGGATTGTGTATCCCGGGATTAAGGATACTATTAACTATTGTATAAATATTCATAATCGTAGATAGTTTCCATTGCTAGATCAGTTTAGTTGTCCTAATTTTGAAGATATCTCTGGCTGGTTATATCAAATTAAAAAAAACTCAACATTAAAATATGAAGTAATGAACACAAACCATTTAGAAATTTCTAATGCGAAAATATATTAAAAAAACATTGCATAATATAACATCAACATGACGAAATCCCCCACATTTATTTGTTTATTATGTATTTCTTCCCACTTGGAATTGGTAAAACTAAACAAACACATAATTTTTGGTAAATATTCCATCGAAATGAACTGTAACGTTCTCTTTGTCTCGATTTAATGGAATTCATTGGGAGTTTCCAAAGGTTTAGCATAAAAGAGGGAGCGGGTAAATTAAATCGCAGGCCCGACTTGAATACTTTCTCTTTGTTCCATTCATAATTAATAAAGGTTATATTTTTATACAAATCAAATGTCCTCCTATTACGTTCAATTCGTTTTAACTAGAGTCTTGGCTGGAATAAAAAATTTGTAAGGGGTTTTTCATTTGTGCCTTATCAACTTTTATACATTTAATTAGGTTTGGTTGATTATTATACATTTTACGTGAAAAATAAGTAGGAACAATTTATGAAACTTATTCATTGTACACAATACAAAAAACACAAAAATAAATAGAACTATAAGGATATCCAGGTCAGTTTTAAATTCAACAGTGGTGGCTTGAAATTCCTGTTTCGAACTCTATTTCGTTGTGATGAGCAATTGTGTCCTTGATTAGGACTACACTGCCTCCTATGGCTGCAAGTTAAATTTAATAAGTGAAGAATTTACTTCTTAAAAAGATTTAATTAAACTTTATGGTTAGTTACAGTTGGGGATACAATTAAGACTGACTTCTTTTTTAGTTTAGAAAAATAAGGAAAATGCAATATAATGCTGAATACAGAAGAAAAAATATATGATAAGAAAATTATAACAATTGTGTAAACAGGATGTCTCCATGTGTTTGCTGATTAAAGGTGAAAATTAGATATCCAATAATGTGGGAAACGTCCTGTCAGCAATTTAACAAGAATTTTTTGAGTTCGACAGGATGTCTCCATATGACTCCTCCTCTATTTGTTACCTCGTGGCTTTGGCTTCCACATGGATTGTGGTAGCTCCATTGGTTCACCCTGGGATTGTTATGGATTTTTAAATTTTTCTAAAATATTTCCTATACCGATACAAAAATAGTAGAATTAATAAAATGAAAATTAATATTGTTGTTATTCCTAAATGGCTTTGATGAAGTTCTATAGATAGCAAATTTGGTCGTTGAAACTGTGGTAGCAGCTTGGTTCGATCGTCCAGATGTAAATTGTTGATGCTGATTTTGTGATGAACTTCTGTGGGTTCTTTGAGGTTGGGCCATTCTAGAGTAATTATTTTATTGAACATTATCCAAGTATGTTTTTGAAAATAATAAATACAATCATTGTTTCCTAGTACGACGTTAAATTTTGAGATTTTCAATTATTTGAAATTTTGTTTGCAGTCTTCATTGATGGTAGTTATCTACTTTGAGCAAATTATTGTATTTCCATTAGTTGATTGAGTGGAAAGTCGTTTTTTAGTTGAGCGTAGTTGCAGAGTGAAAGGCCTTCCAAGTTACAAGGGTCTTCGTGTGGTTCTTTTTCGCAATACCAAAATGAAAAGGTCTTCTTGCAATCTTCGTTTGTCCATTTTGTTGATCCTTTGGAACTAAATATGAAGACGTATGGGGATAGAAGGATATTATTTTATTTACTGGGAATAGGGATAATTTTGGAAATATAAAGTAATTCATCAGCTAATATGGGCATTCTAAGAGTAATATATAAAGTTTTTGGAGTAAACGTAATATTGACTTTGATTGTTTCTAATAAAGTAGAAATATCGGAAGCGATTTCATTGTGTGAATAAATAATTAAGAATTTCTCCTAATTCCTATTGTTTAATTGATTCTACAGTTAAAATTTCTTGGTTACTAAATGATATTGTTCTAAGTAAAATTTGAATATAGTTTCTTAGGTCTCTAATTTGTTCTAGCTGAATATGAATAATAATTTCGTTATTCAATCTATCATTCAAAGTATTTAGTTATTTTAGAACGTTTTCAACATAATTTTGTATTTTACGTAGGTCTGTTTGCCAGTGTTCAGTAATTTGTCCTGAAAATTACTTCGGAATTTCAGTCATTAGTTTCTTTTCATTTAAATTGATTTTTTCAAATGTATTTTGAATTTCGATTAGGTCGGTGTGATCAAGAATTCCTGAAATATATTCTACTACTGTACCTAGGCCGTCTATTAAACCTCTTTTAATTACTTTATTTGATCGTGCATACATTCTATAAGTTTATTTATATCTTCTGAGATTTAGTCGATATCTCTGTTATGAATGTTTGCTAAAGGTATTGTTGAGTCATCAAGTCTTGATTTAATACTAATCTACAATATGAGTTTTCAATTTCTTGAATACTTATACTAAAATAAATCTTATGATAATTGGCTTTATATTTAGCTAATCCTAAATTATCTAATATGTAACCTGGGGGTTCAATTGTTTTGACTTCTTCATGGTTAACCTGGAAAGATTTAGTATTTTTAATCATGTGTAAGGTAAATATGCGACATCTGTTTTTGGGATATCGTCTGTTCGTTCACTATTAATTTTATTTAACTGTTCGGTTCTTTTTGTTAATTGTTTTTAATAAAGATCGTCTAAAAATGGTATAATTTCTGTTTTTCTATATTCGTTGTAATTTTGGAATACTTGTTTATGGGGTTCTATTTCGTGAAGATTTCGATTTTCATATGGTCCATAAAGAATTGAAAATGTGGTAAAATTTGTTACTGAATGAATTGATTGATTATATATAACAATAGCAGTTGTAACTGAGACGGTAATATTTTCTCTTTATTTTTGTATTAGGATTCTTAATTTTTCGATTAGAGTTGTATGTGCTCCTTCTATCGGAGAATTGCCAGTATGAGACTGAGATGTTGCATAATGAATTTTTATATGAAAGAGTGACGTGTATTCATTAAAGGTTTCGCTAGTGAATTCTCTTGCATTCTGGCAAGTTATTTGCGAAACGTAGTTATGATGAGAAAAATAATGACGTAGTTTATTAATCTTCCAGGACTCGCGCTTTATTTTGATACATGAGTACTCGCGCCGGGTCCAGCAGACTTTTTTGTATAAGCTTAACCTCTTTTATATAAAAAAGGGAAATGGCAATTTCAATATAAAAAAATATGTACAACACAAAAGTAATTCATTTTATTGAAACTACAAAAACATTTAATAAAAAAAAATACAAAACAAATTATACTTATACTCTTACAAAACAGAATACTTGTTTATAACATATTATTATTTTTTTAATTTCTGACACATCCTTGGCACAAAATTTTAGCATGAGTCAGACACACAAACGTTCTACACATGTGGCAAAAATATTTGGTTTTACTATCTTTCTTGCAAAAATAGCATCTCTTTCTAGTGACAGGGGAAAAACAAGGTTGTTCTTGATTTAAATTTAGTATTCCAGCTGCTTCCTGTCTGCGTTCTCTCACTTCTCTTGGCAAATTTGTCAGTTGAGCTCTGCGTCTTTGATGATCTTCTGTTAGCATATTTGCCAGTTCTCTTAGAAATTTTCTTCTTACACAGGAATACTTTTTATTATTCGCAGCATAAATTCTTTGACAATTGATACCAGCGATATTCATTATATGGAGAAAAATTACCATAGGCCAACGTTGCGTATTTCTTGCTACATTATATGTGGCATAAAGTTTGTCCACAGTATCCACTCTACCTTTAGTTGCATTATAGAATGTGATCATCTCTGGCTCATTTTTGTCACCGGTATCTGGATCGATTGTTCCATCGCGATGCATGCTGGAAGCAATAATTACGTTCTTTTCTTTACGTGGTACATACGAAAGAATTGTGGTGGTTTCTTGATAACCAAAAATACTTGATAGATCAGGACGACTTTTTGTATTGACAAATTCAGAAGATAGCTCCCGCTTATTCTTTCGTACTGTTCCAACATAGGTCAAGTTATGCTCTGACAAGAGTCTCGTTATAAGCGGAAATGAAGTAAACCAGTTATCACAGGTTACATTACGACCAGTACCGGAAATAGGAGAAACAAGTCGTAGCACAATATTACATGCATCATTTCGAACAGAATAACGTCCTTTAGGTTGTGTTCCAACATAAACTTCCATATTTTGAACATACATCATTTTTGCATCCACCATGGCAAAAATTTTAATGCCGTACTTGTTGGGCTTACTACCGATGTATTGTCGAAATGGACACCTTTCCCTAAAGGCCGGTAACTGTTGCAAATTAACTAAGAGTGTAGTTTTTCCTACAATTTACAACCAAAATATCAAATAGTTCTCTAATCGGGGCTAATTTATCTTCAGCTTTTGTTTCATCTGTTGTTTGTTTGTCGTCAAATCGCAAATATCTCAGTAAAAACAAAAATCTTTCTTTAGACATCGTCAGCCAAAACTTTTCAACGCCGGTACCATCCTTTTCCCATAGGTCATCAATATTTAGATGGCTGCTTCTTAGAGTTCCAGCTAAATATAGTAGACCTAACAAGGCTTTTATTTCGATTTTATCGTTTTCTTTAGCATCTCTTTGACGGGAAATTAGATTTCTGCATCTGTATCATTGTATTCGTATTTTGTACAATTATTTCCAATATATTATTACAAAAAAATAAATTACAACATTCAAATGGAGTCTTTGCATTCTTAGCACAAGGTCTAACGCCAGGAAGTGAAGTCACAATATTGAATTTTCGTGTTCTTACATTTTTTTTAGTGATATGTTTTGTCCAGGTTGTTTTGCCATCCTTTCCAATAAATATTGCAATCCGCAGAATTTTTGCTGGGCGACAAAAATTTTCTTCGTCGAATTCCGCCTATTGCTCAGTATCTGTGTCTTCGTTTCTTTTTTCAACATGGTCTTCTTCAAGATCAGATGCTTCATCAATCTGCGGTTCTTCAATTTTATCCTCTTCAAAATGACTGAAATTATCATCGATGTCGTATTCAGGTGTAGGAACTTCAGCATTAAGCCGTAAAAGGTAAGCCTGTTCCTTTTCATAACACATCTGGGAATAGTATATTATTTAAGAGCTGGTTACAAATTAACTAAAAATATTACCTTTATAGTCGGCGACATAAATTCAACAGTAACACGACTACTCGCGCCGGGTCTAACAGACCTTAATCGACAATTACCACTCACAAATAAGACTTTTTTGATATAGCGCGTCACGAGGTTAAATATCGACTGGACATGGAAAGCTACTGAGCATCCCAGTATCGAGCGTTGCCCCACCACCATATGACACGTAGGAGAAAATTCGTTGGGTCTGTGAGTCCTAGAAAGTTAAGTATAATCATAGAATTTGAGTCACTAATTTCGTAAGCTTGAAGGTACCTAGAGAATAAATCAAGTATTGTAAGAAATTGTTTATTTTATATAGAGAATACGTCTATGTGAAGATTTTAGAAAGGTCTTTTAGATATAAGTTGGCCGGAAAATGGAATTTTTCGAGCGTTTCTATCATATTTTGAGGTGAGACATAATTCGCAATCATTAACGGGATTCGTAACTAATTCTTGGTTTTTTGGAAAATAATGCAGGGACTTAATATGTTTCGTAGTTTCTGTGATACCGTTATGAGTCTCTGAATGATAATCTGAAATTAATCGGACTTGTTCTTCCTTATGAATTATTATGTCTTTCAGAGAAGTATTTGTTTCAATGATTTTTACGGTAAGTTCTAAGATTTTTGAACATTTTTTAAGCGCATCAACTACTAGGGTTATTAGCGCTTTAACGGTACTGTTGTTTATAGAAATTTTTGCAATTTGAATTAGATTGTAAAGATTGATCTCCTTTAAGAAGTCAATTACATTCAACAAGGTGTTATTTAGCATATTTTTTTAATCGGTCGGTAGTCCGTGCGCTTGACGATTTTGTTTATACTTTGGGCATTCTACAAGACAGTGTTCAACAGTTACATTAACACTACATAAATCACACACTGGCGGATCAGATTTTGTGATTAAATGTTGGTGAGTAAACAGAGAGTGACAAATTCTGAGGCGTGTTAACACAGTTTGACATTTTCTATTCATTACGTTGTTAATTTTAGGTTTGATGGTTGGTTTAATTGGCCTCAGTTCATCTTTAGATTGATCCCACTCGGCCTGCCACTTGTTATAAATTATTGATTTTATGTGACATTTGTAGTCTGACGCAAGCACTCTGTTTTCGCGCACTGCACTATCATTTGTAATTGCTTCTTGTGCTGCCCTGTCTGCTTCTTCGTTTCCGAGAATTCCTATGTGCGAGGGTACCCATATGAATACAACCTCTTTTCCGCCCCGAATTGAGTGGAATTGTTGCTTGATCATATTTGAGAGGGGGCAATGGCTGTATATATTTTTGAGAGTTTTCAGCGAGGTTGGAGAGTCGGAAATGATTAAGTACTCTTGTTCTGTTCTCCCTTGAGTAAGTATAAAGGCTTGAAGTATTGCAAATAACTCTGCAGAAGATACAGATGATAGTTTGGGTAATTGGTACATACGAGTATTGTTTTGGACTTTGACTGCTATTCCTACTCCTTCCGATGTTTTTGATGCATCCGTATAGAGTTGCACGCGGGAGGGGTAAATATTAAGAATGTTTTGGAATTTGGACTTAATAAGGGCTGGATGTGCGTTTTGTTTATTGAAGCTGCAAAGATCAAAGTGGCATTTCGGACTAGCAATAGTCCAGGGTGGAGTGCTGGGTTTGTTGTTAGCTAAGAATATAACTGGTATGCTGATAGCTAAATCGTTAAAATAATTGGCAATCCTTTCATAAAATGCTGGAGCTGCTCTTTTCTTGTTTTGATACAGATTCCTATAATGATTTTTAAAGGTGTTGGCATATGTTGGATGTTGTGAGTTTACTGCAACATTAGTAGCATAAGACATGCTGAGTAGTTGTCTTCTATGGTGTAAAGGTAGTTCACCTGCTTCACATAGTACACTTGAAGTAGGACTGGTACAAAATGCTCCAATGGCTGAACGAATGGCAGTATTATGGATGGTATTCAATTGTTTGAGAGTGCTGTTTGTGGCCGAGCCATAGGCAACTGATCCATAATCAATTTTAGATCTAATGATTACTCTATAGATTCTCTGAAGAGTACTTGAGTCAGATCCCCAACTTGTGTTGCTCAACATTTTTATTTTATTTAAGTTGTTTTTGCAGGTCCTCACGAGTTCTAGAATATGATGTTTCCAATTCAATTTAGAATCAAATATTACTCCTAGAAATTTGTAAGTTTGTACGAAACTGAGATTTTTATTATATAGTGTGAGACACGGTTGATAATTATTGTTGTGTTTTGAAAAGATAAGATTCGTTTTTTCTGTTGAGAACATAAATCCAGTTTCTTTTGACCAGATTTCTATAGAATTTAATTGATTTTGAATCATCCTCGAAATTGATTCTAAGTTCTTTCCTTTGGCAATAAGTACTAAGTCGTCTGCGTATAATCTTTACTTGACATGCGCTGTAGCTGTATCGACGATGTTATTAATAGCTGTGAGGAAAAGTGTAGTACTAATTACTGATCCTTGAGGAGTACCATTTTCATGGAAGAAGCTTTTAGAGAGTTCTCCATTAACTATGATTCAGGAGGATCTGTTTTTCAAAAAACTTGAGATTAATGAAAGCATATAGCCCTGTATCCCCCACTCTGTTAATTGTTTTAATATTTTGTAGTACCAGGCAGCATCAAATGCACGTTGGATGTCAAAAAATATTGTGACGCATGATTGATTGGTGACAAAAGCTTCATGTACTCCAGATTCCATTTCAGTTGTCTTGCGCAGATCTCTGTTTCCTGAAGCCACATTGTTGGATTGCTATATAGTTGTGATACTATAGATACTATAGATACAATTTTTTCCAATAAATTACACATCACGCATGTTAGAGATATTGGCCGATAAGATTCTGGATCAGTCTTGTTTTTGTTCTGTTTTAATATAGGTATGATTGTAGCTTGACTCCATTTTTTCAGTAATTTGTTTTCAATCCAAATAACATTGTAGATGTCCAATAAGATTCTTTTGGCACAGCTAGGCAAATTCTTGATAAATATTGCAGGGATTTCGCCTGGTCCTGGACTTGTTTTTTTCATTTTTTCTAATGTTTCATCAAGTTCAGTTTCACAGATTTTAGTATTTAATGAAGAATCGTCATTTGGACCTATAGTTATGGGAAAGTCTTTTTCTTGTTGTTGCTTCAAGTCGAGAAATTGTGCACAAAAATTTGAGTTGCTAGAGTGTTTTCTGTAAGTTTCAGCTAAAACATTAGCTATCAGTTTATTTTCAGATGTGAGCTTATTCTGATATTGGAAAGCTCGTATTCCTGTGATGGTGCGTTTCCCTGATACTCGTCGAATTTTGTTCCAAATTTCTGTAGGTGGAGTGTTGTCATTAATGCTGGCTACGAATTCATGCCACGATTCTTTTTTTGCGTTTTTTTATTATATATTTACATCTTGCTTTTTGTTTTTTAACTTCGATCAGGTTTTCTTAATTTTTGTGCTTTTTCCATACATTGTAAGCATGCTCTAACCGCTTCTTGGCAGTTTTTGTTCCACCATGATACGGGTTGTCTATTTTCAATCAGTGATGTTTTTTTTACTGATTCTTTTGCTGCTCCTAACATGGTATTTGCAAAATTATCAACAGTTTCCCCTTTATCCGATTTTATTTCAAAGTTTGTTATATTTTCTTTGATTGTTCGCTGATATAGTGCCCAATTTGCGTTTTTATATTGCCATTTTGTACTAATGTTTGTATTGGTTATATTCCTGTGATTGGAGTTATTAATAATTATTGGAGCACGATTGCTGTTATAAATGGAAGGTAAAATTTCCTAAGTTAGTACGGTTAGTTTGGGCTACAAAAGGTAAGGCCTAGAGCTGCCGTCTCTCCAGTGCAGGGGTTGAGCCTAGTGCCTTCTCCACTGTTCAGTAGGCAAAGACCGCAGAGTTCTGTAGTTGATGATAGCAGTTTGCCTTTGTTGGAAGTCGTTTTGTATCCCCATTCGGTGTTGTGGCAGTTGAAATCTCCAATAATAATGAAACGTGGAGATGTCATTTGAGAGAAGAGATCTGTTAGTTCTTCACTTGAAATTTCTTTATTGGGGGGTATGTACACATTGCAAATAGAAATTTTTCGTTCTAGGTTCATAGAGACTGCAACAGCTTCTAAATTTGTTTTTAGCGATATTTCGTTGACATCAGCGTCATTTTGTATGTAAATTGCAACTCCTCCACCAGCTATCTTTGCGTTTTTCCTGTTTTTATAGAAAGCTGTATAATTTTTTAATTCAGTTATTTTCTTCTCAGTAAAATTTGTTTCCTGTAGTCCTACAATGAATGGGTTATATTGACTTATTAAATGTTGTAGCATAGGTAACTGCTAGTGAAACCCGTTCAGGTTCCATTAAAGAATGTAGGTTGATGTAGTAGATATATTCATAAGTTTATTTATTAGTACAATTCCTGGGATGATGATGCGTCACTTTCTATATCCGTAGATCGAGTGCCAATGTGCTTCATGATTCTTGTCCTGAGTCGTGTACAGCGAGATTTAATGCTTCTTTCTGTGAGATAAGGTCGGATTTGGTAAAGTTGCAAAGCCAAGTTGTCAAGATTATCGGTGAACTCCAGAACGGTTTTTACAGGGTCAGGGTCTCCCATTGTATTATCCAGCAAGAGCACCAGTTGATCAAAATCGAGTGAGTTGGGAGGGTTTTGGCTGTTTATAAATGTTTGTGCTGGTAGTAGTGACTCTCTGCAGCTTTTGGATTCATCAGTTTTTGGGTGCTTCTTTTTTTGTTTGGGTTTTATGAATTGTTTTGAGACCTTATTTTCTTCGGATGTATCTGGCGTTGAGATAATCTGTTTTATGCGTCTTTTACTTCCACTATGCGCGATATTTATGTAGATTGAGGCTAGTTGTGGTCAGGTATTGGTGGAGGTTTTGCAGCTTGAATCTTTTGTAATTGATCTGTATTTTCTCTGAGAGATTGTGTTTCTATGTCATTATTTGTATTTTAAATATTTGATTCCGGATTTAGATTTGTCATTGTACTTTGAGTAACAGCTGGTAGAAAATCGGGGCACTGGGAGGCGATATGACCATATTTTTTGCATTTGTAACAGGAAAGACCGTCTTGTGATATGTATATACAATAAGGTGTGCCGTCAATAGATGTAGGAGTTGAGACAAGTTTTATGTACACTTGTCGGCGAAAACTTAGAATATGACTATACTCAGGATTCGATACATTCACTTTTAAAAAGGTTGTAGGCGACAGTAGGGTGACACCTAACTGTTTCAGTTCATTTACCAAGACACCATGGGGTATAGATGGACATACATTTGATAAGACCAATCGTTCAGATGGAGTAATGAGTCTTCGACCATCAATTATTGAGTTACCGATTTTAATAGATTTATGTTTATTCATAAATGTGTCCACTGCTTGTTTGTTTATTAGGTATATACATATTTTACCATTGGAGATTCTTGAGCAAAATATAATAGATTTTGGATTAATCAGAGACCCTAGTGCGTATATGTAATCCTAGAGGAACAATCCATCAATTGTTGGAAACACAATCGCTTGCTCCTTGCTGGAAAATGTTTGTTGAGTGAGATCGGATGCATAAGATGTATTTTGAGACTGTGGGTGATTTGTAACTGTACTTTAAGAGGAGCCCCTGTAGTCAGAAACTCCGTCAGATGTTGTATTCATGTTTCAATTAATAAATCTTCTGTGGGAGATTTCATACCTTCTGAGGACGGATCTGTCTGCTCGAATATTTTGTATATATAAATCAGTAAAAAACTGATTTAGTCTATTAGGCTAAGCTAATTATGTTTGTTCAATTTGTTTTAATTTGCGAAAAGCAAAAAGTTTATGCAATTTACAGTTGGTCACTTCTATGTATGCACTAATAATGTTTTCACTGTTATCTTACTACTTTTTCACGATACACAAACTCGTACTATTAAAGCACCGATAAGTAATGTGTACTCGTCGGCTACCAGAATAGGAATCCATTGTTGAACATTCTTTAGAAGCAATATTAAGTAGTCAATCATCGGGGCAGTATATATAGTATGTTTTTGTTGGATCAACTATTTCTAAAAACATATTACTTATAGCGTTATAGTCGGAACTTCTTCTGAAATTAATAATATAGCGACTTTTGCCAAATGGCTTAGAATTTTTCTGGAATTGGGAAACCAAAAATTGGATATTCTTGTACGGAATGTCTAGTTTCGCCTGAAGCAGAACTTTTGTTATCGTCGGATATTTTACTTAAAATTTCGTTAGCATCACTTAATGCTAGATTTGGATCGGAATTTGCTCTTGCCATAGTTGAAATGGTACCGATATCATTAGGGTTTTGGTTGAGATCTTTAGTATTTGTTTTTGAGTTTAGGGGAGTAACAACTATATCACTAATTGAATTAATTTTTAGATCACGTTTAGGAAGCTTTTTATCGATTGCATTGAGTTCAATTCTCGATAGTGCATCAGCGACGTAATTCCTTTGCCTTTTTTTGTAATTAATTTCAAAATCGAATTCTTCCAACTTTAGTTTCCATCTTATTAGACGTTGGTTGCGTCCTTTAAGAGAATGTAGTCAGACGAGTGGCGTATGATCAGTTTCAATAATAAATTTTGTGGAATATAAATATGGTTGGAAGTGTTTACAGCTAAGAGTTCTTTTTCGATTGTTCCATAATTTCTTTCAGGTGAATTGAGTGTTCGAGAGTGAAAAGCTATTGGATGGAAATATTGGGAAAGTACGTTTCTTATAGCGATATTTGAAGCGTTGGTCGTTAAAGTAAATGAAATTGACTGTCTCGACCCTTTTTTCGTGGAATATGCTCATATTAGTGTTTTTAAATGAAACTCAAGGTCTCTAGTTAATTCCACAATATAATACAAGTTATTGAAAATTCTAAAAAATTGACAATTGTTTCGATAAATCAATATCATCGTCAGAATGACAGAAGTTACATTTCATTTTATGCCTACCTGATGTTTAGTAGTTATATTTTTGGCTAGACCAAGAAGTAACCTAACTTGTGATTGGCTTAATATATGTTTATAGAAAAAGAAGAAGATCTGATATTACAAATATTGAAGCTTAGATATTATTAGCCCTATGGTGATATCCTGGATATCATTTTTCCAATTAAGATCAGTATAACTGGAAATTAGAAGACATTTAGGAAACCCACAATATGAAGTTGTCAATGAACAGTTAAATCTAGGGAATTCTCCACTAATAAACTGTCTTCTTAAGTGATAATTGTAAAGATCAGCAGATATAGTTTTCCTGGTTTTCTATATCATTACACAGTTATACTGATCTTAATTGGAAAAATGATATCCAGGATATCACCATAGGGCTAATAATATCTAAGCTTCAATATTTGTAATATCACATCTTCTTCTTTTTCTATAAACATATATTAAGCCAATCACAAGTTAGGTTACTTCTTGGTCTAGCCAAACATATAATTACTAAACATCAGGTAGGCATAAAATGAAATGTAACTTCTGTCATTCTGACGATGATATTGATTTATCGAAACAATTGTCAATTTTTTAGAATTTTCAATAACTTGTATTATATTGTGGAATTAACTAGAGACCTTGAGTTTCATTTAAAAACACTAGTTAAAGTAAATGTTTTTGTGGAATAAGTGTATACTAAAATAGCAGAATTACAAAGAAATTGTTTGCATATTCGGAAAGCATTGAGGTGTTCTGGGTCGTTTAAATCTAATTTATTTCTTTTCTTGATATATTTATCAATTGGATAGTTCATTTTAGAGAAATTTTGAATGAATCTACCACAATAGGAGAGCATGCCGAGAAATTGTTTTAGTTGTTTTTCGTTTGTGGGCAAAGGAAAGTTTTCGATGGACTTGATTTTATCTGCATTTGGTTTTATACCGTCAGAGGTTATGACATGGCCTAACAAAGCAACTTCTTCTTAGAGGAATTCTGATTTAATAATTTGGTCTTTCAAATTATATTCTCGTAACTCGCTAAATATTTGTTTTATATGGAAAATATGGTCTTGAAAGGATTTTGAAAAGATTACTCTGTCATCCATGTATACGAAACATTGTTTATAGAGCGACGTAATTTTCTTTGCATTTTTTATAATTAATTTCAAAATCGAATTCTTCCAACTTCAGTTTCCATCTTACTAGACGTTGATTGGGTTCTTTAAGAGAATGTAGCCAGACGAGTGGCTTATGATCAGTTTCAATAATACATTTTTTATAATATAAATATGGTCGGAAATGCTTACAGCTATCGATTATAGGGAAGAGTTCTTTTTCGATAGTGCCATAATTTCTTTCAGCTGAATTATTTGTTCGAGAGTAAAAAGCGATTGGATGGGAATCTTGGGAAAGTACGCTTCCTATAGCGATATTTGAAGCGTCGGTCGTTAAAGTAAATGTTTTTGTGAAATCGGGGTATGCTAAAATAGGAGAATTACAAAGAAGTTGTTTGCATTTTTGGAAAGCATTGAGGTATTCTGGGTCGTTTAAATCCAATTTAGTCTTGAAGGGACTTCGAAAATATTACTAAGTCATCCATGTATACGAAACATTGTTGATAGAGAAAATGACGGAGAATTGTGTTCATGACACGTTGGAAAGTGGCAGGAGCGTTCTTTAGGCCAAATGGCATACGAGTATATTCGTAGTGGCCATTATCTACTGTAAATGCAGATTTTTCTGCTGAATCTCTGTTTATTTCAATTTGATGGAAACCGTGTGACAAATTTAAAGTTAAAAAATAAGTACTTCGACCAATATTGTCGACAATTTCGTCGATACGAGGAAGGGGATATTTATCTTCGATAGTTTTTTCATTTAGTTTTCGGTAATCGATAACTAATCGGCGTCAATTCCTTTGGGGACGAGAAAGGTAGAGAAACTGTACGGGGATATACTTGGTTTAATATAAATAGAATGGTATTTCAATAGAATTAATTTGTAATAAATTATTTTCGAAATTAGCCCTTAATTTGATTTTGTATCTTATACGATACGTAACTTTCAAATAATAAATTTGTCTATATATGTAATTTGTTGACCGACGACTGTGCGCTAATTGTGTTACCTATCCATCCCATAATGCCCGAAAACTCATAGTGCTACCATCTGTTAGTAAATCTTTCAAGATTTCATCTTTGTTCATAATATGGTGGCCGAGTGAATGCCGTATGTGAAAGCGCTGATAAGTATTATTTATTAATATTGTAAATATTGGTGTTTGCTTTTGACAGAGCATGGGAAATGTTAGCATAAACATGTGTTTTGATCGTGCAAATCTAAATAATTAGTTGTAAATACCCTACAGTTACAAAAACAAGCCTTCTTAAAGATGTATCCTATAGTCTACTTTGCCAAATAAAGAGCAAGGTGGATATTTTTTGTTGTGTATCCTGGAATCTACTTTGCCAACTAACCATAGATGGGGTGCCTTTTTGTTAATCCTATATTCTACTTTGGCAAAGAAACAGCAAGTTGGATATTCAGTCATTTGAATTACATTTGTTATATAACCTCAACTTTATTTTCCAATTATAAATAGAATTTTGTTGATAAATCCTAAAATTTAGTTACTCAGTAAAGTAAGTAGACTATTTTTGTTGTATCAGTTAAATATAAATACAATGTCATCACGAACCGAAAAAATGTTTGCATTACTTCCACCACCTTCGTCCGACATGGATGATGCTAGTGATGAGGAAAATATAAACGATACTAACATATACCACATTCAAAATGACGACAAAAATATAAGCTCTGAGGTCGATAGCTTGCCTCCTGTAGTACAATATATTTTTGATCACCTGTCTGAAACAAATTCAGCGTCAGAAACTGAATATTCCAAACCTCAAACAGCCACACATCAATCTGTTTGTACTACACCTAAACCTGTTTTTAGTACGCCAAAGTCTGTTCTGAGTCCTCTAAAAACAAGATCACATGTAGTATATGGACCAACTGATAAGGAGGACTACGAAAATACTGACATCCAATCAACAAAGAAGCGAAAAAGGAATCTGCTGAAACGAAAGAATTTAGTTGAGTACAACTGGTCCCAAGAATAATTTGAATATCCTGTAAACATTCCCGAAAATAACTTTGAACTTGTGGATACATTGAAGTCGCCATTTGAATATTTTAAAATATTTTTTTCGGACGATTTATTTGATCTGATTGTCGAGAATACCAACCTTTACTCCGTTCAGCAAACAGGAAAGTCGATCAACGTTAGTAAGAATGATATAAGGGACTTCGTAGCCATACACATATTGATGGGTATAGTAGATATGCCATGCTATTTGGATTATTGGAGTACAAACATGAGATATAATAAAATAGCAGAAATAATGTCTCTCAAGAGGTATCAGTAAATTCGCAGATATATTCATTTCGCAAACAACGATCACATAAACAACGACCAATACTATCAGATTCGCCCTGTTTTAGATATAGTGGAAAGAAATTGTTGTACGATAGAAGAAGAACGACGGCAGAGTATCGACGGCATGATGATTCCTTATAAAGGGAAAAACGCGGGTTCAAGACGACAATACATAAAGTCCAAACCAAAAAAATGGGGATTCAAAATATTTGTCAAAGCCGGTGTTTCTGGATTCGTGCACGATTTCATCGTTCATGGAGGTGATGATACTTTTAGGCAACACACATTTACGGAGAAAGAGGAATCCCTAGGATTGGTAGGGGCTAAAGTTGTGCTTGCCCTAACGCAATCAATGAAATCCCCTGCTATGTCCGTTATCTACGTCGATAATTTATTTTCAAGTTTTGATTTGTTTTACATTCTCCGACAAGACTATGGAATTTTAGCACTAGGAACTATGAGAATCGATCGATTGAAAAATTGTATTTTGGAAGATGATAAGTCTCTACAGAAAAAAGGAGAACGCTAATGAATTATTGTTGTGAAATGGTATGACAACAAACCTGTTATCCTAGCTTACCCATGTATCTGGCACACCTGTCGAAACAAGATTTGATAAACGCCAGCGTGCAAAAATTGATATCCCTTGTCCATCCCTTATAAAACACTATAATGCTCACATGGGAGGAGTAGATCTAATGGGCATGTTGGTAAGCCTTCAGAACACCCCTTAAAACTCGTCTCTGGTATCTCTCCATATTTGCACAAATGTTGGATATTTGTATCAATAACACGTGGCTTCTCTATTGAAGGGAGACATGTATTTTAGAAGACAGGTCAAAAGAATATTCTCTAAAATACTTCCGACAGTGCATAGCAGAGGCTTTAATACAAAACAACAGAAAAGGTAGTTTGCCGTGCAATATAAAAAAATTAAGAAGCCCGTTCTACCGAGACCTTCTGAGCAAGTACGGTGTGATAAAGTCGATCATTTTCCAATTTATGGTACAAAGGACAGGTGTAGGTGTTGTAAATCAGGAGAGACACACTGGTCATGTTCGAAATGTTTTATTAGGTTGTGTTTAGTGAAGGACAGAAATTGTTTCTTTTTGTTTCATAATAGCACATAAAAATTACTAGTAGTCATTTACTATTTATAGCCAAAGAAAATGCCCTTCTGTTATGTTTTATGTACAACTGCATTAGTTTTTATTTATATTCAATTCTCCCTTAGTTGAAGTGTTCTTACTTTAAGTTTATATATTATTTTGTTGTGATTTTGCTGCATAAACGGTTATTCGTTTCAGTTTTAATTGTAAATTTGTGACCTATAATCCTAGACTTTGTGTCTTCCAGGATAAATAATAAAGTTTCACAGAACATTTGCTTATTTGACTATGTATCTTCTGAGATACAGTCCATATCTCCCTCATTTATGAAAAAATCATTGTGGAAATAACCAAAATGCATTCTTGAAGACCATATAACACCACGAAAACACTAATTTACTTAAAATTAATGTTGCATCAAGGTTTGCCAAATTAAGGGTTAATTAATGCCTCTAAATTATCAAAGTCCTGACTATCTATTAATGCATCGAATCTATCATGCCAATGTACGATAAACATATCGAATATGTACTTATTATCGAATTCTTTCAGAATAGGTTATTTGCAGCTAATATTGATATTGTAAATTGTTTTAATTAATTCAACAGAAAATTTTGACTCATAAATGGAATCCGAAAATAATCTATAGGCTGGTTCTGGATTTATAATCAATCAATATTTTCAAGTCTAAATTATAGAGATATATAAATGGAAATTTGAGGGCTGAATTTATATTATTTATATATCTTACGTAATTAAAAATTTTGAGTTTCATCGTATTGTTTGTTTTGGGGGGTTAGTATATGTTGATTCATCAGAATTTTTGTCAATATCTTCAATATTGAACTTTTCTTCGACAACTACGTTCGGAGGTCCTGTTTGTCTATAAGAATTTTGCTGTGGAGGTTCATAAGTATTTGCTGTAGATATACTCATTGGGGTTGGTTTGTAATTACTTGTGGAAGGTTGAGAGGGACGATTAAAATTCTGATTATTAGGAGATTGCGTTTGTGTATTATTACTTTTCCGCCAACCTATCTAATATGCAAAAAAAATTGGAAATTTGAATTTTTTTTTTGAATTATTTTTACGTTATCCATCAAAAACAACACGAAAAAACGGTTTTTAGAAAAAAAATCCTGTGTTTATGTCGTCGTCGTCGTTGTCGTCGGCCACTTTTCCTTGCAAGTCTTGTTAGCACGATACAGCCTCCGGAGTGCAATAAGTCACCAATTTTATGATGGAATATTGTTAAAGACATTTCACAGATGAACCCTATTAATTTTCAGCTCACCAGAGCCAGTACAACGGGTGCTATGGTACTTGAAGTACGACATTTTGTCGTTTTTCGAGAAATTTTAGTTTGTTAGCACGATACAGCCTCCGGAGTTCAACAAGTCACCAATTTTATGATTGAATATTATTCAGGGCATTTCACTGATGAAACCTATTGATTTTCAGCTCACCAGAGCCAATAAAACCGATGCTACAGTACTTTACGTACGATATTTTTGTCATTTTTGGAGAAGTTTCAGTTTGTTAGCACGATACAGCCTCCGGAGTATATACAAGTGATGAATTTTATGATTGGATATTATTCAGTGTGTCTTAAAGATGGACCCTATTGATATTGAGCTCACTAAAGCCAGTACAACGGGTGCTGTGGTACTTGAAGTACCAAATTTTTGTCATTTTTGGAGAATTTTCAGTTTGTTAGCACGATACAGCCTCCAGAGAGTATACGATTGATCAACTTTATGAATAAGTATTGTTCAAGGTGTCTCACAGATGTACCCTATTGATTTTCAGTTGACTAGAGCGAGTACAGCGGGTCCTATTAAACTAGATATACTAAATTTTTGGTTATTTTTGGAGAAATTTCGGTTTGTTAGCACGATAAATCCCCCGAAGTGTATACAAGTAACAATTTTATGATAGAATATTGTTCAGGGCCACAGATGCGGAAAAGTTAGTTTTAATCTTTGAAACCGTTTATTTTATTGATAATTTGGTCTTTGATAGTTATTTTGGTAATGGAATCTTTTATTATTATCATTGTATCTATTAAATGGTCTATTAATAGGGTTTGGAGGAACTTGTGGTCTTTGAGACGAATTATAATTATGAAATGAAGGTTGGTTCCCTGGTGATTGATTATATGAAGTATTATGTTTTGGATGTAGACGATTTCTTTGACCTTTTTGAGATCTAAGAAAGTTAGCAAATTCAATTGGGGATCTTTAGTTGTCTAATTTTCTACATTCGTACAATGCTTGTTTCAGAGATGAAATTGATATGTGAATTAAATGATCTCTATATCGATTCAAGAGACCTGCTTTAAATCCCATAAGGGGTTGATCAGTATACATAGTTTCCTTAGAAACTCTAACTTCTCTGTTATCAGAATTTATAGCTGGGTGTTCTTTAAGGACTTGTAATTTTTGAGAAATTTCTTTATGAAATTCGGAGAATGAGGTTGAAGAGAAGTATTTAAATCGTGTGCTAACATTTGTTCAGACCTAGCATCGCCAAAACGAGTGATAAGGGCTGTTTTTAAATCGGACCATTTACCAAAAGATCTATTTATGATTACGTCTCTAGCTAGACCTAATAATTTAGATCTGACTTGCTCTACAGAAGATTGTAGAATGAATCATTATTTTCGGTTTTTAAGAGAGTTGAATATTCTCAGATTGTCTCAAATAATATGCTTAATCTTTAGAACCACCGTTATATCTTGGGACAATATTGCTTGCCAGAGATAATTCGATTTGTAAAATTGCAGTAGACATCTCGGTATTAGTATTTAAGTTACTCCTTAAAGGTAATGTAGAACTGGATCGATTTACTGATAATGGAGATCTGGATCGATCACGATTTTTTGACAATAAGAAATTGGCTTTGATAATATATTAATTTTATATAACAATTAAAATTGGAATGTTTAAATTGCAATTCAAATAACACTTATATTGTGGTAAAAAAAAATATTATAATATTCAAAACAATTATTAGCCGATAAGTAAAAAGTGAAAGGAAAAGGTTACAGAAGAATGCACAGCAGGATCATCTGTGAGCTTTTGCTGTGAGCAACTGTCTTCATCACTGGAGAAATGATCGGATTGGAGTTAGCCTCTCTGTACCCACCGTAACTTGTTTCACAGAGTTTAATGGTTCAGATACTGTCTTAATTTCTTGGTAGAGAATGTAGACGTTTTACCACACAGAAGGGGTGTTTTTCTACTGACAGTATCCTGTTCGCAGTGCCAGTTTGAAATAATAAGTAAAAAATATACTTTTTAAAAAGATTTGATTAAACTTCATGATTAGTTAGAGTTGGTGATAAAATTATGACTGACTTCTGGTTTAACTTACAGAAATAAGGAAAATGCAATATAATGCTGAATACGAAAGAAAAAATATATGATAAGAAAATTATAACAATTGTGTAAACAGGATGTCTCCACATGTTTGCTGATTAAAGTTAAAAATTATAAATCCAATTATGTAGGAAACGTCCTGTCAGCAATTTAACAATAATTTTATATGAGTTTAACAGGATGTCTCCATATGACTTGCATTTTGGAGATGTATAGTATGTTATACTTCATACCCTTTGAATATGATGTAGGATTTATTTGTAAAGTATGTCACAGTTATTAGACATATTTGAATTTCCTCTGTTCAGTACCGCATGCAGTTCTTGTTGATGTTGCAATTTCCTATGAATATTTCGAAAAAAAAAGGTAATAAACTTCATGTTCCGCTACACAATGAATTATGACAAAAACGTAACATGTTTACGGATTGAGTATCTATTTGCAAACCAAAGAATAAATTGTCAATAACAAAGTTAATGGAAATGATGATATAAATGGGAGTCAAAATATATATACGTAGTTTTTATTTTGGATAATGTAATAAATTACTTTTGTTTTTAAACGGTTTCGTTTTTTTTTCAACTATTGACGTAGTTTCTCAGAAGATGCGAGACAGATCTGTTTATGTGTATTAGATATAATCTTAAGATGTCATGTCAGTAATAAAATTGAAATCTTCCAAGATCTGAGTTATTTCTATGAAAATGAGAAAATTGTAATCTCATTCTTATTATTTGAAATATTACGTTATTATGAAATAATTTCTGTAAGACTGTTTTTTATTATATTTGTGATAACATGTGACTCATTATAATACTCGTATGGGTGGAAATTTAAAAATCATAGTGGCTAATAACGCATACTATGAACGTCTGATGAAAAAGAAAGATGAAGAGGAAAAGAAATTAAAACATTCAGCAACATACCTCATGTCTCTATATAGACATTAACATTTCCATAAACAGCTTCAATGACATAATTTTAAAGGCAACCTATAAAGAAATCGGCAAAACTCATTACACAACAAGACACAATACCGTGGTGGAACTGGAAATGCGAAAAAAGTCGAAAAATATCTCTGGATATTCTACTAACTACGGAATAAAAGCATTACAGGTAAACAATGACATCACCACAAATAATGCAGAAATTGCTAACGAACTTGCAAAACTATTTAGTCGAAATTCCTGCAACGAAATATATGATGCAGAATTTCTCAATCATAAATTAAATGAAGAGAAACTACACATACATATTGAAGACTACTCACGTCCAATAAACGCCCTGATAACAAATGAAGAATTTGAAGACACTTTATCCTCCATCACCTGGCCCATATACCAGTTATCTTACTTCAAGATTTACGTATCAGCGCTATAAACTTCTTTTGTGAAGATTTAACTCAATATGGACCCATAACACATTTTCAGAAATTTGGAGAAAGGCAGTACGTCACATTAGAATAACAAGGTTCTAACTACAATATTTGAAAAAAATAAGATATTGGAATATCCAAGTTTTATATGAGGAAAAGAAATACTTGTTTTGCTTGGTTCAGCCATCTGGTGTTTAATAGCACAATTAACAATGTTAAAAAGTTCCATCTCAAGTCACCAGGCAATTCAAGTTATTCACATGGTTCTATCTGCTTGCAGATAGAACTTCGTTAGAGTTTACACAGTTAGAACTGTGATCGGTGATCCCATCGGTGATATATAACCTGAGTTTTTTGAAAAATATTAGTTTTAACTAAAATAATGTCTGGAAGGTCGTTTATAATTTTAAATATGGGTAAGTATTATTTACACTTTATTAATAAATATTAGTGTTATTTGCGGTTTTACGTATCATCTAGTTTATCGGACACGATGTAATAATGTAGTATATATTATTTGAAAATATTTGAAAACATCAAAACTATATGTTTCCACAATCACTGAACTGTGATATTTGGATTATTTATACCGTTGTCCCCTGTACCCATTCCAAATACGGGATGTACTGAACAGAATATTTATCAGGAAAACCAGTTAAGTGAAATTGAAATAGAATAGAACATAGTACTACTAAACAAAAAACGCAGGAAGAAAACTAAATTAATGAAGTCAATAAATTTGAAGGTAATACTGAACAAAAGCGGTACAAAGAAACCCAATTGAATGAACATAATGTAATTGAAGACCAAAAGTGGTATCGAACAGGAAATAAGAGACGAGACCCAAATAACTGAAGTAACTCATGAAATATGTGACAAGGACAATGCAGATGACTCTGTGATTCTTAATGAGGTTCGCCGTGTGGAGAAATGTGATTAATTGCTATTATAGCATGGTGTATGTGATGTTAGATATAGAGATTATCCTAGACTAGCTATTCGTAATGTTCTTTCATTTACAGAGTTGAGTAAATTGTGTGAAGTAACAGAAGCTGAGGAAAACAAAACTGAAAATGAACCAGTTATTGAAACCGCAACAGGTGGTGAAGATGAACCGTCTAAAGAAGTGCATGGAAATGCAGAACAGAAACAATGAATAAATGCTAGAAAACGAATTCGACAAACTAATGAGTGGAAAGTCAATATCAGGAGCAAACTGCATCAAGCTGGAAAATAATACGTTAATGTAAGACGTACAAAAGTAAGAGCAAGGGAGATTAAAACCGTTAAGGATTGTTTAGACGGTTGTAAATTCCACTGCTCAAGAAAAATGGGAAATAGTACCCGAAAGGAGCTTTTCACTTATTATTATGGCCTTAGCCGAAATGAAAAATATGCGTATTGAAAAGAAAATACCCAGAAACTGCTCAAAAACCGTAAAACTACAGAAGGGGCTTCTGGTAGGCAATATGGTTTTGAATACTTCATGAAAACTCAGGACAATACAATTCAAGTATGTAAAAAGTTCTTCCTAGGTACATTGAGCATTTCCCAACAACATATAGGACGTGACAGAGATATTAGAATAAAAGGTGCGCAAGTAGAAACAGCATCCGTAAGCTGTAGTGCTGGCATCGCAAACTCCGTGCTAATCGTATCTTGTCAAGGTTTTGTACAATATGAGGCAGCGAGGAATTATATATGAAGATAAATTCGAGACATTAGACAGAAAATTGTTACAGTCATGTACTATATCAGATTCAGTGATGGGTTGCTACCATTCAATACCTCTTGACCACCAAAGTTTTTCCATGAGCAATTTTCCCTGTACTTTTACAGGATTCACTAATCCTAAGGGATTAGGGCACTGGGCGACATGTGACAAGATTTTTCTCTTAGTGATAATGGACATTTGTGGCAACTGCTGCTTGTTTAATTCTATATGAGCAGGAGATTAAAGAGTAACCAGAGAATTGTATACAACGTTTAAGTCTTGTTCTGAGTCTGCTCCTGTTAGAATATTGTCTACATAGGTGTGGAGCAGTATGATTTGTTGAGCAAGTGGTAAGTCAGGTCGTTGTAGAGCTATTTCTTTGAGTACAAGGAATGGGGCTCTATTCTGGCCTAAAGAGACAGTGGTCAATTCGATGCATTGAATTTCGTCGCTTGGATTGTCCCTCCACAGAATATTTTGGAGAGAACAATATTTGGGGCTCATTTCCACCTGCCTCTACATCTTTGTGATATGTGCTGTCAGTGCATATTTAAAGAGCCTGAACCGAGTAATTATATCAAATAACTCGGGTTGTTCGGAGGGCGCTCGTGAACTGATATCGTTAAGAGAATGACCAGAAGTCGTGGTTGAAAAAAAGTCAAACACTATTCTTGTTTTTGTGCAAGTACTTTTTTCCCTCACAACACATAAGTGTGGGGGAAAGTATTTATTTTCCATAGAAGCGGTGTGCAGAGAAAGAGGTATAAGTCGAGTAATGAAAGTAATCTGTTCCGAGCTTGAGTGAATGATTCCCTCAAGTCTTTTTGAGATAGGGGTTGCATAAAGGGCAAGTTCACCTGGTATTTTCCATTATGAAGAATTTGGGTAGTGGCTTGAAATATTTCTTCCGCCATATCGTCCTGTTCGGAATTTTTTAGGGGTAAAAACCTTTTTCTTGGTTTACAAATTTTTCTACAATTTCCTCTAGCCTCTCTTCTTGAGTAAAGCTAGTTGTGTGGAAATAATAGCTGAGGTGAGCAAAGCCAGACAAAGCAGATAGACACTGGGAGGCACGACTCCCGAAATAATCCAACTCAATCGGGTTTGAACTAGAGTAGGGTAACCTTTCCCAAGAATTCGACACCAATTAGTCCTAAAAGCTCCTAAAAGAAGAGATATCTCTCCTGGAGAATCAAATTCTTCGTTTGCTAATCTGGTCTTGATATGAGAAAGTATAAGTAGTTTGGAATAATTTGTGGGCATTGAGGAAGATGAGATGTGATTTTTGGTAGCACGGCACAGGCTACAGTAAACTTCTGAGATGAAGAGCGATGAGAGTATATATCAACATCCATCACTTCCCCAATGACACTATGTTCCTTAAAAATATCTGCCAATTGCAGATAGGTTAGTTTTAGGGTTCCTTTAACTTTTGCAGCTAAAAGGGAAACTATGAATGAAGTTTGGCTTCCAGAATTCAGTAGTGCTCTCGCTACTATTGGCCTTCCGTTTTTAGGATATAAGTGTACTTTAGCGGTATCTAATAGAATGTGAAAACTAGCAGTGGTCAGCGCAGGCAAGTCAGTAGCCTGCTGAAGTTGAGCGTGCAAGTTTTCTTGCGTCGGATGCTGATTAGGGGGCATATAGTTTTGGAGACTATATCTTGAGTGAGCATTAATGAGGTGAAGAAGAGTGTGATGCTTGTTATTGCTAGTAACACATGAACCTTTGGAGGTATGATTTTAAATAGGGTGCTGCAAACCTAAGCAGTTGTAACAACTTCTGTTTTGACAAAATTGATTCTATCAAGAACAGAGATACTTCGAAAACCATAGCAGCTATGAATACGATCATCACTGGTTTTGCAATGATCACAGTTTTTGTTACCAGAGATATTCGAGCTTTCATGTGATTGAGAAGAGTGGGAAATGGAGACTGGCTCAGAGTACGAAAATGTAGAGCGATTATCGGTGGAACTAGAATGAAGAGTGTGGATTTTGGGAGTGTTACCTTCTGAAGTATATTGAGATTGTTTAGTAACATTTTTGGTATCTGGATATTAATCTGGAATAATGTTTTCCAATACTACACAACGTTTTTGCAAAAAATCGAAAAATTGTTTAGAGGTTGATAATTTATTTACCTCGGCTTGTTCTGCAAAAACACAACGAGTGTTAAAATCGAGCTCTTGTTCAAGTAAGTGCACTATTAAAGAGTCAAACAGTGTTTCCTTATTAGGCTCATCGGAATCCAAAGCATCTAGTATAGTTTTGTAGCTAGCAGAAAACTATCGCATATTTTGAGAATTACACTTTTGTATGGTGGGAAGAGCCAACAACAGCTGATAATGATTTATGAAGATTTTGTTTTTTGTTTCTATACCGATCTTTAGGAAGCATCAAAGCTATAGCGTAATAATCATCAGTTACCTGTATCTTTTCCACTATTTGTAACGCTTCGCCCCGTTGGTATGATTTAAGATAGTAGAATTTCTCAGATCTAGAAGCTAATTAAGAATTATCTCCTATTAATGCATTAAAAATATTAATGAATGACGGATATTCCACGCAATTGCCAGAGAATGTTGTTAAATGTATGTTAGGTAACTTTATGTTACTATCATAAGGAGGAGAAGGATCGACTTTAGGAGACACTACAGTAACGGATTCTATTATTCGTTCAAAGTTACTAATTACATTCAGGCAGTGATTTTCAAAATCTTCCCTATTTTCATCTTCATCTTTGTAATCTTTGTGATTTTCTATCTTATCTTGGGTGTGATTATAAGTTTCTAGAGTTCGAGTGGGCATTGTCAACTCGTACCTGTAATTCGAATTTTTCGCTGCAATACTTGTTGGTCGCGTACCAATTTACTATGCGTTCGAGTTGAGATGTACAATTATGTCTTTTCTTTTCAAGAGATTCCATTTTTTTCATCGATTTGTATTAGTGAATTAAAAATTAGTAACCCCTATATATGAAGTTATAAGAGCAAAGTGAATGTTCGGGTGTAAGCTCCCGAACTATAAGAGCAATAGTGTAGAGCACAAACTATTAATAACTCCGAGATATAAGAGCAATGGAGTAAAACTAATAAATTTTTGCGTAAGTCCCCGAACTATAAGGGTGTAAGAGAACAAATCACAAACTATTAATAACTCCGAGATATAACGTTATCAGAGCAAAGTGAAAGTTCGGGTGTAAGCTCCCGAACTACCTATAAGAGCAACATAGTAAAACTGACAAATGATTGCCTAAGTCCCCGAACTATAAGGGTGTCAGAGAACAAATCACAAACTATTAATAACCCCTAGATATAAGGTTATCAGAGCGTAGTGAAAGTTCGGGTGTTAGCTCCCGAACTACCTATAAGGGCAACAGGGTGAAACTAACAAATTATTGTCTAAGTTAACTAACTATAAGGGCGTCAGAGAACAAATCATAAACTATCAATAACTCCGAGATATAAGAGCAAAGTGTAAGGCTACCGAACTATAAGAGCAATAGAATTAAACTAACAAAATTTTTGTGTTTCTAGCTTCTAAATTCCAGAAACCACCATTTTTTGTATTATTTCTAAATAGAAATGCTGTGGTCTAACTTATGTGAACAATAGAATTAAACAGTGTTAATCAATAATAAATGTAAACAGTAAATTTAAATCAGAAAGAAAGTAAATCAATAGTCATGCATATCAAAGCAGAGCACAAACAAAATATACTATTTTTGCAGCTGTAGAACAAACTGTTTATCAGCTAGATGTGCTTGTAAAAAAGTGGTTTGAAATGTAATCAATTTTGTAAAAGTTGCCAAGGCCCAAGCTGTGATAACGCTTTTGCAAGATCGTTCATTCTTGAGGATGATGAAAATGAAGAAGAAGGTGATAGTGATGATGATGATGACGGTAATGTTTATGAGGGTGAAGATGATGGTGGAGATGAAACAGTTAAAGACTGAGACCAAGAAAATGAAGCTAGTACCATAAATACGGGACGTCAAACTGTTAAAAACACTCTTTCAAAGGTATCCACACAAAAGGTATAATATGAATCTGGTAAAAAAAAATTTTTCAGTGAATCATTACGCAATAGGCGATAATTTTTTTTCTTGTATGCTTCACAGATTTTTTTGTGGTTGCAGAAAAAGTTATGTAAAATATAATGAACTTTGTCATGGTGAAAAATGCGATAACAGTATAAATGCAGGCGTTACTACCGATGCAGCTAGTGAATATGACACATACAAAAGTAGTTGAAAACGAAGAAGAGCCACCTAAAAAGAAGAAGATGACGCAGGAACTGGCCTCTTAAAAGGTTTCTTTAAATTTTTTATATTTTAAACACAATCTTGTATTTTTTTGAAAATGTCTAATTAAATTTAAAAGAAAACACAAAATGGAGTTACAGTTTTGGCTCACAATTCACAAATAAATGGAGAATGCTTTAAACACACAGAGTCCCATTAAGAACAACTGCCGCATGCGCATGAAATATCGAAGTCGGTAGTAAAAGCAAAGTTACCGCCACACAATATATTTCATTAGGAAAATTATTTTATACCTGCTTGAGAATAACAGTTGAAAATTAAATTTTAACGCATATGGTAAATTTTTTGACATATTAATTTATTCAAAATTAATAGTTTAAGTAGTTGATTCAATTTGAGAATAAAAGTTTCAAATTGTTATGACTTTGTTATAAACAATTAAAATAATTTTTTCCATCCAATTTACTTTAATTCTCCGTATTTATTCATAAATCAACTTCTGAAATATGTTAATTTGTTTATGAATTCATCATGCCAGACTCAATCATGAAATTCACTAATTCAACCTTTACTCTGTGGAATCTACTCATTTATTTGTAAATGAAACCAATTATTCCCAAATAATTACACAATATAATAGAATTACCATTTTTTAAATATATTGTGGAATTATTTGGTAACAGTTTGTTTCATTGACACAAAAATAGATATTCATTCATTCATTCTCATGAAAATAAGAAATTACCATTGAATTAGGTAATAGGTAAATAAAAATTCTTAATCCTCATTTTGTCTTTTCTCTGTGGTCCCTTTTTTAGTATCTAACAGTTTTACCTGCCCGCAATTGAAGGAATCAGATAATTTATGTTAGCTATTACAACAAAAGATTTATTGAATTTTTGTTATTAGAATCTCATATAAAATATGAATCATTCCAATGAAAGATCAAAAAGAAAAATTCCGAAAAAAGGCAAATATTAAATATGAGGAATAGTTAACGCCCGACCCTCGTAGACATACTTCTGAGTAAACATATTGTTCACGTTGCCGATCGGCCCCCGTATAACACATTTATACTGGTGTTCGCATGATTTTCGACCGATAATAAAAAACGCGGCACGTTCCAACTATATTAAACGTATTATATTACCAGACTTATCAGAATATCTATGGATGGTGCCCCTGGCTTCTAGCTAACCTATCTCTGTTAATTTTACTTTAACAAAAAAAGTCACCAGAACATTTTTATGTAAAATTTTACGCTCTACAACTTTTATTTGTAGTTTTTTTTCTAACGCTAACCGTTTCCCCAAAATTTCAAAAAAACGACTCATTTAATTTTGTTTCACCCCTTCTCGGGGGTGAATTCGGACAAAAACTTCCACAGTTCGTTTTTAGATTCTTTAAAGTAACTTATATCAAAAGTTCAAGTTTTAGGCTGAAAATTCGTCTTTGTTGGCTTGGACTATTATCCTAACCCGACTCCACCTCGGACACACGAACATCTACTGACTCGAGAGCCTATTCCACGTTGTGCCTTATGAGGTCAAACTATAACTATGTCTCTTATTCTTTAGACCAGGGGCGTAGCTACCGCCATATCTGCCGTATCAATTATATGGGGCCCCCGCGCCACGGGGGCCACCAACGTGCGTAAGCAAAAATTAATAAAAACTTTCCAAAACTTTTTTTTTTCAGAAATGACGAAAGTCAAAAAAAGCAATTCTGTTTTCTTCGCATAAAGCGTGCGTTCAAAAGTTGGCAACATTCTACATCGGTTATCGCGGTCTGCGGGATTTCCCCGTTTAAGTAATTTACTTCAACAGGGGAATCCCACAATAATCGATGTACATATGATACGATGATACACGGAGAGTTTATTAACGCGTTCTATTTACTTGGGCATTACATTGTAACAGAATACAAACAATTGTTCTTCTGGCTTAGTAGTATTAGTAGCGATTTGTAAAAAACAATGAATGAAAGGAAAAGAGATTACCCCAGAGGAGCTACCAAAACAAAAAGTAAACAGAAAAGGGAGGAGGTTATAAAAAAAATGCCCAAAATTTCCTCATTTTTTCAGACACCAGCTCCTGTGAGTAATTTAGATTGCAAGGATTAGTACTACCCAACCCATTTATCAGTACTACACAACCCGCGTAGAGCCTGCGTATGTCTGAACACTCTCTAACCATAACCTTACGTAATTTATTTAACATATATTTTTGAAATTTATCAAAACATTCCATTGCATTTTTTAACAATTATATTTTCAAATCCTTCTGAAGTTCGTTCTTCATCAGATGTCCATACGGAAATAGAAGAAACCCAAATCGACGATTCTGAGATATCTGAAGATTCTAATATAGTTTCATCAGATAGTGGAAATTTTGGTGACAGTCCAACTCAATGCGAACGAAAAATAATATTTAAATTGGGTCCATTTAAGCCACCGTTTCCAAAAGATTCAGAAAGTAACCGACCTTTTTCGGTCTATTATTATTCATATATCAATAAGGCAGGCATAAAAATTCCAATACCATGGTTATGTTATTCTAATGTTTTAAACAAACCGTATTGCAACTTCTGTTGGTTATTAGCAGATCGTCAAAGCAAATCGTACTCCTCTGCATGGGTTAACGGTGTTTCCATTAGAAGCAATTTTACGCAAACTATACTTGAGCATGAAAAGTCTCAGCAGCATATTAATGCATCCCTATCTTATTATACTTGATTACAAAGAAATACTATCGATAATCTATTGCAAAGTGAAATCAATAGTAAAATTACATTCTGGAGAGATGTATTGCATCGTATAATTACTTTAGTATCTTGTAATCTACCTTTAAGAGGCCATGATTCTGATGCTGGAAATTTTATGGCAATTTAACGTTTGCTATCTAATTATGATGTAACTATAAAGAACTTTTTCTAAAACCAAAAGGCAAAATAAATTATATAAGCCCTACGATTCAAAATGAAATTATTAATTTGCTTGGTACCGCAGTTAGGAACAATATTATCTCAGAAATTAAAAAAGCTCCATTTCTGACAATAATTCTAGATACAACACAAGACTTGTCAAAAATTGACCAACTTTCTGTAGTTTTTCGATACATCTCGATTAAAGAAAATGATGATAATGGGCCTAAAGAATTAAAAATCTGTGAGTTCTTTTTGGGGTTTATAGCAGTATCCGATTGCAGAGCTGAAAGACTTGAAATTGAAATTTTAAATACGATTGAAGAATATGGAATTGATTTGAGTAATTGTAGAGGACAGGGTTACGATGGAGCAAGTGTTATGTCGGGTGTTTATGGAGAATTACAAACCCTAATAAGAGAGCATGCCTCGAATGCCGATTATGTTCATTGTGCTGTGCACGCATTAAATTTACATTTAAACTATGCTGCGAAACATGTTCGTGAAGTGTCGACTTTTTTCGATAATTTAGAAAAAATATATACTTTTTTTGGCAATAGTATACAACGCTGGGCAATGATAAGTGACGATTAATCTGAAAAATATTTAATTACCCTTAAAAAGGTATGTCCTACCAGATGGTCTTCAAGGAACGACGCTTTATTAGCGGTAAAAAAATTATTTATTAATCATGAAAACTTTGTACCAACTAAATTTGATTTCGAAAAAAAATATGAACGTGGAGAATGTAAAAGTATAATAAACATTCTAGAGAGTTATGATTCCTTAGTGCTTGTCACATTTTTTTCTTCACTATTTGAAATCATTAATCCTGTTTTTAAAGCTTTACAGCATGAAAATAATGACTTACAAAAAACTAGTATTTTATTAAGTAATCTTTTGAATAGACTGTGCGAATAAAAAAATCAAAATTCATTCAATAGTTTGCTAAATGAGTCCAAGGATTTAGCAGAAGAGTGGAGGGTGACAACGGTTTTTAAAAACAAAAGGCGAAAGAAACCGAAACGTTTTTTTGAATCCTATTTCAAAGTCAATGTCTACTATTGCTGTTTAGATATACTAATTTCTCAAACTAAACAAAGATTTCAGAGCCTTTGCAACCTGAGTAGTATGTTCGAAATATTACAACCGGAGAGACTCCTGTCTTCTTCAAACGAAGAGATATTAAACGGTTCCGGAAAACTGTCTGCTAAATACAGTAAAGACATCTCAGTTAATCTTTATGACCAATTAAAGGCTTTAAAAACATGCTTAAAATCTGAAATTCAAAAAATTCGTTCCATTAAGGAACTCATTGAATTATTGCTGATAAAATTCAATAGTCTTACATCCAGTTTTCCGGAGGCAATAACAGCATGCTTTTGATTCTTGACCTTTCCAGTTACAACCGCAACTGCAGAAAGAAGTTATTCAAAATTAAAACTGATAAAAAATTACCTAAGAACTTCAATGGGACAGGAACGCCTGTCAGACCTGTCACTATTGTCCATAGAGGGAGGAACTTTAGAAGAACTAAAGTCATCATTACCTATAAATGATTTAATAAATCAGTTTGCCGAAAAAAAGGCTAGGAGGGTGTATATTTGATTTGAATTGATTGTAAAAATTTTGGAAAAAGTGACAGATAGATAATTATGATGAATAAATATTACTTTTAATTTTATGCAAACATTTTTTTTTCTTTTGTGAGAATTATTTACCCTTCCTAAGGGCCCCCAAATAAATTTTTATACAGGGCCCCGCGAAGACACGCTACGCTTCTGCTATAGAGTGTCCATCATATGATACTGAAAGAAGAACCAGCAAAATAGGAAGAACCCTTCAAAATATAATTGGAGAAAACTGCAATCCTCAAAACATTATCTCCTTCCTGAAACTAATAAACATTTTTTACAAACTTCTTATTGAAATAATTTGTATGTATTTGTAAATTCCGCCGCTAATAACCCCAGAGGTGAAAGCTGTGGTAAATAAAAAAAATTATTCCATTTTTCTTTTCAACACTGTGTATACTGTATACAGTAAGCAACATTTTGGAATTAATTGATTCTGCTTAATTTGCGATCCACCCCCATTAATATTTATTCCTTCATAATTCAAATGTGAACAACCAGAGAATTCTTTATAACTAAAACAAGTTCTGATGATGGTATTCGATTCTTATTCTTAGATAACCAGATTTTTAATGAAAAAATGAGATTGAATGGAAAGAAGAATTCTAAGAAAAATATATCTTCGATATGAACGAATAATAAACAGCAGAAGAACTTTATTTTATAGTTACCGTTAAAATCGATTCTGAAAACAACTTAGAATTGTCGTTATGTAAATTCATTTTATTTATTCCATAGAAATGGATCACGGAAATTCCGAAAAAAATTTTGTTCGACTGTCTTTAGTGTGCGTAATTAAACTGAACAAATCGTTATATTATGAACAAAATTAAAACATATATTGAAACGAATTTCTACTTTTTTGCCAATATACGTAAGACTCAAGGATATTCAATCAATGTTTTTTTGTTTAAAAAGATTTTCATCCAATAGTTTGTAATTCCCTCTTTATAAAAGGCTCATATTTACTAAAAGAACTTCAGGAGGCGGTAAAGACATTATTGGCTCTACACATAAAAAATGCGATGGGGTCAAAGCCATAGGATTTTCAGGGTCGTTACTTTGAATACAAAAAGGACCCGAATTTAAAAGACATTCTATTTGTGTGAAAATGGTTAAGAAGTCTTCATAAGTGAGAATTTGATTTCCCATGACTCTTTTGATATTACTTTCCCAAATACCCCCAAAATGACATCTCAATAGTACATTCATTATCCACAAAATATTGGAATTAATAATTTCCTGTTGGAATGGGTTGGACCTAGATAGCTGATATATCCCGTCAAGAATCCTTTTAGCACCCACAAAATTCGTGCCATTATCGGAGTACAAGACTGCACAATTTCCACGAAGAGATAAGAATCTTTTGAAAGCGGCTAAAAAACAATCGGTTGAGAGCGAAGAGGCTAATTCGAGATGTATCACCTTCAAGGTAAGACAAATAAAGAAGCATAGATAGGCTTTTGTGTTTTTACTCCACGATATCCTCCTATAGTGAATGAAAAAGCAAGAGTATAGTCTAGACCTGTGTGCAGAAAGGAATTTTCTTGATTAACTGTTACCGCGGGTAAATCAGCCATCATAGGATAGTTAGGCTTGGGATTAAGGCGAAAACAACGATTACATTTCCATATCCTATTTCTGATTATCTGACTAGTAAATAAAATCCAATAATTTTTTCTCAAAAGATTTTGTAGCATATATCATCCAGCATGTAAGTACAATTTATGAAAATGATCTATCAACTAAATAGTAAAGGGATCGGATTTGCGCAACAAAATAGGGTCTTTTTGATCAAAACTACATTGGAAATTTGAGAGACGCCCATTTTCAATAAATGGGCTAAGACGACGTATAGATGATTTTCTACAAAGATTTTTACAAATAGCTTTCTACTCATCGGAAAAATGTTTTCGCTGGACAGAACGAATCAATTAATATTCTGCAGCCTCTGAATCAGATATATATAAATATCTGTCTATTCAAAGGTCATGTTGTCAGAAATCTTAATACGTATACTGTGGAATTTAAGAGTTTCGACCAAGATGAAATTTTTTTTCGTATAGCGTATAAAGCGGTGATATTACAAAATGTTTTAAGGAATATTCAGAACTTCTTGTTCGTTCACCGACCAGTACTTTGATTCTAACAATAATAATTTAGGTCCAGTAAACCACGTGGGATAGTTAACTAACGAAGAATGACAAAAACCTCGAGAAGCACAATCAATGACATTTTCCTTTCCTGAAATAAATGAATTTTCCAGACTCAATTTTGAACAAATAAATTTAATTTCTTCTCTGGGGTTTTTATCCATTTCAAAGTAATCATCTGTCTTTGTACTCTTCAATAAAAAAAACAGATTATGTCACTTAACACAATTCAGTGATGAGCACTGCTTATGCGTGGAGCTGATCACTGATAGGGATCGCTACATATTGGCAAACCTATACTGTCAGTTTAGAGATAACATTGAGACATACTCAGAAAAGGCAAAGCGAATTTTCAATACATACAAAAATAAGCCTGCTGGCGGATGCAAATGCGAAGTCTGTGTTATGGCACTCGGGGCAAACAGATCAGAGAGGAGAACTACTCGAAGATTCAATAGATGAAACTATATTTAGTGAATGAGGAGGGAAACCCACCGACATTCCAAAACAGAGCCGGTGCTGCGAGTAATATAGATATAACACTATCGAATATGAAAGCAGCAAACCGTGTAACTGAGTGGAAGGTGGAATCTCATGCAACAATGAGTGACCATAACTTGATCAGCTTTGTGATCGGGAGTGGACAGGATGGAATAGAACACCCGCCCAAAAGCAAGTACAGTATAGAAAAAGCCGATTGGGAGCGCTTGAAAGCTGAATTTGTGACACTTGAGCGGATAAGGGAAGGCCAGAATGTCCATGAAAAGGCCAAAGAAATTACAAAAAAATGCAATTGATCTAGCAATACCCACAATAAAAAATACGATAAAAGTTAAAAACCATGCCTGGAAAAGCGAATTAACAATATTGAGAGCTAGGATGAGCTGCTAGAAGAAATTACAAGCGAAGTGGGATACATGCAGAACGTCAGAGACTTCTGCATGTGTACAGAGAACTGAAACAACACTTTGTCAATGATATAATAACAACAATGCAAAAGAACTGGGAAAAGTTTGTGGAAGATAGTCTTGGGGTAGACATGTGGGGCGCACCGTATAAAATAGTTATGAACATAATCAAATGTCCTACTATGCTGCACACAGTCCAGAAACGGAATGTGCATCGAACAACAGACTGGGAAAAGTCACCAGACTTGTTACTGCAGGTACTGCTACCCCATGATGAAATGGGAGCAGATACCGATGATCAAAAGCTGCCTTGGCGGCGGATGGTCGAAGGATTTGATACCTAACAAGAATGACGTGAGTGCGTACATACGGCATTGTAGAAGAAAGAAGGCTCCAGGGCCAGATAGTATTCATAGAGAAGTGTTTTAGGCACTGGAACAACAAATTGTATCAACATTGTGTGCGCTCTACAATGCATGTCTGCAACAGGGAAAATTCCCAAACATCCACAAACAAGCCGACATAGTAACTATAAATAAAGGAGAGGACAAAGATCCATCGCAATCAAAAAGTTACAAACGAATCTACTTGCTCAATACAATGGGGTAGATCCTAGAAAATAAAATAGAATTCAGGAATTGAGGAAAATACAAGGTATCAACCCTAACCAGTATGGTTACCGTAAAGGTAAGTCAACTGAAGACACAGTCGACAGTGCAATACAGATAATTCATGAAACAAAGAAGAAATATGTAATAACGATTTTCATTGATATATCTGGAGCGTTTGACAGTATCTGGTGACCAGCACTCTTTGATAAACTAAAGAGAATAAATTGTCCATCAGACCTCTACAAGATCATGAGGAGCTACTATCAGGATAGATTTGCAACCTTGAGGGTCCATATGTGGTCCCACATTTTGGGATCTGATAATGGAGGAACTAATCAATGAGACAGAGAGGAGTGAATAGGCGGAGGGAGTAATAGAGTATGCTCATGATCAACTGCTTGTCACGGGAACGAACAATAGAAGGGATTTGGAGGGAAAAGCGAATGAGCTCATTGCGATGATAGCGACGTGATGTCAAAGTGTTAAGCTGCCACTTCACATCTTCTATCTAATGACATGATTTCTTTAGAAAATAAATATTATTTTCACTATATGCAAATAGCGTATTGCAGTTAAAGTTATTTTAATATGATTTTGAATGCCTCTGTTATTATTTAATTTTTTTTAATCTATCTACTCTCTGATCATGTACAGTGTGTTAAATGTTTGCTTTCATTTATACAGTGTGTTAAATACATTGGCTAGTCTTATATTTCCTAACTGATAAATAAATTTATTAATTCATGGTTCTCTTTTTATTTTTAGGTTTTTTAACCCACAATTGGGCTTGCTAATTTTGAATCATTACAATATATACATATACATATATAATGCTTTAATTGCTCCCAGGTAGAAATTTTGGAAGACAAGCATGATGCGAGGTCGAACAAGTGTCCGACATATATCAAAAAGGACCAAAGAACTAGTTTCGAATATTGATTATGGTCAATAAGCTCATATTAAAAGTAGCGTAGGCAAACTTAGGAAACGGTCGCATAGCTACAAACGAGGTTAGACCGGTTGCGGAAACAAGAAATGTGTCAATAATCTGTCTACAAGAACCCTACTCACTCAACCGAAACAATGGGTTCTATATTCCTGGCTTTACGCAGTATAAATTAATATACGAAAAAGACCAGAAGCCTCTGACGGCAATTGTGATCCTAAATCAAGACTTAGAAGTCATGCAGATCAGCCAATACACCACCCGGTGGGTTTCTGTTTGTCAGGTAAACTATTTCGAGCGCAATATAATAAAAGTTATTGAAAATTCTAATAAATTGACAATTGTTTCGATAAATCAATATCATCGTCAGAATGTAACTTCTGTCATTCTGACGATGATATTGATTTAGAATGATATCACATCTTCTTCTTATTTCTATAAACATATATTAAGTCAATCACAAGTTAGGTCACTTCTTGGTCTAGCCAAAAATAACTACAAACATCAGGTAGGCATGAAATGAAATGTAACTTCTGTCATTCTGACGATGATATTGATTTATCGGAACAATTGTCAATTTTTTAGAATTTTCAATAACTTTTATTATATTGTGGAATTAACTAGAGACTGTGAGTTTCATTTAAAAACACTTACCAACATGCTCAATTTCCATATGACGTCGCTTGTAGCTCATTTTTGCTCGTTGCAATCATTCATTATCACATGTAAAAACATGCAGGCACTTACCCTGAAACAAAAACAAAGCTTAAGAAATTATTATACGTAGACAATTGTGTTAAGTTTCGACATCAAAGAACAAGTAAAAACATTTAAGAAAGATTCTATAGAAATAATGCAGAAAGGAAAGTTTGACCTCAGAAAATTAATGCGAAATTGTGACACAGAAGAGAAACCAGTTTCTGTATTATATACACAGATGAGCTTTGTTGCAATGTGAACTTGAAGACATAAGAAAAAGAGATCTTCTGTCAATAACACTATCACAACTGCTCGGGTGCCATTTGTCACGGTTAGTCAGGGGGTAGAACATAAAAATGGCTGGATGGTTAGATATACTTCTTTATTTAACAATGTGATGTGTTCAAACTAAAATAAATATTTACAACTAAAGTCTAATATTTTGTACAAGAATTATATACACGATCTATTGGTCCTGGAGGCGGGCAGCCTCTCTAGGGTGGTCGTCGGATCGGGTCGCGGAAGATTCTTCTCTGTTGTCCGGATTGTCACGGCTCCGGTTTACCCTGCTCGGGCGTTTCCTCACTGGGACGATAGGTTCCTGTAACCAAAGAGGTGTGTCAGGGTCGAGACCCCTGTTCAACGCACAGCGTAATCTCGGAGGAGGGGAGTTTGCTTCCGTCTCGGGCTCAACACGCTCCGGGATTTTGGCTAATCGGGAAGGCCTCGGTCCTGCGCTCAACACGCTGCAGGGCTTGATCTAGGATAGTTGGCGTCCGCCCTAAGCTCAACACGCTTCAGGACTTCGTCCGATATACAGGGTTTGCTTAGCGTCTAGCCTCGGGTTCAACGCACGCCGAGGGGTCTACGACAAGCCGGATATTTATGTGTTCACAATTCCAGTCTCAACACGCTCCGGAATATAGTGCAACACTTCGGTTATTCACCGTTGAAGCTTCCTATTGTTTCTAGACGTAAGGATTAAGCTATCCTGGTATATCGCAGTTCGTCTGCTTTGGTAGTATCGGTCAAGTTATTAGCGGAACGGCGAAGGTGCTGCCCTCTCGGTGCTGGGTGCCCAACTACGACTAGTTTGGCTTGGGTAGTGTTCTGTTTTCTGATTATTTATCGGGGTTATTTCTTGTTCAGACAACATTGTCGTTATAACACAACAGATCTTAGATCCAATCTGGTTCCTAGCTCTGGTGACATTAGTGCCTAATACAGAAGGCGTGTCTATTCAAAACTTGGTGGGATTAGAGGATACCTGAAGACCTAGAAAGAGAATATAGAGATTGGATAAGCACAATAGACTGCATAAACCACTGCAAAATCTCAAAACGACTGGAAAATGCACGGCTACAAGATTGCAAGGTATCAATACATATATTTTGTGATGTAAGTAAATATGTTAAATGACACTACCAAGACTTGAACTGATGGGTACAGTAGTAGCTTCGAGGCTGTATAAGGAAGTAAGTACATCAGGAATGCTATTATATTGTGGAAATTAAGAACTCTATCGCTGGACAGATTCAGCCGTTGGCTTAGTTGAAGAGGCAAGGGAATTGGAGACGTTTCATCACAATTAGAGTAGAAGAAGTTTTAGCTAACAAGACATACAGTGTTGGAATCACTTGCATGGAATTTATAACCCAGCAGATTCGCAGTCACGGGGCTGCAGGGAGAAGACGCTGATGGAGAGCATGGTGAACCGTCTACTTAGAAAATTAGAAAAAAATACTGGCCAAGGTCGCAACATTTAAATGAAGAATATGATGAAGGAATAATCGCCAGCGAACAGAAAAAACAGAGTATTTCAGCAACAATCTACTATCCTTTAATCTGTACAAAAATATTGTGAAACTTGTAGCTAGATTAATAAGAATGCACTCTAGAATGAAAAGAAAAAAAACAAGAATTTTCAAAATATAGAAGGAGACGGTATCATCAAATTGAAGACCAGATTAGAATATAGTGGAGAGTATAAAGATTTCATATACCATATTTTATTGTCAGGTAAGAACAAAATCCTACAAATTATAGTGCAAGAAAAACATACAGAGATAAATCATACAGGGGCAATAATTCTAATGACAAGTTTAAGAAACCAGTTTTCGATTACAGGGATAAGAGAGTTGTAAAAAGCTGTATCATATGTAGAATATTCAAAGCTAAGCATTATGAGGTTCCTACACCAATATTACCATTACAATTGGACACCCAGATTGCTTTGTAGTAACAGGCATCGATCTAGCAGTCCCATTATTTTATAAAATAACCAGAAGATATGGATTGTTTTATTTACATGTGCCGTGTTTAGACTCCTACATTTAGAGTTGAAACAGATTCATTGTCCACTGACCAATTTATTCTATCTCTACGAAGGTTTAGAGCCAGAAAAGGGAAAATTGGAATCACTTACACAGACAACGGGACCGACGCCAATCTACTGAGAAGAACAAAATGGGAAGTAGTAGGAGAAGCTACTAGTTCCTACAAAAATCAGTGGAAGTTCATACCTCCAGCTTCTCCTTGATTGGGAGGATGGTGGAAAATAATGGTGCGTGTGGTGAAGGATTTATGCTGGGAAAATCAAGTGTAACGTGAATAGAGTTGAGTACCATACTCTGCGATTGCGAGGTAGTGCAAGGAAAAAGCTTTATATCACGATTCAACAGCTATCTCACCCCTATAAATCAAGGAAAAAGCTTTATCTCACGATTCAACAGCTATCTCACCCCTATAAATCACGGAAAAAGCTTTATCTCACGATTTAATTCCTAATTTACCCCTATAAATCAAGGAAAAAGCTTTATCTCACGATTCAACAGCTATCTCACCCCTATAAATCAAGGAAAAAGCTTTATCTCACGATTCAACAGCTATCTCACCCCTATAAATCAAGGAAAAAGCTTTATCTCACGATTCAACAGCTATCTCACCCCTATAAATCAAGGAAAAAGCTTTATCTCACGATTCAACGGCTATCTCACCCCTATAAATCAAGGTAAAAGCTCTATCTCACGATTCAACAGCTATCTCACCCCTATAAATCAAGGAAAAAGCTTTATCTCACGATTTAATTCCTAATTTACCCCCATAAATTAAGGAAAAAGCTTTATCTCACGATTCAACAGCTATAACGATTTAATTCCTAATTTACACATAGGCAGGGGATGATACCCTGCGACCGGTAACTCCAACGATCCAACGATGTTTTTACATGGTATTTCTATATCTAATACACCTAACTTAGATCAATTGGACAAGGAAAACATTAAATTTCGATTTAACTATCATCAGAAGTTAAGAGGAGGCTTTAGAAGCAGATTTAGAAATAAATATCTATCGCTATTGGCTAATAAAGGAAACAGTGGTGAATATGGTTGTACTAGAACAGTAAGAGTTAAGACAAACTTCGGAGTGAAGGTGTCACGTTCCTAAGTTTACCCGGCCTTAGGACTCTCCTCAGGTGGTAAATTCGGCCTTAGATACACTATTTTTTATTACCTCAATTGGAATAAGGTGAATCAACAAAAGAAACTTCGGAACAAATGGATTTATTTGACACAAAAATAAATTTAGATAAACCGTATATTCTCCATACAGTACGAACAAGGATCAGTTATTACAGGAAAAATGTCCAACTCAGTATTTTGTATATACCAAAAATAAGTTAGGGACTTATCTTGCAAAGATTCGGGACGTACAGCTCGCAGCAGTATTCACGGTTCTTGAGCCGTCGGTATCTGGACTCGGAAGCTATATGGTTCGGTAGAGTGGATTGTGTGAAGCCCGTAAAGGTCCGTCATATCCGTAAAGGTGCGTAGAGGTCCGTACAGGCTGCAGAGCAGCAAGAAGAATTAATATCACCAACAAAATTATTTGTAAACTGAGTGCTGAAGTTGATTATCAGCGAAGAATGAACAAAAACGAGCGAATTCGACTTGAATCGTAGTTTAAGTAGATATTTTACAATGGTAAAAACGATCACCGATATGTTCCTGATATTTGAAATAAAAAGGTTTGAAATTAGAGGTGGGGGCAGCAGAAGAATGAGTAACGCTCCAATATAATTGATGAAAAAAGGAACATGTCTCAGCGACCTGTTACACCCCCTCTCCTCAGAGAAAGAAAGGAATTCGAAGAATTACTTTTTTTGTAAACCTGAACAGCCTACAAAGAAAAGTAGCCAAAACAACAGGAATGAGGTGGCCGTATAGAAGAAGATATAGTAGTGCTTACAAATTCAAGAAAACAACAAGAAATGAAGATAAGAAAATAAAGAAGAAAAATAAGAAGAAGAAAGGAACATATTCAATGAAAGTCCAAGAATTGTTGCTTTTTAATTCAAGACTTCAATTCATTTTGAAAACTAACAAAAGTTAAAATATAATACGTGCTTATGCATATTATCGATAATAATAATTGCAATTTAAATGCAATTATGCTCGAAAAAAACGTAAACAAAATGCAGTAAGCAATTATTATAGGAGTTCATTCCTAATAACAAAAATTAATCAAAAATCAAACCATATCAGTTATTGGTACCGTACTGAGATTCAAGAATAACCAAAAGATTAAATTAGAGGGGTAGCCTCTACCAAAATATGACAAGCTAAACGCTCAAAAAAATTATAGGAATAACCTCCACTTAGAATATGAAATGCTAAACGCTTCAGCAAAATATTCAAGAAGAGATTAGAGAGGTAGCCTGTAATAAAATATGAAATGCTAACATCTCAACCATATGACAAGAGAATAACTAATATTCTTCGTCTACAAAAAAAATAATCACTAAATGTGATATAGGGTGGTTAAGATCTCAGGTACACTAAGCTCAAAAGAAAAAACAGCCAAGAAGAAATAAGGAAGAAGTATTAGGAGAGCAAGACTAACTCAGAGTCATAGATGGATGAGAGCATCGATCATGCAGGAAAATCCTCGCGAGAGATGTTAATCGCGTCGTGGTTATTTATTCCACACAACTTCGCATCTTTACTACTACCGAAGTGTAGATATGATCGTCCAACATCTACGTTCTTTACAACTAGAGACAAAAGAATTAACAAAATCAAAAGAGAAAAGAAAAAGAAAAAAATTAAAAAACGAAGAAATTTTTGCGCAAGGTCCGGTAATTAGCAAACCTAACGTTATGTAGAAACGCCACAATTGAAATGGAAATTTCCAAAGAAAATTCCAAAAAGAAAAAATTACTGGATCTCTAGATTTATAACACCGTGATGCAATGCCCATGTGACACATCCTTCCAGTGCGATAACATCACAAGTCATCAAACCACCCTTTCGGAAAAACGGCGTCCCGTAGGTACGATACGTTATGGAATGACGGCACACCATGACACACCTCTGACATTCAGTTTCCCTCTTAAAGATGTCTCAAGACTAGCATCACGCCGGTCACAGAACTAGTCTTTAACAAAAAAACAAAATACCGGAAATCTCTTTTAACATGAAAGCGAAAACCTCCAAAAATTCCGTCATGGGAATGCTATTGCGAGATATTGTTTAAAAAAAATACACCGTAAGGAACAGAAATATACTAAGAAAATTTTTTTTAACTTGACCAAAAATGTGTTTTAAAATACATTACGTAACTATGCGGAAAAATAAAAAGCAAAAAACAACAAGGCATCGCCTTCCCCCCCCCCCCTTTCCTACTGTCGGAAAGTTTGGAGAGAAGAAACCCACCTAGACAAAACCAATTGCTAAAACTTTAGCTATAACATACATGGAATACTCAAAAACCAAAATAGAAAGGTATATAGAACTTAAATCGGAAACACTTTCACTATGAAAGTACGAAATTAGAAACTATGGTATTGCAAACCACTTAGAAAGTTGTCCAAAAAAATAGTTTTGTCAACAACGGAAAGAGAAAACAAAAGTATGCCGCAAAAAAATATTATCAGTTTGCATCAGTACACCAAAATAGTCCATGTAACAAAAAGAACGTGTTTTACTCGTATCAACATACAAGGAGAATAAAAATCAAGCGTATACTGAGAACGAAAACGCTACCATGCAAAAATATAATTTCTCAGTACACACAACAAAAGAGATAGGGGACTACTCAAAATTAACTGAAGTCAAAATTTGCATAAAGCAAGAAACTTCAGAAAATATTTCAGTATAAAGGTTGTTTCGATCTAAACTGATTTCTAAAGGTGCATAACGCAAGAAAAAAATTTTGGCGTTTTTGTTAAAAACCGAGAAACAAAAAAGAGATACGATAAAAAAACACAAACATAATACATCAAATGTATTATACACAACATAATATCAAGGATTCAAATTAATTTACCCTAGATACAACATCAAGAGAGAACATAAGGCATACGAAAAATAAGGATATTAGTGCTTTTGCACAACGGTAAAGATAAACACAAAAGATAGTGTATAGAGGTACTATGACATATACGATAGTAGAAAAGCAAATTCTACTAAATAAAGAGACAAAATGCATTTGTAACCTAATACAATTGTTGACAACAACAAGTACAAAATATTTGATAAATATTTTGATATTAAATCCAAATTAAGATAAAAAGAATAGTGACGTCAAGAAATTTTAATCCAAAAAAAACTTAATATAGAAATACGGGATAAATCACCAAACTCATCAGAATCACTTTCTGATCTGATTCGCAAATTATAATCATGGCCAGATAAATTCGTATCAATTGATTGGAAAACTCACCATCAGGAAGATTTTCATCTACGTCAATAAACTGATTTTTTAAATCTGTAACATGCCAATTACCTAAATCATTACCGGAAAGGTCTTTTCAGTTATACACTAACTTCGAGATCACTTTATTGACAATACAAGGTATGTACTTAGGAGCAAATTTAGCTGCAAAATTGTTAGATTTTGATGAAATAGCATAATTATTTTTCCATAATCTGTCACCAACATGAAATTGCAAATCTCTCTTCCGTTAATTGTAATGCTTTGCATTTTACTCAAATGCATTTCTTAACTTAACACGAACCTCAACAAAAAAATTTGGATGTGTTTGAACATCATTAATTAATTGTAAGTTTTCACCAGTGTTAATAATGTTGAAATTGTACCGTAAAAATCTCCACTTAACAGAACGTCTCGAGCAAAATTTAGAAAAGCTGACGAATAACCCGTAACGTCATGTTTCGCGGTTCTAATTGCTTGTGCAACCTTATGTAACGAAGTGTCCCAGTTATTGTGAGACGAATATAACACCTTAGAGCGGTAACACTTGTCTTCTTGTTCGTTCTGTGGGATTTGCTTGGGGATAATAACGAGCGTTATAAAAAAAATTTTGCACTTTGTACTGTTACATTAGAATCTTAAAAAGAGAAGAAGTGAAAACAGTACCATTGTCAATAGAAAAGATTTGTGGAACACCAAAAAGAAGAAAAACTTGATTTTCTATAAACTTCACAATGCCCTTAGCAGTTGCGAGTGGCATTGGATGAACAAGACATAATTTCGTAAACCAATCGGTAATTACTAAAACAAATCTGTCACCAGATTTTGACTTTGGATATGGACCTACAAGATCAGCGGAAATCCATTGCCAAGGAAAATTAATATCTTTGTATTGACCCATAACACCAGCTTTAGGTAGATTTTGGGTTTCGCAAGAACTACAAACAGAACATTTATTATTTCTATCAGAGATAATACCCTGTAGAATTGTCTGCAGGTTCATCGGATAGCATCGAGAAGGTGCCTGGGTCTAGTGCTACTGAGGTCAAGCTGGAGAAACAGCAGTGATGTTCTTGCACAAGATGCTTTCTATGCCTCTACCGACAACCTAAAGATTAGGGCGTAGAATAAAACTACCCATTAGATTGTTACACTGATTTATTTTACATAGAATGACTGACTTATTATAGGAAGAATTTTATAGAGTTAAGCGGTAGAGACTTGAATATTGGTTTATAATTTGTGTAACATGTTATTTGTTGTGCCTTAGTAACATGTATAACTAATATGTATTAGGAAACTTATAAGTTTATTATTGTTATGTGTCTAGGATATCTCGATAGATTTTGATCTTAGTATATGTAGAAGATAAGCTCCTCACAATGTTTTGATTGAGATTTGTGCCGCTTATTACTTTGGTCCCCCGGGAGTGTATGTAATGAATCGATTTTGTTATAATGTAAATTTAGCAGGTTGGTATGGTATGTGTTGGTAATTAATGAATATTTTAGGTTCTTTAGTCAATATATACATATCGAGTGTTTTAGATATATCTATACTTGTTAACTAGAAAAAGAAAGTTTTTTCTTTGACTAATATGTCAAAATGACATGACATATTTTAAAAAATATACTTTTGATCTTTGTGAATGTTGAAATAAAATTAAATATACAGAAACAACCACTTTTGTTCTGGAATGGAAATATCTATGGGAATTTAGATTTTCCCAATATAGTGGACCTTTTGAGCGGGATAGTAATCTTTAATTGGAATTTTTGGAGATTTGAAATATTGAACCACTGGACTTTCTATTTGACCTGTGTTACATTTGATGAATTGTAATATCAACCTGGTAACAGATATTGAAAGAATTCTATGTACTACATGTACTGTGCAGACTTGCATTACTGGAATTTAATTGTGCTGGATTGCATACAGTTTAAGAAAAAGGTTAAGCTTTGGAATATTGTTTGCTAATTTTGTCCGGAATCCTATTTCAATAGACTAATTTATCGAATTGAAGAAGACCTAAGCTTGTTGAGGTGTATAATGTTTACTTCTTTGTCATTTATTGGGTGTTTTTATATCTTTATTAACTTCATTTTTGTAAGTACTGGGTGAGCATCTAGAAACTGACATGGATGCTAAATTAAAAGATTTAACCCTAGAGTACTAATATGATTTGATTATTCCGTAATACTAATACGTCGTAAAATTCACGACTTTGGATTAAAACACATTTTAAAAAAATCAAAATATATTTTCCAACAGAAATAATAGGTTTTTCATCTTAAACTAATCAAATAAATGGATATGGTTTGAAAAAAAATGAATTATGCCGAAGAAAATGGACATTCTGGGCAACAATTTCTGTTGTGCTGTCCGCAGATTGCTCGTTTACACTGTACACAAAAGTTTGTTGTCATTCTTCTCAGACGGCTAGGGCAAAAGGAGCACACTATCCGCTTCTTTGCCATAGGGTTATCTGGTTCAGGAACAGGCTGTATGTTTAGAATTTCGTTTATGTCCTGTCGAATATTGCGACGTAAATTGGGGATGTTCAATCTTTGGCGCATCCATGGCTCAGCAAGGCTTTTGCCCAAATTTAACATGAACTGGAAGCGGGAAGCAGGCTTCGTATTAGCTTTGTGAGAATTATGGCAGTATACTACAAATGAATTGATGGTAGCTATGTTAATCATTCCATAAAAAACACACATTGGCCATCTCCGGGTTTTTCTGGAGCAGGTCATATTACTGCATAGTTGATCAAAAGTATCTACACCTGACTTGGTTTCATTATAATTTATAATTATATCAGGTTTTCCATTTTCGGAAATGCTTGCACCTTCATGCAGAGTGGAAAGTAACAACACTATTTTATTAGGTTTTGGTGCATATGAAACTAATGTCTTTTTCCTATCAAAGCAAAACATTGATGTGCCTCTTTGCCTATTTTTCAATAGTTCTGGTGGTATTTCTTTTTTATTTTTTCTCAGAGTTCCTATAATTGTTAGTTTGTACGGCAACTCCAAAAGTTCATCCGCCAAAGAAACTGACGTAAACCAGTTGTCCATGGTAATGTTACGGTTACTACCATGAACCGATTTTGTTAACTCTTTCACATAAAAATTTGCAAGAGGTAGTCCTCCAGTATCAGTGCTCTTTCCTAGATATGGACTAGCATCTATCATATATTTGGAGGATGTGTCGCATAACATAATAATCTTTATACCGTACTTCGACGGTTTGTTAGGTATGTACATACGAAATGGACACCTTCCTCTAAATCCTAAGAGCTGTTCATCGATGGTGAGATAAGATGATGGAATATAGGAACTTCTGCATACATCTATTAGCATATTCCATATAACACGAATAGGAGCGAATGAGTCGGTTTTTCTCCTTTCCTCCCTCGAAGTTTTATCGTCAAACCTGAGACAGTTTACTAAAAACGTAAAACGTTCTCTACTCATACAGGCGCGATAGAAAGATCCCGATGTGGTCCCTTCAAACATATGTCTAGCATTTAGATGATTGTCTTTTTTGGCGGCAGAAAAAACTAGTATTCCCAGGAAGGCTAATAACTCATCTTTGCAAAGTTTTGATACCGTAGCAGAATTTGCAGCGTATTTAGAAGACTGCCTAACAATCTCTTCATTGGTGTGAAGAATAACTATGTCAAGAATGTTGTCGTGAAAGAAGTGCAGAAAGTGGTCCTTTATTGAAGAACAGTTACGAGATTCTCCTTTGCAACCAGATATAAAATGAACAATATTCCTAGAGCTGACTCTCTTTGACAAGACTGGCTGTTTAGATGACCACTTATGACCATTCTTACCTTTTATATTTATTTGTTTGGGAAAAACTATATTTGGATCCCTTCGACCCTGGCTTCGACATAGGCTGGCTAAAGGTTCATCGTCATCCGATGATTCTTGATCATATGACAAGAGAGCTTCTTCTGGACGTTCCTCTGCTAATTCTGGATTTTTTTCTCGATGGCATGGTTGGTTGGTTGGTTATATTCTTCTGAGCTGTCAGAATGTACCGAATCCTCTTCTAAATAATCTTCCTCCCAGTCACTTCCACTGTCCTCGTACGGTTCATTATAATCATCTTCTCCATTCATAATCTTTTCCATTTCTTGTTGCAACTGCGACGCAGTAAGTGGTTTATTTGCCATTTCTCAGTTTCTGAAATTAATAAATAAATAAATCTTAGCTTTATACTTTGAAATTTGCATTTTGTTTCTACAAATTATGAAATATTATTAGTCTACTTACACAATAAATCGAGTATTCAGCATAAAACAAAGAAAAACATTCACAATAATCTTATCGCTAATACTATCACTAACACTAAAGCATCGTAATATTTACGACGCGATGCGTAATTTCTGCACTTCCGCTAAAAATCCGACTGACGTGGACTTACCAACGTTTAGCAGAGTACTAAAGAGGAAGCTACTGGGAGACCCAAATCTGCAAGATTTTCCGTTGTTGCCAAATTTCGGGAAAAATAATTCGGCGTCGTAAATTTTACGAGTATTAGTACTCTAGGGTTAAATAGAAAGGAAGGTTTCATTAAAAATAAATAAACTTATTTTGGGAGATACTTAGATAATTTTGATAAATCGGAAATTATATCGAGTTAAAAGAAAGGTTAATTCAAGCTGAAAAATTATTAGATGATTTTGATGATATATAGTTTCATATTTTAGAGAAAATAACAGATGAAGGTGTGCAAGGTATTTTAGATGAAAGAGGAATCTTCTAAGACTAATTTTTCAATTTTATAGATGAAACTGAAGAGATTTTGTCTGAAAGTAATGTAGAATCGAATGATATAGATGATAAAGCCAGTGTACCGGGTGTCCCAATAAGAATAGCTCTCGGCCATATCTTGGGAACTGTTTATAGTACAGCTTGGGGAAAAAATTTATAACAAAAGTGACCTCGAAAAAACCTGGAAATTATTTACAGAGTTGTAGGTCCACCGCCAGAGGGCGTAATTAAATACCAAAAATTATAAAATGAATAATTTACCAATTTTGCCTAATTAAGATGCATTTAAACTATGATTATCGTATTCTTCAAGAAATTCAGCGTATATTTGATTTTACAAGTTTTAGTCTATCTCTTCAAATAAGAGGTGGGGGGAAGCGGAAACTTTATTATGAAAAAACGCCTGTAATTCCAGTTCTACTTAACCTATCTATGCAAACTTAGTCTTTTTGAAAAGAGCTCCTTTCTACCAATGTCAGAGTTATAATTTCGAAACACCTAACCTAACCTAATGAGTAACGTATACGCTATAGGGCGCTATTTATCAATTTTTTTAAATCTAGCTATCCTTGAAAAATGTTGGATGGAAATATGCAGTTTCAATTAAGGAATATAAAAGTAGACCAAATTAGCAATAGAATAGCGAAAACCGCATTTCGATATCTTTCTCGTATTACGAGATATCCTAAGAAATGTGTAAATTTTAAGCATTTTCTCTTAAACATAAATTACTCCAGTTTGACTAAACGGATTTTAACATTTTTGACTCCTCAAAATTGTCTTTCCTTGTTCTATTAATGATAGTTCCAATTATTATGTCAATATTACTTATGCTGTCACAGGGAAACTGCGTTATGGAAGTTAAAATGGGAATATATAAAAACAAGTAGTGGGCCATGAAAACAACAAAACAAAAATATATGTCTTGTGTCAAATTATTAAACCTAGTAATTTGTTCATTTACGTGTCATTGCGATATGTGTGCATTAAATTCGATATAAAATTTACTTAAAAGTTATATCTAAGATGATTCTTACAAACGAAGAAGTATTTGATATGGCATTTACTTTGAATGTATGAGAAATGCAACTGTTGCGGCTAGGGAATATGCTATACAATATCCCCAAAGACGTCATCCCGGTAGCAGAGTTTTTCGTCGACGCATACACCGTTTAAGAACGACTGGAAATGTGAATCTTCCTGTATTTAGAAGACGCGGCAGAGGTCGTTCAGAGGAAAACACAAGAAATGTTTTGGCATACGTGCAATTTAATCCGCATTTAAGTATTAGAGCAAAAAGTAGAGACTTGTGAATAAGCAGAACCACTGTTCAACGTATTTTGACAGGACACAGGTAAATTATGATGTAAAAAGGTATGTTTCTCAAACAAGATATACCCGCATAATATTATTTATGAGCATGGTTATATGTTAAAATAATAATTTATTGATCATTCCGGAATAGTATATCAAGTACCAAGTGTCAAAACGGTTACTTTAGTCACAAGTTTTACTAGGCACGAGTGAAGCGAAGCGGAACGAGTACCTTTTGAAACGAGTGACTAAAAACGTTTTTAACACGAGGTGCTTACAATACTTTTTCTTCGCCTGCGGGAAGGAAAACATATTATATTTGAATTATATTCATTACATGACGGACGATGACTGACAGCTGACTGATAAATCAAATGAAACAGAATAACAAAATTATCAAGGAGCATGGAAATTTAACATACAAAAGATACACTTGATATGACGTTTAAAAAACAAAAGATAAACGAGATGTGACTTTTCGCATTTTAAACACTAGTGTTTAAAGAGTAGTTTTGTGCATATCAAACCCGTGTTCGAAGTGCGGTTTTAGTAGCGGAAGTAGAAAAAGATACTTAATAGGACATTATATTCCTTTTAGATTTCATCCATATCATATAGTACTGCATCAACAATTGGTTGATCGTGATTAAGACAGAAGGTTGTATTATTGCAACTGGTTACTACATATGGTATATGACGACCCTCAATTACTGTCACGTATTCTGTGGTCAGGCGAAGCTACATTCAGTACGGTTAACCGGCATAATATGCAGTATTGGTCACAGGATAATCCACGCTGGATGGAAGAAGTTCAGTATCAGTGGCGATGGTCGGTGAATGTATGGTGTGGTATTGTAGATGGTCAGATAATTGGACCTTTTATTTTTGACAACTCAATTAACGGGGAACCCTACCTGAATTTTATAAGGGATGAATTACCACTTCATCTTGAAGATATATTACTAGCAACTCGTAGGTCTATATTGTTTCAGCATGATGGGTGTCCGTCGCATTTCCCAAGACAAGTTAGAGAATTTTTAATTAATGCTTACTCTGATAGGTGGAAAGGACGTGAAGGCCTATGTTTTGGCGAGCCAGGTCACCAGACTTAACCGTCTTAGATTTCTATCTCTGGGACCAGATTAAAGACCTTGTTTGTGCAATTAGACCCAATACTAGAGTTAACATGATCGAAAGAATACGAAACGCCATTCAGAGAATTTCGAGAGCAGAAATTGAGACTGCTGTTCAATCTACTCTTCAAAGAATAAACGCTTGTATAGAGAATGATGGGCGACAATTTGAACATTTAGGTCGTCACTAGCGAGGTATCTTAAGTTATATTTCCATTTTAACTTCCACTTTTGCAGTTCCCGGTGACAGCATAAGTAATATTGACATAATAATTGAAACTATTATTAATAGAACAATGAAAGACAATTTGAGGTGTCAAAAAATGTTAAAATCCGTTCAGTCCAACCGAAGTAATTTATGTTTAAAGGAAAATGCTTAAAATTCACACATTTCTTAGGATATCTCGTAATACGAAATAGATATCGACATACGGTTTTCGCTATTCTGTTGCTAATTTGGTCTACCTTTATATTCCTTAATTAAAACTGCATGTTTCCATTCAACATTTTTCAAGGATAGCTAGATTTAAAAAAATAAATAAATAGCGCCCTCTAGCGTATACGTTACTCATTAGGTTGTTCCGAAATTATAACTCTTACATTGGTAGAAAGGAGCTTTCTTCAAAAAGACTAAGTTTGCATAGATTGGTTAAGTAGAACTGGAATTACAGTCGTTTTTTCATAATAAAGTTCCCGCTTCCCCTCACCTCTTATTTGAAGAGATAGACTAAAACTTGTAAAATCAAATATACGCTGAATTTCTTGGAGAATACCATAATCATAGTTTAAATGCATCTCAATCAGGCAAAATTTGGAAATTATTCATTTTATAATTTTTGGTATCAAATTACGTTCTCTGGCGGTGGACCTACAACTCCGTAAATAATTTCCAGGTTTTTCTCGAGGTCACTTTTGTTATAATTTTTTTTCCCGAAGCTGTAGTATAAAATGTTCCCGAGATATGGCCAAGAGCCATTCTTATTGGGACACCCGGTACAAAGCGATAAAGGTTCTAAGGTGTGCGAGTTTCCCATAGAGAGATCTGTTAATCTACCTTCAATACTAGTGCCTACCTTCAATGGAGAGGTAGAAAATTGGCTTGAATTTAAAGAAACTTTAGATTTTCTTATTAACAGTAATGGTCAAATCAGCTATCTAGAAGGATTTCATTTTTTAAGAAAGCTTTGCAGAGTGCAGCACAAAAGGTAGTTCAGAAACGTAAGACAACTGGTGAAAATTATAAAATAGTTTGGCAATTATTGTGCGATAAATATGACGATCCTCCTATGGTGGTTGATTATCATTTAAGTGCCTCAATATCATTTCTACCGTTGTCTCGGGAATCAGGGGAGGCAATAAGAAATATGTATGATTAGATTAGATTAGATTTTAACCGGGTTACAATGCACTGAAACCTAAGGTTTATCGCCCCCCCCTATCAGAGCTGTTTTCACTACTACTACAGCTCGCCTTCCAGTTCCAGGGTTCTAATGATTTCTAGTATTTGGGACGGCTTCGAAGAGGCTAAATACCCACTCTCACGAGTTTTTTGTCCGTATTTCTTGCGTTGGCTTGCAGTAGCGAGGCATTCTAGAACTAGGTGATCCGGAGTTTCATCCACCTCCCCACACAATCTACATTTGTCAATTTCTGCTAGACCAATTCTCATTAGGTGCGGCAGTGTCCTGTAAGAAAGCCCGCGAAGAGTTATAGCTTATTTTGATTGAGATTCAAAAAATGTTTTTTGGATCTAGCAGTGTCAAAGTTCCGCAGGAACTTTCTGGAATGTTTCAGCCCGGGAAGGCGCCGCCACAGTGCTTCTTTTTCGGTTTCCTCTTTCTTTCGAAACTATTTCTTATAGGAGCATTTTCCTATACCACAGAAATACTCCAGGCCAATGAAGGGCGTTTGAGCTCCTTTCCTGGCAAGTGCATTGGCCTCTCCAATTCCCGTGATTTCCTAGTGCCCAGGAACCCAGACTAAAATGACCCTGTTATTCTTGCCTAATCCATCAAGTTTTCTGCGGCACTTCCATGCCAACTTCGTAGTCAATGACATGGGAGCTCAATGCATTGATACAGCTGCTTGACTATCAGAATGGATCGATATGTCACATTTATGATAGTTCCTTTCTAGGTTCATTTACACGCATCTTTCGATCGCAAGTATTTCTGTCTGAAAGATGCTCGGTAAGGAGCCTAACGATAATGAGTATCTAGTGCCAGGCCCGAATACTCCAGCGCCTTGTCCAGTAGTGGATTTCGAACTATCTGTATACCATCTAATCGTGTTTTCTTCGAGAGTTTGGGTGGTGTATTCCCTTTCGCAGTCTTTCCTCTTATTTAGCATCGTAGTGAAATTCTTTTCGATACTTACTATCTTGATCATTTCGTCACTAGTAAGATTCGCTGCTGAGATGTATTTTGTTAGAGAAACCGGGCTCCCTGATTTATAATACTTTCATTGAATGAAGCTTCCTAAGATATTCTAAGAATTGCCCTATGGGCAGATCTTTCTATCACCAAATGTAGAGGTGTGATATCTGTAATGATCTCAAGTGCCCTACTTGGACACGTTCTTATAGCTCCAGTGATGCACACACAGGCAAGCCTTTGAACTTTGTCGAGGATCTTCCTCGTGCTGTACTGACTTGATTTTGTATGCCAAACTATCGCCTCATACGTAATTGCTGGTCTCACAATCATGGCGTACGTCCATTGCAGTATATTTGGGTTACAGCCCCAACTCTTACCAGCTAGATTTCTGCACGCCATCAAATCTCTTATTGCTTTACCTGCAGCTATTTCAACATGCTCATTTCACAGAAGCTTTCTGTCTAGGGCTATCCCTAGATATTTAACTGATTATTTCCATTCTATGATTTCCCCCTTTAAAAATAGGGGTTTTATGGCTGGAAGTGTCCATTTCCGGGTAAATGGAATTGTTTGGGTTAATGTTTAGCCCCACTGCCCAATAATTCTGAGGCCCTTTTGTAATAAATCACACAAGGTGCTCTCGAACTTGCGTCGGACTATTAGAACTATATCATCAGCATAGCCCATACATTCGAAGCCAAGCCAACATTTACAAATGCTTCAACAACACTTTTGGTCACGTTGGTTACCAGATTACATAGTAGAAATTCAAATAAAGCAAAATGGTATACAGAAAGTCGATGAGTTGGTAATTATAGAAGAAGACAATTTACATCCATTGAGATGGAAACTTGGCAGAGTTATTGAACTATTTCCAGGGCCAGACAATAAAATTCGTGTTGTCTGTGTGAAGACGAGTACGATAATTTTCAAAAGACCTATAATAAAACTGTGTCTACTACCCTTACAAGATTAAGTGAAAACTAAAAACTAGGCGTGGATAGATTTTAACGGGGTCACAGTGCATTGAAACCAAAGGTTCATTGTGCCCCCAAGACGTGGATAACTTAAAGACTTTTGAAACCATATTTGGAGGTGGGGGGTAGATGTTGGTAATTGATGAATATTTTAGGTTCTTTAGTCAATATACACATATCGAGTGGTTTAGATAAATCTATACTTCTACTTCTGTCTTATATGTAAGCAAAATTTGCTTGTTTTTCTTCGTCCCTTTGTTCTCTTTAGTCCACTGTAATATTGTCACTCCATCGTTTACGGGGTATTCCGATGTTCCTCCGTCCCATTGGTGACTTATCCCTTGTTATCCTGACCAATCTGTCGGGTGTCTTGCGGCTAATATGCTCATTCCATTCTCTCTTTCTTTGCAGGATCCATTCACTGATATTATCAATTTTACATGCTCTTCTAATAGACTCACTCCTCTCTCGATCTAACAGTGTTTTGCCTGTAATCCTACGCACTACTCTCATTTCTGTTGTCCCCAGTATTTGTTTCGTTTTCGAGGTATTTGGTCTGGTTTCCGCAGTATATGTTAGAATGGGTCTAATAGCTGTTTTATATATTCTGGTTTTAAGACATTAAGACACGCTGCTGTTCTCGTTTCTTTCATAGCTCCCCTTTCTATCCCAAGATACCTAAATTTAATTTCCTGTTGTACAATATTGTTGTTTATTTCAAGTTAACATCTAAGTGATGTTCTAGATGTGGTTATTCATTTGGTTTTTTTATTGATGCCTCATATTATTTTTTTAAAGCACGCCTCAGCGTGTTTAAATCGAACTTTCAAACACGCTCGTTTTTTAAAGTCCCTATGGTAACAACAACAACTCGAGAAACGTAAGTATCAATGACAACTTTTTTATTAGTTTTCAAATTGTATATTTTCATTGTGAACCAATATATTATTTGGTTTTTTCTGCAAAATTTATTCATATATTCATATATACAATGTATCCTTTTAAATATGAATGAAGAAACTTTTTCATTATTGATCTGACAGCAGTATCTCGTAACGTCAAATAAAAATAAATAATATTTAGGATGAACTTTCACGAAACTTGGCTGGGCATCGAGGACGGACTTCCATTTTTTGTAGTAATGATATAATAATAATATTTTATGATTTCAAAGTGCACCAATAAAAAAAAATAGCGTGAAGTATTCGTGGATAACTGGTGTTTCAAACACTTACTCTATTTCGAGCACTCCGGCTGCGCCGTCTTGCTCGAAAACTTACGCGTGTTTGAAAGACCTCTTTATCCACTTATACTTTAATATACTATTTTGACACTGATTTATTCATTCTAAACTTCTTTGCTGTAGTGTTAAATCTATGGCTCTGGCTCCCATTTTGTACTCTTTCTCAGTGTGCATACCTGCTTTATTATTTCATTCATAATGATGTTAAACAGCATGGGACTAAGGGAATCTCTTTGTCGGATACCATTATTTACTTCTATTTTCTCCGTTAATTCACCCTCTATCTTAGCTTGGATCGTGTTGTTCTTATATATATTTTCAATTGTTTGATTGATCTTTTGAAGCACTTGTCTGTCGTAGAGCAATTGTATCACATCCTCCAGCTGTATGCGATCGAATGCCTTCTCTAGATCGATGAAACACATGAAGGCTGGGCGGTTATATTTGATCGACTATTCGGTTATTTGTCTTATAATGAACACCGCGTCCGTGCATGATCTTCCTGAGCGGAATCCTTGGTGTTTGTATGCTCATTAATTTTATTTGTGAGGATTTTTATTGTTAATTTCAATGAAGTGGAGAGGAGATTAATTCCTCGATAATTAGCAGGTACCTCCTTGTCGCCTTTTTTGAATAGGAGAGTTGTTGTACTATTTATCCATTCGTTGGGGATTCTATGTTGGTATAAGATTTTGTCAATAAGCGTTTCCAGTTGTTCGATCAGACACTCTCCTACATACTTCAACAGCTCATTGGTAATAGCTTTTTTTATAGCAGATTCCATTTCTTCCCTGCTCACATGTATGTCGTCGTTAATCATTATTTCGGGTGTGTTAAGTTCATTTTCAATGTTCTGTTTCTTGTATGATTCCTTCAGATATTTCACCCAATCTTCTTTTCCAATCCTCTTTCGGTATATGGTTACTGTTAATCAGCTTATGTGTCTCTTTTCTCTGGTCCCTTATTAGCCGCCATATCTGTTTTTGGAGTCCGTAGAAGTCGCTTTCCATCCTCTTCGAAAAAGCTTCCCAGTGTTTGTTCGTGACATGTCTCACTAACGTATTGGTGATGTTTCTAACTCTCTTATCCTCTCTGTAATCCTCCAGGGACTGTGTTGATCTGTATTTTCCATAAGCTCTTCTTTTCCTCTCACGTTGCTGTTTGATTGCTTCACAGAACCAGGGCCTCCTGTTGGGACCTGTCTTTCCTTGTTTTATCTTTCGTGTTTCCAGTGCTTCAGTTGCTGCCTCTATAATATTTCGTCTCAATTTCTCCCAGCTGTTGTTAATTTCATCTGTTTCATCTATTGGTTCCCTCTCTAATTTTTCCGTAATACGTCCTTGATATAATTTCCGGGTTGATTCATCATACAAGGACTCCACGCATACTTATCCACAACTGTGCCAGATTTTGTGCTTTTACAAAGTTTTAATTTCATTTGGATCCTTCCAAGTACCAATTTGTAGTCGCTACCGATGTTAGCTGAATTAAGAGTTCTTATGTCCAGTATCTGAGGTGGTTGCAGATTTCTATTAGTTATTATATAATCAATCATTGATTGCTGTCTTCGCGTGTTACCGAAATAATATTTGTATTGTGGCTTGTGATCCAAAAAGGTATTATTGATACGTAACTCATTGAGTGCACAGATGTTAACTAAAAGTTCTCCATTGTGGTTCAATACTTCTTCGTTGAACCGCTGTTTAATTCCCGGCAGTGTATCATTGCCGACACGAGTATTAGAATCTCCTAAAATTACCATTGGTTTACTCAGTGGTATCGACTCGATGACATTCTGGAGTTGATTATAAAACTGTTCCCTTTCTAGCTTTGTTTTGCTCTCCTCTGGTGCATACGCCGAAATTACGAACACTTCCTGGATTCCTGTGTTTAATTGTATAACTATCATTCTTGAAGATATGTACTGGCATCCCTTTATGCTGTCCTTGTATTTTTTGTGTAGAGCAATTGCTACTCCTTCTTTTGCACGTTCATTTTTACGCACTCCGCTAATATTAAGAAGTGATCTAACCGTACTCAATAATCAAAATTTATATTGGAGATAAACGGTACTATTAAGTTCCTTTCAAATTTTCTATGGGTAAAATTATATCGGTTATGTTGTTTTGTCTGCCACCCGGCAGACGAGTACTCAGAGCTAGTTAAAAATAGGGAAGAAGGGCGGGGTCTCTAATCTAAAACTACAAGAATTCAAATCTGGGCGACAGACAAATTGAGCCCTTGAGTACCCAAAGTAATCACGATAGAAATTCCCAATGCTCACCAAAATGTCAATTAAACACTGAGACCAATATAAACCCAGAATAGTATTTATCAGGTTTCCTGAAAGATATATTCAGGCATAAAAAAAGACAAGCAATTTATGTTTCAGTTAAATAAAAAAAATATGTAAATATATATATATATATATATATATATATATATATATATATATATATATATATATATATATAGATATCTATAATATAAAAATGAATCGCAAAATGTGTTGGTAAGCGCATAACTCAACAACGCCTCGACCAATTTGGCCAAATCTTTTTTTAAAATGTTCCTTGAAGTTCAAGGATGGTTTTTACGGCGAGAAAAATTAGAATTATTGCTGGAAAAACCCTAAAAATAGCCCTTTTCTTTTTCCCATACAAATGATTTGTAACTAAAACGTAGTCAATTTGAGCTTCATTGCTATGGTATAAAGTTCTTATTAAATTACAAGCACTCACTGTTGTCTAAGCAATGTAGGTGTGTTCATAACGTCAAAGATCATATCTATCAAAACAATGTGCGTGTGTGCGTTGGAGCACAGAATACATAGTTGGAGGAGTTTAATTGTCAACTGATACACGAAACAAATTCGTATATCGTGTTTTGTGCAGAGTGTTTACTTAGTTAGTGTTTGTTTAGTTCGTGATAGAATGGGAAATCCAAATATACAAATCAGTGAAGAAATTTACAATGAAGCATTGATTTCAATTGAGGACATGTGCTTGATAATGTCAAACAAACTATTAATTCAATTAGGCCTGATCGCGCCCAATCGTCCAATGCATGACACTTTTAACCAAGAGTTGCATCGAGAAAAACTGTATGATCTCAACGCTTTGAAAGAATTAATTCAAACAAATCTTCCACTGTTAAATGAACAACAGAAGTATGTATTTGAAACTCTTATGAAAGTAACAAATGATGAAACTGGAGGGATTTACTTCTTAGATGCACCTGATGGTACATGAAAAACTTTTTTGATTTCATTGATATTAGCAACAATTCGCTCACAAAATAAAATTGCACTTGCACTCGCTTCGTCGGGAATCGCAGCAACTTTGCTTGAAGGTGGTCGAACAGCCCATTCAGCACTAAAATTGCCATTAAATATGCAAAGCAATGAAACTCCAACCTGCAACGTTTCGAAGAACTCTGCAATGGCAAAGGTTTTGCAGCAATGTAAATTGATTGTTTGGGATGAATGCACGATGGCACATAAAAAATCTTTGGAGGCTTTAGACAGAACCTTAAAAGATCTACGGAGCAATAATAATCGATTTGGTGGTGCAATGATTTTATTAGCAGGAGATTTTCGTCAAACATTGCCAGTGATTCCACGATCAACGCCAGCTGATGAACTCAATGCATGTCTAAAGTCCTCCAATTTGTGGAAACATGTCAAAGTACTTCATTTAAGCAAGAATATGCGTGTCGAGTTGCAAAATGACCAATCTGGAAACATATTCTCTAAACAACTCATTGACATTGGTAATGGCAAATTTCCTATAGACATGTTGACTGGCTGCATTAACTTTCCTCAAAGTTTTTGTCAGTTAACTCGATCAAAAGATGAACTTATTCAGAAGGTGTTTCCAGATGTTTCTCAAAATTACAGAAACCATGATTGGTTGAGCGAACGAGCTATACTGGCTGCAAAAAACATAGATGTAAATGAATTAAATTTGAAAATTCAAGAACAAATTACAGGCGAATTGAGGATATATAAATCAGTTGATTCGGCTACTAATCAAGATGATGTAGTCAACTATCCACCGGAATTTTTAAACTCGCTGGATTTGCCAGGATTGCCACCTCACAATCTCCAATTAAAGGTTGGATCGGTGGTTATAATGTTGCGAAATATCAACCAACCGCGTCTTTGCAACGGTACACGGTTAGCGATAAAAAAATTACTAAACAATGTGATAGAAGCAACTATACTCAAAGGAAAGTATAAAGGAGAAGATGTTCTCATACCGCGCATCCCAATGATTCCGACTGATGTGCCATTTGAGTTTAAACGACTACAGTTTCCAGTGCGGCTTGCTTTTGCTATGACTATAAACAAGTCCCAGGGGCAATCATTAAGTGTTTGTGGTATTAATTTAGAAAACCCATGTTTCTCACATGGTCAATTGTATGTTGCCTGTTCCCGTGTTGGAAAACCATCAGATTTGTTTATCTATGCGCCAGGTAATCAAACAAAAAACATCGTATACCACAAAGCACTAAAATGATAATAATAATAATTATGATTCACATGATTAACAATAAAGCGATTACTTACTTTTAAATCCTTATATATGTTTTATTTAATTATTTTTTATTCACAACGCCCTATCACCAGGGTGACGGTTCTGTTCAGGAGAATTTTTTTAAATACGTAGGCAAAAAAACTGCCACATTACAAATCTTTTTGACAGGACGAAGTCTGTCGGGTCAGCTAGTATATATATATATATATATATATATATATATATATATATGTGCCCAATTTATTTACTATTTTATAAACCACAGAATTGAACTTCCAGCTATATAACAATAATAAAAAAATAATAATAATAATAATGGGTACTCTCACCTTCTTCTTCTTCTAGTGCCTATCCGGTCCGGATGTTGGCGATCATTCTGGCTATTATGATTTTATTTGCTGCTGCACTCTCACCTTAATTACTGATAAGCAAGTTATTCTATATTACAATAAAGACTTCAAACAAAAATGGCCTAAAACAGGATCATTATAAGCTCTGGTAATTAATATTGGTAGCATACAAGGAAAAGCAAATATAAAAAAAATATAGCTGATCATAAAGAACACTTCGCGTGAGCTCAAGCGCAGGTTTTATGTATTTGTAGATTATAACAATAATTAAATTACTAGGTAAAGTGAAACCAAGCCGCTATAGTACACCTCTAACAAAATGTATAAATATGTACCACAACTAGAACGCCTAGTCCTAATGCTAGAGCAAAAGAAGAGTAGGTAAACTATTTCGAAAACGTATATTATGAAAGAATAATCCATATGTATGTCCTTTGGTTTTCTTTCGAATATAACGTCTAATAACAAAATCTCTTCATTTAATAGAAAGTTAAGCGCAATATAAACAACAAATATACGCAACCTGAGCAAAATATACAAATAAAGTAGGGTTATAGTGGCAACTAAATATTCACTAAAATATTCAGTTGGATTCAAGTAAGCAATCACAATCAAAGATAAGTTTATGCTTCTTGCGTGTATATCCAGCGATGGTAGATCACCCTGTATTCTACTACTGTCAAATTAGCGTAATAATTTCTCTTAGTAGACCAGTAAAACAAAATGGGTCTTTTTAGTAGCAATTGAGCTCGAAATTAAAATCCAAAAATTAATTAGGTAGGAAGATAATATATAATTAAGTACCCTAAAAAGTACAAAAAAAATAAATAAGAATGTCGAAACAAAAAGTTTGCCTAGACGCGCCTCTATTCAATATTATGCTTTAATTAATGGTAAAAATGAAAATATATATGAAAGTTATTTTGAGAACAAAAAAATAATATAAATTTAATGTTCAGATATTGAATTTTTAATCACTTAGCCAATATGGTAAATAACAATATGAATATTCGCTCACCTGTGCCAAATAGTACTTTACTAAAGATATTTCGTCAGCTTAAGAGATTAAAGGCACTTTCTAGATGTGTTTGATTCATTATAACCCCTCCTGCAAAGAACAAAATTCAATCAGAAACTTTATTCACTAGAACTGACAGAGTTTACGATACGAAAAGAAAGACAACAAAAAAACCAAAACACATACATTATTGGTAAAAAGTTGTAAATCGCTGGCGTTGGCTTGGCATTAATTGAACCTCATTGAGACAGTTATTTGGGAATAATATAATCCTGAAAGCATCCACGGACATCCAACAAAATCCCACAATAACAAATACAATTTTCAAGTTTATAATCCCGCAAAAGATGAAGAAAATATCACCAGATTATGAAAATTGTAGCACACCAAACAACCAAACACAACGTGATATCAGTTTCGACAATCGACCAAAAAAACGGCAATTTACGACCACACAGGTGAATTTCGCACGCATATGCAAAATTTAATTATTAATTCGGTACTAATAGTGGCACCTACGGACGTACCTTTTCATTGTAGAAATTTAACTAAACTTGTTAGTCGGAGAAGGATAATATCGCCATAGTATATCCAAATTAAATTATATTTTGTCGTAACAGATTTTTAAACTGTTACAGTGATCCCCGTATTCTCTCTGACCTTTTCCCTCATTTTTTGTTTCCTGTAGTGCGCATATGTCAATTTTATGATCGTTTCATTCTATTATCAATTCTTGATCTTTACTATTGAAGCACCTTATGTTTCAGGTTGCAAATCGTATAATGTCCCTTTTTTCCAATTCCTAATCCTTTTTCCAGCATGGGTCGTCACCTTCAATCCAATCCTGTTCCGAGGCGAAGTTTCGGTTCTATGAGCTTTGTGTGTTTTTCCCCTAGGTAGGTTGTTATCCTGACCTAGAAACCCTCCTCTTTTGTCCGGGCTTGAGACCGGCAATGGCGTTAGCGAGCTACTCAATCCACTCGGCAAATAACCACTGGCAGAGTTTTTCTGAAATATATACTTGTTAACTACAAAAAGAAAAATCAAGTTTGTTCTTTTGACTAATATGTCGAGATGACATGACATATTTGAAAAACAATATGTTTGATCTTTCTAAACGTCGAATTAAAATAAACAACCACTTTAGTTCTGGAATGAAAATATGTATGGGAATTTAGATTGTTCCAACAAAATGTCATTTTTGACAAGTACAATACAATTTCGCTCCAAAATAAAGATACATTTTTTCACCAATATTTTCTATTTATGACAAATCTTACAAGAACCATTTTTTGTTTTGATGAGCGAAAAAACACACTAATGTTACGTGACAACCGCTGTCATAATAGAATACAAAGTTATTGTCCAAGCCGCCTACATAGATATCCAAAATCGTCCTGAAAGTAACCAAAATCGTTTCAAAATAGAAAAAATTGTCCCGAAAATAGCTACTCTTCATAGTATTTATGTAAATTTGTACTTTAGATTTAATAAATCACACTGAAAATGCTACATTCGAATCGGCTACAGAAAAATATAGTTTACTCTGGTACCAAATTCATACTTTTTCACAAAACTCGTATATAAATGAAAAAAATTTATATCTGATATTTGCGTTTCACATTATGGACCATGCAGAACTTTTTTATGTAACAATAATAATAAAAAAGTTGATTCGATATGCAATGCTTACAAACATATCGCATAAATTTCTATTTTTGTAACATCATTGCCAAAGAAAGTGGAAAATCGCCGTATAGAATCAACTTCCTCTATCTCTTCTTTAAACACACTCGACAACGGAATCAAGATTTCATCTGACCCACTGACGTTATGGTTACTGTTATAGTAGTAATATACAATAATAGTACCAGTGAAATCAGTTTACATGCAACCACAAGCTGAATCACTTCGAAGGTAGACCGAGTGTGAGGTAGTGAGGATATTAGTGTTTTTAATATTGATCGAGATCAAGGATTTTTATACCAAGATCAATAAACGAAAAAAAGTCGCTATGAGTAAGGTAAATGTTAGAAATTATATTATTTCATGAATATATAAAGAGAAAATTTATTTTAATTTTATTTATATATAAGATTTTATTTTTTTAACAGTTTGTGATGTAATTAACATTATCTTTTTAAAACAAAATTCATTCTATGAAAATATTCTACAAAATTCAATTGTATACACAATTACTAGTGCTAGTGTTTTAAATGAAACTCACTGTTTCTATCCAATTCCACAATATAATAAAAATTGTTGGAAATTCTAAAAAATTGACAATTATTTCGATAACTGAATATCATCGTCAGAATGACAGAAGTTACATTTCATTTGATGCCTACCTGATGTTTAGTAGTTATTATTGGCTAGACCAAGAAGTGACCTAACTTGTGATTGACAATATATGTTAATAGAAAAAAGAAGAAGATGTGATATTACAAATATTGAAGCTTAAATAATATTAGCCCTATGGTGATATCCTGGATATCATTTTTCCAATTAAGATCAGTATAACTGTGCAATGATATAGAAAACCAGGAAGACTATATCTGCTGATCTTCACAATTATTACTTGAGAAGACAGTTTATTAGTGGAGAACTCCCTAGATTTATCTGTTCATTGACAACTTCATATTGTGGGTTCCTTAAATGTCTTCTAGTTTCCAATTCTTCCAGGAAATCCAGTTCTTGTTTCTTTTCACAAATATGCAGCACTTCTAGTTCTGTGTTAGGTGTCAATGAATAATTGGTGTCAAGTAGATGTTTTGCGTAATGGGATTTATCTGGTTGTTCTAATCTGTATGCTCGTAAGTGTTCACTGTATCGGATTTCAAAATTTCTAAGGGTCTGACCCAAAAAGACAGCATTACATTCTGGACATTTGAGTTTATATATACCTGTTTTCTCTGATTTTGATATTTTTGTTTTTACATTTAACAATTTTATACTAACGCTACTTTCTGTTTCAAAAGAAATTGTTGTATTCGTTGCAAAAGATATTATCTTTGAAATATTATTAGAAATATTTCCTGCATATGTGATGGTTTTATAAGTTTTCATTTCATAAGTTTGTTTTGGAAATATTAGTTGTAATGCCACTTTTACCTCTTTTTTATTAATTAGCTTTTTCATCATATGTAATGGATAACCGTTGGATGTTGCTATTTGTCTAATTGTACTAATCTCTCTATCAAGACTACATTTGTTGATAGGAACTGAAAAAGCTCTATGTATAATTGAATTATATGCCGCTAGTTTATGTGACATGCGGTGATTCGAACTATATGGAATTGTCACATCAGTGTTGGTTTTCTGTAAGTTAAATAATCAAGTACATTATCAACTCTTTGAATTTTTATATCATGCAAATTATTTGAGCTATTATCTTCAATTTCTAATGTAAATTTAATTTTTGGGTGTAAATTATTATTGTGGTTGAAAAATACATCTAATTGTCGTTCACTACCCATAAAACAAGTTAATATGTCATCTACATATCTATACCAAAATAAAACATTTTTCGAAATATTACTTTCAAAGATCTTTCTCTCTAAACTGTCCATGAAAATGTTTCCCAAAATAGGTGATTTAGGGCTTCCCATTGGTAAACCTTCATTTTGAATATATATCTTATTGTCAAAAGTGAAATAAGTCTGATTAATACATACATCAAATAAATTAAGTATATCTGATATTATGCTTGGGTTAATATTTTTATCTTCTAGTAATTTTCTTACAAGTATTAGACATTCTTCAGGAGTAATTTTAGTGAAAATATCAGTAACATCAAACGAAATGAGTTTATAGCTCTCTTGCATTCAACTTTCTGATTAGTTCTATTGAATTTCTAATTGAGTACTGAGATGCATATCCGTAACTATTGAGTATATTGTTAAGCCTCTTTGTCAATATATTATTAGGATCATTAACATAAGAAACTACAGGTCTAATTGGTTTCGTTATCTTATGTAATTTAACGGTTCCATATAATTGTGGACAATGAGGATTCTTATGTATGATAGACCTCTTTTCGTAATCACTTAAAAGATAATTTGAATTATCAACATTATCCCTTACATTATTAGAAAACTTTTTTGTGGATCTGCTTTGAGAACTTTTACATCGCTAGATTCTATGAAGTTATATACTTTAGAATTATAATTTTCAGTTGTCAATATGACAGTTGTGTTCCCCTTATCAGATTTTGTAACTGTTAGGTTATTATCTTCTACTTTCTTTTTTATTGCATTTAAAAATGTAATGCAATTTTTTGTTTGACGTTTAACTTTTGGAGGTTCAATGTAAAAACAAAAATACCAAAATTGAAGAAATTAGGTATATACAAATTCAAATGTCCAGAATGTAATGCTGTCTAATTGGGTCAGACCCTTAGAAATTTTGAAATCCAATACAGTGAACACTTACGAGCATACAGATTAAAACAACCAGATAAATCCCACTACGCAAAACATCTACTTGATACCAGTCATTCATTAACACCTAACACAGAACTAGAAGTGCTGCATATTTATGAAAAGAAACAAGAACTGGATTTCCTTGAAGAATTGGAAATTAGAAGACATTCAAGAAACCCACAATATGAAGTTGTCAATGAACAGATAGATCTAAGGAGTTCTCCACTAATAAACTGTCTTCTTAGGGAATAATTGTAACGATCAGCAGATATAGTTTTCCTGGTTTTCTATATCATTGCACAGTTATACTGATCTTAATTGGAAAAATGATATCCTGGATATCACCATAGGGCTATTAATATCTAAACTTCAATATTTGTAATATCACATCTTCTTCTTTTTTCTATTAACATATATTAAGTCAATCACAAGTTAGGTCACGTCTTGGTCTAGCCAAAAATAACTACTAAACATGAGGTAGGCATCAAATGAAATGTAACTTCTGTCATTCTGACAATGCTATTGATTTATCGAAACAATTGTCAATTTTTTATAATTTTCAACCATTTTCATTATATTGTGGAATTAGCTAGAAACAATGAGTTTCATTTAAAACACTAATATGAGTAGATTCCACGAAGTAAGGGTCGAGACAGTTAATTTAACTATTATGCATCTCTTACACCATAAGGCTACACCGAAAACCTTCAATATTACACACTATTAGAAAGGTTTTGAACAGAGCTACCAAAACATTTAGGGTGTTTTTCTGTATCTGAAAAATTCAAAATTTTAGATGACCATTAGGGCCCCTTAAAGTTTGTTTCAGGTATCGTGGTATGATGCGATCGTGATAACTTTTCGTGCTCTGTCATCCTGCAATATCGCAAACGTTAGAGCCATTACAAAGTTGCCACAAATGTATATACTGACAAACTTTAATAAATACAACTTTTTCAAAACATCCACCACAATATAACGCGAATTAAGTTGAATGCCAAGGTAGCAATTCTGATAAGATAAGATTCATTTTAGAAAAAGTAAAAAGTAGATAAGATCTGAAAATAGTGAAGAAATAATTTTGTTGACCCTATACAAAACTAAATTACTTAGACAATTGATATGGCTGAATAGATATTCCAAATGATGTATTACCACACACACATTTCCATTGAAAATTTTTTTGGGGAATATTTTTGAATTGTTTCGCAGTGAAATAGTCATTAAATTCTTGTTTTGTTAGATTAAGCACTTAATTACTAATAATTAACTTAATTGCTTTTAACGTAATATTAACGTTCGGTTTTACTATTTGGAACCCGCATTTCTCGGTCTACATTTCAAAATAAGAAACAATCCAAACTAAATTCATTTCATATTGTAAAATAAAATTTTATCCCGATGTAGATAATAGTATATTAAGTACCAAGTGTCAAAACGGTTACTTTAGTCACGAGTTTTACTAGGCACGAGTGAAGCGAAGCGGAACGAGTTCCTTGTGAAACGAGTGACTGAAGTCGTTTTTAACACGAGCTGCTTACTATACTTTTTCTTCGCCCGCGGGAAGGAAAACATAATATTATATTTGAATTATATTCATTACATGACGGACGATGACTGACAGTTGACTGATAAATCAAATAACGCAGAATAACAAAATTATCAAGGAGCATGAAATTTAACATAGAAAAGATACACTTGATTTGACGTTTAAAGAACAAAAGATAAACGAGTTGTGACTTTTCGAATTTCAAACACTAGTGTTTAAATAGTCGTTTTGTGCATGTCAAACCCGTGTTCAAAGTGCGGTTTTGGTAGCGGAAGTAGAAACAAATAATTTCACTCGAACATGGAAGACAAATTGAGAATGTACTGATTCAAAAAATTCTCAGTAACCTCATACTTTTATTTAATGTAGTTAGATGAATAGGTTAAAGTTTTCTTTCCTACCGAATTTGTAAATTTATGTTTAATTATTAGTAGTAACTTTTATGTGTTTATCTCGTTTGTATCCCAAATTAATTATTAATTAAATGAATAAATAAATAGATAAATAAATAAATAAATAAATAAATAAATACATAAATAAATAAATAAATAAATAAATAAATAAATAAATAAATAAATAAATAAATAAATAAATAAATAAATAAATAAATAAATAAATAAATAAATAAATAAATAAATAAATAAATAAATAAATAAATAAATAAATAAATAAATAAATAAATAAATAAATAAATAAATAAATAAATAAATAAATAAATAAATAAATAAATGAGTAAATAAATAAATAAATAAATACATAAATAAATAAATAAATGAATAACTAAATGAATAAATAAATAAATAACTAAATAAATTCATCACAGCTATTCCTGAAGATTGTGTCGAAACCATGACCAACATTCTTAATGGTTACAATCAATACAAACAATTCACAGATGGAAATGAACTTAACAGATGTGTACCATACTTGGACACGAAGGTAATAAGGGCCAATGAAGAGAGGGTGATCCTGAACTGGTACGTGAAACCTACTAGTTCAGGTAGATGCCTCAACTTCAACTCCAATCACCCCTACAAAATGAAGGTTAACTCAGTGTTAGGGATGAGGAAAAGAATGAGGAAAATATCACATCCAACATTACCTAATAAAAACCTTTAAATATTGATTGATTCTCTTAAAAAAAATAGTTATCTCATCAAACTACTGAAAAGGTTGATTTACAACAGTCCCGGTGAGCATACAGTCGATAATATAAATAATAATGGAGATGAACAAAATGCTAATTTCAGTAACACACAGCGGGTAACTTTTGGATCAATTCCTTATATTAAAGATCTATCAGAAAAAATCATTAAGGAATTCATGGGGACCAATGTAAAAATTGCTCAAAGAACAGCCAAACACTTGTCTACTAAGATAAAGCAAAAGGTATGTAGAAATGACATCTCAAAACATGAAATCACGGTGCGCTCAACTTAAAAGCAAGGCAAGGTTAAAAATGCGAAAATCAGAACATGTTATAGATGAGTTTCACCATGTGGACTTCATATTGATGTAGAAAGAAACTGTATCAAAAGAAAGTTTTTAAAAATGTATCATACTCATAACATTGAGGAACCAATGAATATAAAGTCTGACATTGAGTCACTAAGTAAAATTTATACATATCTGTTACACTTTAATAATGTCCATTCCAGGAACGAGTAGATTGACTCCTAGATAAGTGTTTTGAGTTGATATTTGACTGAGGTGACAGGTCAGTCGAATGTTGACAATACAAACAATATTTATTATTTCAGTTTAAACAATTTTAGATCCTAACTAGCACAGCTCAGTTGCGAATACAGATGATTTCCAAACAGTCGGGCATCAACGTGAGAGGTTAGGTCCTATCCATGTTTCACATATTACAGCGCTTACATTACTTCTCGTAACCAACCTTATTGTTAATGTTATATAATCATCATTTTTTTTCATGGAAATGAACATCAGACGAAAGTGGAGATCGTCAGTATTTGCGGGTGGGTTTTGTTTGGCTTTTTTTGTCTAACAATAGCTAATGCTGGAATGAGTTGACAGTTTGGGAATATCGAATGTGAGGGGTTTGAGTGTTAATTTACTGTTGGTTCATCTCGTCATCCAATTTTTTTACATTTTGTGAAAGACAGGTGGCATCTGTTAACTATGGTACTGATACATTAAATATTGTAATTCTTCAATCTTATCGTGATCGCAGGTGTGGACATTGTTCCATCACTGTTTTTCTTTAAAATTTCCACCAAGCACCAGAAAAAATGTCTTAGAAGTCTGGATTTTTTAGCAACTTTATTTCAACTTTTCAATCGTCCTCCGTAAATACTACCCACCGACCTCAACGTTGAAATAGACATTCAATAAAATCATTTCATTTTTTGCATCCGTCTTTCGACTTTAAAAAACAGAGAAAAATCGTGACTCTCATTATAAGGTGTAGGTAAAGAACTAGGTAAGTCTACTTTATTATCTAGTAGATGAAAGTTTTATGAAATTTGTGAAATGTGGGTTTAATTTGAAATCAACAATACAAGTAAGCCGTAATGATTTCAAAAAATATTTCCATTATTGAGTTAACTGGTTTTATCTTTTTGGTTTATTATACCATTTGAAAATGGAGATCATGTTTTTCGAAAGCTTAGATCTCTTACCTGTAAATTTTTTGTAACCGAACAAGTAATTTGGTTAAAAAACAGTTTGATAACATAAAATAATTTTAAACAGTATTTTTCAAACAATAGAAATGTAGTATTTTATAACAACACATACGAGATGCACAGGAATTTCTTGATGTTTTCTAATTTCATTAAAATGTTTCATTGAACTCAACTACTAGTAAGTTTACTTCAATTTTCAACCCTTCAACCTAAAGAAATTAAACAATTTCGAAATAATGGCACAGTAAAAAAGAATTTGACTTAAATTAAACCCTACACTGACTGTTACCCCGCGAGAATTTGGTATATATATATATATATATATATATATATATATATATATATATATAAACAACAACAGGACGTACGAATAGTGCGTGACATATGACACACAAGCAACAAAGATATTAGTGGGTATTGCACGCAAAAAGAAAAAGGGGCTACTAAAAAGAGTGGTAACCGCAGACATGCATGTTTCTGTCTCATTAGCCGTCGTCAGTACGGTACAACCAAGAAAGAGTGTGAAACCTGTTGTATTTTCTCATGTTTCATTCAATACCTTTGCTCCCAGGTTTCACACCCTTTCTTGGTCGTACCGTACTGAGGACGGCTAATGAGCCAGAAACATGAATGTCTGCGGTTACCACTCTTTTTAGTAGCTCTTTTTTCTTTTTGCGTGCAATACCCACTAATATATTTGTTGCTTGTTATATACATATATATATATATATATATATATATATATATATATATCTATATATATATACGTATATACCACCTTTACAGGTCTTGCAGGCATCATCTCTGATATTTGTTCCCAGATTTTTCTATTTGTAGCACAATTCTTCTAATACTTTATCTCTTTCTAATCGTTTCACACTTATTATAGCCATTTTTTCATCAGTCTCCATTGTTTACTTTTACAGCTTTCTGTTGTGAACAGGACCTTGTAGTTATATTTTCGTAGGACTTCCTTGTTTTCCTTTAATTACTTCTTCATTGAACAATAACGTGTAACTATTTATTCTTCCATCTTGTCCGTTCACTTTTAATACTTTTTGTCGTGAAGCGAACCTTGTAGAATTTTTCCTTCGGTCTTCATTGTTTCTTTTTAATGGATTCTGTAGTTAACAGGGCGCTGTGGCCATTTTTTCCACGGTCTTCATTGCCGTTTATTGCTATCGGCAGTGAACAATATCTTTTCGTCACATTTTCCTCAATCTTTGTTATTTCCTTTCAATACGTTCTGCAGTGAACAGGACTTCACAGCCACTTTTTCATTGATCTGTTTTGTTTCTTTTAATGCTTGCTGCCGTGAACAGGACCTCTTTGCCCTTAATCTGTCTTGTTTCCCTCTAATGCTTTCTGTAGCGACCAGGACCTTGTCGCAATTTTTTCCTCGGTATTTATTGTTTCCTTTTAATGCTGTCTGCAATGAACAAAAGCATGTAGCTATGTTTTCCCTAATATGTCTTCTTCTCTTTTAATTATTTCTGCAGTGAACATGACCATCCTGGTACACGAATGTTCTAGGATTCGGATTATGTTGCCCAACCATCAAGCTCGGTGTGTTTCTGGTTTTTCTGGTGTTCCATACAAGCTTAGTATGTTATTATTTGGAGGTCTTCTCCAATCTTCTTCTGTTGTTTTATCTCCTCCAAATAATTTTCTAAGCACTTCCATTTTCCAAATATCATGTTTTCTTTTGTTCTGTTGTATCATACTCCATCTTTTACAAGAGTACATAACTATTAGGCGAATGGATGTTTCTTACTTTTGATTGTATTGAGATTTCTATTGCGTTCAAGATTTTCGCTAGTTATCCTTTACTTCATACCAGCATATGTCTATTTTGTATTCTTTTTGACTTTTGTTTGTAATGATTACCAGGTACCCGATCTCTTCCTTATTTTCAAAATTGTATTCTCTGATTTGTGTTTGTATAATTGAATACCTCTTAAAATCTTTGAAATACCATTTTCCACTACTTTATTGATCTTGTAAGGAGCAAGATATCGCTACCGTACGTAATTCATTGTCATTGATAATTGTAAATTAATTCAGCTCTTTGGATTCCTCGAATAAATTTAGAAGAAATGGAAGTATTGAAAATAATTTTAATTGAAAACTGGTTGCTGATGAGAATACGCAGTTTGATAGCAAATCCAAAATTGTCTTACCAGTCTCATACAGTGTACCAAATTAGGTATTTTTAAGTTAAAGAGCTGCGAAGAAATTGATTTTTTTCGAAATTTTGGGCCCCACTTTTAGGCTCTATAACTCCTCAGGGATGCAACTTGGTATAGAGATAAATTTCCCCCAATCGTCATATTTTGGGCTCGCCTATACGCCTCTGCTCTGAGTCGGTTCTTATGCGGGACACCTTGTATATATATATATATATATATATATATATATATATACAAATATATATTATGTTGTAGTGATCCAGTATTATATTTGCCTACTTTTTATTTCTAACGAAATATTTTTCCATATACCATTTTTTTTTTCGCCATTACTCAGCATCTGATAGCTAAAAAATTTCAGGTAGTACTACTCGAATACTTTTTATATAAATTCAAACGTTTATACTTCCTTCCATTAAATTTCAAGGCCAAATTTTATTTGCCTTAGCCCTCCAAGTCCAAACAAGGTATTTCTGTAATGTTAAACCATATCGAGACATATACGAGAAATTATCACTTAAAAATCACTATTCAAAATTTCAATTGATTATTAATAGTTCGAAAATTTGCCTTCATAACCTTGATATGTAAATCCCCTTAGACGAAATTTTGCATGTTATGAATAACAGACAACAAGGTCAATGTTGTCTATAAATCATTGATAACTGAAGTTGTACCTCTGACTACATTATACAATCGCAAAAAACTATATTATCATTAATAAAATATTTACATCTAAATTCATCCTAAGAGACCTTAAAACAAGGTTAAAATTTACTCCATCTTCAAACAAATATACAAATAAGGAAAAAATACCTTGTCTCAAATTACTTTTTCTCAGACGATAACACTGATTTTAAAACAATGCCAGTTATAAATAGAAACAATGCCACTTAAAAACAGAAAAATCAGAAATAGGAATATATAAATAATATGATTTTAACTTGAAATTTAATGAGAGTATACAAAATGTGATCACTGATGCATTGATAATAAGTTAGAGATAACCTTTAACTAGAATGTATACAAAATAATTCACTTGATATCAAAAAAATATTCGCTTAGAGGCGATTCTGTGAAAAAGTAATCAGCGAGGAAATGGATGACATAACGGAAAGAGATATAGAGCATCATTGGGAAACAATAAAGACAATAATGAATACTGCAGCCAAAAAAACCAGTAAAGATGGAAGAAAGAAACTGAAACCATGGTTTGATGATGAATGCTTGCACGAAATGGATAAAAGAAATAAACTAAGATTAAAGACTCTAACAACAGAAGTACACGATGCTAAAGAAAAATACAGCGAACAAAAGAAAAGAACAAAGAGTTTATTGAGAAGGAAGAAGAGGGAGTACAATGAGCGAATACTGCAAAATGTAGAAGATAATTACAGAAATAAAGATCTGAGAAACCTGTATCAAGGAGTCAAAAGAGAAAAAAGAGGATCCAATTCAAATCCCGTATTCATTAGAAATAAAGATTGAGAAATGCTACTGGGCGAAAAAGAAATTTTAGAGCGATGGAGAACATACTTCGAATATCTTTTAAATGGGCGAAGAAATGAGGATGAAGAACTGGATAATGAAGAGAATGTAGGAACAAATTCCGAGCTGCACTCGAAAGAACCTCCTCCGAGTAGAGATAAAATATATTATATTATAGCTAATCTAAAGAACAATAAAAGTCCGGGAAGTGATCACATAACAGCGGAATTGTTCAAATATGGAGGAACGCGATTAGGTGATGAAATGGAAAAACTACTGCAAAACATATGGGTAGAAGAACGAACACCGACAGAGTCGACCAACGCTATAATATTTCCTATAGATAAAAAAGGGAATGAAAATGAATGCCACAACTATAGAGGAATAGCACTATTAAAATTTGGAAAATATAATCGGAGAATACCAATGTGGATTTAGACGAGGTAGGAGCACAGTGGAGCAAATCTTCATGCAACGAGAAATACAGGCTTAGAGCTATCAATTTGGAAAACAGACGATGGTGCTATTCGTCGACTTCAAACAAGCATTCTATGAAGTAAAAAGAAAGGAACTGTACAAAGCTCTGGAAGACATAGGAATAAGCGGGAAACTGATCAGAATGATTCGGCTAACACTACAAAGTACCGAAAATGAAGTAAGAAGAAATAACGGTGTGTCATAGAAATTCATCGTCACTGAAGGCGTAAGACAAGGCGATCCACTGTCATCTATTCTCTTTAGTCTGTTATTGGAAAAAGTAATTCAAGAAGCAGGCATAAATAGGTCTGAACTTATACATCATAAGAGACATCAATGTTTAGCATTTGCAGATGACATAGCAGTATTAGCGAGAAATAAAGAGGAAATGAGACAGGTAATAAAAAATATTGCAGAAAAAGCAGAAAAAAAGGGCTCTATATCAATGAACTGAAAACAATATACATGGAATGAACAGATCGAGACTTTATAAAAGGGAATTATTTAACAGCAGAAACAGCCGAAGGAAAGATATATAAATTTGAAGAAATAGATCGATTCGAGTACCTTGGAACAATAATCACACGAAACCCCAATATAGGGGAGGAAATCAAAAACAGAATAATGCGTGGCAATAATTGCATTTATGCCGAATAGATTATTGAAAATCAAAAATATATCAAGGAGTGCGAAAATCAGGATTTACAAGACTGTAATTAGGCCTATAGTTACATATGCCTCAGAAACATGGACATTAAACCAAAAAGAACAAGGAATGCTACAAATATGGGAAAGAAAACTATTGAGGAAGATATTTTGGGAAAAATTACAAAATGGAATATGGATGAGGTGGACAAGCAAAGAGCTCGAAAAATTATATAAAAATCCGGGTATTATTGGAATGAAAAAATCTCAAAGACTAAGATGGTTAGGACATATAGAAAGAATGGGAACAGGGAGGCTACCGAAAATATTGATATATAGTTCTATAAGATGAATGAGAAGCAGAGGTAGACCCAGAACAAGATGAAAAGCGGAGGTTGAAGAGGACCTACGAAGACTCAATATCAGAAATTGGAAAAGTAAGACAAATGACAAGATGGGATGGAGGCAAGTCGTCAACCAAGCCATGGAAGGGTTAAGTTATTAATGTGCAAATTGGAAATAGGTGCAGAACACAAGAAATTTTGGAACGAACCGAAGTAGTGGGCATTCTAATAGTATGTGCGAAAGTGGTAATTGAACTTAATAGATTGTCGCAGAAGAGTTTTGTATGGAACTCCGAGCACCCACCGGTAGTGTTGAAACTTCAGCCATGGACCTACACGGTCTGTAGTGCTAGTATACATACATACATGGGAATACCCTGGATATCTTTTTCGCAATTAAGATCAGTATAACTGTACAATGATATAGAAAATTAGGAAAACTATATCTGCTGATCTTTACAATTATCACTTAAGAAGACAGTTTAAAAGTGGAGAACTCCCTAGATTTAACTGTTCATTGACGACTTCATATTGTGGGTTTCTTAAGTGTCTTCTAATTACCAATTCTTCGAGGAAATCCAGTTCTTGTTTCTTATCACAAATATGTAGTACATCTAGTTCTGCGTTAGGTGTCAGTTAATGATTGGTGTCAAGTATATATTTTGCGTAGTAGGATTTATCTGGTTGTTTTAATCTGTGACCTCGTAAGTGTTCATTGTCACGGATTTCAAAATTTCTGAGGGTTTGACCTAAATATATAGCATTACAACCTGAATAGCGTTTCTTGTAAGAGTGTTCTTCTGATTCCATTCGGGTGATATTTTTTCAGGAATATCCCTATCGATATGGTGGCATCATAACTCAAGAAGTGAATTTTAAATTTCAAAATTAATTTTCCCAGTTATGATGACCCAAATTTGAAAAATATGGCTAAATAGAGACCCTTACGACCCCCTATCTTTTTTAAAATTTTCGAGGGGGTGCTAGTGGGGAGATAGTATATTCATACTATAAATTGTCAAATTAAGAGCATAAATCAACCTAAGTAAGGTTTTTTCCAATAGTACACAATAACATCAAACATGGATTTATTCCATACATATCGACCCCAGTGTATAAATATTGAATCCAAACTGGACTAGCAATACAACATGAGTTAAGGATTTATTTTCATTTTAAATTCAGATTCATATTGTCCTGTATATGTTTCCTTATTTCCGTTGATAAATCTATCATACAGGAATAATTGTGAATATTTGAAACTAAATGAGTCTTACTAGAATGATTGTAACATTCGCCGAGATCAAGGATATCTTTAATAGATATCGGAATGCCGCAAATTGTGATATTTCTTTGTTACTATAAAAGCTGCTGTGCGAAACAGCACGTAGATAGTATTTCGCAGTCGTAAGCATGATCTAATTATCTAACACGTGTTTAGGTATCTCTTCCCGGTCATATATTTGTTTCAAAAGACTCCTAATCTTGATTAGAGGAGATGACTGGACATTAATTACTTATTTCCATTTTCTTGATAAATTTAATTAACTTTAATGAGATATTGTAAAAAATTCTGTTATAATTGAATCTATATATTTAAAATAATGAATATTCATTTATTACAGCAATATAAATGTAAAAATAAGCAAACAAAAATTTATAAATTAGTTTCTAGTAACTATTTTTAACATTAAAAGCAAGGCTTGAATCCACTAGAATAGTCTTTTTGACGGTTCTCCATTATTTTATTAAAATATATTTCCAGAACCATTATTCTCATAATTTAAGTGGAGTTTTCATCTCAATAATAGGTCAGTTAACCCTAGAGTGGTAGCGTCAGGTCCGTCCGGCCCACGGAGTTTTTAATATTTTTAATGCTTTTGCCAGAGAGAGCGTTGATGTCTGTGCGCCTCAGTACCTTCAAGTTAGATTAAAATGTACGCTAATTAGTACTTTCAGCGCTGTGAAGTGAATAGTATCGATTCTAGGACTGATAAGTTTTATTTTTGTTCACCAAAGTAATTCATATTATAAAATAGCTATACACAGGTACTATAACTATTTGTTTCTTTGGAATAATTGATCCTTACGTAAGAGAGGAAGAGAGGTTGAGAAAATTGTTTGAAGAAGTAGACAGTGACGAAGCTTTTTCGGGTTCAGACGATTTCGTAGCTGATGCTGATATATATCTCAGTGACCACATATCTGACAGTGAAATTCAACCTGAAGATGATGCAGTAATGCAAGAATTACCTGTTCATCCAAGTGCTGGGAGCCGCAGTCATTTATATTTTAATTCAAAAGATGGTACAAAGTGGAACAAATATTGTTTTCCAAAAAATGTTCGAACTTGACAGAATAACCTAATTGTTAGATTACCTGGAGTTATAGGACCTGCTAAAGATGCTTCGTCTCCGATAGACTGTCTTTTTTTTGATGATACTACACTAAATGAAATTGTACTAAACACCAATACATATATATATATATATATATATATATATATATATATACAGGGTGTCCCAAATAAGAGTGACTGATTTTAAACATAAATGCCCAGCTTATTAATTGCTCCAAAGAGATGGGGTTTTCACTAGTTTCACTAGTTTATCAAAGAGATTTTTTTAGGCTTGGCAGGCATTTCATCTCATCAACACAGGGTGTTTTACTAACGTTGGTCAAATTCAAATGGAAAAATATGTATTATTTTAAATGGAACACCCTATAATTTTTGATCTCATTCGAAAGAGCAATCATTCGCCTTTCCAAAAATGTATAGTTTTCGATCTTTGGTTTCATTAACAACAAAGATATTCGAGGTTTCATGTAGTAGTACATTTTTAATTAGTAGTTTTATATGAATGTATTTTGATGCCTAAAATCAACTCATGCTGTGACCGTTTGACGCATAACAATAAAATCCGCAATTTTGACAGTAGGGACCAAGAAAGATGACGTTTATGCCATCTGCCGTGAAAAAACACAAACAATGTGATTAGTAGTATTAGTAGTTTTGTATAATCAGAGTTTTTAAATGTTCATTTTTTAAAACTGATATTAAATGTTTGTGATTTCGTTATCAAAAGTATCTTTCTGTATTCATGGCTGTTCAAATATGCTGTATAAGAATACTACGCAGTTGAAATTATATAGTTTTCCCGAAAGTCCATTGAACACTGCATGGATAACCTTAAAACGTCAAAAATGTACTACTACATGAAACCTCGAATATCTTCGTTGTTAATGAAACAAAAGATAGAAAACTATACATTTTTGGAAAGGAGAGTGATTGCTCTTTCGAATGAGATCAAAAATTATAGGGTGTTCTATTTAAAATAATACATATTTTCCCCTTTGAATTTGACCAACATTAGTAAAACACCCTGTGTTGATGAGATGAAATGCCAACCAAGCCTAAACAAGTCTCTTTGATAAACTAGTGAAACTAATGAAAACTCCATCTCTTTGGAGCAATTAATAAGCTGGGCATTTATTTTTAAAATCAGTCACTCTTATTTGGGACACCCTGTATATATATATATATATATATATATATATATATATATATATATGTTTCCCGCCACTATAGGACTTGGAATATTTCGTTTTTTAATGAGGTGTTTACGAAATGATGATATTCGAACGAGAGAAATTTGGAAAACGGAGGATAATCTAGCACCAGTCAGACAATTATTTCAAAATATAATAACGAAAAATGTCAGAAGCACTACACAGTGGGTAGATATGCTAGTCTTGATGATATGTTATTGGCAATTAGGGGTCGCTGTAGGTTTAGGATGTATATCCCGAACAAACCGACAATATATGGAATAAAAGTTTTTTCATTAGTCGATTCGCGCACATTTTATACATATGATATGGAAGTCTACTGCGGCACACAATCAGAAGGCCCATTCGCAGTTAGAAATGCCACTACTGATGTTGTAAATAGAATGTGTTCTCCCCTTCCAAAATCTAGCAGAAATATTACAATGGACAGTTGGTTAACATCTGTTCCAGCTGCCAATGATTCAGAGATAACGTCGAAGGAATATATATCTATTTTGTTATTTTGTGATGGTTTATGATAGAATTAAAATTTGTGCATGCTCGTTTCTGTTATTTTTAATTTAATCGCGACAAAGGCTTAAAAAGTAAAACATAATAAATTTTTTCAGACTTTTTGACAATAGAAATAAAAATTGGCAAAGTAGTTCATAAACATTAAATAATATATATTTTCTCGATTTTTTTGTTTTATTCAAAGTATAAACAAAGGAATCGTGTGAAAAAACTAACGAAAATACATTATGTTCAACAAAACTGCAATTCTTGCAAACGTATGATCTGCAGTCGCCGCACATGGGTCGAGTACATTTGCTGAATGAAATTTTCGTTTTTCTGTCGTTCTTCCGATCACATATACCACATCTCTCTCGTTTCTGGTTCTCAATATTCAATTCTTTCCTCTCATCCAGAGGTAGAGGCTTATTGATTATTCTACCAATAGCTAAACGAAGCTCCCTAGGTAATCGAAGATTGCACAGTCTCATGTTGAGGAATTCTTCGCAAGTATTTTGTAAAAGTCTTTTCTGTACATGACTTTGTTCTTCTTGTAATATCCATGTAAAATATGAGCATTGACAGCTTCAATATTCAATATTGTAAAAAAATTGTCATGGACCATCGCCTAGTTCGCCTGTTTGTGGAATATGTGGTACATTTTTGATCTAGGGCAATGGGAAGATTTGAAATCGGTGAACATTTCGATAAAAGTCGAGACATTAATAGTGCTCCACAGAGGTATGTAAATAGATTTTAGCGCAGCTACGCGGGATTTTCCACAAAGTAAATCACACGCGATGTGACCGTGATCATTGATAGAACGTAAATATATAGTGCATATATACGACTTTTCGCTCGAATCCGAAAAGGCATAAGTTTAAAGGTTACGAGAATTGTTTACTGATATATGTCTGGGTATTTGCAAAGATTAAATTCCATATGAATCAGTTTGAAAATTACGCCATAGTGGACAAAGTTCAACAAAAATTGGCTCGTTTTGCTTTTTCATTGGTCCATTCCAATTGTTGTAGCCATACAATTTGCATAAGGCGTTTTGCACGTATTAAAATTGGGCCCAATAGAGAAAGAGGATCGAAAATTTTGGCAATAAAAGAAAGTATGTTCCTTTTAGTTATAACACCAGAGTTTGAATTTATCTCTTGGCCTTTTTATCGAAAAACATCAAAAGAAGGAATCCAACTTACACCCAACGTTTTAGTAGAAGAGCCATCCGTTATTATATACTGTGTAACTGAAATCAAAGATATGTTATTACTTTTCCGCCGACCTATCTAATATGCGAGAAAAGTATTGGTTTACCCACAAAAAAGTTGGAAATTTGAAATTTTTTTTTGAGTTATTTTTACGTTATCCATCAACAACAACACGAAAAAACGGTTTTTAGAAAAAAAATCCTGTGTGTATGTCGTCGTCGTTGTCGTTGTCGTCGGCCACTTTTCCTTGCAAGTCTTGTTAGCACGATACAGCCTCCGGAGTGCAATAAGTCACGAATTTTATGATTGAATATTGTTAAGGACATTTCACAGATAAACCCTATTGATTTTCAACTCACCAGAGCCAGTACAACGGGTGCTATGGTACTTGAAATACGACATTTTGTCGTTTTTCGAGAAATTTCAGTTTGTTAGCACGATACAGCCTCCGGAAATCAACAAGTCACCAATTTTATGATCGAATATTATTCAGAGCATCTCACTGATGAACCCTATTGATTTTCAGCTCACCAGAGCCAATAAAACCGGTGCTACAGTACTTTAAGTACGATATTTTTGTCATTTTTGGAGAAGTTTCAGTTTCTTAGCACGATACAGCCTCCGGTGTATATACAAGTGATGAATTTTACGATTGGATATTATTCAGAGCGTCTTGAAGATGAACCCTATTGATATTGAGCCCACTAAAGCCAGTACAACGGGTGCTGTGGTACTTGAAGTACCAAATTTTTGTAATTTCTGGAGAATTTTCAGTTTGTTAGCACGATACAGCCTCCAGAGGGTATACGATTGATCAACTTTATAAATAAGTATTGTTCAAGGTGTCTCACAGATGTACCCTATTGATTTTCAGTTGACTAGAGCGAGTACAGCGGGTCCTATAAAACTAGATATACTACATTTTTGTTTATTTTTGGAGAAATTTCGGTTTGTTAGCACGATACATCCCCCGAAGTGTATACAAGTAACAATTTTATGATAGAATATTGTTCAGGGCCACAGATGCGGAAAAGTTAGTTTTAATCTTTAGAACCGTTTATTTAAAAAATTACTATTATTGTACTGAAATTTACGTAAAACATACTCTAATAGAAGAGTGGATAAGTTTATGCGAATTTTAATTAGGTCTTCGCTAGTCGAAACACCTGTTAACACGTCGTCCATATACATATCTTTATTAATTATATCCTTTCGATTGGATATAGAATGTTATAATTTCGGGCTTACCAGATTCTCTGTCTTCACATTGGGTGTGGTGCATCGAAGATATTAGCACAACTGCCTTCCCTATCTTTGGTACGAATGAAACAATGGTGTAGTTGTTGGAAAAACCATAAATGGAATATCCTTCTGCTCTTTGCCGATTTGGAAGGAATTCTTTAGAAATCTCTTTTTTGTTGCGTTTCAGCGTGCCAACATAGGTGAGACCTCTTTTTCTCGGTTCATCCACGACTTCCATTGATGAAAACCAATCGTCTGCTGTGACATTTCGGTTTGAATTAACAATTGGACGAGTGAGTCTTCACACAGCCTGTGTTGGTTTCAAGAAACCTATCTCTTCATTTGTCAAGGAAAAACCATCGGTATCCTTACCACTGTAAATGTATCCATTATAGAAATAGTGGGTACGTACATCTGTTAGGGCCATCACTTTTATTCCGTATTTTCGAGGCTTATTGGTAATGTACATACGGAACCTACATCTGCCACGAAATCCTATCAGCATTTCGTCGATACATGTTAATTCCCCCATAGAGTAACACATTTGACAATTTTCGACGAAACTTTGGAATATACAGGACACAGCTGCAGTTCGGTCATTACTTTGGCGTTCTTCTCTAACTTGTGCATTGGCGAACCTAAATCCAAAGCAACTGGGTTTATATAAAATACTTGCAAGTTACTAGTCAGTCAACAAACCTTAGACATGCAAGCAGCACGTATACTCTTCTCAAAGACATAATTCATCTAAATGTATCACGTCCAGTTCCGTCCGTTGCAAACATTTCCTGAAGGTCTTCATCATTTGACTTGAAGACTGCAGTGTAATACAAAATAGCGAGAAATGCCCTGAACTCTTCCTTTGTCAGCTCCCTTAATTCTGTTCTATCAGGATCGCTGAAGTTATCTTGGAATAACAATATCTTTTCGTTTGTCCGAAGAATTATTTCATTTTCCATATCCTCTGTGAAAAGAAAACTCCATATTTTTAACGGATCAGCGACATCACCAAATTTTGTAGGACCTTTCAGACCCGGAAGAATTTTTACCAGATTGTGTTTTTTTATTCTTATATCCAAATTTGGGTTGGCAGGAACAGACGACCACTTATATCGATTTTTACCGTAATAAAACTAGTTACTTCTTATTGTATCTGTACTCTCTCCGTTCTCGCTGCTTTTCTTACTTTCTTGATTTTCACTTTCGTCCTCCTGTTCCCTGATTACAGAATCAGAGTTACGATCACTTTCTGGGGTAAAATCAGTGTCTCTGTGGTCTTCATAATCACTTAACTCACTTCCAACTTCATCAAACCACTCATTTAATGTTTCCTCAAAATTATAGTCTCCGAAACGCACTTTTTTAAAAGTACCCGCCATCTCAACAATATAACACTAGTAGCTTTGTGGTGCCACACACACTCCTGTTGTCCGCTATGAACGACAATACTGACTGAAAACAAGCGCGCATCTAGCAGTTACTTATTGGTATCCTAGCTTGAATGTATATGACGCGGCGACGTCTAAATGTTAAATAGGCACACTTTAGAGAGGCTTGAATAGTGCTGAGGGTCCGGTAGACCCCACAATGCTAGTTACGGGTTGAGGTTCATATTCAAGCCATAATGGATACTTGTTTCATACACTTTTTGGACCATTCTTCACAGGTCATTTATACTTTCTGCTGGCAATACGGTATCATCTGCGCATCGTAAATTGTTTATAGGAACTCCGTTCACTACTACTCCAGCTGCTTCATTGTGTAATGCTTCCCTCATGATGACTTCCGAGTACATATTAAACAATAGCGGAGAAAGTGTACACCCCTGTCGTACACCACGTTTGATGTTGATATTCTCTGTGTATTTATTATCTATCTTTATGTTCGCTGTTTGGTCGTAATATAGGTTTTCAATCATTCTGGCATCTCTGGTATTTATTTGCTTTTCTCTCAGAATTTTGATAAGTTGTTCGTGACGGACTCTGTCAAATGCATCCTCATAGTCCACAAAGCAGGCGTACACATCCTTGTTAACGTCCAAACAGCGTTGAGTCAACACGTTTATACCAAATAATGCTTCTCTCCATTACGGAACCCGAACTGTGTATCGCTGATGTCGTTATCCAGTTTTTTATACACACGGTTGTGAATTATTTTCAGAAATAATTTGAGTATACGGCTCATTAGGCTTATGGTCCTATGATCTTTACATAATCTTGCGTTGGCTTTCTTGAGAATCACGATGAAGGTGGACACCAACCAGTAATTTTGTATCGTTCCTGATCTGTATATCGCATTGAAGAGCTCAGCAAGTGCATACAAGCTATGCTCCTTAAGCAGTTTTATCATTTCAATGGATAGTTCGTCTGGACCAGGTACTTTCCCGTTCTTCATGTTCTTCAGCGCATATTCTATTTCATCTGTTGTTATTTCTGGTCCGGTTGCTATATCATTTTCTTGTGGTAAGGGGCTATTTCTGTTATCTTCGAACAGCGTTTCGATGTATGTTTTCCATGTCTTAAGCTTTGATGTCAGCTCCACCACTATGTTCCCCTTATCATCCATCAGTATATCTGCGTTCTTCTTTTTATAATTTCCAGTGATCTCCTTAACCTTTTTATGTATATTGAAGGAGTCATGTACTTTTTGCAGTTTTTCAATTTCGGCACATTTTTCATTCAACCATTGTTCTTTCGCTTCTTTTACTTTCTTTTGTATTTCCCGATGTATACTTTTATATCTGTTGTTATCAGTGGTTTTAGCCTCTCTTCTTGTTTTAATTAATTCGATAATTTCATCGGTCATCCAATCGTTTTTCTTTTTCTCATTCATTCGCCCCGCTCAACTCTTTGTTCTCTATTTCAAGAATCGTGTTTTTAATTTTCTCCCATTCGCTGTTCATGTATCCCTTATCTCTCCTGTGTGCTGTGTGTAACTCTTCTTCAAGTCGTTCTTCAACCCTTGATCTAGTTTCGCTGTTTCTTAACCTTGTGACGTTCATTTTGTTACTCTTTTTGAGCCGTTTGATACGTTTTAAAGTTAGGTTGAATGTTGCAACTCCAAGGATATGATCCGATGCCATGTCTATTGATATTGCACCACTGCAAAACGTTGTCTAATGTTGATTGTTAGTGAAAACAGTTAACAATATCTTCTATCGATGTATAGTTTTTTATGTCATCCGCAAATAGTAAATAAGGAACTGATATAACTCTTGTTATATCGGTAATAAAAATAACAAATAATAAGGGACCTAAGTTAGACCCTTGGGGAACACCAGACTTAACCGCGTAGGTGAATGATTTTGACCCCAAATATTCAACGTATTGAAACCGGTTACTCAAATATGCTTTGGAAATATGTAAAAGTTTACCGATAATCCAAAACATAACAATTTATCCAATACAACTTAATGGTCGAGTTGATCAAAAGCTTTTCTAAAATCTAATTAAAGGACATCCACCTGCCCACGATTATCCGAATCACTGCAAATAAATTGATTGAGACACGCTGAATTTGGTATTGCAAGATCTATTTTCCATAAATCCATGCTGGTTTGCGGAGATAGAGGATCTAACATTTTTATATATAAAATTCCTAATTATAATTTCTAAGATTGCAATAAATTGAAACGGCACGATAATTTTCAATTGTAGACTTGTCACCTTTTTTATGAATAGGACATATTCTTGCTGTTTTCCATTTTGTTGGAAAATTAGAAGTTTGGAGAACAAGATTGAATACAAACGATAACGGTTCAGATAATACTCCAATACAATCCGTAACAACTAAGCTTGGAATGAGGGCAACACCAGAGCAGTTAGTTTATCTTATAGCTTTTTTGTTGCTGCGATAATATCATTTTCTGTAATTCAACATAAACTTAAACCATCAACAAATACATCCAATTCGCTTTTTTGAAACGGTCGGTCAATGGAATCTACATAAACACTACTAAAGAAGTTAGCAAAGACATCCACTATGTCTTGCGGAGATTCCTACATGCCATTATTGTCTTTCATCACACTTGGAATTCGAGTCTGCTCTGTTTTACTATGTATATAAGCCCAAAAAGAAGAAGAATCTTGTACATTATTATTCTCAGCTTTTGCAATGAAATTGTTCTATGAAATTACACTCTTTATTCTTTGAATTTATTATAATAGAACATAGTTGAATATGTTTTATATCTACTATAGGCGAACTTTTTTTTAAATCCACGGAGGATATGTGCGATTACTCAATTCTCTCAGTGGTAAGTTAATTGTACGAAATTCAGACCCTGCACCAAATTCGGACACTTTCCATGTTAATTGCTAGAATAATATTTCAGTTTATAAAACGATGATTTAGACACATGTCGAGCCATCTAAGATCATGTGGTCATAATATATTTCGAATGTTAGGCTAGCCAGCCATACAAATCATTTCTAGTAGCTCGTTGAAACTGACACGGCGTAGACTGGTGTGTTGTGTTATAAGCCTAACGACTTTTCGTTATATTTTCAGGTAAGATTATTATTACATTTTTGTTGCAAAAACATATTTTATTATTGTAGTATGTCTTTATATGATAATTGTACATGATTTTGAAGAAATAATTACTTTTTTATATTATCACCTCGAATTATTAGGGTATCGGTATTACGGCCAACCGAAATAACTATTCCTGAATTCGGACACGGGGTGTCCGAATTATGTTCATATTCCAATATTTTTAATTACGTATTTTACATCTTTTTCTGATAAAAGGAGCATTGTATTTCACGTTCTCCGTTCATTTTTGTAAATAAAAGTATGGTGTCCTAATTCTGATACGGGGTGTCATAATTACACACAATGATGTCCGTTTTATGTACATGTAATGTTATCTTAAAGAAAAATTGTAAATATTTATCAGACACACTAATATCCGCATTAGAAGCTATAAAAAATGGAATGGCTATTAAAGCTGCAAGTAGAGAATATATTATTCCCAAAACTACCCTTCACTCAACATTTTATGGAAAGTATCCTGTTGAGTATAAAGCTGGAGCCCCTACAACTTTATCGAAAGAAGAGGCAAAGCAAAGTGGATAATAGCGGTAGCTAAAGTAGGATTTCCGGTAACCAAGGAACAACTACTTGAAAATGTATGTGTGCTTTTAAAAATAAAGAAAAAAACATATCCCTCTTTAACCTTTATGTGACTGAATAGGTACCCGGGTACCTATTCAGATTTTAGATATAAATACTTTTTTTGTTTAAATTCTTTGAAGTGTGTGATTTCGTGACATTTCTAATCTAGGTTTTTTCTACACAATGTTACAATAGAAATAATATTTTTACGCTATTTTAGAAATAAATAAGGTCCAAAGTTTTTTCACCCAGAAATAACGGTGTAGGTACCTGGGTACCTCTATCAGTTTTAAATGCAAATAGATATTTTTTATAGCCAGAATGAAAACGCGAAGTTTATCTGCATATATTTATTTATATAAATGGTAACAAAAAAACAAAAAAATCTTACATATAAGGTCAGTTGGTTTTTTGGCAACATTTTTTACATATAGTTTGATCTACAGAGTGTTCATTACAAACTGGCTTACAGCAGGATTTACACGCTTTACGAGTCTTCCTTTGTTTGAGCTTTAATTCTCGACAAATTTGGCAGCTACCAACAACCATAACACGCCCAGAAGCATCCCGTCTTGGTTGTTCTCCGGCTGGAGTAACAATGGGCTCGATTATTTGTCGACCAAGAACCATTTCTAGCGACTGACGTGTGAAATAATTACCAACAACTTTTGGAATAAGGGATCGCATTTGTATAGCGGGCAAGCACATGTCATGAGCAAGATCTTTTAGAAATCTTCGACGTTGATCAGTTGCTCTAAAATTTGGATTGTGTTCCTTGTAAATACAATAAGAAGCCAAGCCACCAACATCTATTGTGTTGAAAAAAAATGCCAATGGCCAACGATTTGTTCTACGTTTTACTGTATACTCGCCTAGCATCTTATCCATGGTGTCAACGCCTCCTTTTGTTTGATTATAATATTTTATTATTTCAGGCTTCGCCACGGTAGTATCATCTACTTGGCCTGTAGTGTGTATCGTTGATAAAAGAATAACAGATTTGTTTTTCTTTGGAACAGAGGAACATATTGTTTCATCTTTGTTGAATGCGAAAATGGTTGAGTATATAGGCCTGTCTTTAGATGCCTGCATATTTGGTGGTAAAAATGCCTTATTTTTCCTGAGAGTCCCTACCAAAGTCATCTTCCATGAATTCAAAGTACGGGCCAATTGCAGACTTGTAAAAAAATTATCCGTTGTTACATTTCTTCCCGAACCCTTATACTTTGCCACTAGATCCAAAACTGTACGCTCACCGACATTTACCTGTCGTTCACCATCTAATGGTTTTCCAGTGTATAGTTGACCTTGTAAAGGATAAGCATTTGCCGCATCGCAAGCCCAAAAAATTTTTATTCCATATTTTGCGGGTTTCGATGGAATGTATTGGGTAAATTATGTCCCCTGTAAGGAAACAATTGTTCGTCTACTGTTATACATTCTTTTGGCTTGTAGTTCTTTGCCAAATTTGAATTTAGCATAGTCCAAATATCTCGAATTGGGGCAGATTTATCATTTTTGGCACGTTCGGCACGTGTGTTCTGATCATCAAAGCGAATAAATCTGAGAAACATTTTGAACCGATCTCGAGACATGGCCGCTCGAAATAGGGGTAAGGACTCTAGTTTCCACATTTCAGATACGTGTTCCCTATTAGACCTGTGTACGCCAGCAGCAATAAGAACTCCTAAAAATGCATCTAATTCTACTTCAGTAAATGGAATGGATACTTTCGGGCTTGGTGTGTTGGGAGGTGGATATTTATCTGCCAATTTTCGGTTCCATTCGTCCGTTACTTTTCTACCTTTTTTGTTAGAATGCCTTAGAATTAAGGTACACATTTCTGGAGATATAATAGACTTGAAAATTTCTCGAGCCGTGTATGAACGACTAAAGGATGATGCGCCACTTTTTTCGTGCAGAATATTACGATCTATTGTTTGCCTTTGTATTGATGATGTGTCACTCCACTGAGTGCCATCCTTGCCAGCCCAAGTTGTTTTTGTAGGCGCTTCTTCTTCGTCAACGTTTTCATCGGAATCAGTATATTCTTGCTCCACTACAGGCTCCTTTCCTATATCAGATTCCTCGGATTCTCCACCTGATAACAATTGTGGAATATATTCGTCTTCATCGGACGCAACAAATGGCTCTTCATCAGACAAATGTTCTACTGCTTCTCGTAATTCTGCAGAGGTCAGCCTGAAATAACATATTTCGAATTACCTTTATTAGTATAATTATTGTTCTTGTTTCTTTGTAAGATAAAAAAAAACTTCCACTCCACTGCGGCTCCTACACACATAGACCACAGGTAAGCAAAATAACATGACAGTTTTCATTATTCATACACTACTAAAATCAGAGAATCGTCTTATTTCTTACCTTTTATTTCGCCATCTTGGTTTCGCAAAATTGGCTTGGCTTGAACCAGCCTTACTATCAGACATTCTAAAACAAAATTTAACAAATACGCTTAATCACCCGCAGTTGTTTATTCGACAAACTCAAACATGCAACTGACCTGTAACTAGGAATAAATTCAGTTGATGTCGCTGCGCTGTTGCCATTTAAACAAAGTCTTATTTAGTCAAATACAGATAAGTTAGAAATTCATAAATCACGTATTGTGTACCTATAAATACATATATGGAGTTTTTTGATAAAAACAGGTATTTTGCGTTTATATTCCAAATTATTATACAGTAGGTACCCAGGTACCTACGCCGTCGTAAGAAGGTGTTTTTCTTCCCAGTCACATAAAGGTTAATCAAAAAAAAAACTGGCCTACCTGGCAAACACTGGTATGAATGATTTCTGCGACGTCATAAGAAAATCTCTACACGAATGACTCAAAATTTAGTTCACGCTAGGGCTCAAATCACTGAACGAAGCCTTCGCAACTTATTTGTAGAAATTGAATCATATTTTCTTGCCGAAAATTTGATGGAGATCACACAAGATCCTAGACGAACATTTAACGCAGAGGAGACTGCTTTTTTCTTATGTCCAAGAGGATCAAAAGCTCTTGCACTCTAAAGAAGTAGAAACGTTTACAACAGTACAGCTAACAATGAGGAATGTTTAACAACTCTTGTTACGGGTAATTGTCTTGTTCCAGAAGAACCCTTTTTTTCACATACTTATGTTACTTACCTACTGTTTTTATTTTATAGCAAATGCGGCAGGAGAGTTAGCGCCTCCTATTGTGATGTTCCCCTATGAAACAATTCCACAAAGTGTTGTTGCACTAATGCCAAACGGATGGGCCTGGGAAAGTCGGAGTCGAGTTGGATGACAGGCGAAAGTTTCTTTAAATATACGTCAAATATTTTTTACACATGGATTCTCAAAAATAACATACCATTACCTGTAATATTTTATCTAGATGGGCACAAATCGCAATTGACATTGCATCTTAGCAACTTTTGTTCAGGAAAAGTTATCATTTTAATTAGTGTGTTCCCTAATTGTACTCATATACTGCAACCTATGGATGTAGGGGCTTTTAAACCTCTCAAAACTGGCTTTAAAAAAGCGTTTGCTAAATTTAGAATAGACACTAATGAACAAAAAATTCGAAATGACAATTTTGCTCCGTTATTGGATACTGTAATTAAAGACGTCATTACACCTACAATGGTGCAAATTGCCTTTAAAACTTGTGGATTATTTCCATTTGATGCAGATGCAATAGATCATAGTAAGCTGATAACTGCAATAGTTGAAACAAATACTACAATTACAGACAATGCAGGGAAGCTCCAAACTCTGGAGAATGTTGAATTCAATACACACCATTTGAATTTCATTGAGACATTTTTTGAGAAAGGTACACTTGAGAAACTTAAACTTTCTCTTTCCACTGTGAGTGAATGGCTAGTTCCAATACAAGATGACTTTATCTAATTTATGGAAATATTAATACAGCATGTCGAAGAGAAACCTTGAGCAGATAATACACAAAATAGAAACAATACTAATGACAACTTGCAAGTTGCAGACAATGTACCAAAATATTCTTTTGTTTTAGAAGTCGAGTGGCTCGATGAGTATTTGTTCATGACAACTAACGAGAACATTGAAATTATTGGATCATTAGCAAACGACACCGGAGGTAACAGTATTGAAACTAATGAAGAAATATTGATGGAATTGGTAGTATGTAAAAAACAAGGAATAGAAATAGAACAGTGAATCAATACAGGTACGAGCGAAAAAGAAATACGACCGGAATCATTAGTGGAGGAAGATATGCTACGAGGGAGAGGGATGAAATCAAGTGATAAAGAACTAAGAGAAATGAGATTGGAGTTAGTAATAGTGGATGATACACTACAAGGAACAGAAATATTAAAGTCAAGCAATAATGAACTAAAAGAAACAAAACAGGAACCGGTAATAGTGGGAAGACCGATAGAAATAATGAAGTCAATCAATAAAGAAATAGAAATAAGGGGGAAATCAGTAATACAAACGGAAAGGTTGCAAACTACAGAAACAGTGATCCAAGTAGGAAAGGGAAGTTACCAAGATAAAAATAAAGTTAATTCAGTAGAAGAAAGTAACAACCATGGCTCGAAAGAAGTTAGAGAAAAAATTAATTTATTAGAAGGAAGTGATAACCAAAGCTCTAAAGAAGTTAGTTCTAGTAAATTTATAGTACCATCACCGTTTAAAGATATATAATATTGGCCTGAAAAATCAAAAGAGGGAGCGAAGAAAAAAACCTTAGTTGAAATACCTGCTGTTGCTAGTTCAGAACAGTGGAAGGTATTTTATAATGGTAAGAAACGGTCAATAGAGCAGATAGATCAGGAAAAAAAAATATGTGGAATTTGCGCGTGGAAAAGCTAAAAGAAAAGTCAGCAAAACCAAAATACCCAAGAAAACAGAAAATGAATAACGGATCCGAACTCAAAGAGACGAATTCAAATGAAAAAGATCCACAACAAAAGAGTGCCAACGAAAAAATGAATGCTCACGAGGACAAAATTATTGTAGACCTAGAGAAAAGTTTTAAGAATGGAGATTATGTTATTGTTAATTACATTGACCAAAAATTTCCAGGCATAATTCTTGAAATAAGTGACGATGAGAAGGCTTGCGTAAGTGATATGACCCCAAGTGGGAGCAGCTGGAAGTGGCATTCTAAAAAAAGATGTTATTTGGTACAAATTTAACGATATTGAAGAAAAAATTAGCTAACCTCTACTAATAAACAATAATAAAAGAGGTCTATTCAGGGTACCTGCAATTGAAAAGTTCATAAATATAAAATAATTTCAACTTTTCATAACAATTTTTACTCCCATGTCACAATTAGGTTAAGTTTGGGTCCGAAAAACCGACACTGTCCGTTTTTTGTAACTGGGGGTGTCATTTTTAGCACTTTAGTTGGATATCTGTGTCCGAATTAGAATCATGGTTTATACTTTTATATTTCATTTTTTAATAAAAAATTTGTTTTCCTGTATTGTTTTCAGTTCTTAACATAAATAAATTAAATGTTCAAGAAATCAGAATAATTTTTTTCATTAGGGTGTCACAAATACGAACAAAGTTACCAAGAAAGTGAGTAAAGATATTCCTTAAGATGTCCGAATTTGGTACATCCACCTGACCGCTTCGTGAAAACATTTATACAATTTTTCATACAATATGTCTCATGTACTATCAGCATCATTACAATTCTATAAATTTGACCGATCGATTCGACTAAACAAGATCATATAGCAAAGGAAAGTTGGCCCTTCTGAAATTAGAAAAAAACTTTCTTTAACAACCCTACTATTAATCAAGGCAGCGAATGTTATGAAATACTAGAAAGCCCCCCTTAAATTTACTACTTCCCCTATTCCGAAAGTCATATGACATAAGACTGGAAATGCTTACTTATACTTTAGAATACGAATTATGACCAGTTTTCCTCTTTATAGAATTTGCTTCTGATATGGGAAATAATACTTTATTCAAATGGTTATGAACAGGTATTTTGCAATCTTAAAATATAATAAATTTCAGCTTTTGGTGAAGTATGTTATTTCTATTTTTATTACATCAGTATCGGTACAAAAATTTGGTTTTTGGAAATTCAGCATCACACACTATTATTTTCTCTTCCTGTTTCCACATTGTCCTATCCTTTGACTATATTTCTTGACGACCTTCGATTTGTTCTTTAATTCTTGCTCTGAAAATGAAGAAATGAATACTAAAACGGTTAAAATATAACTAGAGAGGTTAATAATCTCTAGATAATTGTTGACCTTTATTGATCACATTGTAAGCGGAAAGTTGACGTCCCACTTAAACGGATGTTTCCCATTCAAAATAAGTGAAATTGCTTCAACTACTTTTTCAAATAAGTACATGCTTAATTAGTGATTCAACGCACGTTAACGTTCAAATATATTGTGTTCAGATTCACGATATTTCACGGAGATGGCTTGTATAGAACAAATTAACAGCAGAACATGTTTTAATAGTAAAACAAAGTATATGAAGTGGTAGAATTCATCAAAAAATCTCAATTGGGAAGCTCTATACCTAAGTAATTTGAAAATTAACGATAATGGTTTTTTTTCTCAACATTTCCAGTATTTTTTCTGGACTTCCTATCGAATATCATCTTCTAAAAGCTGTTAATCATTTCCCTTATCTACACATTTCTTCGTATTTGAATAGAGTCACAAGTGACAAAATCTGTTGAAATTTGAGTCCCATTTATTTGGTGTCATCACTTTAACATAGACGTAATAATCTCTTGGGACCAACATTTGAAAAGTGATAGTCTGGAAACAGATATTCGTTGAATATTTCTCAGAAAATTACAATATCTGGGCACTTCTAAAACTCAATGAATCGTTTGGTCAATCGATACAAAATATCTTACTACTCAGCTTCAGGAACGTAACGGAGAAGCTGAATCTAGAGAATGTGCAGGATATAGTGGCTCAATTAATTGATCTATGTCAGTGTTATTATTACATATTTATCATCCTGATTTGGATGTCATTATGTCCTTCATAATCGCACTCAGTGCCATTATGAACTCTGTACAAATTGTTAAATGCAGTCCAGCCGAAGACAAATAGGCTGAATTTTTAGAAAGTTTTTCCCGGGTACTTAAACTTGAACATGAAATGCCACCCAAAATGTTAGAGGACACTTTCTTCTTATTTTCTTTGGAATCTTCTATAAAGCTTTCTTAGAGCCACTATACCTCTTAACAGCTATTAAATCTGATCCTGAATCTACAACTAATGACGTAGATGATCTCCAATAACAGTGACCAGTATATTTTGATGAGTTAGAAGACTCATAAACGATGCTATATTACATGACATTTACCCAAAAGTATTAAGGCCCACTGGCTGCCTAGTACATTTTCTATTTCTGTTATCATCATAATCACACAGCTATATGTTCGTCCACTGCTGGACATAAGTCTCCCGTAAAGATTTCCATCTCCCCCTATCCTGTGGTGCATTCAACTAGTTGGTTTGGATGCGCTTCAGATCATCTGACCAACGAGTGGGTGGTCTGCCTCTGCTGCGGAAAGCGTGGTCTCTCGGTCTCCATTCAGCTATTTTTCTAGTCCATCTGCCGTCGTTTATTTCGACTAGGTGACCCGCCCAGTTCCATTCTAGAGTCGATTTTCTCGTGATGGCATCTGTTACTTCACTTCTCCTTCTGACCTCTGTGTTTGGAACTCTATCTCTCAGGGATAAGCCTAACATTATTCTTTCCGTGCTTCTTTGCGCTACTCTTATTTTGTTTACGGTGTTCTTTGTTAGAGTCAGTGTTTCGGGTCGGTAGGTTAGTACTGATAAAATACATTGGTCGAAGACTTTCTTCTTAAGACACGTGGGAATATCAGATCCTAAGATGTAGCTCAATCTTCCAAAGCCTGCCCATGTGAGATCTATTCTTCTGCCAATTTCGCAGGTTCTATTTCTGTAGCCACATATGATCGAGTATAATCTGTGGTCCTTGGACACATTGCTATATATCTTTCACCAATGAATTACAGTTACCTAATAGGAAATGTCAGTTATCTATCAATAAATGACAGTTAAGCATCAATAAAGGATAGTTATCTATCAATAAATAAGAGTTATCTATAAAAAATTACGGTTTTCTATCAATAAATACCAGTTACCTATCAATAAATGCCAGTTATGTGTGAAGAAATTACTGTAATATATCATTAGATGACGTAAATGGCAGTTATTATCCAATAAATGACAATTATCTATGAACAAATAATAGTTATCTATCAATAAATGCCAGTTATCTATCAATAAGTGACAGGTATCCATAAAAAAATAACAATTAGGTACCTGCCAATAAATAACAGTTACCTCCCTATAAATGACAGTTATCTATCAATAAATGACGGTTGTCTATCAATAAATGATAATTATCTATTAATAAATGTCATTTTTCTTTTAATAAATAATGGTTATCGGTCAGTAAATGTCTGTTATCTATTAATAACTGAGAATTATCTAATAATAATAATTGTAATGATCACCGGATATAGTTTTCCTGGTTTTATATATCATTGCACAGTTACATTGATCTTAAACGGGAAAAATATATCCACAATATCCCCATAGAGCTAATGATATGTAAGCTTAAATATTTCTAATATCATATCTTCTTATTTTTTCTATTAATATATATTAAGTCAATCACTTCTTGGTATAGCCAAAAATAATTTTTAAACATCAGGTAGTTATCAAATCAAATGTAAATTCTGTCATTCTGACAATGATATTTAATTTCGAAGCAATTGTCAATTTCTTAAAACTTTTAACATTTTTTCTGTATATTGTGGAATTATCTAGAAACAGTTAGTTTCATTTAAAACAGTAATAATAATAACAGTATTCTCAATAAATAAGAATAATTTCTACAATTAATATAATAATTTATTCACAATAAATTAGTATAATGGTTCCAATTATAAATAGAATGAGTGAATAAAGTAGAAATCAACGACAAGTACTTGAGTACTTGTTTTGTAATCAATATATGCCCGTTATCTATGTGTCAATAAACGACAATTATCTATGGATAAACAACAGTAATCTATCAATATATGCAAAGTATCTATCAATAAATGACGGTTATCTATTAATAAATGAGGTTTATTTATCAATTAATCACAGTTATCTATTATGATACCAATAATCTGACAATACATGGTAGTTATTTGTCGATAAATGAGAGATATATATCAATAAATGACGGTTGTCTATCAATAAATGAAAGTTATCTGTGAATAAATTATAGTTATTTATCTAGAAATAGTAGTGGTCTATTAAGAAATGATAGTTATTTATCAATAAATGACAGTTACCTATCAGGAAATGACAGTTATCTATCAATAAATGACAGGTATCCATTAATAAATATGAGATATCTATAAATAATGACAGTTGTCTATCAAGAAAGACAATTAACTACCAATAGATGCCAATTATCTTTCAATAAATAATAGTTATCTATCAGTAAATGCCTATTATTAATCAATAAATGCGAGTTATCTATAAATATATGCCGGTTATCTGTCAATAAATGATGTTTATCTATAGATAAATGACAATAAGTGGCAATAAAACGACTATTATCTATCAACAAACGACAATAATCTATCAATAAATGCCATTAATAAAGGACGGTTATCTATTAATAAATGATGTTTATTAATGAATGTCAGTTATTTATTACAAAATGACAGTTACATATTAGGGAATGACAGGAACCAATCAATAAATGACCGATATCTATCTATGAATAACAGTTGTCTATGAATAAATCACAGTTATCAATCAATAAATGACAGTTGCCTATCAATAACTGCCAGTTATCTATGAATAAATGAAGGTTATCTATGAATAAATTACGTTTATCTATCAATAAATGACAGTTATCTGGTAACTAACATGTTTTCTATCACTATATGACACTTACTTGTCAATAAATAATATATGTTTATCAATAAATGACAGTTATCTATCAATAAATACCAATTACCTGCCAATGCTTCCCAGCGACAATACTTTTTTCTGTCAATAAAGGTTAGTTGATTATCAATAAGTGACATTTATCTATTAATAAATGCCAGTTATCTATTGATAAGACACTTACTTCTCAATAAATAATATGTATTTATCAATAAATGACAGTTATTTATCAATAAATACCAATTTCCTTTCAATGAATGCCAGTTATCTATTAATAAATGACATTTTTCTATCAATAAATCATGCATCAATAAGTGATATTTATCCATCAATAAATGCCAGTTATCTAATAATAAATGACAGTTACCTAGCAGTAAATAACAGTTATCTATCAATTTATAACAATTATCTATCAATAAATGATAGTTACTTGTACATAAACGAGAGTTATCTAAGAATAAATGGCTTGGGACGACATTAACTGGCTAATATAAAAATGTTCAATAGATTCTCTAAATAAGAAGGTACTAATTTGGACACGTGGCAGATTTAAAGATTCTGCAATAGGACGACATTCAAATGTTATAATATAGCTCTGGTAGATAATTTTTGACAAGTTAATAATCAAATAACTTATCGATGGAATTCTGTATCAAAGGAATAAGAATAAATAAGGTATTATCAGATTGGAACCCACGTAAACTCTTCAGTATACACATTGAACCAGCATGGAATGACGATAAGATCAATTAGAAGATGAATTCCGGAATAATGATATAAATTCTCTTTCTTAAGCGTGGTAGAACAAGACCAGGAAGAAGATTTCTTTCGTATCAACCGATAGAATGTACTTTTTCCGATTGCTTATTTAGTGAGGATTAGCTTAAGTAGTCATTCATTTGGATGAATCCTAATTTTTTTTTTCGTCAAAGTAACTCAAACTATTTTTAGTTCCAAATTCAACTTACATTGTTATTTTTGATCAATTTTAAAAGCACAACTTTCATACACCATGAGCAATTTTGTCTATCTAATTTTGTTAATTACACTGATACTTTTGGTGCAGAAAACATCATTAGACTCCAAACTTTCATTGTATTAAAGAAGATATTCCTTTTAATCCCGAATTAACTAATTTTAGTAATAATAGTTTTTGTTTGCAGGTATTCGTTTATATCCTAGATAAAATAGTATGGATGCTGTTAATAGTTGCTTTAACGACACAAACACTCCAAATAGTTGGTGTTATAGAAACGCCTAAAGGTTCACAAGAATTCGGATATTCAAAGGTAAATATAATCTCTAACACCATTTAATTGATTGTTTGAAAGTGTTCTGTAATTAGCACTTATATTAAAAGAAATTCTACGTCCGAATTTGTAGTTAACTAGAAATTAACTAATCGCGTTAATAATTATGAAAACTTTCGTACAAATTATAGTAATTAATTATTAAATTACGAAATGGATAATTTAAATAAATTGACTGCTAATTGGAATGGAACATCATTCTTATTATACTGTACGCTCTCCCAGCAAACACCAGGTGTCCAGGAACTTAAATCGGGAGATTATAACTAACGTTTCGAAGTTCGAATGAATTTTAGAAGTTATAGGTATTCAAAGTATCGGAATAAAAACCTATGTTTAGACAAAATTTGTAAACTATATATCCGAATAATATAAAATGTTAGTGATTGATTACGTACATGTATGTGCTGTAATTGACGGTATAAATGAATATATATTACACACAGAAACCCAGAGGCGTCTTGTGCCCACTGGTTAACATTCCGTAACACAGGGACAATCTGTATAATATCAAAATATATAAATTCCAAAATTATTTACAAATGATAATGTAGTATTGATGGAAATCGATAAAATGAACGGTTTAGAAGAAATTTTAATTTTTAGATCGGAATATATACAGTGTAACCCATTTTGATTGGATGCACCCCTGGAAAATCCGTATTTTTCCACTGATTTTGATTGAATTTTTGTTTGTTAGATTCAGTATTGAAAACTGTATTTTGGCACCAATTTTCATAGCTCAATTTCTATGTTCAAGGCCCTCTATGTTAATTTTTCTTTGCCAAAAGAGACGAAAGTAAACTAGGCATTTTTTTCTCAAATATGACTACACCACTGGATTCCGAATCGTTAAAAATGTGAACTACCTGAATTTTATAAAAAAAAAAATTATTAACGACAAAGTTATTACAACATGAATTTGTAAAAAGTTCTATTTTAATTAATTTTTTACGCAGAATATAGACAAATTTTAAAAATGGCAACATGGTAAACACTATTTAGAGCTCAAACATATTGCACAGTAAAAAGTCGAAGCCGTTCTGGAGTTATAGCTTCTGAAAGTAATGTAAAATTGTGCTGATGTGATGAAAATACAAATTAACAACTAATAATACATTTTAATTGAAGTACTTGATAATAATTTAATTCTAAATTTTTTTAGCCTCGACTAGACCTCCGTCAATTTCCACACATTTATCGTATCGTTTGCGACTATGTCTTAGCGCTTTTTTCATTTCTTGTGGCGTTATTTCAGCACAGGCTTGTCGTATTCTGTCACACAGTTCTGCTCCATTCCTTGGACGTGTCTAATACACTTTTTGTGTCAGAAGAACCCACAAATAAAAATCCAATATAGTTAAATCGGGCGATCTAGGAGCCCATTGGATCAACTCGCTGCCGCTACCTATCCAACCATATGGGAATTTTTCGTTAAACCACTGCCTGACAATCCAAGAATAGTGTACAGAACAAACATCTAATTGAAATTTCTGCTAGTGGCAGTTCATCAATCGCTGCGGATGACACACTATCCAAGAATTCCATGAAGTTATTGGCATCCATGTTACCCTCAAAAAAGGATGCACCTATTATCCTGTCTTTCAAAATTTCGCACCAAACATTCACCTCTTCATAATATGGGCTTCTGCAATTACATACCCAGTTAGGATTTTCAGATTCCCAATATCTCACATTTTGTGATGAAACTACGCTATTGGTGGTAAACGTGGCTTCATCACTTAACATATCAGTTGAGAATTTTCTTCAATTAAAGTATTCACTTCGAGCCCACGAACAATATTCCATGCGTTTTTCTGCATCACCTTTCCCTTAAGTGTGGATAAATTTCGGTTTGAATGGTCGTATTGAATTTCTCTTTAAACATCGCCTAATGTTTTCTCTAGGCAAGGCTAAGTCTGAACTAGCTACTCTTAAGCTAATATTTGAATTGTTGGCAAAGTAGTCTATGACAACACGGTCATTAAAATTTCTTGCCTGCATTTCTTTTTATAAATACGTTTGGTCACTAGTATTGAATAGAATTACATATAATCCCTGTTTTTACACTAGAAGGAGTGGTTTGAATTTGAGTTGGCAATTCTGTAGATTCCTGATTGGTCAGATCACAGATGGTTTTATTCAGCACTTCTGAACAAACTTTCATTTAAGCAAACAGGATGATTATTTGTTTATAAAAGAGCTTTTTCGTATAAGCTCTTGCGATCTATTGATATTATATCATGAACAGAATTATTTCTGCAACTTCTCCAATTAAATATTTCTGTTACTTCTCATTCACTTCTGTAATTTTTACGTTACCGCCAACCTATCTAATATGCGAGAAAAGTATTGGTTTACCCACAAAAAAGTTGGAAATTTGAAATTTTTTTTTGAGTTATTTTTACGTTATCCATCAACAACAACACGAAAAAACGGTTTTTAGAAAAAAATCCTGTGTGTGTCGTCGTCGTCGTCGTCGTTGTCGTCGGCCACTTTTCCTTGCAAGTCTTGTTAGCACGATACAGCCTCCGGAGTGCAATAAGTCACCAATTTTATGATGGAATATTGTTAAGGACATTTCACAGATGAACCTTATTGATTTTCAGCTCACCAGAGCCAGTACAACGGGTGCTATGGTACTTGAAGTACGACATTTTGTCGTTTTTCGTGAAATTTCAGTTTGTTAGCACGATACAGCCTCCGGAGTTCAACAAGTCACCAATTTTATAATTGAATATTATTCAGGGCATCTCACTGATGAACCCTATTGATTTTCAGCTCACCAGAGCCAATACAACCGGTGCTACAGTACTTTAAGTACGATATTTTTGTCATTTTTGGAGAAGTTTCAGTTTGTTAGCACGATACAGCCTCCGGAGTATATACAAGTGATGAATTTTATGATTGGATATTATTCAGAGCGTCTCAAAGATGAACCCTATTGATATTGAGCTCACTAAAGCCAGTACAACGGGTGCTGTGGTACTTGAAGTACCAAATTTTTGTCATTTTTGGAGAATTTTCAGCTTGTTAGCACGATACAGCCTCCAGAGAGTATACGATTGATCAACTTCATGAATAAGTATTGTTCAAGGTGTCTCACAGATGTACCCTATTGATTTTCAGTTGACTAGAGCGAGTACAGCGGGTCCTATAAAACTAGATATACTAAATTTTTGGTTATTTTTGGAGAAATTTCGGTTTGTTAGCACGATACATCCCCCGAAGTGTATACAAGTAACAATTTTATGATAGAATATTGTTCAGGGCCACAGATGCGGAAAAGTTAGTTTTAATCTTTAAAACCGTTTATTTTTTAATTGAAACATGTCGCATCCACCAAAAGCTCATTAGCGACAATACAATAACATAATACCATTAGATCTTATACAATAAGTTTATATATTTTAAATAGTCTATGATTCGCCTATGATATTGACAGTCTTTTCCGAGGAGAACTTCCAAACTGTTTGGAACATTATTTGTTGGTCGTTCGACTGTGTATTTTGGACATGCAATAAGGACATGTTTCATGCTATCTACGACATTACACGTTGTACACATCGGGGGTTCACTATTTGTGAATGAATAGAAACGGGTATATCTTGAGTGACCTAGTCGAAGCCGCGTTAATATAACTTGTATTTTCAGTAGTAGGTTGCCATGGAGATATATTACTCTTCATTTCCTTAGGTTTGATCTGGAATTCGACCACTCTCGTTCCCACGCACTATACACTTTCATTTTAAAGAATGCTTATAAATCACTAGCAACGCTTCGACACTCACTTTCCAGATTAATATTAAAGATCGCGTCACGCGCACCAGCATCTGCTTTGTCATTGAATTCGATTCCAATATGTGATGCTATGCATATAAACTTAACGCTTCTATAGTTCAACTCAGCTTCCAGTAATTCAGCCTTTATTAGTTTTCCAATAGGATTTTGTGGGTAAATTTGCTGCAAACTTTTTAAAGCACTGAGGGAGTCGCTAAGAATGAGGCTGTTTGAAAATGTCTGCGAGTTTGCGAGTTGGAGAGCTTTGTATAAAGCAAAAAGTTCAGCAGAGGAGATACTGAGACTGAAAGGAAGTCTGTATTGGGAAATATTTCCCGAATTTACAATGGCAGCCCCTACCCCTGTTTCACATTTTGATGCATCAGTGTATATTGCATTCACTGGATTGTTGTTCCAAAATTAAATTAAATGAATCCCTTAATATTGCTGAGTTTACTTCGTATTTGTTAAATATACTTAGTGTTGTATTAACACTAGGGGTTTTGATGGTCCAGGGTGGAGGATGATCCAAGCCTACAGGAAATACAGGAGGAAATTGAATGTCGAAATTATTTAGGAATATTCTTATCCTTTCGTAGTAAGGTTTAGCTGTTAGGGGCTTATTGCTGAAGTGTTGAAGATATTTATTGGTGAAGGTGTTATTATAAAGGGGCTTGTTTTTATTCGATGCAATTGAGGTAGCATGTGACAATGTTAGATACATTCTTCAATAATGTAGAGGAGGTTGACACATTGCACTATGAATACTATCGACAGGGGTTGTTCTAAAAGCTCCAAGAGCAATTCTAAACCCATGGTTATGAACAGTATCAAGTAGTTTTAATGTTGTTTCAGATGCCGAGGCGTAAGCAATTGATTCATAAATAGTTAGCAGCATATTATAATCAGATCCCCAGTGTTTGTTACTTAATGTCTTCCTTATGTTTAGCCTTTTACGACATGATAATATGGTTTGCTTTATATGTTCTTTCCAAGACAGTTTTTGGTCCAACCACATTCCGAAAAATTTAACAGATGGCTTAAATGAAATAACTTCATCGTATAGAGTGAGATTTGGATAAGATTCTGGAATCCTTTTAGAAAACAGTACTTCGTTTGTTTTTGGAACTGAGAATTTGAAGCCGGTATGCTGAGACCATTGTTCTAGTTGTGTGAGAAAGTATTGAAATATTTTTGTCATTTGAGTGGTATTTTTGCCTATACAATAAACTACCAGGTCATATGCGTATAAGCGAGCCTTAAGCGGCTTTGGTATATCTTTGATTATCTTATGTATAGCTATTAGAAACAGTGTTGGGCTAAGTACGGAGCCTTGAAGAGTTCCGTTTTCTTCAGTTTGACTTTCGGAATATGAATTGTGGACTCTTACTTGAAATGATCTGTCCTTAAGGGAATTACTAATAAATCTCAGGCAATTACCACGAATATTCCATGAGTGAAGTTCTTTTATTATGTTGAATCTCCATCATGTCTTAAATGCTCCTTTCAAATAAAAAAATATAGATATACATGATTGTTTAATCGACAGTGGTTCATGGATATCACTTTCCAGTTCCAGAATATTATCGTTGCCGGATCGATTTTGTCAAAAAACCATTTTGTTCGGATATCAAACATTTTGATGTTTCCAAAGTCCACATTAATCTGTAATTAACCATTTTCTCCATTAGCTTGCACATTGAACAGGTTAAACGGTCGATACGATTCAGGTTCTAGACTTGACTTTTGAGTTTTCAGGAAAGGTAGAACGTACGCTGTTGACCATGTTGAAGGAAATTGATTATGCTTCCAGACACAGTTGAATAGTTGGAGAAGGAGTGTTTTCCCATATTCAGGAAGGTGTTTTAAAAATGTGACTGGGATATCATCTGGTCCATCATCATGCTATAAAGTGCATTTTCAAGTTCCTCCATAGAGAAGGGTATGTTTAGTGGAGAGTTTTCGTCTTGAAGTAGCTCCGAATTTTCCACCACTAATCTGTTTTCAAGGAAGGTATTATCATAATTGCGGTTTGAAGACAAACTTTTAAAGCGTCGGCCATTAGCTGAGGAGATGTTGTGACTGCATCATTAATCTTTAGTCGAGATAATACTGGTGTGTAGTTTAGTCCTGAAACTTTTCTTATCCTTCTCCATACTTCACTGATGGGAGTGGCGCTGTTTATTTCGGAAACATATTTTCACCATGATGTTTTCTTAGCTGTTTTGATGACAAGCTGTGCCTTCGCTTTGAGCCTTTTGAAATCTATTTTATTTTCGATTGTCTTGTGCCTCTTTTACTTATTAAGTGATGTTTTGGCGGCACGAATAGACGTATGACATTCCGTGTTCCACCATGGTACAGGGGTGCGTTTTTTGTTTGTCCTCATAGTTTTTCCCATGAAGAGCTATGCACTTCTTAGAATAATACTGTTGAAGTTATTTAAGGATTCATCAACGTCGTCGGTCATCGTACATTCCAGCATTTCGTGGTTGATGTGGGATTCAACTTGTGTCCAGTTTGCAGACCCTATTTTCCATTTCGGAACAAAACTTTCAGGAGACAGGGCTGCTGAGTTCTTGATAAGGATAGGATGGTGATCACTGCCGTATGAGTACTGAAGGGCTTCCCATAAAAGGCAAGGAGTAAGTTGGGGGCCGCACAAACTTAAATCATTTACTGATGAGTTCCCAATGTTGACGTTAAATCTTGTTGGAAAGCTATCGTTAAGAAAGTTAAGCTGAAGGTCCGATCTGATTTTTTCTATAATATTCTTTCTAACATCAGTATGGAACGAGCCCCATATAATGTTGTGACTACCAAAATCTCTTACTATAATGCGAGGACCCGGTATTTGACTAAACAAATCTTTTAGTTCGTAAGTTGTAGAAGTGCTTGACAGTAGATAGAGATCACAAATAAAATAAATATTGTCTAACTTAATTTTAACAACTATGGCTTCCAAGTTAGTTGTTACGGGAACTAAACTTGCTTCTGATGTATCCTTAACTAATGTTGCTACGCCACCACTCGATATTTTGTTGGTTGCGACTCTATCTTTTCGAAAGCATTTGAATGATACAGAGTTGTATATTTTTTGAGGGTTTAAGTTGGTTTCTTGCAGACGTATTATGTCCGTAGTCTTTTCAGCAATAAGGAGTTGAAACGTAGCAAGGCGATGGAAAAATCAATCAATATTCCATTGTAGTATTGATGTGAAATATCAGAAATTGATTTGTATATGTTAGTTCTGGCTTAACTGAGAGGCGTCGCTTTCGTCATCTGAGATATTACTGAGCTGAGCGAAAAATTTTTTTAAGTGAAGTTAGTTTGCGCTTCGTTGATTTTTCTTTTACGTGGGGATATATTAGACGTAGCACACTGGTCAGTGCTAAAATATCTGTAGTGTACTCTTTTATAATACTAATAGTATCTGAAGATCCGCTTAGACTGCTTAGCAGAAGAATTAGTTGATCGAAATTGAGCACAAATGGAGGAGACTGGTTTTCTATAAATGTTTTGGCCAATTCAAGTGATTGAATTGAGTTTAAATTACTATCTTCATTTTTTAAGTTTGATAACCGGGATGAAAAGATTATATTTTTTGGCTGGATTTTACTACCCAGAGGAATTAGGTAATCTTGAAGACGAGTGTTTTCTAATGCACTAAAGACGATTGCTTGTTTTTTTTGAAGGGAAGATGGGGATTGAAGTTGCTGATGAATAGGTTCGGGAAATATCTGATCTAGACTGAGAATGTGGAAGAGTCGAAACATGTTGGTTGGGGTTCATGATGGAGTGTCCGAAAAATAATACCGCCCTGTCACCTAATAAAACAGGTGTATGGGCCTGCGATAGTAATTATCCAGCTAATGAGACCGGTTTCTTATCAATAACAATATAAAATGACTGAAACTGAAATTGTTTAATACACAGATATCGTACACTTAGTTGTCAATAATTTAATTTTGAAGATACCAGCAAATGCAAATACTGTTGTAAAAGCATCCCTACACAAAATTCACAGGTATTACTTTGATAACACTTAGCAACTTTGGAAATAATCAGAGCCCACATTGAACACAGATTCTCTGTATTCGGTCAGGGCCGAACTCCACTTATATCATTGTAACCACACAAACATACAATTTCAACTTAGTCTAGAATAGTTAAAGCAGCCACTGTCAAGTACAAGTAATTATTTAGAATATTTAATACTATTTTATACAAAAATTACTCACTGAGATAAATGAGATATCAAGATCAAAGCCTACTTGCGATTTTGTTTGAATTTTGTGAAATGGCCTTAATAAGTTTGGACATTACATAAACTAAGTTGCAGATTTAGAGTTAATATATTATTACTTCGATCAAAATGTATTGTTAGTTATTTTTAAGAGTTGTTAGTTTCAATTTTTATGGCATACTCGTTGACTGCATTTTGTTAATAAATGAAATTATTAAAAACAACTTTACATTACTTTCAGAAGCAATAACTCCAGTGTGGGTTATGTTATCGGTTTCGAATTTTTACTGTGCAATATGTTTGAGTCTAAAGGCTGGACAAAGCTTTTAGACTAATAATAACACAGCGTCTCCAGCAGATGTACGACCATATGCAAAGGAGGCTTTTATTGAAAAAAAATCTAAGAAAGGAAGAGAAAAAGGAAAATACAGGGTTTATACTGACACGCCAGAGAAAAATCGGTTAGAAATATTACACGCAGAAAAACAAAGAAAACGAGTAGTTAAATTGATGAGGCAAAAAGCAAAGGAGCTGAATACAGCAAGAAGTTTATTGGAAGACCAGGCAAGCGTTGATTTTAGAGACGTTGTTTTACGCTCGCCAAGACAAAATTTTACGAAAGGCACAACTCGAACATCTTTTATGTATACTTTTTCAGTTAATTTAAGTGCATACAATGTGCAATAGAGGCGGTCTTAATAAATTTATTCAAGTTTACAATTTTGTTTCCTTATTAGAGTTATTTTACAATTGTTTTTGTTTTGAGTAAGTACTGAGTTTTATTTATTTAATAAGAGAATAGTCTGGGCAATCCTGTTCGGTAGAATAAATATACTATTAATTGTTAATTTGGTTAAGTTACAAGTATTTTGTAAGACTGATTACAATATTTTCACGATAATAAAATATTATTTTCATGAAAGTGTAATAATTTAAACAATTTCGTACAATCTCCACTTTGTATTAAAGTGCCCCATGTGATCTAAGTACCCCGTTGGTGAGGCAGAATGAATCAAAATCCATTTTTTACAAAACACGTACTAATTCTTTTCTTTCACATCTTAAACTGTTTTTATCCTTGACATGATAATATTAATACATTTAGCTGAATGCTGACTGGAACATTAATCATAAATGTGACATTTATCAACATATTATTTGACTTTATATTTTTATGCAGCATTCTACGCCACCTCCCCCTAAGTACCTCATATAGAGATTGGAGTTTCTACATCCACCTCTGCTAGATTGGAAATAACAGTTTTACAAACTAGCAGAGGTACAAGTAGAGGTTCCCATCTCTATACATGTTTTATTAGCACCTCGAAGTAAATATTATTTTACAGATTCCTACAATACTTCAGGATAATTGAATTTTGTAGTTGAAGGTTCTGATAGCGAGATTGTAACAATAGTAACAAAGAACGAGTTGTATCCAATTCAGGTTAGACACTCTGAACAAGGAAGTAATTAACAAAACAATTTGTAGGAGGTTTCCCTATTTAAAATGGAAACATCCGATGATAATGATTGGAACGCAAGTTAAAAACGAATGTACTTTAGTAAACAATGTGGAATATTTTTTTTATTGATAAACAGTGGCATTGTTTCCATTCCAGAAATTTTTGTTCATGATAATTAGTTGACAAAATTAGTTACGGCGATAATATTAGTTCTACGTGACGGTGTGAAACTCCTGCATTTATGGTTAATAATAATATTTTGAACGTGATGAGAACAATTGGAGGGTTAGTTAGGGGTTTGTAATGATATTATAAAATGAAAGTGTATTTCGAATTTGAATATATTAGTAATAAGTAATAATAATAGCACTTGAAAAATGTAGTCAGTAATATTAGGATTAGTTATCAAGAGACAGTTTAATTATCAAATATATATTGAAGAAGAATATTAGGAGAACAGAAATCCCAAATCTCCATCTCAGGAGAGCTCAGATATGTAAATAAAAATTTCATGGTACCTTTAGGAAGGAAAATTGACAAATAATCATCCCAATTGAAGCAGCTACAAGAACCAAGAAGGAAAAAAAACCAGCTCTCAATTTTTTCTTAGAAGACAGTAGCGTGGTTGAGTTCGTATTTGTGGCAAAATAGTAAATGGCGTTTGCGTCATGATAATTAAACAGCTCACACTGCACTAATAATAACAATGATAATGCATCTTGCGATATTTTTCTAATGCTGAAAGAACAGCGATTGGGCACGATTGAGGAGATGAAGGGAGAATTTCTACACGAGCTCAAGACAGTAAATAGCTCATAGCATATATGGGGCTTATACAGTGGCGGCTCGAGGTAAATATTTTAAGGTGTTCTCCAATTTTTGAAAAAGAGTTTAGTTTGTAATCGATTTTATCGTCTTTTCTCTGCCTTCCGTGTTGAAATATTGGATTTCTGGAACTATTGTCAATTTCCGCAAAAGAAAAAGGAAAGTCACGCACTAAGCTTCGCTAACAAAAATGATTTCTTGTTAGTTATGCAACGTTATTTTCGGTTCGCAAATGTTGTAATCACTTTCGTTGGGCGTTTTCGTTGAGAGGGGATTGAGTATCTTGCTGACTGGGCGCTAGCGGGACCCTGGTTCTATCATATTGCATTACCCAAACTTCAAAATGAGTGATATGGAGGAATTAAAAATAATGTTTGAATTTTTGAAAGACAAAATTACATCTATTGAAAATAAACTGGAAAATAATATGAGAGAAATGATAAATCTAAAAAAAGAGAACCAGGATTTGCCACAGCAGATGGGAAAACAAAATAATAGAATCGAATTAATGGAACACGCAATGAAAAAAAATAATTTGATAATACAAGGAATTGACGATATAGAGGAAAACAAAACCGAAGATGTGCGAACAAGAATGGAAGTGGAACTAAAGGAAGCGAACATAAGCTTAAAATTAATGACCAAAACGAGTGAGGTACGAAAATTAGGAGCTTTTAAAGCCAATAAAAAAAGACCAATACTTATAACATTTTTGCAGTTCGAAAAAAAGATGGAGGTAATCAAAATGTTGAAGAATGTAAAGGGCACAAATGTACGGTTACACAAAGAATGTCCAAGAGGACATAAAAAAATTGATACACCAATTGAAGATATCAAGGTTAGATGGAGGAAGGGCTTTTCTTAAACACGACAAATTAATTGTGAAAGGGGAGGTGTATGATAGACACAGCTGTGAATAAAATGATGGAGAGGAAGAAGAAGGAAGGAAGGGTAAAAGAACATTAACTGATAGATCACCAGAAGCAGGAAGCGAATGGGAAAAGAGTTGAAAACTGTCTAGAACGAGGCAAAAAAACTGCTAGAAGAAGGAAGAGAAGTGAGCGGAAACGAGGACAGGAATGAACAGGAAAAGAGAATGGAAACCAAAGTAAGCTTAAGATTAGTGGTAATAATGATTATAGACTTAGTCATAATATTTAGCAATAGTGGGATTATGAGTGGGATGGATAGGAAAAATATTTGTAATGATAGAGGCGAAAGTAAAGAGAATGAGGATATTATATCTAATAAAGATAAGATAAATTTAGAAATAAGGAAAATAATAAAAATACCTATAGATTCAGGAATAAGAAAAATGAAAAACAAATAAAGGAACTAAAATTATGCACGTGGAACGTCAGGAAAATGTTAATACCTAGTAAAATGATGGAGATTGGGGCCAAATTAAAAAAGTACAATATAGACATAGCGGCTTTACAGGAGATAAGATGGAAACATCAAGGGGTGGTAGAAAAAAATTATATTACTTCTTATTTATCAGAGAATAAAACTAAGGACAAATGGAGTAGGTTTCATAATAAGGGGTAATTTACGAAATCTCTTATTAGAATTCAAACCAATAAGAGAACGACTGGCATGCCTGAGAATACAATCAAAACCAATGAATATATCGATAATAAATGCATACGCACCAACTGAAGGTGCAGATAAGGAGGGAAAAGATAATATGTATGAATAAATGGAAGAAGACATGGAAAAAATACCAAAAGAAGACACAATACTTTTGATTGGTGACTTCAATGCACAAACAGTAAAAGAGGACTACTTGGGAAAATTGGCAGGAAAGTACACTGTACATGAGAAAACAAACAGCAACGGGCAGCGCCTATGTAATCTAGCAGCAACGATGAATATTATAATGAGTAGCACTAAATTTTCCCACCCAAGAAAACACTAGATAACGTGGACATAGCCGTATAATAAATATAGTACACAAATAGATCATATGCTTATTAATAGAAGAAAGCAGTCGTCGATCAAAGATGTACGAACATACAGAGGTGCAAATGCCGACTCGGATCACTACATGGTAGTGGTCGCAATCAAACAAAGAACAAAAAATTTGAACGCTACAAAAACAAACCGAATAAAATGGAACCCCGAAAAATTTTATATTGGAAATATAAGTAGCAAATACGAGAAGCAAGTAGAAAAAAAGCTAATGGAATGTGCAGAAACGGAGAATGCGGAACTGGAATGGTATAATATTAGAAAATGTTTACTGAGTTCAGCCGAAAGTCAATTGGGGAGAGAAAAAAACGGAATAAATAAGCAATGGTATGATGAAAAATGTCGAGAAATTATAAGAGTATAAGAGTAGAAGGAATCGCTAGAATAAAATGGATAAGTACAAACAACTCAGAAGATAGAGAGGAATATGAGAGAATAAGGAAAATTATTAACAAAATTATAAGAAAGGCTAAAAGAGAATGGATGAATGACAGAATAAGAAAAATAGAAAATGAAAAAACTAACAAAAATACAAAAGCCTATGATAAAAAAATGAATGAACAAAATAAGACTTATAAAGGTTAAATCAAAGGTATAAGGAATAAAAACGACGAAGTGATACAAGAAGAAGCTCATTATAAACAAATTTGAGAAGAGTATTTCGAGGAACTGCTAACTAAGGCACTCTCAGATAATACAACAGAGGAAGAAAGCGAAGAAGATGAAGAAAAAAAATTATAACAGGATCCAACAATAAATGAAGTAGTAGAAGTTATTAAAAGAAATAAGAATGGAAAAGCACCGGGCAAAGACGAAATAAACATGGAACTGATCCAGTATGGAGGAGAGCAACTACATGAAAGACTATATGGACTAATAAAGTGAATATGGAGACAAGAAAGAATGATCGAAGAATGGGAAGTTGGACAAATTGTCATAATATACAAAAAAGGGGATCAGAAGGGGTGCAAAAACTACAGAGGTATAACTCTCTTAAATGTAGCGTACAAAATAATGTCAGCAATAATTCAAAGTCGCTTAGCTGGAAAAGCGAAAGCCATAATAGGTCAATACCAATGCGGTTTCACACAAGGAAAGTCAACAATTGACGCTATTCACACTTTCAAGCAGATGATGAGAAAGGCCCATGAGCACAAAATGGAAATAGAAATGCCATTTATAGACTTCCAACCTGCATTTGGCTCAGTAAAAACAAAGTAAACTGATAAGAGAACTGAACGAACAGGTGATAGAAAGTAAGTAAAGAGGATTAATTGCAATGACTATGAACGAGTCAAAAGTGAATATATTTACAAGTAAAGGAGAAACGGAAGGCTTTGTAGCTAATAGACGTGTAAGATAGGGTGATGGTCTATCAACAACACTATTTAATCTGGCCCTGGAGCATGTTATGAGAAACGTGAACAAGGGAATTAAGAACGAGCAGGAGCCAGGTAGTCACATATTATGCAGATGGCATAGTGATAGTAACGAGAAAAAGGAATATTCTGAATCAAATGCTACTAAGATTAACAAAAGAGGGCGAAAAAATGGGATTAAAAATAAATAGCAACAAAACCAAAATAATGAGAGTTGGCAAACATTGTGATAACAAAATGATAAAAATAGGAGAATATGAATTTGAGGAAGTGGAAAAATTCAAATATCTGGGAGTCACGATCAGCAGTAATGGGGAACGAAGATCAGAAATCGACGAAAAAATAATGGCAGCTAATAGGGCATACTATGCCAATAACAAATTATTTTGAAAAGCAAACTATTAACAAGATCCACGAAATTCAGCATTTGTAACACAATAATAAGACCTGTGGTACTGAATGGAGCAGAAACGATGACAATGACAAAAAGAGATGAAGAGGAGTTGAGGATAGTAGAACAAAAAATAATGAGAACAATTCTAGGGCCAATAAAAGATGATGACAATGAATATAGGCAACGTATGATCCATGAAATATTGAGAGAAATTAACGGGGAAAATATAGTGAAGAGAATGAAGAGGCCAAGAATAAAATCTGCCATGTATGGAGAGAAGGAGAGCGCGCAATCGTTTGTTCAATGACACAGTGGGATCCAGGTGGTAGGAGAAGGCAAGGAAGACCCAGTTCTAAGTGGCTGAAAGAAGTAGAGGAGGACTTAAGAAAGATGAGAATCGTTAGATGGAAGGAAAAAACTGGGGATAGGACTCTATGGAGAAGAATAAGCTAGAAAATGCTGCAATGACAATGACGGGGATTGATTCACCCCAGAAAGTGAATCTAGAAAGCATTTATGTGGCGCAACCCCACAAGGGGTGTCTATCCCCTTTATATATATATATATATATATATATATATATATATATATATATATATATATGAAGGAAATTTTTTGGACCTCTTTGATATATTGTTTTTTTTATTCTTGGTATTTGGTCCTTACTATAAATCAACGGAAATTTAGTTTTAGAAACATATTTATTAACGTTTTGGCTATATAGTCTAACCTTAATCAAAATACTACAAAAAGATAAAAAGCAATGTCAATATTTGTAAAACATCTTTCAAATCAAAATAGCTTACCACAAAGCGATGCATATATCCTCCTCAAAAATTTGAGAAAAGTCATCCTTGAATTAAAACATTTATAAAAAACAACACGTTATGAAATTACAAACATTCACAAACAGATAATCGACATTTACAACTTGAGGTGAGAATAAAAAGACAGTATTGGTTGATTTCTTGTTTTTTGTGTTTTGTTGTTGGTTTGAACTTAATTATGTTTATAAAATATATATATACGACTCTATACTGAAAAATGTATTAAAGTATAGTACACTGAGAAATGTTAATTTATTAGGTTGTAATAAATTTTGCTTAGATTATTTGTATCAGTTTTTGAGTTAAAGCAATATTTATTTTTTATTTCATGGATTTCCAGTTTTCTTTGTTATTTTCAGTCTCAAGTATTTTTGTGTTTTCAAAATTAAAACTATGGTTGTTTTCTTTCATGTAATTGTTTAAAGCAGTTTTATTTTTTTTTGTCATATTTGTGTACATTGATTCTATTTTTTAGATATTGAGTGGTTTGACCAATGTATACTCCATTGCAATTGTTACAGGGTATTTCGTATACCACATGTGATTTTTGACTCTTTCATTTTTAAATATATTTTGTGTGTTTTCTGACAGATTAGACACATAGGGTAATGTTAGAAAATTAGTATTTGATTTTTCCTGTTTTAATATTTGGTTTTGCGAGTTATATTTTTTATTTATTTTTTTCCTAAATATGTTGTCTACTAGATTCGGTCGATAAGTGTTCAATTGCAAAACCTCTTTACCTTTTTAATTGAAAATTTTCGATATTTTGGATCTGATAAATCTATATCTCTATCTGTTAGGCTTATTACTATTGATTTTTTTTGTGGGAAGGGATGTTGCGTATTAAAATTGAGATGTCTACCTGACCAAGTGTGTTTTGTATGCCATTCGGTTTCAATTTTGTCGTTTTTATGATGTAATGTTAGATCTAAAAAGTCAATTTGGTTGTTTTGTTCAGTTTCAATCGTAAATTTAAGTTTCTCGTGGTAATTATTAAATGGTTCTAGAATGTAATCAGCTTCGTTATCAGGGATTGCTAATAAACAATCGTCAACGTACCTATAAAAGAACGGGAGCTCAATATTCAGATTATCTATTGCCGTTTTTTCTAGGTCTTCTAATACTAGTTGGGCAATTACGCTGGAAATGGATGCAACCATTGCACATCCTTCTAATTGTTTATATTATTTATCATTATATAGAAAGCAAGTAGAAGTCAAAGTAAGATTAATTGCTTCTAAAAGTTCTTCAAGTTCGATTTCAGTGTGATTTTTTTATAAGTCCCATTTCCTTCTTATTAATGTTAGAGTAAAGTCCAATGGAACATTTGTGTACAGTGATACAACGTCTAAAGATATTAAAATATAATTATTAGGTAGTTTAACGTTATTGATTTCATTTTTGAAATCCCATGAGTCTTTAATGTAATACTTGTTGTTATATAGTACATTACTTAAAATATTCTTTAGATATTTTGATAAGTTTTCAAATGGAGACTGAATACTGAATTAAGATTTATAATTTCATATATTTAGTCTCCATTTGAAAACAAAATATCTTAAAAATATTTTAATTAATGGACTATATAACAACAAGTAGTACATTGAAGACTCATGGGATTTCAAAAATAAAATCAGTAATAATATAATATAAAAATAATATTTTATGATTTCAAAGTGCACCAATAAAAAAATAGCGTAAAGTATTCGTGGATAATTGGTCTTTTAAACACTTGCTCTATTTCGCGTGTTTTATCCACATATACTTAAATATACTATTATTATAAGAAATGAGAGGAATTCGACAGTATGTTATATTTATGGTAGTTAACAAAATGAATAGATATGCTTTCTCCTATTTCAATGTGAAATATATTTGTATAAATTTTATATCTAATGTAGCATTTATCACATGATTATATCATTTTACTACGTATATACTTATGTCACGGTCTGTAGAAGGAAGAAAGTACACGAGAATTATATTTTATACAGGGTATAATAAAAAAAGTATGTCATTCATGAAACAATATATCCTCGGCTTACAGTATTTAAATTATCTTAGCAAAGTCACAATATAATTTTTCTGATATTTTTAAAAGAAAAAATAGACATTTCTTCATTATTCAAAAACATAATTTTGTAGATTTTTATAGGCTCATCACCGTTTGTTAAATTATAGAAGAAATATTGTGTTCTTTTCCATTCTTCATCAGTTATAAAAATGTTCTGTCTTTCTGTCGAACATTTCAAAAGTCCTTTTTAAGTTTCTTCACACAAGCCACTTCGTTATCCTAGGCTGCCTTGAAATTTCATAATTCAATTTCCACTCTCAACTTTTTGTTTATTTTAGCATATCAGTTTCATTTTTGAATGAAATTAACTGTCTCGACCGTTACTTCGTGGAATCTAGTCATATTACTGTTTTAAATGAAACCTACTGTTTCTAGATAATTCCACAATATATTGAAAAAACGTTAAAAATGCTAAGAAATTTAACAATTCTTTCGATATTAAATCATCGTCAGCATGACAGAAGTTACATTTGATTTGATCCCATCTGATGTCTAATAAATATTTTTGGTTATACCGAGAAGTGACCTACCTTGTGATGGACTTAATATATGTTGATACAAAAAAGAAGAAGATATGATATTACAGATATTAAAGCTTAGATATTATTAGCCCTCGAATGTAATAGTCTACATAATTAAAGCCTAGGGCCATATACAAAATCTTGTGAATGAATTTAATGTATATATATATATATATATATATATATATATATATCTGCGAATCCCAACTTTAACCCCATCAAAAAATCTACTGCAAGTGAACTAGTAAAAAGTTTAACCAAATTAGTGTAAACCAAAATCAACTGATCAGTCACCTTCATACTTGATTGTTTATGAAAATATCAATGATTAAAATGAAAAGTTTTTGTTATAATAATAAAGAAGTTTATGCATTTTCTATTTTTTTTGTTCAGGGAAATGAATACAGCTTTCAACTTTCAGTTGGATCTGATGTAAGGGGAAAGTATGAAACTGAGGGAAGATCGAAATCAATTGATAGTTTGTTGCATGTAAGTATAATGAATAAAATAATCTTACCCGCTAAGAGAATTGAAAAATAATATCTAGTGTTTTTAAATGAAACTCACGGTTTCTAGTTAATTCCACAATATAATAGAAGTTATTGAAAATTCGAAGAAATTGACAATTGTTTCGATAAATCAATATCATCGATGATATTGATTTATCCAAACAATTGTCAATTTTTTAGAATTTTCAATAACTTTTATTATATTGTGGAATTAACTAGAGACCGTGAGTTTCATTTAAAAACACTAATATGAGCATATTCCACGAAGTAAGGGTCGAGACAGTCAATTTCATTAAATAATATCTAGTTTTATGAATATCTTAGGGTTAGTTTCACCCTCTTCTGATAAGTGTCGGACAGCTTATCCACAACTTTTGTCTTTGTCACTTGGCATAAAATAAGAAAGGATTAAACTTCCGTTTAAGTTATTGCAAACTTATCAGTAGGTGGTCAAACTGGCGCTTTTAATGTTATTTTCTTAATATACACACGTAAAAGTTTGAACACTACTACCGTTTCGAATCTTACTCTGTGAAATCTACTCATATTACTTTTTTAAATGAAACTAACTGTTTCTAAATAATTCCACAATATATTGAAAAAATCGTGAAAATTTTGACAATTGTTTCGATATTTCTATCATCGTCAGAATAACAGAAGTTACATTTCATGTGATGCCTACCTGCCCAACTAGCAATTCTATTTCGTTAGCGAACTAATATATTTTATAGTTGTTTTATTGTCGCTTCGTAAAAACTTTTATGTTTTATAAAGTATTAAATCGCGATAAATTTGTTGCGCTTAACTGTTCGGTCACTAAAATTGTTTTGAAAACATTTTTACAGCAAAATTATAAAATAATTATAGGATAAGTTATAGAGCTATTTTATAAACGTTTATAAAATACTTTTTATAGAGCATATTAGCTCTGAATGGTACTTTACCCTAAAATCATTTTATAATGGTGCTTTTTTGGATTAATTTATCGCTATAATAGCAATTATTAATCCTTAAATGAATACTGTTGCAATAATACTACATAGCATCGCACTCCACATTCGCAAACGGCAGAGCTTAACGCGCAAGTAGAGAAACTTATAACCCAAGGAATAGTAGAACCCACAGTGTCAGATTATAACAGTCCAGTATTGCTAGTCCCGAAGAAATTAGAGAGTCATGAAAAGGTGTGGAGACTTTGTATTGTAATTTTAGGCAGTCGAATAAGAAAATAGTCATGGACAAATTTCCTTCACCCCGTATTGATATAATTTTAGACCAGCTAGGCAGATCAAAATCGTTTTCAGTCTTAGATCTTATGTCAGGTTTCCATCAAATACCATTAGAACAATCTTCTAGGAAGTACACCTCGTTTAGTACAGAAAAAGGTTCATTCCGATTTACAAGATTACCCTTTGGATTGAATATAAGTCTGGACAGTTTTTCAAAAATGATGTCAGGTTTAACTCCAGAAAAAGCATTTCTCTATATGGATGACATAGTGGTCATAGCAAACTCGGAAAATCATCATTTAAGCAATCCTAGAAAAGTATTCGACGCCGTCGTAAATTCAATTAAATTAAATCCATAAAAATGCCAATTCTTTAGGCGAGAGGTCACATATTTAGGTCACAATTTTTCAGATGAAGGTGTTTCACTAGACAAAGCAAAATATTCAGTCATTCAGCATTACCGAGTACCCAAAAATGCTAGTGAAGTCAAAAGATTTGTTGCATTTTGCAATTATTACAGTCCAATTTTTTCACTGTTAGATTTCATAATAAGACATCGATACCCATCATTGTTTTTTAAAAAAATACATTTTTACAACAACGTGAATTTTTTTTCATATTTGGCTTAGTTGCATAATTAATTTGACACTATATCCTCCGATTTTTGTCGAGAATTAAGTACGCACATGGGAGGGGCATGGAAAGAGCTTTAATTGAAAAAAACACGTTAAGATTTATTGACAAACGACTGAGTTACGGACAATCGAAGTCGGAGGCCTGTCAGTCAACAATTTATGCGAGTATCGAAAAACAAAACTTTAGCTCGACTACACTCTCTGAGGTTCACCGTACGACTGCCAACACAAAATACGGAGGATGATAGAATGAAGAGCTAGGCGTTCCCCCCCACTCCGCTGCCACGCAGTAGCCATCCGAAATATCCGCCCGCTGCTGACTTTCGAAACTTTTTTTGTATTGGGTTGCAATTTACGCGACGTCTCGCTATTTCGTACAATAAAAGTACATTGAACAAAAATTTTAGGGATATTTTTTGTTTTTCGATACTCGCATAAATTGTTGACTAACAAGCCTCCGACTTCGATTGTCCGTAACTCAGTCATTTGTCAATAGATTTTACCGTACTTTTTTTCCATGCCCCTCCTATGTGCGTACTTAATTCTCGACAAAAATCGGCGGATATAGTGTCAAATTAATTATGCAACTAAACCAAATATGAAAAAGAACTCGCGTTGTTGCAAAAATGTATTTTTTAAAAAAACAATGATGGTATCGATGTCTTATTATGAAATCTAACAGAGAAAAATTGGCGCGAGGTCGCAAAGCTTACACAACTCTGCAAGTCAATTTTTAGTTAATTTGTCTATAAGGCCATAATTCAAAAACTACTGAACTTACAGACTCCATCTTTCGTGAGTATCATTTTTTAATGAGTGCGAATAGATAAGCGTGATGTGGAAGTGTTAGTGTAAAAAATGCTCATTATGTTTTTATTGATTAACAATAACGTTACCAGTTGTTTATTTGCCAACAATTTTTGACCCAATCAATTTTTCCACGTGTAAGGTCTAGAATTGTAGGTCTTTAAAAGAAGAAAAAAAGAGTATTCAACTTTTTGTCTGTACTATGCACGAGAAAAAAGATATAACTGAAAAATCTACAAAAGGCATGAAAAATGAGTGTAAATCGAGTCATAAACAATGTTCCGGTCCGATTTGAGAGGTCGCATAAGTTAAGTTTTGTTGTACACCATTGTTACTAACTTTTTACCAAGTATCAGCCGTTACCTCGAAAATGGAGCAGAATGATTATTTTGGGTCTGATTTTCCTGGACTAATTAGCAATTCATTGGGTAATCAATCATTTTTGAGTTATATATACGGCACACCACATTTTATAGTAAAAACACATCACAAACCACTAACTCATTTATTCGTAATGAAAGATCCTACTTCGAAACTTACGAGAATAAGACTTGATTTGGAAGATTATAATTTTGAAATACAGTACGTTAAAGGAGAAGCGAACTACACAGACAGTATATCGAGAATATCCATAGAAGAACTTGAATATTGGTAAAAAAATAATTTACATGTTTTGGCAATCACAAGAGCACAAACGCGCAAGGAGAACGCTCGAATAGAAAAATATCTCAAGAATAAAGAGGAAGCAGAAGAAACGCTAATAGAAAAACCTTCAGTAATAAAAGTTTTAAATAATCTAGAGGCACATAAATCACCGATTTTACATTTTGAAAATAACCGTATCTCGTTAAAGATGAGCATGCGGATAAAAAAAAATTGAAATTTAGTGAAGCCTTACCTACCGGAATACACAACTTCGACTTAGAACGAACGTTGGAAAAGCATCATGAGCTTCCGGTAAGATTTGAAGTAAAAAGAATGGAGACATATGCAAATGATGGTATAATCAGACAGTGTACAATAGAATAATTTATACAAGAAGGGAATAAAAGGTTGAAAAACATACAGGTATGTATCTGCGAAGTACCGAAGACGGTACAGCGGAAAGAAGAGATTCAAGTGATTTTAGAAAGATATAACAATCCAATGTTTGGAGAACACGTAGGAAACAATAGACTATCAAATAAATTGAAAGCGAATTTAAGATGGAAAAACATGGAAAAAGATGTACGGAAGTATGTAAAGATATATTTTGTTGGTCTAGAATTATTTTCAAGCGAAAGTTCCAATGATCGAATACTTTTCCATTAAATTGAATCACTTCACATTTCTCTAACACTTCTTTTTGAGGTTATATTTACTTTCACCGATTTTAATAATGAATACACTATTTTAACAATTCCTCGGTATTAAACAGTCCTTCTTGTGCCCATAACCTGTTGTGGATAAAGATGCATATGTCGAGTTATTATATTTTATTTGAAACAAAACAGAAAGTGAACGAATATAACGCATAAACATCAAAACGCTGAATGACAGTTACGATAATACAGTTGTACCAACTTAAAACTGTTTTAATTGATAATCAATATATATCGATGCTTATTTTTGAATACTTATGATTTATGTCATAAACTAATCTTTATGTTCCATTTGTAGAAACATTTTGGCCAAGGTGTCTACTTCTTTAGGATGAAACAAAATCAAGTAATTGAAGCAGTTATGTAGTTGAAGGTGAGTTAATCTAAATTATCATATTTCGTTGTTATGAAATTGATAATACTATTTTATTTGCTTTGTTCTTCTCTATGATAATTCGCGATAACTGTGGCTAAATTTCAAAGAACAAATTTGAAGCTCAAAATAAAAATTCATGGCTTTCGCTTAATATAACTGATAATCTTAACCAACCATCCAAATTATAATTGTGATGTAACCAGGTATATTAAATCAAATTACTTTTTGAACATACTAGTAAGGAATTAGGAGAACCAACACTTTGTTACCCTGAAAGAATACCATTTCTGAATGACAAAATTATTATGAATTACTGACTCACTGTTTCAAACAAAATTTTTTGTTAGTGATAAGTTTTGTTGGAGTATGTTTTCTCAAAAAAAGATGGATCGTTTACCTTAAATAGGGAGACTTGGAATTTTACTGATATTAGGATAGAGTTATATTGTTAAAAGTCAACAAAAACTTCGATAATTCCTATATAAACCTAAATGCTAAAACAAGTATCAGTGGCAGAAAAAACAGTTAACTTATCCAATTCTAGACGTAAAGGATCTTCATCGACTGAAGGCAAAATTCTAGATATTTATGTCATGCTAGAGGACGAACCACACTTGAGAACTTTTTTTTCTTCTTTATTATCCTTCCAACATCCACTCCTGGTGATAGGCCTACCATATTCTTCTCTGTTCTAGCTATTTGATATCAGGTACGACCCGGTGCCTCTCAAATGTTATCCATCTATCTTGTAGTGTCTCCACTGCTTAATATGACTCGTCCAACGAGTGTCATCATATCTGGTAACATGTCCTTTGTCCACTGTCTGATCTCTTCGTTTCGTAGCAACGTGAGTCTTTGTGTAGCCCTATGTACTGATTGAAGTTTAATAGCTCCTCTGGAAGTGAGAGCAGCTTTATCTGGTCCATGTGCGAGAACGGGGAGAGCACAATTGTTAAACCTATGGATTTTAGCTTTATAGAAATTCTGGGATTCTAAAGGGTGCAGCTAAGCTTGACAGTAGCGGACAAACTACTTTCGCGCTCTTCTTTCAGTTTTAGCTTGTTGATTTTCTATCCCTAATTTTTTGATGACCTAGGTGAGATATTATCTAGTCCTTTCAAATATCTGTTAACCTATCTGGATTTGTACTCCTTCTGGTGTGATGTTAGTATGTATATTTGATATTCAGGAAAATTGATTTCTCTCCCAGTGAGATTGATTCAGGTTGACGATTTTAATACAAATCAAGACTTTGTTAGATGTTACAATTCACCATCCAAATGTTTCTCAGCTTTCTAGAAAATATATCAGACGGGTTTGCTTAATATGAAACAATTCAAAGTCTTAAAGACAATTATTTGGAAATTAACTGTTTGTAGTTATTTATGTATCAATGGAATTATAAGGGCCTTAATTACCGAAGGCAAAGTTTTAGTCCCATTTTCTCTAAGAGTTGTAAGAAGAAAGTTCTATAAAATAGCCAGAGCTATTGATAGTCAAACCTCGGGGGTTAAAAATTCAAGCAAGTGTTTTCATATAATTAACTGATATAAATTAGAAACATTTATAAGTAGAGGAAGTCATACACTATTTACTGATAAGTATGGACGGTCAGTCTGGTGGTGCTGCTCCGATGCAAGAATAGCAGTTTTTGTTGTTAATGGAGCAGCTGTCATCATTAACAGTTGGAATAAATAAAAGTATATCACTCCTTGCTGGGCAGAACCAGAATATTGGATAATGTATGATTAATGTATCTCATCTAACTAGGGAGAATGAAAAACAGAGGATCTGGAGGAAAGACTAGATAGTACATATGAAAGCTGAATTTACGCAGAACTTACTTCCAGGAATGTGAGAGAGCGAAACATTATTATGCAAGGTGTCGATGAATCAATTGTTATTCAAAAGATAATGTCTGAAATGATAACTGATATTTTTTCAGCAAATACTCCTAAGTCTATTAGTATCACTAGAGTACGTAAAATGGACAACTTGAAACCTCGTCATTCGAGCTATGAATTAGAAAATAAAAAATGACGATACGACAATACAACGAGACGCACTTTCTACTATCTACCATGAAGTAAATAGTAGAAAAGCCAAAGGAGAAAAACTACGTCTGAAGTTTATTTTGGGAAACCTATCATTGTTCCTGAAACTCACAAATGACAACGCGAGGAAGAGGAATCACCTACTAATAATTACGCTAAGATTAGTACCGTTCAACCAACTTTCTCAAAAAATATCTCCTAATATTCTGGAATTGTCATGGTCACCAAATTATCTTCAATTTATGTGATGAATCTGTAACTTTTGATATATTGTTTGTTAGTGAAACTTGGTTGACTAGCAATAAGTTCACCATACCTAATTGTTTTTGTCATTATAAGTAAATAACTTTATCTGCAACCAAAGAAAAGTCGTTTGGTAGGCCAAGCGGCCAAGCATTTACTGTAGAGATTATTTGTTACTGTACTTCATAAATATAACTCGATTCTTTTTCTTGTTCATTATTATATGTTTAATATTTGTGGTGTTTACTTTAAACCGTCTTTAGAATTGAGTCACACACTTGATGCTTTCCAGATTCTGTAGACAGAAATAGAGGAGAAATATAATACAATGATTGTAATTTCTGGCTACTTTAACTGTAGGATCGGATCATGTGGAAATGTTTTTGAAATTTTCGAAGGTACTAATTTATTTGATGGAAGGTTGAGATTGGATATTCATTTGAATACAAGGGGTGAATAATTGAGTTTATGGATAACAACTCATTTTCTGTATTAAACGGCAGAGCTTTGGACCGACCTTGTCCATTCACGTACATGCGTACACAAGGCAGCAGTGTTGCGGATATTGTTCTGCTCAAAATCCAAAGTGAGACAACTAAAGAACATAATACAATTTCAAGTAAATCGTTGAGCATTTCAATCAACCTAAACAAAAAGATGTTGATTCATTTTTAGAGAGGTACCGATTACCCGTGACGAGTAATTTTCCGTACTTATGACCGTCAAAAAACTGTCAATCAAAATACCGGTAATTGCACATCTCTATTCATTTTAGAACGCATACACTGGTTTCTATATATTTTGTCGCGGTACGTTGGCAGCACGGGTGAGTATTGACGATCGGGGATTTCCCCATTTTGTTCTCACTTTTTTCGTGGCGCTGCTGCTGGGGCGAGCTAGCAACACTATGTTAAGGGAATTCCGGATTTGATATTGTTTTATGAAGGCTCTACTGACTGCGTATTCTTTGTGTGATTATTTTTGACAATTGGTGATTCATATCTTTGCTTTTTCGTATTTGTTCTTTTATTGAATAAAAAAATGGTGGCAAAGAAAAACTGTTTGTGAAAGTTAGGTATTAAAAGGTCTAGTTCCAGATAATATTTAAGTGGGAGCGAAACACGAAAGAGAAAGAGGTAGACTGAAGAAAAAATAAAAAGCTACCTAAAATTAGTCAGTACTTGAAAAATTATGACTTAAATAATGAAAAGTCGAGTAAACAGTGCTCCAAAAGTGAAGAATTGGACCTTTCTACAAGTATACCAGAATTATCAGATGCAGCACCCAACAGCAGTGACTATCCAGACCCAGAACAACCACAACAGGGTACTAGCAAAAATCAAAGAGAGTTATATTTTAGCATGAACAATATTGTATCTTCGCCATATGTGACTGATAAGGGTAATTTTAAAGAGCTAACTGATCAAGTGGAAAGGTTCGTGATTGAAAATGGACATTGTAAACCTAAGGGCCCTTTCTTAAAAGATAGTGACAATAGACCTTTCCTAGAAAAACATTGCTATATTGTTTCCAAGTCTGGCGTGAAACATGGACGTACATGGCTATCCTATTCTTTAATACTGTATGATCGAAAAAGACGATAACGGGATCTCAATGGCATTTGTCATTAAAGAAACATTTTTAGTATTTAATGAAGTTAAGGATCAAACTGCCTTAGCAATGTCCAAGCTAATTATTAAATCCATAAGTGGCAAAAATATTTCTCTAAATAAGTGTCGAGGACAAGGATATGATGGTGCTAACATAACGAAAGGGACTTATGGTGCAGTTCAAAAACTCATCAAAGATGTCGAGTAAAAGGCCGTATATGTTCACTGTGCTGCTCATAATTTAAATCTAGTACTCAGTTATGCAGTGAGAGAGGTTATTGATATGCAAATTTTTTTGAAACAGTTCAACAAATTCGTAATTTTTTTGGGCATAGTATCAACAGATGGAATACTTTATCATATTTTATATCTAATAAAGAAAGTGAGTCTTCAACATCAATAACATTAAAAATATTAAACCCTACTAGATGAGCAGGACGTGATGATGCCGTTTTTGCTTTAAAAGTTCGGTTTGTTGAAGTCCAAAAAGCGCTAACGACAAAAATTCTGTCAAATCGCAAATCAGATGAAAGAAATGAAGCTGTTTCACTGGAAAAGAAGATCAAAAACTTCAATTTTATAATGTTATTGGTTTTCCATTGCAAGAACTTATGCATGCATCGATGCAGTCTCTAAACCGCTTCAGTCTAAAGCCAGCAATTTTTCAAATGACTTAAAACGTCTAAAAATTTGTCTAGAATAATGGGAAAGGTATCGAAGTGAATTTGAAAGTTCAAAAAAGGAAGCAAATAGTGTCGTAGAAAAATGGTCCATCGCCCCTTAATTTCCTAAAACTCGTCAGAGGAAGGTAAAACGCCATTTTGATGTGCTTTGCGAAGATGAGCGTCTCCAAAATCCGGAAAGTTTGTTCAAAGTGAACATATTTTATCGAGTATTGGACATCATTATAAACCAACTGAAATCGCGTTTCCTTCCAATGAATGAAATTGTTTCAAATTTCAGTATTTTGCAGCCATCCACTTCAAAAGTTTTAAATGAAACTTATCTAAAAAAAAGCTTTAGAGTTTGTTGAGATATATAAAAAAGACATTTCTGAATCATGCGCTAGAGAAATTCTCAGTTTTCGATCCACTTTTAGAGACGAAATAGAAAGATATTCGTGTATTAGAGACCTTGCTGATTTATTAATAATGAAAAATCGTTTTATGTCCTGCATATTTCCTGAAGTATGCACTGCATTAATGTTATTTCCTACAATTCCTGTGACTACAGCGAGTGCTGAACGATCATTTTAAAAACTAAAATTGATAAAACCCTATTTAAGAAACTCTATGGGACAAGACAGGTTATGTAACTTGGCTATTCTGTCTATTGAAAATTCTATGACCAGATCTTTAAACTTTGATGATGTTATAGACACTTTTGCGGAACAGAAAAATCGAAAAAAAGATTTTTCTCAATAAATATCTTTCTTAATAATATTTTTCTTAATAAAATTATTATTTTTATTTCAATGTAAATGTATGCAGGTTTCCTCACGATGTTGTTCCTTCACCGAAAAGCTAGCGAATAGATAATGAATGCATTGAGATATTATGTTCTATGGATGAATGTGAAGTCTCCAAAACGCATTTGGCTAGCGTGGGGACTACAGACAATTCCCTCTCGCATAAGAGAGGAGGACTATGGCCATTAGTGGGACATATACAACGTGTAACTGAGTACGCTGAAAATCTCGAAGTTTATTAAAATTAAACTGAGTACAACGTGACGTTTTTTACTGATAGGGCCCCATCAAAAGAATTTGCCACGGGCCCCAGGTGGTATAGTTACGTCACTGCGTTTTCCTTACAAAAGTGAATGATTTTTCGTCACTGATAATGACGTAGAAGTTTCTAATTATGTTACCTTAAATTCTTCACGAACGTATTCGTCATTGATTGGTTGTTTTTCATTATTCCAGACTATAATTAATAGAAAAATCATAAGATAAATTTTAGGACAAAGACATTTTCCTTGCTGAGTTGTGTCTTCACATTATAGTGATAAAAAATATTTATAATGTAATTGGAGAATGTGATAGATGTCAATAATTCTGAATATTTTTGGCTAGCTATTTATTGAGTTCTAATTATTGAGGAAATGCGCACTTAATTTTTAGGTTTCTATAAAGAGCACATTCAAAAAACTGAATATTCATTGTATTGCTATCCAATTTTTAGTAATGAAAGTATGTATTTTCATTTTATTCAAAATATTATGTTAATAATCGGAATACAATAATCTCCTCTTTCAAAAAATCACCTTTGTTGTTATCAGATCAATTGTATAATGAGGATCGTAAAAAATTCAACTTCGATCATAAAATAAGAATTCTTAAAAAAAATATACAGTTATTTCTATAGAAACAATAAAAAAAATTGAAATATTCAAATAATTCACGTGGCACACTCAAAAAAGGTTCTTATTTGCATTAACAATTCTGATCTGACCTTCATAATACTTTTGAAACGCGATTTATATGGGGATATAATTAATTATGTTAGTAAGTATAGAAAAAACTCAATTTGATTAGTATAATCTCATTAAATAAAATATTAATTAATACTTAATGAATATATTTAGTATGTAATAATAGTAAATAATGGAGAATTGTATAAAGATCATGAATCTTATTTTCAGAAAAAATGTATTTGTATAATTATTACAACATACTCAACTGACAAAATTAAAAAAAAATATCAAGATAAAAAATCAAATTAATATTTTTTATACATTTCCTTAATTAATCCCGATCTCACAGCCATTTTTTTGCATTCAATTATTTTATTTAAATCACTCGTTTGACGTCAATAACTTGCTTATTGAAAAGCAGAAGGTGTTCTCATGGACATTATTCGCGGATCTTAATTCAACTCTCACTCTTTTCGTACGCAAGATAATTTGATAAAAAACTGAGTATAATTATGTAGGTGTTGTACTAGTTTAACCTGACCAAACTACACACTCTCTTTGTCAATAATAGACTGAAGATTTATCTTTTCCGTAACCGTCTCGAAAATAAGTTTTTCGGTTTGATTTACTAAATCGAGAATGCAATTTATGTGTAATCTGACTCTTTTTCTACTATTTTAATTGGCTTAAATAGAGTAGTAAGAGGCTATCAAACTGATGATTGCTCTATCACCGCTAGCTACTACGACATAGTTTCTTATTAAAAAAAGTGTCATCCTAGACTCTACACTCAGGAATAAACCTCACATTTCCACCGTAATTCGGAAGTCTATGAAAATGCTAGGCTTTATAAAGAGCACCAGTGATTTTTCTAACATCGCTGCTATTAAATCATTGAATCCCTCTATTATTCCCTTGTAAGATCGCATCTTGATTATTGCTCTAAAGTTTGGTCCCCTGATCACGATACCTATAAGGTGAAACTTGAGGTTGCCCAGCACAATTTGTGGAGATTTATTGCCTTCATGATGCGTGTATACTGTGACTATGTTGCATTAGAACATATATTGAACATATCTTCTTTTGAAGTACGTAGAAAACAAAGAGACTTGATACTTCTATTTAAAATTATTAATGGACTGTGTAACAGCCCTGACCTTCTCTACAAAATATCTCTATTTGTACCCAGTCGTTCAACTAGATAGTTGCAAACCTCTTATGTTTCATTTCACAGATTCAATTACTCAAAGAAGAGTTTTATTCCCAGAACTCTTCGATTAGCTAACTCTTTTAATAACCTTCAAATCTTCAATACATCAGTTTCGGTCTTCAAAAACCACATGCTTGACCTTCTCATTTAATACTTCAGTGTTATTGCCATCAGAATTAGATTATCTCATATTGTTATGTTTTGTACATTTTTTTTATTTGATCTGTTATCTTCCTGTATTTTTCATAGACTCTATTTTCAATCCACTTTATTGTACGGACTATTATATAGCACTGTAATAATTCTATCTGAATTGGGCTTACTCGTGAATATATAAATGAATAAATAATTATCTCTGCAGATTTGATTGAAACGCTCAAGAACATCTCTGATTGGAGCAAGTTTGTATTGTCCTCTTCTGTCCACCCTGGTAATGACATCGTCAAAACGCGAACAACGCATCAAAAACGCTCGAAATACGCATTCACCCGATACACATATAGGCAAACATTCCTTGCAGTTCCTGCTGCCAGATTTAAATGAAAATTCCAGTTAGATATAATAGACCAACTAACGCGTTTATTTCAATACTTTTTGTAGGCCTGCGAATACTCTTTTGAATATGATGTCCTAAAATTAGGATCCACAAATATTTTAAAAGTGACTAAAATTACGATTCTTGCTTTTTATAGATCACCGTCTAAAGAAAATAATAATCCAGGTATATCTGAATTTATCAATAATTTCCAAAATTTCCCTTGTAATAGTGGTGTCAATTCTGAAAATTGTTGTCTATTTTTTGGAGATATTAACATTGATTTATTGGATTTGAATGATGATACCAATGAATATGTAAGTGGCCTGAGTGAGTGTGGATTTATTTCCACCATTAATAAACCAACTAGAATGGCAGCTTGCTTAGATCATTTATTTATTAAGCCAAAAACTAACATTCTAGAAAATATTATCCCTGCCGTAATAGAAACTAATATAAACCGCTATACAACTAAAAAGGTAGCTGAGTATTATACTAAGCTAGTCAACTATAAATATAAAAAACTTGTAGACTATATATCCAAAGAATCATGGTATATTATCCTGAATTGAAGTAATCCAAATCCTGCAACAGAAAAATTAATAACAATTGTACAGAAAAACATCAATAAAAGTACCTATTTTAGAAAGGGAAATAGAAAAACCACAAAAATTGCGCCATGGGTTACAAAAGCTCTCATCGAATCCATTAAAGAAAAAAATAGATTATAAATTTAAATACCTCAGAAAATTCATACCTGCTAGATACCTTCGAATGCTGTATTTCGCACTAGTGGAAAGTCACCTCCGTTATGGTATACTGGCTTGGGGAAGTGCCCTGAAAACTCACATTCTTCCGTTATAAATTATTAAAAAAAGATTTCTGAAGATCATTATGTGTAAACCCTATACCTATTCTTCAGATCGACTGTATAGGGAAAGCAACATAATGGACCTGAAACAGATGTACTTTCTATGTGCACCTATAAAATATCACACAATAAAAGATGTAAGAAACTTACCTGCGCATAGATATGTAACTAGGAGTACCACTACATTGCTCCGAGAATGATAAAGTCCTTCTGTCAACAATCTTTTTCATTTCTAGCTCCGAAAATCTATAATTGTATACCGGATAGTATCAAGAATATAAGTAGTGTTATTGTTTTCAAGAAAAAATTTCTCTTGGAACAGACAAGAAATTTCTGTCATATTGTTATGGTGTGGTAAACACATATTACTTTACTCAAAAAATATAGAAGTTACGTTTACTCAAATTTCTCCGTCCACTTAAATCTAGTATTGTCCATTTGTACATATATTTACTTTGGTCCTAATTTTATTTTATTTATTTTATTCAAAACTATGGAATAATATGCAATACTGTTAAATTTAGTGCATTTGTTTTAACTTGTATTTTAATTGTGTCAAAAATATCAAGTGACATTAAAAAATATAATTGTAAACTGACAGATATATAAAAAACTTCAACTTGACAGTTCAATTTAAAAAACGTTTGTAACATCATTTTTGTGAAGATTACTATCAAATAAAACTTATTTACGAAACAGATCAGTGCTTTATATTCAACGAACTAATATTTTCTTTATGGTGCCGAAACCAGGGAAGTTTTATTGTCTAGTAAATTTTATCGGATCGAACTAAAACGATTATAATGGATTTAGTACTTCGAAAAACGTTACGCGCAGCATTAACAAAGCTAGTGAATAACGCGAACGACATTATTAATAACGAAACTGCAAATACTAGTGACGTGCCCGCGTTAATAGCTCGCATTAAAGCACAGAAGGACAGTTTAAATAGTGTTAATGAACGACTGTATCCCACGTTTAGTGATGAACATGCTGAAGCTGAGTGTGCGAAGATTGTGGAATACGATGATCTCGCTGTTGCAACAGTTGCGAGATTGGAACAACGTCTGAAACTGCAACAATCTTTACCGCCACAAAACGATCAGAGAAGCTTGGAGCAACAGTCATCTAACGGTAACGTTCATAGTCAGGAAAACATGTCGGTAAGATTACCAAAACTAAATTTCATTAAATTTAACGGAGATATTGAGGCTTGGCCGGCATTTTGGGAACAATTCCGTTTGGTCGTTCACGAGAATGGTTCTTTAAACGATGCTGCAAAATTTGCTAATCTTAAGTCTTATTTGTCTGATAAAGCCGCTGTAACCATTAACGGATTGACTTCTAGTCAGTCATCGTACAAAGACGCGATAGAACTTTTAAAAGAAGAATATGCTAATTCTGAACGTATAGTGGACAAATATATACAAAAACTTTTACCAATAGTTCCAGTAAAAAGTGAAAGAGCCATTTCCGCGCTTCGTAAACTGTATAATACTGCGTCAACGATTACCCGTTCACTGTCAACACTAGGTTTGTCACCCCAACAATACGGACTAATGGTTAAATCTATCATTTTTAAGGCTCTACCATATAATTTGCGCGTTTTGTTCAATAAACAAAAAATTACAAGTGAAACGGTTAGTAGTAACTCTCTTTCGCAATCGGAAAATTCAGACAATACCGTAGATTATAATAAGCAAATTAGCAGTTTATTGCAATTTATTAAATTAGAATTGGATTCAATCCAACAAGCTCACTGTGAAAAGGTAACGGACTATAAAAATTGCAAAGATAATAATAGCAAACGAACATTGTCAACTCAAAATAATAATGCATCAGAAAACGATCAATTTACGGCCGCGAGTTTATTAACTGTAAATAATGAAAACTGCTTGTTTTGCAAATCAAAAACGCACAAAACAAAAGATTGCAAAGCGTCTGTAAATATCTCGCGAAAAAAGGACATTTTAAAAGAAAACAATTGTTGTTTTCGCTGTACCAGACCTAGGCATTCTTCAAAATTTTGCAAATCGCGACTATCTTGTGCAAAGTGCAACCGTCGTCACGCGACCTCAATGTGCGATCCTTAATTTGCCAGTAACAATATTCGAAACGGAAATAGCAGCTATTCTCAGTCTAGTCTCACCGAAAATCAAAATAATCACATTGTTGACAGCACCCCTAATAATGTGACAAATCGAGATAACTCTACTGCATTAATAGCTAACGGGGCAAATAATAACTTTTTTTATTGACAGCAAAATGTTTAATAAGTAATGATACCGCTAATGACATGGTGATTCGGTTAGTTATAGATGGAGGTAGCCAATTAACTTTCATAAAACAATGTGTATCGCGTTCACTGGGTTTGCCTGTAGTCGGTACTCATAAAATTTCCATAAATAGTTTTGGAAATACTCGTAGCGCACCGACAACTTTGTGCAATCGGGTACAAGTAGGTCTCAAGAATCAGTTTAACGGAAAACTAATCGAAATTACAGCTGTAGAGGTTCCAGAAATATGTTTTGACGCTTTAAAACCACCTTCTACTAACGATCCAATAATTAGAGATTTTGTTTCTAAATACCAGTTAGCTGATGTTAACGTTACAAATAATCAGTTAATTAACGGTATAACTTTACTGGTTGGAGCTGATCATTATTGGAAAATTGTTACAGGTGACACAAAACGCATATCCAATGATTTAACTGCCGTAAACACAAAATTAGGGTGGACAATACATGGAGTTTCAAGTATTGTAGAAAACTGTGAATTTTTTGTAAATTTTTATTGGGTATCAGCATTAAATGTACAGGCAGACTTTCAACAGGATAATGTAGATATTAAGAAATTTTGGACATTAGAGACATTAGGTATTAGTGAAAACGAACATTTAAAAAATAATTATACGGAAGCTTTTATTAAGGAAAAAATTCATTTTAAAAACGGACGATATGAAGTTTCGCTGCCGTGGAAAGCAAACTCTAGTATAGACTCTAATTATATTGGTAGTATAGCACGTATGAATAGTTTAGTGTCTAAGTTGCGCCGAACCGGTAAGCTCGCTGAGTATGACATTGCTGTGCGTGAATACTTAATAAACGGATGTGCAGAAATAATTTCGCCTGATGAAAACGAACAAAACCGCATTTATTACATGCCGCATCGTCCGGTTTATCGCGAGGACAAGGAAACCACAAAGTTGCGGGTAGTATTTGATGCATCTTCGCATGCGCCAGGTTTTGAATCGCTAAATGAACTATTATACTCCGGTGACAATTTGGTGCCTGATTGTTAGAGATATTGTTAAATTTTCGAATAGGCTCTATCGGTTTAATCGCCGACATCGAAAAGGCCTTTTTGCAAATATCACTTGAAGAAAAGGATCGCGATTCCCATCGCTTTTTATGGTTCAAAAACCTACTTAACGAAAACAATAACACACATTCGTCGCAACTCGCTACATATCGCATGAAACGTGTAACGTTTGGTGTTACATCGAGCCCATTTTTGCTGTCAGCTACTCTGCGCAAACATTTTCTAGCACAGCCAAAAAAGCTTACGAATACCTCCAATATTCTATTGGAATCATTTTATGTAGATGACCTGATAACTACTGCTAGTTCCTTCGAGGAAGCCAACGAAATTCACAACAATCCATTAATATACTTCAAGAGGCTAACATGAATTTAAGAAAATGGTTTTCTAACGATAGAGAAGTTATGAACACGGTCATAAAAAAACCTAAAAAGGACGAAACAAAAAAGGTATTGGGTATTTTATGGCACACAGCTACTGATGAACTTGCAGTTGACTTAAAATCCGTAGCTAATAACAATAAAGCGGTAACAACAAAACGAACAATACTTCAATATATTGCAAGGATTTATGACCCATTAGGTATATTAGGTCCATTTACAATTAGAATGAAAATTTTGTTGCAATATATTTGGAAACAAAAATTAGATTGGGACACTATTTTACCCGAAAAGTATCTGACAATCTGGTTCATATGGTGTTCGGAACTACCTACTATGGATGAACTACAAATCTCCAGAAGTATAACTTCAAATAAATCCAACGAAATCAAACTTCACGTATTTGCTGATGCTAGTATCCAAGCTTACGGTACAGTGACATACGCGAAATGTCTAGAAACTAACGAAATAAATTTTCTATTGTCGAAAAATCGTGTAGCGCCTCTTAACCAAAAGGGTGACAAAGAATTAACCTTACCCAAGTTAGAGCTTACTGCAGCATTATGTGCCGCTAGATTACAGGCATATATTTTAGAAAATTCCAAATTGAAAATCAAAAGAGTTATTTTATGGTCCGATTCTAAAATAGCCTTGTATTGGATCCGTGGCAAATCACAGAAATGGAAACCGTACGTGAACAACCGAGTGGAAGAAATACAAAAGCTAAGCAAGGGTGTTTGGAGACACTGCCCTGGAAAGGAGAATCCCTCGGATTTGCTAACGAGGGGAGTCTCAGCGAAGTTTTTGGTGGAATCTAGTTTGTGGCAGCACGGGCCCTCCTGGCTTAAAGAAGACTCAACAAATTGGCCAAAAGATGAAAGCTGCGACGAAACAACGTTAGAGGTCACCAATTTGTTTATAACTAAAGTCAAGATACCAGAACCAAATGGCAAACCAATATTTCCATTGGAGAATTATAGCAAAGTGGAGAAAATTTTTCGTATAACGGCTTATGTTAAACGATTTATTAATAATATTTGTAAGCCCGCAGAGAAAAATTTAGGAAACCTATCGGCCGATGAGTTAAACGAAGCTGAGAAATATTGGCTTAAACATACGCAACATGAAGAATTCACAGAAGAAATCCAAAGTTTAGAAAATAAACGACCAATAAGCTATAAATCCTCTATTTTACTTCTAAATCCATTTTTGGACGCCTCTGGTATAATAAGACTTGGAAGCAGGGTAGAAGAGTCCTCATTAGCATATGAAAGTATTTATCCAATAATACTACCGAAAAACTCTGAATTAACGGAAAAAATAATATGGAAAAGTCATGAAGGAGTAATGCATACAGGCGTAAACGCAACATTAGCTAAAACTAGAGAAAAATATTGGATGATTCGAGGAAGGCAGAAGGTAAAATCTATATTGGGAAAATGTTTGAAATGTAAACGACTTAAAGGCAAATCAGGAGCAGAACCTTTTGCGCCATTACCTAAGAGTAGGCTGACCGCTTCAAACCCATTTCAAGTAATTGGTATAGATTTTGCGGGGCCGCTGTATGTATATGAAGCAGACCAGCGAATAAAAACATATATCATGCTAATCACCTGCGCTGTTGTGAGAGCAGTTCATTTGGAGTTAGTTCCTAACTTAACGACGGAAAGTTGTGTTCGAGGGTTGAGGAGGTTTATAGCTCGTCGAGGAGTTCCTGAGGTTATATATTCGGACAACGCCAAAACGTTCCGTAGAACCGCTCAGGAACTTCAAATATTTTCTACGTTACTCGAGCAAAGCGAAGTTCAACAATTTGCTCAAAAATATCGAATAAAATGGCATTTTATAATCGAAAGAGCAGCTTGGTGGGGAGGATTTTGGGAGCGCATGGTAAAAACAGTAAAAGATGCTCTTAAGATTACTCTCGGTAAGGCTCTTATAAAAAGTGATGAACTCCAGACAATTCTAACAGAAGTAGAATCAACGGTCAACTCAAGACCATTAACATATATTTATGACGACGACACAAATTTATTGATTTTATCCCCAGCGCATTTCCTAGTGGGAGCAAAAAATGTTGGTTTTTCCCTAAATCTAAAATTGCCTGAAATCAACCGAAACGATATACTCAAACAATGGAAATCGAGGGAACAATTGGTTTCCAAGTTTTGGAAAAAATGGACAACGGAGTATCTTCAGCAGCTGCGAACGTTTCACCATAATCATCGTCCTAATTCTAGGAGCTTAAGAATAGGTGATATCGTACTATTGCATCAAGAGCATACGCCCAGGCTACAGTGTAAAATGGTTAAAGTCGTCGATGTGTTTGTAGGGCGCGATGGTCGAGTGCGGGCTTGTGAAGTGCGATTGAGTGACGGGTCTAGACTTCGTAGACCAGTGCAACTTCTTTTTCCGTTAGAAGTTGAAGATTCTCCGCCGCGGGAGGATGTCAAAAATATCAAGTGACATTAAAAAATATAATTGTAAACTGACAGATATATAAAAAACTTCAACTTGACAGTTCAATTTAAAAAACGTTTGTAACATAATTTTTGTGAAGATTACTATCAAATAAAACTTATTTACGAAACAGATCGGTGCTTTATATTCAACGAACTAATATTTTCCTTAAATTGTGTTTATTTGTGTTTTGCCGAAACAGGTGTATTCACATCTCTCGGATACCTTAGGGTTTATTTATTTGCAGGCCTAACATCAAAAGAATCTGCTGAATCGTTTCTTATCTTTGAGATGAATATGTTCGTATTATTAACAATAGTTTTAACAATATTATCATCAATATAATATCTTAACAGTCTAAAGGATCAACAACTTGATGAGCCCTTCCTTTTGTACCTGTTGGTGTAGATCAGTGGTCGCCAGCCTCTCAATGTGTTGAGCTACTTTGTTAATTTTGGAATAAACAGTGAGCTACCCACACGAAAGCCACGTAACGCAACGTAAATGAAATAATCCACAGTTAATTTATCATTATATGTATTTATTTTACTATTTAACTGGTGATACATAATACATAGGTAATAATAATAAACTAATAACAAAATAACTAATATTACTAGTACGTACTTGTTGATAGCTACATTCCTACCTACAAAACCAAGGTGTTTGAAAAATAAACACAAACTTTCATCCAGCCACAAAAGCATGTCACCTAAGATTTAAAAATAGTTAATATAACGACAAAAAAGTAACGCACTATCATGAACATAAACAATGAAAAATAAAAAAGCACGTTCAATGAGAAGGCTGACACTCAGACTCATCGATAATTTCTTTAATGTTTGCGGTATAATTTGATACAGCCATTCGAATACATTTATCCAAATGTTCATCTGCGATATTTGTACCTAATAAACTTCATATTTGAAAAAGAAGATTCACACAAATAGGTTGAACTGAATAATGCTTTCACTTTCAAGGCAACACGGCATAGAACTGAATATATGTCTTTACTTACAATAGGCCAGATACATTTGGTACTTGAGACTAACGATTTTAAGGCTAAATCATTTTGAAACTCAATTACTTCCATTTCTGTTGCAGCGCTGTCTTCGCCAAAGTTCTGCATAACATAAGTTGCAAACTGTTGGATATCAATTTCCATAAAGGGCGAAACAACAAACTGCGCTACTGAAGCCATTTCGTTGAAATCCCTAAAACGATTTTTGAAGTTATTCTTCAGGGTAGAAACTATTTCTACATGATATTTGCTGTTATAGGGTTCTAATGGATTTTGAGATATTTTTTCTGAAAGAATAGGAAAATGCTTAGCATCGCTGAAAATTAGATTTTGTTACCAAAACTCCAGCTTTTTGATAAATGCTTTTATATCAGAAATCATTTCCGCTGGTTCCTTGTCTCTCCCCTGAAGCTGCAAATTGAGTTCGTTTAATTTCTCTGTATTGTCCACGAGAAAATCAAAATCTCTAAGTCAGATTGAATTTTCTAGTTGCAGAGTCGGTTCTTCGCGTTGTTTGAAAAATTGAACTATGCCAGATAGGACATCATTAAAACGTTTCAGCACCCGTCCTCTACTTAACCATCGGACTTTAGAGTGAAGGAGTAGGTCCCCGTATTGACAGTCAACTTCATGGGCCAAGGTTTTGAATAATCTTCTTTGTAACGCTTCAGCTCTAATCTTGATCACAATTTTCACCACCAGTTTCATAACGTTGTTCAGTTTCAGGAAATTTTCACATAATGCTTGCTGATTGATAATGCAGTGGTAAAAGAGAAATTGCGGAAAAGTTTCATCTTTACGACATAACGCCACCAGACCCTTATCACAGCCCACCATAGCTGGAGCTACCATTTTCGATATTGGAATTTTCTAGGAAGAAATAATATTTTTTAAATGAGAAAACAACTCCTGTCCAGTAGTGTGTCCTTTGAGTGGAATAAACTTCAAAGGATCTTCTTTAATCGTAAAATTACTAAAACCATCCTGACGAACACGGCCATCTGGGCAGTGTCAACGACATCTGTTGATTCATCCAGTTGAAGTGAAAAATAAACACAGTTATCTAAGTCAGTTCTTAACTGTAAAAAAATATCATTGCTCATTACTTCTACACGTCTCATCACTGTATTAGCAGAAAATTGCATAGATTTTATAGCTGAACCTATCTCGTCTTTATTTCTAAAGATGGCAAATAACGAATCAGTAGCTTCTAAAAACGCCTGTTTTATCATTTCATCGTCTTCATAAGGTTTCTTTTTTTGTGCAATTATCTGGGACACACGATGCTTCAGTTGCAGCCTTATTTTTGTCGACTGTTCTTAAAAATATTGATTGTTGTTCAATTAACTGTTTCGCCCAAGTTTCGCAGCCTTATACCAAAAATTGGGCCAAGTCTTATAAATTTTTTTTCTTGCCAAATGATTTTTTAGATCAGCTTAAAATTAGTTGGGAAATAACTATATATATATATATATAAATTTTATCTGAATAAATTTCAATCAATAAATTGAGAATTATTTCGAAGAATGTTTCTTTGTAAGTATCAATTGAAAATAGAAAAAGGTGGATAAATTTAATATACAACATGGTATTTTACGTGATATCAAAAATTTTTGTGATTTTAATTTGATCAGGTAATTTAATTGCTTATTAAATGGAAATTTTATTCTTTCTAGAGTAACTTGAGACGTGTACATGGCGCAAAGTTTTACTGACATCCGTAGATGGCAGTTTTGGTAGTATTTCAATCATTTTTGTAGTTTAATCTTTTAATTCGTTCTATTGTTCATTTAGTGATTATTTTTTTCTACACTATCTTCAAAATATTTTCTTAAAGGTAGTTCGAGAGTACACAAATATTATATTTGAAGATAGTGAATCGTCATTATCTGACGATGATATTGAAAGAAGTATATTGGCATTAGTTGGAGAGGTTGGTAGAGAAAATATTTTTCGAACTCACGAATTTTTAAAGATCATATAAAAAATAAGGTACGCAGAATTCCAACAACATTTACGTTTGACGAGGTCTGCTTATAATTATTTATGTAACCAAATTGCCCATTTGCTGAAAAGCAACAACACATTCAAAGAAAACATTGATCCTAGTTTACAGCTACTATCAACTCCTTGGATTTTGAGCACTCTAGATATCTATAGGTAAAGTAGAAAAAAGTAATAAATTATGAAATATTTACATTGATTTTATTTTGCAGAAGCATTGCAAGCAGGTTTGATGTCGCAAAATCCTCTCTGTTTGTGTCAATAGAGAGAGTAATCAATGCAATTATTTCGATTACCGACAAAGTTTTGAAATGGCCAACACTAGAAGAAAGAACTCAAAGTGTTGTATTGGAGCAATTGATGGAACATACATTCTCATAAAAGTACCTCATGAAAATACAGAGACATGCATAAATAGAAAATGTTTTTATTGTGTAACTTTACAAGCCATTTGTGATAGTTAGTGATATTCGAATTTTTAGGAATTCAATCATATTTAAAAACATCATAAGACAAAAGATGTTTATTTTCAACCAGGCTCTTTCGTAATCGGCGATAAAGCATATCCAGTATATGTTTGGTGTATAGCACCATATAAAGATAGGGGATATCTCCATATTTATCAAGTTAGATTCAATACCCAACTTGCTAAAGCCAGACAGGTTATTGAAAGGGCATTTTGTCTGTTATTCGGAAGATTCAGAAGAATAAAATATTTAGACATAAATCGTACAAATTTAATTCCCCACGTTGTTCAAACTGTCTGTGTTCTACGCAATATTTGTTTAATGTTCAACTATGATGAGGCAAATTATGAAGAAGAGGACAATTATTTCTGCATGAAGTCAATGCAATAGTTAATAACATCCAAAATATTCAAGAAATGGATAATTAAGGAACTAGACTTAGAGAAGAAATAGCAAATAACTCTAATTAATCAAGTTATACTTATTTGTTTTATTATTTTGAAGCCAGTTAAAACAGCTGTTCCTTTTTTTTTCTGCATTTTATTTCCTGATCTTAGTATATGGTTGTGTTTATATTGAATGCATAAGTATTCCATAACAAGCTACATCTAGATGACAAATAAATACCTGTAATATTTTCACTTATAGAGCTTTAAAAGTGCGAATTTTCTTGAAAAAATTTGCAAATGAGAAAAAATGTATGGAAAATAATTCGAGCTTGCGGGAGATTCGGTAAGAAAATTTTATAGCTACATTGTATTTGAAATAGTTCAATTTTTTTTTCACTTTCCCTTTGCCCTAGTAAAAAAAGTAGGAATCAGTCTTAAATAAATGTATTAGTTCTTACTATAGATATTAGAACTAGAGTCACAAAGAAAACATCACAAAATGAATCGTACAATTTTTGTTCCTTCTGAGCATATTCAAGTTTATCATAAAAATAAAAAATATTTTTTCTACGACCATAAAGGAAAATGTACATTTCAAGTGCGTCTTCGATTAAGGAGCCTACCACATTATAATACAGGGTTTCATTTCCCATGGGTTATTTGTATAGAAATACCTATTTCATTTCCCACGACTATCATGCGCTACTAGACTGTCATTATATTAACGAATTTTTTGGTAATATATATTATAATGTATGATCGAGTCATATTTGTTAATGTCTATCTAATAATTTGACATTTCACATGGGTGTTTACAAAATTAGTTCGTAAAAAAAATTATAATCGAAAATGGGTCGCGATAGTGAGGATGATTTGACATTGACTGATCTATGTATGTAAACTATCCATTGCTTTATAAGGACATCGGTCCTGGTAGATGGAGGAGGTGATATAACTCCTTTAAAGAGACGCGATAATTGATAACTTTTTCCACAGGTGAGTTATAACGATTTTTTCTGCATAAAGTATTTTTATTTCCGAGTTGTAAATTCTTTTAAATTTTGAACGTTATTTATTCCAGGACGTAGATAGGTACATGTACAAAAAGAAAATCAAAAATGTTGGAGTACGGGAAACTGAATGAGAAGTAGACTGTATGGATATCTAAGGTTGCGATATAGCGTCCCCTATTCTCCCATTGCGTATCAGAGGAAAAATTCTCTAAACCATGCAACAGTGACGGCAGGAAAGTTTATAATAAAAATTGTTATGTAAAATATTACAGTTTTGTTTATGATTTATGATGGTCGTAGAAAGAGTATAGTGTACAATTTGCATAAAATTACCCATTTCCAACTCCTAGGTATATGAAATTTTGTATTACTCGCTACGCTCGTACCACAAAATTTCATATGCCTACGTCATTTCATGCTCATTGTACAATATACTATAACGTATTTGGTGAACAATTTTGGTTTAAATCCCGAACAAGAAAATTTATTCAAATGTATGATAAATAGTTTTCATGAATTTTTTTACTATTCAAGGCGTAAACAATGTCTCGTTTATAAATTCGCATCTAATAATTTTAAAAATTATGCAATTATTTTTATCTGATTACCAATTTTTTTAATTCCGACTACTTTCTTCGAACATTCTTCTTTTTGGTAATTAACAAAAAAAATTTCTATATCTGGTGCTCTAAGCAGAATATATTTTTTGGAGACCTCGTGAAACATACAAGAAATTACAAAGGATCTGGGTTTGTTTATCAATTAAATTGAAATTTATTTTCTAAATCTTTAACATGATTAATCTTTGAAATTACCAATTTGTGACGAGGACGTCCTCCATAAATTCCAAAAATGAACACTAACTAAAATTTTATGAAAATTACTATTTATAATACAAATATCAGCAATAAAAATAAACGCATGAACCAGGGATTCAACCAACTATATTCTATTCTGCAGACAGTTGGAGACATACGTTAACAGACTGATCCATCACAAACGTATATGAAAGCAGCGAAATTTAGAGTAACTTGAAATGTCAATATTTCTTTTAATATTTTATCATTGTTCTTTACATAGAATATGTTGCCCAAAGTGTTGACAGCTTGTTTTTACTCGATATTTCATTCATATAAACAGTGATAACATATTCTGATAATATTTTTAACTTCGTTTAACAGAGTTCAATCCATGAACTTATTGTAACAATATTCATATTTACTTTTTGATTTTTGGGGTAATGATGTGTGTTATACGTCTCCTTTGCGGCATAATGAATATCTGATGGAGTAATATTTATTGCATTTCAATTCATTACTGGAATCACTCATTTTACTAAAATATCTTTCTTAGAAACTAAAGAAATATTTTGACAACTTGTATTGACGTTACATTGAAATTGAAAATAAACGGTTTTAAAGATTAAAACTTTTCCGCATCTGTGGCCCTGAACAATATTCTGTCATAAAATTGTTACTTGTATACACTTCGGGGGATGTATCGTGCTAACAAACCGAAATTTCTCCAAAAATAACCAAAAATTTAGTATATCTAGTTTTATAGGACCCGCTGTACTTGCTCTAGTCAACTGAAAATCAATAGGGTACATCTGTGAGACACCTTGAACAATACTTATTCATAAAGTTGATCAATCGTATACTCTCTGGAGGCTGTATCGTGCTAACAAACTGAAAATTTTCCAAAAATGACAAAAATTTGGTACTGCAAGTACCACACCACCCGTTGTACTGGCTTTAGTGAGCTCAATATCAATAGGGTTCATCTTTAAGACGCTCTGAATAATATCCAATCATAAAATTCATCACTTGTATATACTCCGGAGGCTGTATCGTGCTAACAAACTGAAACTTCTCCAAAAATGACAAAAATATCGTACTTAAAGTACTGTAGCACCCGTTGTACTGGCTCTGGTGAGCTGAAAATCAATAGGGTTCATCTGTGAAATGTCCTTAACAATATTCCATCATAAAATTGGTGACTTATTGCACTCCGGAGGCTGTATCGTGCTAACAAGACTTGCAAGGAAAAGTGGCCGACAACAACGACGACGACGACGACATACACACAGGATTTTTTTCTAAAAACAGTTTTTTCGTGTTGTTGTTGATGGATAACGTAAAAATAACTCAAAAAAAATTTTCTAATTTCCAACTTTTTTGTGGGTAAACCAATACTTTTCTCGCATATTAAATAGGTTGGCGGAAAAGTAAAAAGAAGAGTTGACGGGTACTCAATGCAAATGCTGATTGGTGGATTTCATATACATTCTAGGATGTAAATGAAATCATATGCGTTCAGTTAACCGAAATGTCCTACATTTCCATATGTGGGTACATGCGGGTGTAGAAAAAATGTAAACAGTCTCGTTGAATATTTTAATTTATTATTTGTAATTTTGTAAACACAATCCAAACTTCTCAATCATGCATTATAAAATGCAAAGCGCATGCTGGTCAATTTCTGCCGATGTGTCGACTGGTTTAAATGGTAGCACGATTGATAAAATTTTCCGCTAGCATCTGAACGACCCGACTATTTACTAGATCTAAGCATCTGATCGCATAAAACGCGCCCGACGTAGCATCTGAATGCACCCTTACATTTGACATAACCAAATGTTATTTATATTGTAACGTCAACTGACGCTGTTGTGAGGACGATACAATTCGATGATTTCAGTAACGGTGCTCGAGAATATCATTTTAGGAACTATTCTCAAATAGAGTATTGACAGGCTTGCGTATGCATGACGTTGGGAACGACGTCAATAATAACGCCCCGATTCGAGTTTCTGGGCATCAGTGCGGATGAAACTCAATCATCGACCACCACACCTACAAGAAATGAATCACCGGTGGCGACATTGACTCTCTTTCCGAAATGTCGAAACCACACATGACCAACGTTCAACTTCAGAAATATTTTTGCAAAAGTTACAACTTTTATTTTTTTGGAACTTAATATTTTTTTAATAAATACATGGAAATTTATCATTGATGCTGCAACTGGAAGATCATATATGAATTATATGGCAAATGTATGCATAATTTGCCCGTAGATAATATACTTTTCAATTAATTAAAAAATATAGAATTGCGGGGAGAGGAAAAAGACGAAATTTTCGGTATAAGAGTGCCTGTCTTCTAGCGCAAAAATATATAAAAGAGGGCGGAGTCGAGATGTGACATGGCGCGAGTGACGAGCAGTCACTCTTGATTAGCATGCACTAGATTTAAAAAGTGATTGTTGTTTTCTAATTTCTAGAAATACCAATTAATTCTAAATTGTAACCTGCTAATTTCTTATAATCATAGTGTTTTAAGAAAAAGTGTCTGCCAATATTCAGGGTCAACAAAAAAGTGGCCCTATACCAAAATCTTGGGATAGGGTTATCGCCAATTTATAAAAACTTATCGATTTGAAGGAAAATATGTAGGTACACATGGAAAATATGAGCTTTAAAATGGTCGCCCAATGGGGCTACAACTTTGATCAAATGGTAACAAAATTATTTTCAGGTTTTTCGGCATGAAGGGTTAGGTATAAAAATGTATAGAGGAAATGTTTGTTATGTTTAAACGTCGGTAACTTTCCTTCATATTCTTTGCCTTCGGTTTCCAGTCCTGGATTCCACTGTCTCTTAGGTCTTCTATCGCTTCTGCATACCATATTTTCTTTGTTCTGCCTCTCTTCCTTAATCCGGCTTGTTCTATATCAATCATTTTTTTTCTAATTCTACTATCTGGCATTCTCTGTATGTGCCCAGCCAACCTATTCCTCTGGATCTCATTGTTTTACTCAGTTCTGCTTTCCCAAATGAATACTGTATTACGTTATTCATTCTTCTTAGCCACATATCTCCCTCTTCCCCCCCCCCCCTAATATCCTCCTGAGTATTTTCCTGTCCCATTAATCTCATTAATTTTTCTCTGCTTTGTTACGTGTCCACGTTTCGCTTCCGTAGATTACTGTTGGTCTTATGGTCTTATTACTGATTTGTACAGATGTGGCTTTGTCTTTCTGGAGATCTTCTTTGAACTTATTATCTTGTTCAATGCTCCTGCCTGTTTACTTCCTTTCATCAGCCTAGTTTTCAACTTCCCTTCTTCCCTCTTTCGTCGCCGTCGTCCTTGATAACCACACCTAGATATACAGTACTTTGGACTTGTTCGAAGTTCATTATTGTTTGTCCATTCTGTTGTATTGAAACATTTCTCATTGCTCCTTTCCTTTGTGGTGTTGCCATTCTCATAAACTTCGATTTACCTTCATTGACTCGCAGGTTCATTGTCTCAGCTGTTTCTATGAACGCTCTGCATATGTTTATCAGTTCGTTTTCTGATATTGATAGCGTATGCCAGTAATTATGTTGTCTTAGTTTCCAGTGTCCCTGCCCTGTTCATGTCGGTTTTGCGTATTATCCATTCTAGTACAATGTTAAACAAGGTGGTGGATAACGGATCTCCCTGTTTTAATCCTGTATTGGTCTTGAAGCTTTCTGATGTTCTTTCGTTCACCTTGATCTTAGTTATTGTACGCTCGAGTGTCATTTTTGTAAGACTTATCAGTTTTTTTGGGATGCTGTTTCTATGAACGCTCTGCATACTTTTCTCAGTTCGTTTTCTAATGTTGATAGCAGTACTACATCGTCCACGTATGCCAGTAATTGTGTTGTCTTAGTTTTCAGTGTCCCTGCCCTGTTCATGCCGGTTTTGCATATTATCAATTCTAATACAATGTTAAACAAGGTGGTGGACAACGTATCTCCTTATTTCAATCCTGTATTGGCCTTGAAGCTTTCTGATAATTTCTGGTTCACCTTGATCTTAGTTATTGTACGTTCGAGTGTCATTTTGGTAAAACTCATCAGTTTTCTGGGATGCTTAGATCATTCATAATACTGTAAGATTTTTTATCACTATGTCATATGCGCTTTGGAAGTCTATAAAAATGGCATTAATTGCTTGATCGTACTCGTACCCCATTCTTTGAAATTGCTTCAGAGTGAAAATGTGGTCCATGACTGATCTTCCAGATCTGAATCCGCCCTGATAGTCACCGAACAAATTTTCTCCATATTCTTTTAACTTTTTTTGTATGGTTTTGGTCATTATTTTATACACTGTATCCAGTAGTGCGATCCCTCTATAGTTTCTACATTCGCCCTTTTCCCTTTATTGTAAATTGGTACCGTCATTGAGGTCTCCCACGCTCTCTTGCTCCCATATATTCGATATCAAATGGTGGATCTTCGTTTTTAGTGCGTCTCCGCGTATGTTATCAGCTCTGGCTCTATTTCAGCTTTTCCAGGAGTTTTCCCGTTCTTTTCTCTCTATATTCTTTCTGAGATTTCTTCTCTCGATGCTGGTGATATCTCTCCGTCGTTACGTCCTTTTTTGGGTTGTAAACTCCTCCCGCTGCTCGTTCTCATTTTCCTTATTTAATATCTCTCCGAAGTACTCTTCTCATCTTTGTATCATTTCGCTTTCATCCATTATTATTTCTGCTTTTTTGTTTTTTATACATATGGTCCTCTGCCCAGTTTTCCAAGATTATATTTTACTTCTTGGTAAACGTTCTTCATCCCTTTATTTACAAAATAATCTTCTATACGTTTTATTTTGTCCTCCATTCTTTTTCGTTTTTTTGGCCTGCACATCTTCTTTGTTCTTCGTTTTGCCATTTGTCTTTATATGAACTAGTTTGTAACATTTTATGTTTACCTTGGCTTCTCTTTTAAATTTCTTCACTGCATTTTACATCCAACCACTCTTATCCTTTTCATCAATTTTTCTTCGTATTTTCTTATTGTTGTTTTGTTATCTACGAGCCTATCCACCAAAAAAAAATTGAAAGGAAGGGGAATGTCTCGCTACACACCCCTGACCCAGCATGACCAGTCACTTTCAAGAGGATGAGGAAAAGAGGAGAGACCACTATATTTATTTTATACCAAGACTTCTTTCTGTGCCTGATTATGGCGAGACTGCGAGCCTAAGCTAGATCTTAGGCATTATTTCATCAGGGTCCCTATGATTAACCCCTTGTCTCCTGCTCGCAATATTGCCACATCACGCCATTTGAACTTGATTTTAGTTACATACGAGTACTAATGCTAATACTAGAAGGCCGTTGTAGGTATTTTAATTTGAAGTATCTACGTACGGATCTTAAGGGTTAGAATTATATAGCATAATTTAAACTAATAGCCCAAACCACGAAAATTACCCACAACGATCCGCTAAGCCTAGACATATCTAAACTAATTATACAAATCTAAACCTAGGTTTGCCTATCAAATTTGTAGGTACAATGTACCTTTTATGACTGAATGCACATTACATTGTTAGTGTTACTCTGGCTTCGTGCCCGGAAGGTGGCCCGGCACCCGAACAATTTCCTCTCTTTGATCCGTGAATAAGGGACAAGCCATAATTCTATGGGATGGGCTATCTATCAGGTCGCATCGTTCGCATGCTGAGCCACCTTTCCCGATTCGGAAGAGGTGTACACCGACATTACCATGACTACTAAGGAGTAGCGAAGTTTGCCGCTTTAATCTGACTTGACAATTATTAATCCAGTCTCTAACATTCGGAATTGTTTCGTGCAAGTATCTTCCTCTGTCGGAGTGATTCCACTCTTCTTGCCATTTGTCGAGAACTATTCTATGGACTTCAAGTTGCACCACCGTCCAATATCTGAGTTCTTCTATGTTTATTCTTGTACCAAGAAGGTACGCGTTCCCAGCCTTCTTAAGCGCTGCCAGTGCCTTCATTCACTGAAGGTGCAGGTGAAGGGGTGGTATTTGTGACAAAATGCACATAGACTCGCTAGGCGTTGAACGGTACGCGCCTAGCATTGCTCTTAAACATATAGCTTGTGTAGTGCGAAATACTCTTTTGTTCACCACTCTTGCTACTCTATGGCGCCATATTTCAATCCCATACGAAAGGATGGGAATGATTGCGCGCAGATAAATTGTTTTCATCGACTCCAGTAATTTTTCGATTTTGCCCCAGTTTCTATAGGTATACCTCCTTAGAACTTGGAATATGTTTCTTACTTTTTCGTTGATGTACATAATGTGCTCTCTGTAGTGCAGTTTCTCATCAAGTATAATCCCAGGTACTTCTTGTGCGTTACTATGTATATGGGGCTTTCTTGCATCCTAACCACTAACGTATTTGGCCAGTTCCGAAAGTAATGTAATTGGCTGGAGTGCTTTGGGATCCCTGGGATCCCGATCGGGTGATTTGAGAATAGTAACAAGGTTGCCTATCTTCCATTTGTTCGGGAAATAGCCTAAAGCCAGGCAAGCATTATAAAGCCGAAGAAGGTAAGGTTTAATGTGCTGATAGCACATAACTACTATTTTGCCTTGTATTTTGTCAATACCGGGAGCCATGTATGGCTTGATACATGAGACTGCTTCGACGAGGTTTTCTTCACTAAAGGTAACTATGGTATGTACATCCCCAGAGCCTTTCCACCAGTAGCCTTTTTTTGGTATGCACTTTTGAATTTCCTTTCTTTTTTTACTGTTTTGTATTATTTTCGCGACTACTAAAAAATGGTCGCTGTCCACATCTGCTCCCCTATAGGTTCTCACGTTTTCTAGTCTTTCGCCCGAAATTATACAGTACTAAAATTCAAAGAAATTGGCAGTAAACAATATGGACAAAATGGTATCGCATTATTCCGTGAAGAAAAAGACAAATAGATGGCCTGTTGCTATGTTTGCGAACCTAATTGATGTAGCAGCTTTGGCAACCTACATAATATATGTTGAAAATAACTGGCAAGGAGCTAAGAAGAATGATCAAAGGCGCAAATTTTTACAAGAGCTTGCGAAAGAACTAGCAATGCCACAAATTGAAGCGCGATCTCGACGTCTGCGATCTTGTCATCATTTTGCTACAAAATCTGGTATAGAATGTATGTTGGGAAGGTCCATTATACAGATACAACCATGCGAAAATGCTGAGCAACAAAGAGATGTGGCTGGTCGTCTTATGGTGACAGGAAAATGTTGCATGCTGCACTTGTAACAGGCCAGTTTGCGTTGAATACACCGTAAAAACTGAAAAATGTGTCCAATGTGGTAGTTTGGTACTTTTAGGAAGTAATTCTAAATATTATTATTATTTCATATATACAATACCATTGTTATGATAGAAACTTCAGCTCTTATACGGGTGTTTCTATATTCGACCGACATCGCTCTACCACAAAGAGATCTCAATAAATGATTCATTCCATATAGGAATACGAACCCTTGCGGGGTCTAGTTGCTGAGAGATAGGGTGTTCAAAATTTTAAATCAAAATCAAAAAATTTCCATCAAGAACGCCTTCCAATTTTTTTTTCAAATTTGGTGACCATTATGCTCCTTAATAAAATAATATTTTGACATAAACAAACTTTGGATACATTTAACCAGTGGCGCGCTGTTAGAGTTAGTTGTCACTTTTATCCCCCTATTTTTTACGCCACAGGAGCAAATTATTTTTTTAACTTTGTTTTAAATTGCCTGATTATTTTTAGTTAAAAAACTAATAACCTTCTATGGAGCTAAAATAAACGGTGTTGTAAAAATTTGCCTCTAAATAAAAGTCTGCAGGTAATTAAATATTACTCAATATTTCTGAATTATAATCCAGTAGGCACGTGTCATATTTTTAATAGTTCTTGACACTTTGTGTATTTGACACGATCTTGGTAGATTAAATCATAGAATTTTAAATTAGTTTTTACATGACATTTGCTGTTATGAAATGAATTTTTCATTTGAAGAGTTGACCGATATGTTAATGATTTACGGGGAAGCTCGAAAAAATTGTAGAATGGCAGCTCGTTTATACCAACAAAGATTTCGCAATCGTATTGAAAGAAGGCTGAAAGAAACCGCAAACATGTTAATTAAAATAATAATGCTGGAAAGCAGCGTACAACAAGTACTCAGCATCTGGAAGAGAAAATATAATATTTTTGAAAGGCCATCTTTAAATACTCGAACTGTAGGTCGAGTATTTAGAGAGTGGAACATTCCACTGTTCGGAAAGTTATAAAAGAACAAGTGTTACATCCACACAAATTGGTCAGTGTTCAAGCATTAGAACCTAGAGATTTTCAGGTGCGTATGGAATTTTCAAACTGTATTTACAAAAGTGTCGCGAAAATCGAAATTTTCAAGAGTATGTGTTGTATATCGACGAGGCTAGATTTACTAGGGAAGGAACTTTCTACGCTAGAAATAGTCACGTTTGGAATGAAGAAAATCCGCATTTTGTTCGTGAAAGGGGATTTCAGCATAAATCTTCGGTTAATGTGTGGGTGGGTACGGTTGGAGATAGCTTAATCGGGCCTTACATTTTACCATATAAATTAAATTGAGCAGTTTATACGCTCTTTTTGGAAGAAATGTTTGATGAATTGTTGAACAATATACTATTGAATATTAGACAACACATGTGGTTCCAACACGATGGGGCATCTGTTCATTTTGCTACAGCGGTAAGAAATTACTAAAACAGACGTTTTAGTGAAAAATGGATTAGTCGGGGTCTACCCAATTGTAGGCCTCCAAGATCATCTGACTCAAATTCTATTGATTTTTTATAAGGGGCTATATAAAGTCCTTCGTGTACGAAACAATCAACGAATCTGGACAAGATCTAATAGCTAGAATTCAAGCTGAGGCAGAAATCATTCGATCTCATTCAGATTTATTCTCAAAAACTCGTTTTTAAATGACAAAGCGGTGTAAGAAGTGTAGTAAAGTGTATTGTGTCAAAATATTACTTTATTAAGGAGCATATTGATCACCAAATTTGAAAAAACAAGTAAAAGTCGTTCTTGATTTATGGCAAATTTTTTATTTTGTTTTAAAAAAATCGGCAACTAGGCTCCGTAAGGGTATGTATTCCTATATCAAAATGAATCATTTATTGAGATCTATGTGTGGTAGAGCGTTGTCGGTCGAATATAAGAACACCCTGTATGAATAAACTAATAATTTTCAACACAATTTTCTTTGGACTTAAGATACATACAAGTGGTACTTGGGTACCTCGTTATAGAGATAAGCACCAAACTATTTGCTGGTAATTTTTTTTTCAATTCAGTTTCAAATTAACGTTTCTTTTTAGGAAACAAATATTATACAGCAAATTTCAAGAAGTCATGAAATTACAAGACAGTGTGTCAACTTTAAATCTGAGTATTCGATGCTCATACATAAAAGTGGCAACCGGGTACCACGTAGTGGGGATGAAGGTTATAGAATAGCTCCATTCTAACCCTTGTGATTACTTATGGCGCCCTCTAATTGTCACGGTTCATTTGACAGAGAAAGAGAAAATGGACGTGTTACGTTTTCTACATCAGCTGCACAACGCAGAGCCATGTTCAATACTTAGCATTTATCTTATAATTTTTTCTTTAGAAGCTAGTCTCAAAAAATAAGCTAATAAAACATTTTCTTTATATTTTTAATTTCACAATATTTTTTAAATCTTGTGAATTAAGCTTCATATAAAATAGCCGATTTAGTCGGTAACAAATTATTTTCTGCATTTTCTGCTAATAATTTTATTTATATTATGCTGCCTCTTCTTTAATTTTTATTATAGTTCTCTTTTTATAATAATATAATTAAATGTTAATTTTTTTTCAGATTCTTAACTGTGCGATTAAAAAATCTATCCAGCGTTCAGGAAATAAGAGCTTCATAAAAAATCGAACAACTACTTCTAGCAAATCACCTGAATCTGGTCTGCAAAAAAGAACTTCTTCTGTCTTCTCTTTGGATTAGAAATGATAGTTAATATTGTGACTCTTATATTATGTGTTTCTAAGTCGTAAAGTTTGTTTTCAGTTTTTTCATTATACATTTTCATTACAAATTTAAACTATTTTATGAATATTTTACATCACTATTGTGTTATTAGAAGGATACATATTTATAATATTTTACTCCAACTAGCGATTTTTTTCCAAAACACAATCGCTATTTGATTTTCATACCTTGAATTAGTGAAATATGATTCGATATAACCAATTCTATGACATAGTAAAATTTCTGTGAAATTTTGTTATCTGTGAACAATAAAACTACTAATATTAAAATTTTAATTCAGGTACTCAAAATTATTTGAAACTATTTTGATTGTTTATTATATTTATCTGTCAATATCTACATCAATCAGGTGTATAAGACTATTTTAACAACAATAAGCTCATATTATTCAAGAAAAACACAAAAATGGCTACACAAAATTCATGATTATGTATTCTCAAATTCATCACGTTTATTTGGTATAAAAATTTAAACATTGTCCTGAAAATAATAATTTTCTTGCATTTATTGAATTCCATTTAACGGTTTCAAAGCCCACTGTATGCTATGCTGTTGCTATAATGCATTTTTGGATGCATCTACATTTCATTGCACCACTAAACTAATTTTGGTTAATCAACTGAAAAAAATCGAACTCTCTTAATGAATTTTTCATTTGATAATAGAATTATAATTTTTATTTAGTGGTTTCCGATGGGAAACAAAAACCATCAATTCCAATTACGCGGTGATAACCTGACCGTCTTTGCGAGTTGAATTTATACCATTTTCCAAATCTATGCGAACTAAGACAAAAAATAATTCCTGCACTTCTGTAATTTTTTTACATTAGAAAATACCATATTGCTTTTTGAAAATTCACTATCTCATTAGACGAAATTATTACAATTAATGATTACTTTTTTAAATGAAACCAACCGTTTCTAGATAATTCTACAATATATTGAAAAGATGATAAAAATTTTAAACAGTTAATTACTCTTATTTCCAAAGTTTGCCAATGGACCTCATTGATTGCTGCATTAAGGTTGGCATAGATTTGAAAACATAGTATACTGTGATGGTTAAAATTCGTGCCTATTTATAACGTTTATTTTTGTTACGAATATGTGGAAAAAAATTCATGAACAATTGTAAAAGAATTATTCAACTTTTCTGTTAGTTCTGAGTAGGAATTTATGTACAAATTGTTGCATTAAGCTAACCAGACAGTGAAATAGCATACATTGGTTCTCAGGAAGTGGAAAACTTTGTAAATAGGTATATGCATTAATGATATTACATGAGGTCCTTGGAATAAAAGGGATATATAAGTGCATTTGATTCTATTTTGACGTAATTGTATTTTTAAAAAAAACTGGAATATTTATTGGAACATTATTATTAATTCTACAAACGAGTAATTTTAACATACCAGTGTAAACGAAATATTTTTCAGAATTGTAGGAGGACTTGTACCCTATTATCCCCACTTTCTTATTTATAAAATTCACCAAAAAATCTTTATTGACATGGGCAGAATACAATATAAAGTCAACAATCACATTTTCGTTATATTCTACTTCTCTGTCATTATCTTACGAATCAATTTCAGGCACATTTGTTTCAACATTTTGTCCTTTCTCATTGTTGGTTTTAGTTTTTTATTTCCAATTTCTCTTTTTTGTCGTGTTGCATGTTGTTGTAGTATTCATGATATTTTGGGAGAATGTACTCTAGTTTGCAAATTATTCAACTTTAGCTCATTTATTTTTAAACTTTCTGTGTTCAGGATATCACACTTCTATATATATATATATATATATATATATATATATATATATATATATATATATATATAAACTGGTGAATATTGGGGAAAGCAGCAAGAAGAAAACGGAAAAGGTGTACTCTTAACGGAAAATTTTCAAGCTTTCGAGGATGATTGTCCTCATCATCAGGAATACTGAAATGGAAAAACAACATTAAAATACTGTAGTTGATAAGTAATATATAATATAGAAGAAATCGCAACAGGTGCGAACTTACCTCCGAATTGAGGTTAGAATCCATTATGTTATATAAAAATAAACTACGGACATTCAAATATGAAACAGTTCACTATCAAAGGTTTAAAATAGCACAATCACAATCAGATGACTAAAAAAGCCAACATCTAACACCATTTTGCAGACAAACGAAACACGAGTGCTTTTTTATAGTCAAAAGCCGGCAGGAAACTGATATCAAATTCTTCTAATTTGGAGGGATTGAATTGACAGGCAATGATGCCAACCAATAGTTGAGTGGATGAACGTGACACAAGTACCATAAGAGAATGGTCTTCGTTGTGAAAGTTCATATTAAGGATGGAAAAGAAGAATGCAGAGGGGTTGAGAAATTGCATTCATAAGAAAGAAGAAGAGGAAATTGATATATCTCAATGGTAAGAGTTTTGTATAACAACAAAACATATACCTAGGAGGACAAAGTTAAAACACAACACCAGCCAAAAAAGACAAAATCAAAAGCAATTAAGTAATAATAATATTGTAATATAGTAATTATTAAAGTAAAAATAATGATAATTATGTAATATATATATGTATACTAAAAAGGTGATAATGGGTGCATCTACCAACACCAATGCAGCCAAAATAAGAGATATTTTTAGAGATATGTTAGCTATCTGCAGAAAGGGTAGTGTCAATTATTGAGGGAACGTGATTGTCATTAGTGGAAAGAAGGTTATAGTTGTAATCTAGGGATAACAAAAAGGAATAAATCTCACTCAAGTGGTCTGTGTCAGTCTTTTTGTTAATTACATTGTTAGATTGTGAAATAAAAGCCATTTCCAGAAATGATCTCTTAATTTTGTTAGACTCTATATATATATATATATATATATATATATATATATATATATATATATATATATATATTGTCGTTTATAATATAATTCAACCTAGGAAAACGAAATAATTTTTCTTTGTGCCTTCCCTTGAACCGTGTAATTTTTGCATAAACTTTTTATGACTTGCCTCCAATATTCTAAAACAAAGACCTGATGTATCTTCTATTTTACATTTTATAGGATGCCAAAATCTTGATCGAACTCCATGAAAGTTTGGCCTTTTTCAAAAATTTTTGAATCCTTTGACGAAGTGCATAAAAAGTTTAAGAATATTTTATCATCCACAGGACTAAAACTTTTGTAATATTTTGAGAAACTACATTAATAATATATTTAATCAGGCAGGTCCCAATTTCATGTAAGCCTTGGATAGCGATGATTTTGTCCCAAATTTACATGTCGGAATTTCTTGTTACAAGGTTATGTACATAAAAGTTGTAGGTCTAGAGTCGCCTTAGGTAAAAAAAATGACATGGTTATAAGCGAAGTTGGTAAAACTTGTTGGAAGTCGAAACAAATAACATCTGTTGATTCTTTATGTAGATTTAAATCATGTAGCTTGTGCCTTTTGTGACGAAGTGCACGCATTACCTTTGCATCATTAACTTTGCATTGTGGTCACTATTTATAATATTACTAAAACCATTACACCTCTAAAGTATTCACACCAAAATATATACGAGTACTCGTAAGAATCGAATCACTAAGAAATCCTTACTATAATGGGAAAACCCCATAAAAATCCAGCAATTTCATTAATGTACTCGGTACTTTGAGTTCAACCTAATAAATAATAGCTAAATTCTGAAATTAATTTGGTATCAAATGGGTACAAGTTACAGGTATACTTGTTTTGCACTGACAAAATTGCAGAATTATTTCACATAGCAGTCAAAGTCATTTTTTTACCAGCATATGCTTTATAACAAATAAAAAATATAAACTTTAATATTACATGTTCTCAGTTATATTAATTCAAAATAACTTCACTTATACCCCTTTTATTCCGAGGACCTCATATTATTTTTAATACACTACTGATATTTTTATATATAGATTAGATTATAACTTAAGTTGTTCCGTACGTAATATTAACAAATTTGAAATTTAATATGGGAAGTGACTGTATCAGTCATTCTTATATTTAGACTGATTGGCAACGAGCCAACTTATTGTACATATTCCTTTTATTGGTGTATATGGATATAAATTTACTATTTTGTTAAATATATAGTATTTTTACAACGATCATTTGCTTTATTTGGATAAGAGGGGGAGATAAAGTATTATGAAAGTCACTATCATGCGCATAACGCGTATAATGAGATAGGTGCATATATGTCCTCTACACCATAACGGTCAAGTCCCTCTCCCTATTCCGAATAACAATATAGGATTATTACTTATCTATTTATTTTATTGTTCATCCTAACAGGTCTATTGACCTATTAACAAGGTTAATCATGTTAATAAAGATAAGTACATCTTATTTACCTTACGTTGTAATAAAAATGAAAAGAAACAAAATGTCGTTAATAACATTTATTAATATTATATACCATACATCTTTATCACAGCCAGAGAAAGCAGAAGAAACATGGAGACTGGAGATTCAATTTAATTAACAGATATGAGTCTAAGAGATTTTAAACTACACTGGCGAGCAAAAAATTGAGGTCACTTTAAACTTTTCATGTTCTTTGAAATTTTACGTTTTCAGATCGTATTCGTAAACTGTACATCATTGAATGTGCTTTTGTAAGCTGAATGTGATACTCTATACTAAAGAAAAATGCATTTTCTTCTTGGATTTCAAGAATTTCTTCTGAAAAAGAAACAAATTAACATTTTGGGCGAAATTCAATATTTTGTTGTTAGGGAAAATATGGAACGAACAAAATGAAAAAAACTCGACACTAATAACGTGTATTCCCTCCTCTTGCATTGATGACTGCTTGAAGTAGGCACGGCATACTTTGAATTAAGTAGTGGATCATATTCTGGTCGATTTTATCTCAATCCTGCAACAGCAATCTTCTCAGCTCCTGGGCAGTTCTTGGTTCTGGTGTGTGTCTGCGGATCAGTCGTCTCAACTCGCCCCAGACATGTTCTATGGGATTCATGTCTGGGCTGCAGGCCGGTCAATCAAACTGCCTAATTTCTACCTCATCCAGATACTACCTGACAATTCTGGCTGTATGTGGTCTCACATTATCTTGCATACAAATTCCACGTTCCCCCATAGTCACCATGAAAGGCATAACATGGTCTTCTAGCACCTGCGTTATGAACCTGTGAGAGGTTAGGGAGCCATTTTCTATGGAGACAAACTCTGTACTAGCTTGTGCAGTGATTCCCGCCCAAAACATAACTTACCCACCGCCAAATGGAAGACGCTCGTCAATGCAAACTTCAGCATATCTGAAATTAACTGTCTCGACCCTTACTTCGTGGAATCTACTCATATTAGTGTTTTAAATGAAACTCAATGTTTCTAGCTAATTCCACAATATAATGAAAAAAATTGATAATTTTAAAAAATTGACAATTGTTTCGATAACTGAATATCATCGTCAGAATATAACTTCTGTCATTCTGACGATGATATTCAGTTATTGAAACAATTGTCATTTTTTTAGAATTTTCATTATCTTCCATTATATTATGGAATTAGCTAGAAACATTGAGTTTCATTTAAAACAGTAATATTCAGTATATCTTTCCCCAGATCTTCTCCACACTTATCGACGTCCATCTGAACCAGTGAGGCATGACAGTCCAGCAGCATGAAGTAATTATTCTAACGGTCCATTCACTAACGTTAACATTTATCACTTCTTCCAAATGATTTTGCAGTGAGACCGCAGTAGCTGTTCTATTCCGCAAACTTGTGGACAACTAAAAACGATCGTCTCGTTGAGTGGTTACTCTTTATCGCCCAGACCTTGGTCTTCTAGTGATCAGGCCTGTGTCCAGAAAGCGCTGTTACACACTTTGCACACCACAAAGACTAGCACCAACAATTCTTGCAGTTTCACGTTGCCTCCGACCATCTTGTAACAGCGCAACAATTCTTTCCACAACAATCGGATGTGAAGGCATTATGGCCCTGTTAAATCGCCACACTTTGCAATCGTTAGGTTTTACACAAAGAATCAACTGTAAACTGGAAAACAGGCAAAGGAAATGTGAATATTCAATTAGCGCAATGACACATTTTTCATAAATGTCGTACTCTAATAAATCGAATGACAGCTGTTGACAGCTGTCAAGTCTCGGAAAAAATGCTATAACGCCTACTATTATGTCCTTATCAATATTGACGATAAAATTATTCGCAATTTCTGAAGTGTCTTCAATTTTTTGCTCGCCAGTGTATCATCGACAAGCCGACAAGGTTTTTAATGAATCACACCGATGTAAAGTATCCAGGTATTCATTTATAAAATTTTTCTAATCCCTGCATGAGTTATTAAACCATATATATTTGTATATAATTGTATAGAGAATCTGGTTCGAGTGTGCCTGGGTAATATATACAAAGACATTAAGGATAATATATTAGCAAAATTTATCAGATTATTAAGAATTTCAAACAAAAACATTTCATATTTACGTCTTATTTCTAAGGATCTGATATTGAATTCTGTTCTAAGGAAATATGTCCTTATAGTAGTCAGCACGAACTAGAAATTTTTTACAATATCGTTAACGCATAAATTTGTTTTGGACTTTTTCAATTTGTAGCAAATGTGTATGGAATCAATTCGCCTTGCCATATTATAGAGGCAAATTCTAAGTCTGACTAATGTGTAGTATAACATTTTAATTACATTGATTTTTGTGAGGTTTGATGTTTGCCGTTTAATAAAACCTAGAACTCGATTGGCTGAATTTAGATTAGATTAGAAAATATTTTGACGGGGTTACATTGCACTGAACCCTAAGGTTTACTGTGCCCCCCCTAACAGAGCTGTTCTCGCCACTACTACAGCTCGCCTTCCAGTTCCAGGGTTCTAATGAACTCTAATATTTACGACGGCATCAAGGATGTTAGATCCTCACTCTTACAAGTTTCTTGTCCGAAGCATTTCTTGCGTTGGCTTGCAATGGCGAGGCATTCTAGAACTAGGTAATACGGAGTTTCATCCTTCTCCCCACAAAATCTACACTCGTCAATTTCTGCTAGACCTATTCTCATTAGGTGCTTCCTAAGGTGGCAGTGTCCCGAGAGAAAGCCCGTGAGGAGATGTAGTTTATTTTTACAGAGGTCCAAATATTTTTTGGATCTAGCAGTGTCAAAGTTCCGCAGGAACTTTTTGGAATGATCCAGCCCAAGAAGGCACCGCCAGAGTACTTCTCTTTCGGTTTCCTCTTTCTTCCGAAACTCTATCTTATAGGAGCATTTTCCTACACCACAAAAAGGCTCTGGGCCAATGAAGGACGTTTGTGCTCCTTTCCTGGCTAGTGTATTGGCCTCTTCATTTCCCGTGATTCCCGAGTGGCCAGGAACCCAGACTAAAGAGACCCTGTTATTCTTGCCTAATTCATCAAGTTTTCTTCGGCACTCCCATGCCAACTTCGAGTCAATGACATAGGAGCTCAATGCTTTGATAGCTGCTTGACTATCAGAATGCATCGATATGTCACATTTCTGATAGTTTCTTTCTAGGTTCATTTCCACGCATCTCTTGATCGCAAGTATTTCTGCCTGAAAGATACTCGGGAAGGAGCCTTACGATAATGAGTATCTGGTGCCTGGCCCAAATACTCCAGCGCCTGCTCCAGTGGTGGTTTTTGAACGATCCGTATACCATTTAATGGTGTTTTCTTTGAGAGTTTGGGTGGTGTATTCCCTTTCTCAGTCTTTCCTCTTATTTAGCATCGTAGTGAAATTCTTTACGTTAGTTACTTCCTTAATCATTTCGTCACTGCGAATATTTGCTGATGAAATGTTTTTTGTTAGAGAGGACCAGGCTCCCTGATTTTTAACACTCTCATTGCCTGAACCTTCCTTAGATATTCTAAGAATTGCCTCTTGGGCAGATCTTTCCATCACCAGATGTGTGTGAGATCTGTAATGATCTCAAGTGCCCTAGTTGAACACGTTCTCATAGCTCCATTGATGCACACACAGGCAAGCCTTTCAACTTTGTCGAAGGTCTTATTCGTACTGTACTGACTTGCGTTTGTATGCCAAACTATTGCTCCATACGTAATTGCTGTTCTAACTATCATGGCGTACATACATCGCAGTATTTTTGGATCACAGCCCCACCTCTTACCAGCTAGATTTCTGCACGCCATCAAAGCTCTTATTGCTTTACTATCAGTTATTTCAACATGCTTATTTCACAGAAGCTTACTATATAGGGTTATCCCTAGGTAGTTAACTTTTGATTTCCATTCTATGATTTCCCCGTTTAAGGAGATGGGTTTCATGGCTTGAAGTGTTCTTTTCTGGGTAAATGATCTTGTTTGGGTTAATGCTTAGCCCCATTGACAATCACCATTGCTCAAAGATTCTGAGGCCCTTTTGTAATAAATCACATAAGCCGCTCTCGAACTTGCCTCTGACTATTAGTACTATGTCATCAGCATAGCCCATACATTCCAAGCCCAGCTCCGTTAGCCTGTAGAGCAACTTATCTACTACGAGGCTCTATAGAAGGGGAGATATCACTCCCCCTTGAGTTGTCCCCTGAGTGGCTCAAACTGATGTGGTTTAATTCCCCACCTGTGTCTCACCTATCCTCGTCGTCAACAATTCATGCTTCCATTTTACAATGGTTTCATTCACTCCGCGCCTTTTAAGTGCTTCTGTGACAGACACATGAGTTGTGCTGTCGAAGGCTCCAGATATATCCAGGTATGCGCACATTGCGATTTCTTTGTTACTCAGAGTTCTCTGGATGACTTCGGTCAGCTGATACACAGCCTTCTCAGTTGATCGACCCGCTCTGTAAGCATGCTGACATTTATGAAGTGGTATATTCTCCAGATTCTCTGTTCTTATGTAGTTATCCACTACTTTATCCATCATTTTGAGCAGAAACGATGTTTTGATGATTTTTTCCCCTATTTTTGGTATGATGGTTACCCTTGCCCTCATCCATTTTCTAGGTATTAGACCCACTGCTAGACTGCTTCTTGTAATCTCCAGCAGGTGAGGAAGAATCTCCTCTATCCCTTGCTGCAGGAGTGCTGGAAATATTCCATCCACTCCTGGTGATTTATATGGTTGAAAGGTACTTATTGCCTATTCCAACCGTTGTCTGGTAAATATTTTCTTGGCAATGTCCCAATCTTTCTTGCGGGATTTTTTGGTGTAATTCATTGCTATTTCAATGCTTGTTGCTGGTTCACTACCTGGAAAGTGGGTCCAAAGAAGAAGAATCGATCGTTCCTATTCACCTTCCGTGTATGATCCGTCTGGCTTTTTCAGCGACATTGTGGGGTTAGTTCCCCCATTTGCCATGACCTTTTGTAGTCTGGCCGCTGTGTGAGTGGCAGTGATCTTTTCGCAAAAGGCTTGGAAATTCAACCTCTTGGCTTTCCTAATCTCTTTACTTTATTGATTAAGCTTCTCAGTGTACCCCTGCCACTTACTGTCACGTTTGGATCTACTAAAGAGCCGACGGACCTCTTTTCTCCCTCTTGACCTCTTGACAGGTTCTCATTCCACCAAGGAGCATCCTTTTCTGAACGAGCTTTTGACAGTGGGCAACTGGAATAAAAAGCTTCCATTATTGCCTCACTGATCTGTTCGACTCTTTATTCCAGGTCGTAGTGCGGGTGATTTACCCCATTCGCTTCGACGTGTTCCAAATTGTCCTTCAGATTGGTCTTGTAGAGAGACCAATCAGTATTTTTAGGATTTAGGATTGTAGGAATCGAGGTAGTATCTCCCTCTATTCTAAAATCGATTATCCTATAGTCGGAAAGTGATGGCTCGCTCATCACCCTCCAATTTTTACATTTTTCCTAGCAGCAACATTAAGCAATGTTACGTCCAGAACCTCTTCCCTTGCTCTCGTGACAAAATTGGGAGTTGTCCCCACGTTTAAGGTCTCAAGGTTATTTGCTAAGACATATTCTAATAAAATTTGCTGAATTTACAATAGTTTTTACATATTGAACAAATGAGAGTTTGTATTCATATGTTATTCCAGGATCTTTTATTTCTTATTTACGCTCTAAAGATATATCGTTAATTTTATAAACAAATTTGATAATATTTTGTGCTCTAGAAATACTCATAATGGAAAATTTTTTTAAATTGAAAGGTAATTTGTTGGTTGTGTGCCATTCTGTTACATTATTAATATCCTTCTGTAATTTAACACAGTCAATACTTGAAAAAATTTTTTAGACACTTTAAAAGCATCCGCGAACATCAAACTTTCTGAATATTCGAGAACCAATGGTAGATCGTTAATAAAAATAAAAATTAGTAATAGACCTAAATTAAATCCCTGCGGGGCTCCAGATGGCACCGCGATTTGACTGGAAGTACCGCCATTATAACGGCTGTAAAAGTTCTATTCATTAGATGAGAACCAAATAAACGCAAAAGTTTCGATGACAAGCCAAAGTTATTTAATTTTTCCAGTAATATATCATGGTTCACCTTATCGAAGGCTTAACTAGAATCTGTATAGACTGTATCCAGTTGCAACTTTCCTTCTAACGTCTTCCATCCCGTGTTCATAAACCAAAATATATTTGAATGAATTGATTCCTTTCTCACAAATCCTTGTTACTGCTCGGGCAAATGTTTCTCAAAGTAATTATTCTCGAAAATCTTAGACGGAGCGCACATTATGGATATAGGGCGATGATTTTCTATTTCATATTTAGTTCCTGATTTAAACATAGGTACACAAATTATACTTTTCTGGAAATGTTGAAGTTCTAATTATTAAATTGAATATATGTAACAAAGGCTTTTTAATCCAATTAGAACCACCCTTAACAAGGAGAGAAGCAAGCAAGTAATTTCAGGTAATCTAAGAGTAGCAGAAACAAATGTAACTTCATTATTATTAAAATTAAGTCTATAATTTGATGACTCCGTACTGAAAGTCATACTAAAACAATCAGAAAACATATCTAGTGCTTTTACATTTTCCACTGATTTATTATTGTATTGAAAATTAATATCTTCTAAACCGTTGTTTTTTTTCTGTTCAGAAAATTCCAAAATTCGTTTATATTTGTCGAAGTATTATTTTCTATTGTTTCGATGAAGTTTCTGAGAGCAATACCAATGAGACATTTAAGAGGAATGGACCTCGCTACTACTATTCTTTTTTTAGAAGAAGCTATATTTCTACAGTTTAGACAAAGGTTAATAGAACATGTACAACTCTCGTGCAACCAACGCTTGCACAAAAGGCATTACAACCATTCATCTTTCTTTTTTGATAAACGACAGTCTTCACTGCAGCCAACAGACTCGTTTTCCAAATCACTGAAATGTTCGTCAATTGCTAAATCGCCAGCAGCAGAGGAAGATTAATTTTTCTACTTACCACTTTCACTGGCAAATTGGGGTCAGATTTTCTCTAGCATTGTGCCTTTTTTCTTTAATAAATTCCGCTGAATTAAAAACTGCTGATATTCTCTTACAAACTCTGTTTACAGCTATAGATATGACGGGTACGGGAGTAACTTCATCCAGAGCTTTTCTAATTCATGACTTGAATTACTTAGTAATTAACTCAGGTCTCTCTGAACATGAAGCCGTTTTCAGCGAATTTGTATAATCTCGTTAATCTCTAAAGAAAAATACTCAGTTGGTGAGGATATTCGCTCAACAAAATTTCATAGTTTATGTTCAGCAATTAATTGGAATGATCTTTCTAAAGATATTGAGTCTAAATTTTTGGATTTTAATAATAAAATTATCAGGTGCTTCTATACATAATTTTCACTTCGCTCTCGTAAAACTAAACATCACAAATCATGGTAAAGGAACAAGTACTTCATCTAAGAATATGAGATCACTCATATACATTAAAAAATTCACAGACAATCTTCACATACTCAATTATATCAATAACTATAAAATCTTGTACCGGAAAACTATCAAAGTTATTAAACAAAACTATTATAACAATCGCATCTCAAGAGCTCAAAATTCCTCGAGAGAAACTTGGTCAAATATCAATGATTTAAGGAACCATACTCGATCCTCAAACTTTATTGAACTCGACCCAGACGAACTTAACAGTTATTTCATAAACGTAAGTAAGAATAATAACTCTAAAATATCTCCAAATCGTTATGATCTTTCTTTCCTCGTTCCTTCTAAGAGAATCGCTGATAGTTTCTTCCTTAAACCAGTAGATAAATTTGAGCTAGTGCAAACCATACTCAGCATTCAAAACAAAACTTCTTGTGGCATTGATGGGTTATCAGCTGAGTTGTTTTTAAATATTCCCGATCCGGTGATTAAAGTTTTATGTTCTCTAATCAATGAATCTTTTGAAAAAGGTCTCTTCCCTAACTGTCTAAAAATAGCTATAATTGTTCCCCTCCACAAGGGTGGCAAGAAACAGAATAATAGTCACTATCGTCCTATTGCCTTATTACCAATCTTATCGAACATGAACGAAAGACTAATGAAAAACCGTCTATTGCCTTTTCAATTCAAATATAATTGAAATTCCAACAATTCAGATTCCTACCTAATAAATGTACAAATGAAATATATACCTCTATTAATGAAATTAACTGTCTTGACCCTTACTTCGTGGAATCTGCTCATAAGTGTTTTAAATGAAACTCACAGTTTCTAGTTAATTCCACAATATAATTAAAGTTATTGAAAATTCTAATAAATTGACAATTGTTTCGATAAATCAATATCATCGTCAGAATGACAGAAGTTACATTTCATTTGATGCCTACCTGATGTTAGTAGTTATTTTTGGCTAGACCAAAAAGTCACCTAACTTGTGATTGACTTAATATTTGTTTATAGAAAAAAGAAGAAGATGTTATATCACAAATATTGAAGCTTAGATATTATTAGCCCTATGGTGATATCCTGGATATCATTTTTCCAATTAAGATCAGTATAACTGTGCAATGATTTAGAAAACCAGGAAAACTATATCTGCTGATCTTCACAATTATCACTTAAGAAGACAGTTAACTGGATTTCCTTGAAGAATTAGAAATTAGAAGACATTTAAGAAACCCACAATATGAAGTTGTCAATAAACATTTAAATCTAGGGAGTTCTCCACTAATAAACTGTCTTCTTAAGTGATAATTGTAAAGATCAGCAGATATAGTTTTCCTGGTTTTCTATATCATTGCACAGTTATACTGGTCTTAATTGGAAAAATTATATCCAGGATATCACCATAGGGCTAATAATATCTAAGCTACAATATTTGTGATATCACATCTTCTTCTTATTTCTATAAACATATATTAAGTCAATCACAAGTTAGGTCACTTCTTGGTCTAGCCAAAAATAACTACAAACATCAGGTAGGCATGAAATGAAATGTAACTTCTGTCATTCTGACGATGATATTGATTTATCGAAACAATTGTCAATTTATTAGAATTTTCAATAACTTTTATTATATTGTGGAATAAATTAGGAACCGTGAGTTTCATTTAAAACACTATTATGAGCAGATTCCACGAAGTAAGGGTCGAGACAGTTAATTTCATTAAAAAATCTTCGAGAGTAGATTTGACCCGACTGTACCAGAAGTTACTACAAAAACGTTACAAAATATCACAAAACATTTGGTTTAACCAAGAATGCCTTAGAAAAAAGGTAATACCAAATTATGTGAATATAAAATGTCACACTTAAACACCACAAGCACAAAAAGCTATAAAATGTGCTCAACGAGTTTGGATAAAAGCAGAATGTAAGAAATGGTTCAAAGTTAGAGACTTCTTAGACGACTACATAAAAGTTGTACATTCAGAACTCACATTCCAATTATATACAGTAGAATTTGACTGTTTGGATGACAAAATTAGAGAAAGTGTTAGCACGAAAGCATAAGAAATTTAAGAAACAAGAAAAGAAGCTACAGAATCTTGGACACACACAACATAAAATTCAATACTCAAAACATCATGAAACTGTAAGTACCTACATACCAACACACTTTACACCACGAATTGAAAACCTTTCAGACACTAATTTTACAGATAGTGAAATAAAATTTTTAAATAGAGGTTTAAAGTACAGCATAACACCAAAATTTACGAATAATATCAAACAAATTATAGCTACAGAGTCACAAATAGCTTTAAAATCTGATTCAAATAATTTTCTTTATGAGAAATTAAAAATTGCCAATTTAATCAAAAATATTGAACCTTCAAAAGTTAAACGTCAAACAAAAAATGACATTACAGTTTTAAATGCAATGAAAAAGAAGATAACCTAACAGTTACAAAATCTGATAAGGGGAACACAGCTATCATGTTGACGACTGAAAATTACAATTCCAAAATATATAACTTTATAGAATCTAGCGATGTAAAAGTTCTTAAAGCAGACCCAACAAAAAAGTTTTCTAATAATGTAAGGGATATCATTATTAATTGAAATTATCTTTTAAGTGATTACGAAAAGAGGTCTATCATACATAAGAATCCTCATTATCCACAATTATATGGAACCGTTAAATTACATAAAATAACGAAACCAATTAGACCTGTAGTTCCTTTTGTTAATGCTCCTAATAATATATTGGCAAAGAAGCTCAACAATATACTCAATAGTTACGGATATGAATCTCAGTACTCAATTATAAATTCAATAGAACTAATCAAAAAGTTGAAAGCAATCCACTTGCAAGATAACTATAAACTCATTTCGTTCGATGTAACTAATATGTTCACTAAAATTCCTCCTAAAGAATGTCTAATACTTGTAAGAAAATTACTAGAAGATAAAAATATTAATCCAGTAATAATATCAGATATACTTAATTTAATTGATGTATGCATTAATCAGAATTATTTCACTTTTGACGATAAGATATATATTCAAAATGAAGGTTTACCAATGGTAAACCCTATATCACCTATTTTAGCAAACATTTTTATGGACAATTTAGAAAGAAAGATATTTGAAAGTAATATTTCGAAAAATATTTTATTATGGTATATATATATGTAGATGACATATTAGCTTGTTTTATGGGTAGTGAACGACAATTAGATGTATTTTTCAACCACATCAATAATTTACACCCGAAAATTAAATTTACATTAGAAATTGAAGAAAATAGCTCAATCAATTTTCTTGATTTAAAAATTCAAAGAGTTAATGATGTACTTGATTATTCAATTTACCGAAAACCAACACAGACTGATGTGACAATTCCATTTAATTCCAATCACCCATGTCACACAGTCTAGCGGCATATAATTCAATTATACATACAGCTTTTTCAGTTCCTATGAACAAATATAATTTTGATAGAGAGATTAATACAATTAGACAAATAGCAACATCCAACGGTTATCCATTAGATATGATAAATAAGCTAATTAGTAAAAACGAGGAAAAAGTGGCATTACAACTAATATTTCCCAAACAAGCTGATGAAATGAAAACTTATAAAACCATCACATATGCAGGAAATATTTCTAATAATATTTCAAAGATATCTTCAGCAACGGATCCAAAAATTTTTTTAAACAGAAAGTAACGTTAGTACAAAATTGTTAGATGTCAAAACAAAAATACCCCTATTAAAGAAGTCAGGTAGATATAAACTCAAATGTCCAGAATGTAATGCTGTCTATTTGGGTCACTCCCTTAGGAATTTTGAAATCCGATACAGTGAACACTTACGAGCATACAGACTAAAACAAACAGATAAATCCCACTACGCAAAACATCTACTTGCTACCAATCATTCATTGACACCTAACACAAAACTAGAAGTGCTGCATATTTGTGAAAAGAAACAAGAACTGGATTTCCTTGAAGAATTAGAAACTAGAAGACATTCAAGAAACCCACAATATGAAGTTGTCAATGAACAGTTAAATCTAGGGAGTTCTCCACTAATAAACTGTCTTCTTAAATGATAATTGTAAAGATCAGCAGATATAGTTTTCCTGGTTTTCTATATCATTGCACAGTTATACTGATCTTAATTGGAAAAATAATATCCAGGATATCACCATAGGTCTAATAATATCTAAACTCCAGTATTTGTAATATCACATCTTCTTCTTTTTTCTACAAACATATATTAAGTCAATCACAAGCTAGGTCACTTCTTGGTCTAGCCAAAAATAACTACTAACATCAGGTAGGCATCAAATGAAATGTAACTTCTGTCATTCTGACGATGATATTGATTAATCGGAACAATTGTCAATTTATTAGAATAACTTTAATTATATTGTGGAATTAACTAGAAACCGTGAGTTTAATTTAAAACACTACCTCTATTAATAATGAACTTTTAACGGCTTCGGTTTTTTGTGACCTCGCAAACGTCTTCGATTGTGTTATCATGAAATTTTGATAAACAATGGCATCCGTGGTATTCCTTTAAAATGGTTTGAATCTTACCTGGAATGTAGAAAACAACTGGTACGAGCAAATGGAAAAAATTCGAAAAATTTGCCAGTAGCAGTGGTGTACCTCAGGGTTCAGTTTTAGGTCCAATTATTTTCTTGGTATTCATTAACGATGGCACAGAGTAGTGTAACCTGGAGTAGTTCAGATTTACGAACTTTACATTCTACCATAGGCAAAGATCTCATTACTATTAAGTCCTGGTCTGATTCGAACGGCCTTTGTTTTAACACTGAGAAAACCGAAGCTTTATCTTACAAAGAAGTTTTGCAACCTCTCAAACATAACAATGACTATAAGATCTCCAAATTCGCTTGAGTTTCTTTGTCTCCATATTGACATTGCCCTTAAATGGTCTGTACATGTGGACATTTCAGCGAAAAAATTACCCTCGGTTTGTTTTGCCATTAAATCTGTGTCTAAACAACTTGATACATGTACTGCTTTAACAACTTACTACTCTTTGTGCGAATCGCAGCTTCGCTATGGTTTGCCTTTCTGGGGGTCTTGTAGTTTGCACCTTTTCGAATCTATCTTCAAACTACAAAAAAGAGCTATTCGTTACATTTATGGTTTGAGTCGTAGGGTGAAAGCACCAATGAAGAAACAGTTAAGGGATTTTTTATTTTCACTGTATCTTTTTGTGGGATTTAAATGAAAATATATGTTTTCTTTTTCTTAGATGGCATAGCTTTATTTATATAGTTTCAATATAACTAGTTGTAAAACAAATAGGATACCAGATAATGATCTAAACAAGTTTTATATTCAAAAATACCTAGTAAAGAAACAGGAAATCTAGTAAAAGACTTTCAAGATTCCAATAAAGAAACACATACTTTTCTGAAGTATTTAAGGCATTCTATTGTACAACTAGGTATTGACTAAATCAATATAAACAATTTTTGTCCTGAAAAGACAAAATATAAAACTGAGAATGTGAAATGAAACATATTCTTATTGGTTATAAAAAAATGGTATGTTTAAAATCTTTTTGATTGAAAAATGTTCCTATGGAAGCTCTGGCACTTTAAAAAAAGCTTTCGAGAATTGACTGGTATAGGTTGTTCCATCTTCTTCACGATATCTTTTTCAAGGTACCATATCTGATCAGGTTTTATCCGCCATTTACATAGACTGTTGGGTCGCCTTTCCATAACACTCACCTCGAACTCATTGCGGTTATCATACTCTTCAATTAAGCCGGGATATAGTTATTTTTTTCTTAACCTACAATAACATAATCACCAACGTTATACTCTCTTTGCAGGCTTGATAGAGGTAGTTCATCGTCTTCCAAATCTTTTTTATTCCTTTTAGCTTTAACTGCATTATTTCTCTATGTTTTATTACTCGTTTTGGTCTGGTTTATTTTATTAGAATTACTATTGTTGTTATCTTTCGTTGATACTGTTCCTTTTTATTTGTTTAATCACACTTTTTCAATTTTTCTTTTTTAAGTTTGTTTAAAGTCCTTTGCAGTTTTCGATTTTTCACTTCCTGGGCCTTCTGTTTCCTAGTCTCATCATTTTGTTTACAATATTCTTTGAACTTTTTGCTTGTTATTGCATAAGGCATATAGTTTTTTCTAATTTTTTGTGCGTTGGTTGCTATTTTATTGTCGTAATCGTTCATTGTCAACTGTTTGTCCCATAAAGAACAATTTATGCAAATATCAGATAAGACATTAATTTTCGGTTTCTTTATTTGTTCGAGTTTTCTTCTGTTCTACTATCTAATTTGTTATCAACTTGTCTGTATAGTGATTCATCAGTATTTTGCGTTACAACGTGATTGCTATCTTCAGCATTTTCTTCAGTCTGTACAAGTTTATCGCTATTATCTAATATCACATTATGACTTATCTCGGATATTTCTTTGGTTCTGATTTTACTTACATCATCTGCTTTGAAGGTTTCTTCCGTATGTCTGCCTCCGTTGTGCTCCATTAACCTTCCATTTTGGATTTTAATTATAATATTTTGGTTTAGTATTGCTTCAACAATCTCATTGATGTCAATATCATTATTATCAGAGCGGTCATCTGAGTAGTTTCTGTCGAAAACGCTATGTTCTAAATGCTCCAAGTCGGTTTTTTCATTATTGTTATTGTCGTTCAGTTCACTCATATTTTTGTCTGTCAAAATATCCAAATAATTGGTCGTTCCCACAGTTTAAGTACTTTCTGTTGTCGCTATAATTGTCGTATCGTCACTTGCCCAAAATGAACAACCAGCTCTGTCCTCTAAAAACAGTCCTTCATTGGAAATAGTAATATCGTCGAATTCCACTGGCATTAAATCTATATCATCTTCTGTTAAAACTGAGTTATTGAAACTTCCGCTGACATCTGTTTTTTCCTGGACATGATCGTAGGAGAAATTCCAAAACTTATATAGACTATCCTCATACAACTGATTTGAAGATTTGAAACTTCTGAAGTTATTATTTTGCTCGTCTGTTAGGTATATGTTAAGAACATTTAGAGCTGCTTGAATATCAACGCGATCTATGACTTTGCATGTTTGATTATTAGGTTCTTCTTGTCTAAAGGAAATGCATTTTTCGTATTCCACGGCGTTTGGATCAAACGGGAATAGACCACAATGTTTAAATGCATTTTTATTGGTATTTAGATATAACTGATTATGTGCTGCTTTAAAAAGTGGAGCAAACTTCACTTTTGTGTTGTATTGTCCAGTATCTTGCCTATATTTTCTGACAACTTTTCTCCTTTCAGTTTTGACTGGTTTAAATATTGCCACATCACATTGTTGTAGGATATGGGTGGCGTTCGGATATAAGCAATACAAAATAATTTGCTTCTCGGAGCAAAAATTAGATAGGACCAAGTTTATATGGGACTTATGACCAATAAATAAAATTATTGGAAAGGTAACATTTTCCTCTAAAAGTCATGGATAAAAGCAATTTGTAATGTACTCAAAAAAGACATCGGACGTCATCCAGCAAGAGTCGGAGCGCCCACAAAAATAGTCGTTCGGAAAAGAGTCTGCAATATCTCTAGGAATTGTTTTATATGGCAGCACTATCAGTGGTGGAACTGTTTGACTTCCCGATGAATAATTACATGAAATTGTGATTGATTGCTTTTCAGGTGCCGAGGATATTTCATAAAAGTTCCTGTAAGATTTAGGACCTAACAGTTTGCCGGATTTTGGACATAGTTGAACCCCCATTTCATCAGCATTATAGATCCTGGTAGTTTCCAGTAAAACGTCTCCACAGTTTTCATTGACACAAAATTGCTGAAGTTCAGAAAACCAATTCCTTAAGGCTTTCTCTGTCACAGATGCCGTTGAAATTATTTCGGCATTTCTTCGAACAATATTGGGGTGCCGTTCCATAAAAAGTCGAAACCATTTTTTACCCGGTCTGCTTTTATTAAATGGGGTTTCGGCATTAGAATCCACAAATATATTTAGCATAGAGTGAAAAATACATTCTGAATGAATGGGAAATCCAACCTTAGCATTCGATATTATCCAGTGTGCAATTTTCTTTTCAACGTCGGCGCTGAGCACAGTTGGTGGGCCCATTTTTCGGGCAAGAGGGGTAAGCTCTCTTAGTTTTTGGGTTAGAGTTTCTTTTGGTATCCCAAACTCTTTCGCTGCATCGGTAAGCTTGTGTGTTCTAAGCTTTACTGCCTGGACTGCTTTAACTAGGTTTTCTTGGCTGTACTTGGAGCGACTGGAAACATTAATATTAACATATTAACATCTTTTTCAGGCATACTTGGGTTGCTGTTTTTTCTCTTGTAATTATCTCTGAAATGAGGGAAAGTGGTTTCCATCAAAAGACTCCACACGACGCTAGAAAATGCTCAAAACAGAATGTTCTAGTTTAGGGTAGAACTGAAAAGTAGATTATTTTCTGCATCTCCCTAAGAAGAATAAAGTAGACAATACTGAAGGGATCTGTTGTTTTTTTTAATTTCTGTCTGTAGAGGATCAAAAATCACAGAGATTGGGTATTGTTCAGACCGATTTAAATGGCGTATAATTTTAAATTCAAAAAATTGACACAACAGTGTTCCCTTCTAAAATGTTATATCTAACCAACTACATAAAAAAATTACCAAACAAAGTCGTAATTTTTGTGATCTACTTTAAGCCCCCCAGTACCTGTGAGCATAAATATTGTTGAATTATATTATAATTTCTAGCACGACCGCCGACAACGTGCTGATGGCAAGTTCCTTCCAAAAATGCATTATTCACTCAATTCTTCTAAGGGTGATGCAAAAAAATCAACTGTTTTTCGGTTCTACCTAACTAGATCACACCGTTTTGGTAATTTTCGAGCACAGAAATATACCCAGCAAAGAGACCTTTAGTTTACCCAATAGAAAAACCATTAGAATGACGTTTCTTCACTGGACCAAAAATTACAAATACAGCGACAAAACATAGTCTTTTGACATTAATTTAACTCTATGTAACAAATAAAATACGATTTTACTACTTTTCTTGAAATCTTGTAAACACTTTGTTTCTTCAATGGATTTTGAGTTTATTCAGATCCAGTTAAGAAACACTTCCAACACAAGTACTAGTACTAGTTCCAGGATTTTGACTATATAACCTCCAAAACAACAAACTATAAACAAACTTAATCAGCTTAAGCCTTCTTGATAAGTTTATGTTAACTTATATCAGAAATACGAATAATTGAAGTAGGCACTGCCTCCGCTTACCTTCGTTTTTACGCATTCAAAATGGAGTCGCGAAAATAGCACCTTCTTCTACATCGTTTTACAGGCGACTAACATAACAAGAAACTTAATACCGCTAAAAGTAGGAATGTCAACTTACATGGCATCAAACTCGCAGGAAATTCAAGAAAAACCCATTTCTTAATGAATTAAAAATATAGGTTTTTGTTTCTTTATTATTTCAGTTTCTTCACTGGTGCGCTCACCCTAGGACGCATAGCGAATTCTATTTTAAAAAATACAAATTTTTAACTATTCCTGCTTTATTCATTTTGGAATCCGTGTGTTTATTTTGCAAACACTTTCACAATTTAACTGAGAGGCCTATTCATAGTTACCCTACTAGAAGAAAAAAAATCGATATTCACTTAACTATACCCACCTCTGATCTGGTAAAAAATTCCAGCACCTTCAATGCCAAAAAACTATTCAATCAGCTACCTTTAGAATTAGAAGTGGCAAATAAATTCAATAGGTTCCGGAGATTGTCAACGGCGTTTCTGCTTGAGAGACCTTATATTCAGTGGCAGAATTCTGCAATCTACCCTACACTTTTTAGTTACATTGGCGTAGTTCAATATTTGGTATGATGTACGATGCTAACATTGTTTCATAATTATTAATTTAAATTTATATATCCATATATTATGTTTTGTATTGAAATCTGATCAAATTCGCGTTTTTAAGCACGAATTTGTACAAAAGAAACTGAGGAGTACTGTTGAATATATTTTGTGTACGTCGTCGTATTAGAGCAAAAATCCATTAAGTCCAAATATTTCATTTTTTCGATCTTTGCATCATTCTAGCGTGCGTTTCACGCTCTACCTACTGGTTTTATAATGACATTTAAACATATTCAGATAACAAAGTTAGCCTTTACTTTACGTCCTATTCCCAATTTTCAGTTTTGGAAAAATCGATTTAGTCCAATTCATGTCAAAATTAATCAGTGTAAAAAGCCACTACCTCCAATTCTCGTATTTAAATGGACTCAATGGTTATTTATTCTCTACTCCTAGATAACTGACAGGAGAAGTTGATTATGGATGTGCCAGAAAACATATTTTATTATTTTTGGTAAAAATATCTACAAATTTTTATAAATATGACATCACGTACAAAAAAAATGGTTTGATATGGCATTAGCAAGTAAAGTATCCACTAATAGTGAAGATGATTGAGTATAAATAATTATTAAAACATAATTTATGTCTTATGCATTTGTTACGGGTTAAAAGGAGTAGCTTACCTTAGCATGATGGGTCATGCAATGTATAGTAAAATATTCAAGTGAAACAAATGAATTCATTATAATACTGCTTTCTTACCATTTCAGAGAATTTGGTTTACAAACTAACACTTGTACACTATCGAATTTAGTCTTCATCAATTTTACTTTTTATCACTGAATGTAGCTTCTACAAGGGGAAAAATATTACTAAGAATATTAACTTTCAAAAATTGTAAACAAAACGGTTAATTCACATCTGAAATCCAAGGTTAGATTCCTTCCTCTTCTCTTCTTGATTTTATTGTTAATTTGGCCTCAACCTTTATAAACCAACATTTGTTCAAATGATCTTCCAAGGATAAAATAGCTAAGTGGTTTGCGAAAAAAAGGGTTACATTTTTGTTTTGGTTTCTTCTAGAATAACGTGGCACTTGTTAAAACATTAATCACATTTTGTGGATTTAATTTCAAAATTTGAGAGATTTTGAGATTCTTTATGTACTTATGTACCACGGAATAAGTACCATATATGTGGATATTATATGTATCTTTAATATCATCTGAAATTTATGTAATAACTTAATTTTGGTTAAGCCAAAGCCACTTTAAGGCCACATGTCAAAGGTAAGTTTTATACTTTTCCAACACTGTATGATATACTAAAGTAAATGTTTGTCTTTTACGCCTTTTTCTTTTTCAGATTTTGCTGTTTTCTTCCTATTTCTGGCTTCACTGTTGTTCCCATTATATTACGCCGGATATTTCTTGACCATTGGATGTACTGTCTACACATTGGGATAACACCACTTTCCTGTTCCTCTGTATGCTTTCCAGTTAGTGACACTGTCTGAGGAGAAGAAGTAAACTTGGATTCCTGACATGTGACTCGGTTACTGACAATCTGGACAAGCGTATAGAGTACTCCCCTTATTGGATCGCAACACATTCCATAATACATATGGTAGATTTAGGATCTCCATTTTACCAGTTATTATAATAACAATAGTTTTTTTCTTCTTTTAATTTAAAATATACTTCCCTACCTCTTGAAGGTATTATCGAGTAATTTACAAGAAAATAAGAAATAAATAACATATAATAAAGTTCCAAACTTCATAATTAGATTTATATAGGTAATTCATAACAAATTAATAGAACTTACTTGTAAGCTGGCAACACAAACTTGTGAACCTTAATCATATATACGTATATATCTTTAAAGGTGCTCTCGAACATTGGTAATCTATTATGATCATTTTTAAAAGCATTTAATTGTATCATCATCATTTGTTTCATAGCACATCGTAATAAAGAGATATATTTGAGAAAGAACCTGCACTGTTTGCTTTCAGAAAGCACTCCGAACCCAACATTATATTCCTTTTCTAATCTCAGGACCGGGGGACGAGTGTATATATAATAATAAAAAGCTTGTCTCTTGCATATGGTCATAGATCTTTTAACGGACATTCGTGGGATTCCCGCCATTCTCTCTTATAGAGATTTCTAGAAATTATTTTATAGAAAATCATTAATATTTTCATAGTTTCCTAATAATTGTATTGAAAACCTTACAGTTGCTGAGAATTTCGAACCAAATGGTAATAATAGCTTGGAAAAAGAAATCTTTGAAAGTGAAATCGATATTTGGGATCCAGAACTACAGAGCTCTGAAGAATTAAACACTTTTCTGAAAAAATTTTCATGTAGCAGTATAAGTGATAATATAAAGCATGGTATGTCTAAATTTAAAGATGTAACAAATCCTTTTTTGTTGACAACCGATTCCACCGTACATTTAGAAGAGTTGGATGTACTAGAACATTATTGCTCATGTAAGTGTACACGATTATTATTGAATCACAGATGCGTGGTTATAATAATATGAATACTATCAGTGACTTTTTTTCAGCTAATAATACATCTGCAGAAGAATAGACATCCACTTTTTCTGGACAAAGTTACTTTTTACCAGCAAATGAGCAAATTTTTTAATTAATCCTATAACTGGAGAGTTAGAAGAAAGAAATGAATCTGACAGGGAAACACATAAACTGGAAGGTATATCTGTAGAAGAATTTTATTTAGTTGACCCTACTACAGGAAACTTAGAACTTATTGAACCTGATAAAAATCCTAAGGAATGTACCAGGCGGAGGAGTCGTAAACCAGAAGAATGGAAGAGAAATTTAATAAAAAAGCATAGAAGTAATTGTTTACCATATAAAACAAAGACAGGAGTTAAAGCAGCCAAATATCCCAAACCAATTGATTGCACTAAGTGTAAGTCTAAATGTAAAAATTCATTTTCAATGCAGGATAGAATTGCATTATGTGAACTCTATTGGAAGTTGGTGGATTATAAGCGACAAAAAGAGTTTATAATTAAAAATGTGGAACATACTGTACCTATAAGAGATAGACCTCGAAATGAGAACGCCAGAAATCGAGCAAATTGTAAGAAATATTTCTTTGAAGTACTACAAGGTAGAGAAAAAATAAGGGTATATCAAACATTCTTCTGCAATACTTCAACTTTATGTATATCAAATTATTGCATTATAACTGCATTTAAAAATAAAACCGAGCATGGTACATTTGGGGGAGAGTATAATAGAGGCAGAAACTTAGGCGGTCCATCTAGTAAAACCAAAGAAAATGTTTTAAATCAAGACTTACAGCATATTGGAAGTTTCCCAACTCAAGAGTCTCACTATTGTAGAAGCATCACAAAAAAAAGTATTTGGCATCGAATTTATCACTTTCCAAGATATATTTTCTGTACACAGAACAATGTAATAATTTAAACATCTCAACTGTTTCAAAATCAATGTATCGAAAAATTTTTTGTGAAAAATTTAACTTATCGTTTTATCGTCCCAAAAAAGATTTATGTCTTACTTGTGCAAAATATAAACACGCCAGTTCCGAAGAAAAACTTCTCATGAAAAATAAGTATGAAGAGCACATCGACAGAAAAAATGATTGTAAAGCCGCAAAGGATTTAGACAAAAAACGGGCTGATAATTGTACCCACTTTCGAACGGCCACAATGGATTTACAAAGTGTATTGCATAGTCGCAAAATAAATGCGTATAATTTAACAAGATATGAAGGTTTTGCACCCAAAAATGCTTATTGTTATGCATGGACTGTACTTGAGGGGCGTCGAGGTAGTTCAGAAATAGGCTCCTGTCTTATGCAGTGGATACAACAACTTCCTTCAGATGTGAAAGATGTTTCAATCTTTGCAGGCACATGCGGTGGCCAAAACCGAAATAAACACGTTGCTGCCTTAATTCTTGGAATGATAAGTAATTCCTCTTTGGACGCCATTGAGCAGAAGTTTTTGGAGTCTGGTCATACACTTATCGAGGTCGATAGCATGCACAGCGCTATTGAGTATCAACAAAGAAACATACCGATTTATACCATGCAAGATTGGTTAAACATTTTTGAATTAGCTAAGTCTAAAAACAATCGAAGCCAAAATGACGCCTATATTGTTAAAGAAATGTTCCACTTCGATATTTATGATCTCCACGACTTGACAAAAAAAAACTATCCAAAATCGAAATAAAGATAGTAATGGAAATACCGTATATTGGCTAATGATCAAATGTTTATGGTATGAAAAAGCATCTCATGGCGTAATATTCTTTAGATACAGTCATAATGGCCCGTATGATAAATTGATAACGACAACGATCGATAATATTTCAACTCCCAGATCATTAATAAGTTCCCAAAAGCAGTCAAACGTCAGCTCTTCAGTACTATTAAAAAAAGCTTATGAATGTCAATGACCAATCAGTGAAGCAGAAAAGAAAGTTTTGTTGACGCTTTGCGTAAATGGAAGTATACCAAAGCAATTCCATGGTTGGTTTGAAAATTTGCCGATTAGTTCTCAAATCACAGACACCATCAATGATGAGGAAGATGGGGAAAAATAATTGAGTATAGTGCTTCGTATTTTGTAGCGGTTTATTTTTGTATTATTTTTTATTTTTGTATGGCAATAAGAATTGCTGAAACTGAAAAATTCCATATTATAATGACCCTAAATTCCAGTTAATATTAGATTCTCACATCAATATTACACACAAACACTAACAAACTACCTGCTACATAAAATACTTAAGTCCACAAATGTTTGCAGTTTTAAGTATTAAAACCGTAAAGTCCAAATTCGTCAAACACGTATTTTTGTACAACGCATATAAAAGAAACTGCCGATCGTTGGAAGTTCTCAGCTACCTCAGTAAAAAGTACATTGTTTGGTTCATATTATTCGAAAGTGAAAAATATGAATAAAATATTTTGATTAATATCTTAACGATTTTAAAACTTCGTTTCGGCTTTTCTCGAAATTAACTTTTTGGACTTAACGGATTTTAGCTCTAAAACGGCGAGATATTCTTCTTCTTAAAACGTTTGTAAAATGTCCATCGACCTGTTTCGATTCAATATAATAAATTCCGTGTCATTTCCGCTTGCCGTCTCATTAGCCACTCCCAACCATAGAATTAAAACTGAACGTTGAGACAATTGACATTTGTCAATTTCCCCCTGTTTGCTACAAGCTAAAATTATTCCTTTTCCGATACCGACGTTGCAGAGAAAACACGTACTCACGTTTTCTCTTGTTCTGAAATTTTTCTTTATTTGCTGTGGTAAGTTGAAAGTTATATTTTATATTCTCTAAGCTTCATTCAATATAATCGCTGAGATAATTTTTATTGCATTTCTGTTCTTTCTCATATTCAGAGATAAATTACAGTTGCACGTGGTCACGGAATCCTTCTTTTATACTCACATATTAATTTCAAAAACTAAATACAAATCATTGTTTAATCTTTTGCACACACTTGAGAGCTTTTAATGTTGTAAAATATCTTTTTTTCAATATAAATAACATTTTAGTTACATTGTAAACCCATAGCATATTCATTCGTATGAAAGATACCGACACTACAGGTTTCAGATATATTTTTTAAGCACGTTATTCATTCAGATAACAACTTTTTGGCTCTCATAAGTTTTTCAGAACATTAGTATACTACTAATTTAGTTAAATGGTTTTTTATTGTTTCAATATGGGAGACATATATGTTGGGAAGCTTTCAGTAAATCTCATTTTTGTAAATTCAAATAACTGCCTTCCTTTTAAACCTGAAAAGCTGAACCAACACAATGTGCCCCATTACAATCAAGTTCCTACATATCCCTGATTCTTGTGTACTCTTAGGTAAGCACAGCAGCTACGTGAGAGCAACGTTACAGCTACGTGAGAACTACGTAACTTTACCGTTGAAGACAGCTTCCATTTATCTAAGACACCTTTACCGTCGAAGACAGCTTCCATTTATCTGATACACCTTTACCGTTGAAGACAACCTCCATTTATCTCAGACACCTTCACCGTTGAAGACAGCTTCCATTGGTCCGAGACATCTTTCACCATAGAAAACACCGCTTCCATTCCTTCAGAACATCTAAACCACCAGAGTACCGTCAGTTAAGTACATCCTGTATTTTTTTCATACCGTTCTAAGGCAGAATTAAATTAAATTTTTTTATATATTCTCTTTTATTTCTAATCCACCCGGCTGTGAGAACCACAGAGTATCGTGTCCGCGTTGATTAAGTTTGAGCATATTTTATTTTAACATTTTTAATATTAATTTTTAGTTTAGAGTAAATTCTTTTACGCGGTTTTTCTACCTTTATCACCGTAGTTTTGTTCTTGCTATTTCGTAACGTTTCAAAAGGTAGTGTCACCCTGAAATCTCATAGTCTGATCATCCTCTGTTATACAAAGTGTGTCATTAACTTGGAGTTGAACCACCCTTGAGAAGTCTCATGCTGGGATTTTGTTCAAGTGAACGATAAATGGTTACAAACTGGCGCCCTCAAACAAATGAATAGTTACACGTTATTATGTTGTAAATAGTAAGTCTTATTAAACGAGTTCTTGGTTAGTTGTTATAAGGTACCTTTTTTTGTTATTTGTGGTATCATTTTACAAAATATATTGATTGACTGTTGAGAGAAGAAGAGATCCTTTCTCTGTTCTTATAGATATAGAATAAAGCTCAAAACAAACGATCTATCAGCACAAGAAATGCGACATTTTGCACAGATGTTGCTAAAATTCAATTATGAAATGGATGAATGTCACGAAACACTCTGGATAATCAAAGTTTTTACTCCAGTAAATGCTTTTTGAAATTTAGTAAAAAGTTTATGCATAAATTATTAATATGAGTTCAGAAATTATAACTTAGTTCAAGAAGGGAGCTATTTTGTCACGTTTTGACGATGTCTAGATGAAGTGGAGGACCTTATTATCTTTGAAATTAATAGAAAGGCGCAAACGTACTACTCCCTATACACCGTGATACGCCAGAAAGTTGCTGTATAGCTCCCAATAGAATTTCTGAATTGCTTCCAGAACAGCCTCCAAATAAATTGGTTTCAAAAGGAAGTTGTGCTGTTATTCAGTTACCAAATATCAATCAACGCAAATTTTACAAAGGTACATGTCCCCAAGTTGAACGTCTAAAAACTTTTACTATAGAGTACACGATTCTCACACAATGCGGAACTGGTGAAACTTTGTTAATTATTCGGATTCCATTGATAACTACGAGTATTCCAATTCAAAAGATTACAATTTGAAACGAAAATCACAAGGTCAGAAATTCAACGATTCGAACTTAGACTTAAGCGTCATTTTCAAACAGAATTTTACGTAACGAAAAGTTAACTGCTTATAGAGGAATTCGAAAGTCGAAGAGACTAATTTCACATTTTCATTTGTTTTTCTATAATTACATTCGTTCGAGGCCTCTGGTTAATAATTGTAAACCAGTAACACGTTGATGTTTTGGAGATAGGAATAAAGACGGAAAATAATTCCATTTATCGAAAGTATGTCCACTAATTACACTGGAGGACACCAATTTTGTTGACTTTATTCTAAGGCTTGTTTTGGCGAATTTTCCTGAATAGATAAATACCAGCAGTCTTTTGTCAATTTTTCAGGTACATTACACCACTTTCTCTCAAAATCATGGAAAATGTACACATAGAGGGAAATTTAGAGAAAACTTATCAATATATATAGTATATATAGTATAGTATATATAGTATATATACTTGTGGAGCTAACAAAAAACTTTTCTAGTTTATGTAATTTCTATCATATGCATTAATAAGAATACAATTTACATATAAATATATAGATAAATTTAGCAGAAAAAAACAAATAAGACATTGGTTCACAATGAAAATATACAATTTAAAAACTAATAAAAAAAATATTAAACTCAAGGGTAGGACTTTGTGTCATCTTGTTCATAGTAATGAACATATGCTTCTCCACTGACTAAAGATTTCCACGATATTAATAGCACCCTTGAATGGTTATATTCGTGCCACGGTCCCGTGTATGGATGTCGCCAATATGTTGTGAAGTAACCATTGTAAGTGGTTTCACTGTGATTTGATATAGCGTAGAGGTTGTACATACAAAGTGCCACATTATCAGCCGCGTAATGGCTCATATCAAGCCCTTCTATTGGAAAATCCATTGCATCATTAAGTTTTCCACTAAATCTTTCTGTTTGCAAAAAACACTTCAGGTAAATAACCAATATTTTCGGAAATTTATGAATTGAGAATGATTTAGTGCATCGTCTTCGTTCCTTACATTTCGAACATGTTGGTTTCTCATCACCATCGAGTGTTTCTTCTCTTGTAAATGAATCTGAACATTGTGAAAGTCGTAATTGACCTGTTCTTTGGGGTATGGAAACGGATAAATCCCAAAAGGGATCGTAGGTAACTGAACAGTGACCACAGTGTGTGCATTTGAGTGTTGATTTTAATTGACCGACAAAGTTATACACAATCTTGGAGATGTCCATTCTCGGATGTCTCAACCAAGATTCTTGTGTTTTCTCAATGTCACTAAGTTTGTCATCAATTTCTGTTAATATGGGCTTTGGTTTTTCATATACCTTGTTTACATCTTCGTGAAGTCCTGCTAATAGGTAACGAAGAAACGACTGTGCATTATGTTGAATGTATCCATGAATCTTGAAGTAAATCGCTGGATCTGACTTTTCATTGATATTGTATTAACCACTCTGTCTGAACCGTCTTCAGACCAAAGCTCTTGAATAACTTCAGCAAATGCTTTAATTAGTGCTCCTTTCATCTAGATATGTTTATGTAAATATCTCTTATGTATGCGTCTCTCTTTAGATATTCTAATAGCTACCTTGTGTTTTATAGGCAATAGATAATACTGTTCATGAAACATGTGTTACCAATATTTTTGAGGCCTTTGAGACCCAAAGATTTTTGGGAAATACCCTTTATGGATATGATTGTGGAGATATTGTTAAGAGCTCTTTCGCAACTCCTATCATTGTCCGAATAATCTTGGATTCAATTATTGTCTTTCTCACTTGATCGACGTGATAAGGAATTTGAATTGATGTTGTTTGCTATTAAATTGGATGGAGATATTGTGGTTTTGAAAAGTTTGGTTGATATCGATAGATCATTGGTCTGGTTCACTTTATTAAAATATTCCTTGTTATTTACATCATTTTTAGACGTGTTCTTTTGTTCGTGTTGAGTTTCATCCCATTTCTGAATATTTTCAATCGAAAATAAAATGTATGAAGAGAAGTTTTTAACTCTAGGATTATTTTTAGGAAGGGAATTGATGTTTATTGATTCTTCAGTTACTACGACCCTATCGACTTCTGACCCAATTATTTTTTCTACGTCTTCATTCCCTTCCCATTTTGAATTTGACTGCAAAACATGGGGGGTATTTTGACACTTTTTGGAGGCAATGTCAATTTTTTTTGGTCACGAAACATTATTACTAGATTTTTCAACTATGGTTGATATTGCTTTGTACTTAGTGGTTTCACTCCATTGGTCACATCAGATATTCTGGATCTAGCCTCAGTTGTCTTATTGGCGAGGTCAGTACCATTTTTTACTGTCCTGGAGAGTTTGTCATTAAAATTTTTACTCAAATCGGCTACTGATGCGTGATTTCCGATATCAACTTCATCGGACAATTTGTCTGTAATAGTAATGTTAGAGTATGCCACACTTCCATTTAGTCGTTTATATTTTTATTTGATGTCCTCAACTCTATTGAGGGTGAACCAGTTTTATATTTTGTTTTGGTCGAAGATGAATGGGACATATTCCTGGCTGGTGTTTATCTATATTTTTTAGTACATTAAGGCCCAAAAGCTTGTTGGAGGGATAATTTAGGAATTTGTCAACGCATGTATTATCAGAAGGCGCACATTCTGAAGAAGAGAATAGAGACGTTAAATAAGAATTTCGGAAAAAGGGAAGATCAAAAGTTTTAGGGTCGGTAATGTGAGAAAGTTGAAAGTAGTAGAAGAATTAGGTTTCTTATGATTAGGTTTCATAAAAAGTTCTTCTAGAGGCTTAGAATGGGGAAAAGTACCGAGAAAAGATGAAGCGTTTCCTCTTTGAATTGCAATACTTATTTGTTGTATAGAGAACATAGTTGCTTTTGATTCATTGGTTTCTACTGATATTTTTTTACTAATTACTTTAATGAATTTTAAAGCTGCATGACCGCTGCAGCGCCTGCGGAAGTAGATGTGGATCGGATATGGGACGGAGCCCAAGTGTAAGTGCAAGTGAAATCCCATATAACTGATCTGCCGCGTTGCCATGGAATGAGGGTCATACCATCTCGACGTTTACCGTCGTCGCGGCAAGTACCTAACGGTTCCGACGAACAGTGAATCCTTGCAGATGACAGGCCTCGTTTGATTAGGTCATTTATTGCAGAATGATGTGAAAACGGCCGGCACTCAATTTGCAGCTTAGGCCGTGTCTACCATATTCATCAACATCATCTCTTAAACGACAGCTATGTTTTACACAAATTTGACAACCTAAACGTAGACCAATAGAAATACGGAAACTTTCGTCATCTAAGAGCGTACCTAATGGGGCCGACGGTATAGCATTCAACATTGTCTGGTGAATTGATAGCTTTCTGAAGCAGATTCTCTTTTTCCATGTTTAATAAAGGTATATCCCAGGATTTTTGAAAGGATTTATATTCGTCGGGTACAACTTTGTTAGACTTTAAGTAACAAATATTTTATACCCCCAATAATAAAAGGTTTTGTGTGTGGAAAAATATAGGCAGAATGAAATTAATGAAATAATTTGAACTATTTAATGATGACAAAAAGAAGGAAGAGCTACTGAAACGATTGAGCGAATTCCTAAACCCCCAAATGAAACAGGTAGAGAAGCTTGTTTCCACGAAAGGTCCTCTAATTTAATGTTAATTAATGACTCTAATGAATGACTAATGGTATTGTCAAAATTGATTAAGATATCATTATGTAAATCTTAGATATATGTTAATTTTGGAATTAGTAACCAATATGTGTCGGTAATCAGGATAAACAAGATGACATTTTTTTGAAAAAAGTTAGTTTTTCATTGGAGCAAGAGCACCTAATAGAAATAAATTTTGTCTGTTGGTGATTGTTATGCCTAGTGCTACAGAATTAAATTTATCAATGGTTAGATTATTTGGTGATTCTAAGAAAAATAACTCGCATTTGCAGAAATTGAGTTCAAGACCAATATCCTTGGAATTGATTTTAATATAGACAAGAGACTTGAACATGGAATTAGTATTACCACTTAAATCACCATCATCAAGGTACCAAGCATTGAAATCTGTGTCAATGTTGCTTATAAGTTTGTGTATCGATATGCAAAAAAGGAGAGGTGCCAAAGGGTCTCCTTGTTGGACGCCTCTTTCCGAATAAATGATGTTTTCGCCAAATAAAATATATGAGAATCGATAACATTGATTGATGAAAAGCAAAAGTTCAGGTAGAATATCTGCTACAAGTTTTAATAAATGATCGCAATGAATTGCATTGAAAGCATTTTTAAAATCAATATTCAGAGAATAGTATATTATATACCAAGGTGGTGAAGACTGTTATTATTGACCGAGCACCAATTATTTCGCGAGGGGCTTTGCCCCGAGCGGAATAAGGTGCGAGGCCTATAAATGTCTTCACCACCGTGGTGTATATACAATTTTTTCCACTACTAGCCAAATTTAAGACACAAATTAGAAAAATTTCTGGTAAAAATCGAATAGCACAGTAATATAATTGATACAAACAGAAATATTATAACCCATGCAAGAGAAGATTTGCAGGAACCATTACCACATGATTATAATGTAAAAAGACGTGGCAGTAGTGAAAAAAAACAGGAATTATTATGTAGAATCAATTCCAGCATATAATGTTATGTATCAAAGTGCGTTCACAGAACATTCACGCAACGGTTTTGTTTTCTGAACGCACCCTACGTTCGTAAGGTTTTGTTAAACTACTATCCCTGGATTCTGAAAATATTTGAATTTGTCCATTATTGACCTAGGTTAACAATAGAAAAAATTATTAACCACTAATAGAGAAATTCAACTTCTCAGTTGGCTATAAGACGCAATAATTGTCAACTTCATTGCTAGTAGTGGAAAAACTTTATTAATAACGTCTGGATGATTAGAGACGAAACGTCTTGCCTCGTATGCACCTGCTTCACAACCACCTTTCGACCCGAAACCAAATTGTAATGGACGAAGTAAATATTCTAATTTGTCTCTGATGTTTGAACAAATTATTTTCGCTATTAAACGGCAGTAAACTGTACCAATAGCAATTGGTCTGATACCTCCTGCTTTTTTAGTTAAAGCTAATAGTGACGCTGCGAATAAAATAGGACGAATATTGATGTTGACTGTGTCATTTAAAATAAAATTACATAAATTACACAAAGATGATAAGAGATTTTTTCCTGAAGGGCCTGCACTGTAACTTATTAAATATTGTAGATGTGAAGGTCTTGAAGAGTCTAAACCCCCAGCAGAACTTGTTTTAAAAGAGTTTAATGCGTTACTGACAAATTCTTCTAATATAAGAATAGAAAGAGGTTCCGAACTGAGAGTAGGGAACGTACTATTGAGTTTGAGTTTCTCTAAAGGATGTTTCGATTTTAATTCTGTTATGTACTACTCGCGGGTTTCAAAGAATAAAAACACGGGAATTTAAAACTGTCATTACTCCGATAAAAACGATGTATATATATATATATATATATATATATATATATATATATATATATATATATATATATATATATATATATATTTACAAATAACTAATGAAAAGATGGAAGAATAACGCGTGGAATATAAAACAAAAACAGAATTAGCGGGCATATCACGCAAAAGAGGTTACAGAGAATGAGAGGTAACCGTAGACATGCATGTTTCTGGCTCATTAGCCTTCATCGGTACGGCATAACCAAGAAAAGGTGTACAACTTGGGAGCAAGGATGTTAATTGAAACATGAGAAAACACAAACAACGGATTTCAACAAGATAACCAAACGCACATTTGTGCCTTCAAATGGAAGATCCCGAGTTTTCAGGACAACAACCAACAGAGACACGGAGGCGTCTACAGCTGTCCTGTCTAAACCTTCCGACCCTGGAAATAGACAAATAACTAATGAAAAGATGGAAGAATAACGCGTGGAATATAAAACAAAAACAGAATTAGCGGGCATATCACGCAAAAGAGGTTACAGAGAATGAGTGGTAACCGTAGACATGCATGTTTCTGGCTCATTAGCCTTCATCAGTACAGCATAACCAAGAAAAGGTGTACAACTTGGGAGCAAGGATGTTAATTGAAACATGAGAAAACACAAACAACGGATTTCAACAAGATAACCAAACGCACATTTGTGCCTTCAAATGGAAGATCCCGAGTTTTCAGGACAACAACCAACAGAGACACGGAGGCGTCTATAGCTCTCCTGTCTGAACCTTCCGACCCTGGAAATAGACAAATAACTAATGAAAAGATGGAAGAATAACGCGTGGAATATAAAACTAAAACAGAATTAGCGGGCATATCACGCAAAAGAGGTTACAGAGAATGAGTGGTAACCGTAGACATGCATGTTTCTGGCTCATTAGCCTTCATCGGTACGGCATAACCAAGAAAAGGTGTACAACTTGGGAGCAAGGATTTTAATTGAAACATGAGAAAACACAAACAACGGATTTCAACAAGATAACCAAACGCACATTTGTGCCTTCAAATGGAAGATCCCGAGTTTCCAGGACAACAACCAACAGAGACACGGAGGCGTCTATAGCTCTCCTGTCTGAACCTTCCGACCCTGGAAATAGACAAATAACTAATGAAAAGTTGGAAGAATAACGCGTGTCTCTGTTGGTTGTTGTCCTGAAAACTAGGTATCTTCCATTTGAAGGCACAAATGTGCGTTTGGTTATCTTGTTGAAATCCGTTGTTTGTGTTTTCTCATGTTTCAATTAACATCCTTGCTCCCAAGTTGTACACCTTTTCTTGGTTATGCCGTACCGATGAAGGCTAATGAGCAAGAAACATGCATGTCTACGGTTACCACTCATTCTCTGTAACCTCTTTTGCGTGATATGCCCGCTAATTCTGTTTTTGTTTTATATTCGACGCGTTATTCTTCCATCTTTTTATTAGTTATTTGTCTATTTCCAGGGTCGGAAGGTTCAGACAGGAGAGCTATAGACGCCTCCGTGTCTCTGTTGGTTGTTGTCCTGAAAACTCAGGATCTTCCATTTGAAGGCACACATGTGCGTTTGGTTATCTTGTTGAAATCCGTTGTTTGTGTTTTCTCATGTTTCAATTAACATCCTTGCTCCCAAGTTTTACACCTTTTCATGGTTATGCCGTACCCATGAAGGCTAATGAGCCAGAAACATGCATGTCTACGGTTACCACTCATTCTCTGTAACCTCTTTTGCGTGATATGCCCGCTAATTCTGTTTTTGTTATATATATATATATATATATATATATATATATATATATATTATAGTGGATATTGTTATATTTTATTATATACTTATATGATTTACCTTTATTTACCCGTTTTTTACCTTCGGCTAGCCCTATATGATTATATGAAAAATTTTTAATTGTAAGTATTGTTCAAATTTTATATTGCAGTCGGAAGCATGAGACTTCTCTCTTTGAGTCCTGGACACCAATTAGAAAATTTTTTTACACATATGAACATTTACTTATTATGATTTCGTGATAGGTCTATTCCTGAATAAATTATATATCTTTAATTCAATCATCTCACCATATGATAATCGAATGAATGATTTAAACAATGTTCGTGAAAAGTGTTATGGACATTGACTGGAATAAGAAAAATACCAACACTTAAATAAAAATATTTTAATAACTTGTTGATGAATTCTTCAAAATTTTACACACACAAATATTCCTGAACCTCCCCTGTATTCTTTGATGGTCATGCGCACTGAACGCTTATAGTAGCTGCTTCGGCGCAACGGAGCAACTCTTCCGGTTCAACGTTTCTCGTCGTCACAAAATTATAGTACACAGTTAACGTGGAGGATGCAAACGTTTAACAGTTCAATGTTCATCAATTTAGTGCATTTAGAATAATATGGTTGAAAACTTATATTAAACAGTTACATATATAATTCAAGTTGTGAATTAAGTGTGTGTTTGATAGTTATAAGAATAAGTCAGCATGCAAAGCGGAAATTAAGATTGGAAAAGCATTTATGAGTGGTGTGAACTTTGATTATTTTACAAACGAAAAACTTTTTACAAGTAAGTACATATTTAATATCTAAAATTATTGTTGCAGAAAATTAGAGTTCTTTAATTATCCATGGATAAAATTTGGTATTCATTATTTTAAAGTTTCTTTGGCCAATTTCAGATTATTCAAATTCAAATGTTCAAATTAATTTCAAAAGTTCACTTTTTCTTTGTTTGTTTGGAATTCCAAATTAAAAAAAACTCAAATAACACAGACCTTATATTCCATTCTCGGCGTGGTGGACCTGCAACATCCCGTCTCTTTTCTTAGGTATTCCTTACCCAAGAAATACTCGTTCGGCACGTTTCACTTTTTCACAGAAGTTAATCGACATTAATATTATGAATTTTAAAGTTTTTACAAAAATCTTCTCAGATAATTACATCCCAGTTCCTCATTCCCCCAACTAACTCTCGACTCTCTTTTCTTTTAAAAATCAACAACATTTTTACAATCTCTAAAACACAGCCTCCTAATTTGTTATTTTATTCAACAATTGTCAATGATAATGTTTTTTTTATGGAAATACTGAATTCTTCAATTAAAATAGTCTTGGAGAGTGAAATCACTTGTATAAATGGTTTAACAATATCTTATAGAATATATAATTAGTCTTTTACATGTATTACAATAGTTTCAATCCTTGTAGTTCCTTTTTTTTAGTAAATTTGTTTACAATTAATATACAATTTCTACAATCTAAATTTATGATTTATATATATGGAACTGTTTATTTTTTAATTCTTTAATTAGCACTAATTTCGCTTTATATAGACTCTAACTTAATTTCAAATTTACATTCTCTGTTATATATTAACTTCCAAATCATTGAATTTAGGTTGGCAATATTATAACTAGATTCAATCACTCCCTTCATTGATTTCGATTTGATTACTAGATTTCTATGACATACAATATGGCTCTTATTCCGAATGTCATATTTCATACAGTTTACTTTTATAAATTATTTTTTTCAAATTGCAACTTTTTATTGTATTTGCATATCGTTAATAAATTAGTGATTTGATTATTAATTCTTATTATTTTAGGTTTTGAACAAATTATCATCCTTTTCCCGATTCAAGTGTGGACATAGCAGCGTTCAGATTGATTTTAATGAAAATTGTTGACATTGACTTGACCTTAGGATTTATTTGTGAAGGTAACATTTTCTTAAGAATTAATTTCTATATTATCATTACCATTCTATTCCTTATCCTTAATCCATTTCTTAAATTGATGTACTCAATATTTTATAATACATTTGCTTAAGTCATTCATTCGTTTTATGTTAAATTTTGTTCTTAATTAGGTAGTGTCTAATGATACACCATACGTATATACAAAAAAAATTCCTTTTTAATTCAATCTAATATATGAATATTTATCTATACTAGAGGACTGGCTTAACTCCCCTCAAATTTAAATTTTAAAAGTTGTCTATTTAGATAACTTCTTAAAATTTCAATTTTCAATCTGTAATCCATGCTAATCGATCTATAGATTTCAGCTCAGTACTTACATTTCTGATAACATTTTTATTTTTATTCTTATTATTAAAATTTTTATGATATTCTTATAATTTATCCATATCAAACTCATTCCAAAATAATTTCTCATTAGGTACATAACAATAATGATTCTTACATTTTATTCTCATAATTCTTATTCTTATTAAATTATTCATATCTTATATTCCTTACTCTTTTCCACCGTTTCTTATTCAAAATCTCAATACTTATACTTCCTCCTTTACCTATCTACTCTTCTATTTTTTTTATTTCATCTTTTATACTAAGAACATAATTTTTAATTATTTCAATGATTTCCTATAATTTCATATCAATTTTCAACCTATATTCATGTCAATTTATCTATTCTTATAGTCGAACCTTTAACTCTTTACTTTCTATCCATATTTATATTTATTTTCATATTTCTTAATCATAATTCATCAACTTTATTTCATAACTATATTCATTATATCATAATTTTCTCATCATATCTCCCTATCTCATAATAATTAATCATATCATATACTTTATAAATATTTCTTACCATTATTTCACTATACTTTTCTCCCTAATTCCTATAAAATTTTTCTTGACATGAATATTTCCTACTTATATCTTGATTTGAAAACTTTCTTTCCTTCTCATCTCTTTTACTGTTTATTTAATTATTTCCTATCTTATCCTTCCTATTTTCTACCTGTCCTTATTAATGAGTGTTTATTTAATTTTATTATGTCCTTTATCTAAGAAATTCTCATAAAAATTTACTATTATACTAAAGCTTAACTTGCCATCTTTCTTTGATATTATTCATTTATCATTAATACATTATATTTCCTTATGTTTCAATTTTTTAGATTACATTAACCACGGATACTGTATGCTGCCTACTAGTACACTACCTATGAAAATTGAAAATCTTATGTTTAACTTGGTCATTATCTTCACGTTGTATATGAGAATACATCTTATGAAGTAAAATCGAAAAAAAAACCTTACATCTACCTATACTACTATCTATTTACATGTAAGTAACATAATATAATCTATTCCTCTTATCACTCTTTTATGGTGAATTATACTTATAAATTGATTCTATATTAAAAATACCCCTAATCATGTTTGTTCCTGGGTATGCCAATTTATAACTATTTTGTGCATTATCATCTATTATTTCATAAGGTCCCTCGAATGGCAATTGCAATTTAATACATTGGTCTTCTGCTTTATTAGATGTCTTTAATGCTCTGATTATAACCAATTCTCCTTTATTAAAGGTTGTTTTCTTCTTAATTTTCTTGTTCTGATCCCGTATATATTTTTCTGCATTCCTCCTTATTCTGATATTCACCTTTTTTAGTGTCTCTTCTAGAGTAGTATCTCTATTCAGAATCCAGTTTCTTTTAGGTTGCATACCTTTGATTAAATAAATTGGACTTTCACCTGTTACCCCATGTGGTAAATTATTTATAAATTCTTCAATTTTGTCCAAATTTTCATCCCATCTAATATGTGTCTTTTGACAAAGAATTCTTAAATATTTTAAGATTTCCTTTATATATCTCTCAGCTGGATTGGAGCTAGGTCTTCTAATACTAATAAATTGTAGTTTTATTTGTTCTTTATCACAATACTGCTTTAATTTTTTACTTTCAAAGTATGTAGCATGGTCAAGTATAATTCTCTCAGGTCTTCCTACTTCTCCTATATATTTTTCCAAACATGCTATTACCACCTTAGCCGTTGATCTCTTACATGGAAAAGTTTTAACAAATTTGGTATAAACATCAACTATTACTAGTAAATCCTCATTACCCGATTCACTCCTAATTAAGTTTCCTATAAAATCCATTGCCACAATCTGTAAAGGTTTATTTGTAATTATCGATTTTGCTGTCATGCTATTGTGGTAATTTTTTTCTTTGGCCAGTTGACATATTTGACAATATTTACATATTTCTTTCACTATACTCAAATCCTTCTTTGCCACATAATTTTCTCGAAACAAAGTCCATAGTTTTCTTGTTCCTATGTGTACATTCTCTTTATGTAGATGACGAATAATTTCCTGTGCAAACTCCTTACTTATTACAAATACTTCTCTGTCCTCCAATTTCTTATACCACACTTCATCAATTTTATAGGCACCTTTAACTTTCTCGTTATCAAAATGTCTCTGATCTTCTTTAACCTTTTCCAATGTAAATATCCCCTCTGTTTGGTACAATTGGTTTATTCCAATTTGAAATTTGGTTTGATTGTTCCCTACTTCATCTACTCTACTCAATGCATCTGCTACCACGTTTAGTTTCCCTGGAATATATTTGATTTCGAATTCATATTCTTGTAACAACAAGATCCATCGGTGTACCCGATTATTGGCATAGCGGTTTTTCAACATAGCTGTAAGTGCTGAGTGGTCAGTTTCTAAAATAAACTTAGCTCCTAATAGATAGAATCTTAGTTTGCTAATGCAAAATACAACACTTGCCATTTCTAATTCTGTTATTGAATATTTCTTTTCTTAGTCACTCTGGATATAAAACTAATAGGTACTTCTTCTCCATCTTGTATTTGAATTAATACCCCTGCCAATCTTTCTATTGAAGCATCCGTTCTCAAGATAAAAGGTTTGTCATATTGTGGATGAAATACTTTTAGGCTGTTTAGAAAAATTTCCTTTAACTCCTGAAATGCCTTTTCTCTTCTCTCGTCCCATTTCCATCTAATATCCTTCTTTAATAATTCTATAAGAGGAATTTCTCTCTTACTTAGATCAGGAACTAACTTCTTGAAATAATTGATGATACCTAGAAACCCTCGTAAAGTTCTTTAGTTATGTGGTGTTTTATACTCTAGGATTGCTTTAATTCTCTCAGGATTCATTGTTATACCAGTGTCACTTAAAACATATCCTAAATAATCCACTTCTCTTTTATAAAACTGACATTTCTCTAAGTTTAATTTAAGTCCGGCATTTTCTAATTCCTTTAATATTATTTCCAGATGTTTATGATGCTTCGTTTCTGTTTCAGAAAAAATCAAAATGTCATCTATGTAGTGGAGAGTGAAATCTTCATACGGATTCAAGATTGTATGCAACGTTCGTACTAAGGCTGCACAAGAACTTTGGAGTCCAAATGGCACTACACAAAATTGATACACCACTCCATCTACCATAAATGCAGTGTATTGTCTACAACGATGATCCAATGGAATTAACCAAAAGCTATGCTTTAGATCTAATTTTGAAAATATATTAGCCTTTGTAATTCTTCCAAATATACCTTCAATATTTAATGGACTTTCGTATTGTTTTTTAGTAAATGTATTTATATTCCTAGCATCCAAACATATTCTAATATCCCCCGATTTCTTCTTTACACAGGTTATTGCACTTATGTATTGTGAATTAGATCTTTCAATAATACCGTCTTGTAACATTTTATTAATTTCCTGATATACCTCTTGTTTTAATTTATAAGGTATAGGATAAGTTTTAATCTTAAAATTTTTTATTTCTGGTATGACTTCAATTTTGTGAACATATCTAGTCGCAAGGCATACTTTCTCATTGAACAGCTTTTCGTGAGAATCAAGTAATTCATAGACTCTCTGTTTGTATTCCTCCGGACATAATTCCTCCCTCATGTTTTGTTCTTCTTCAGCAATGTGATTTATTTGTCCAATTGCACATTCGTTTTTTCCTATATCTGTTTGATAATTTGTTATAAACGGTATTGTATGATTATTATATATTATGTTTTGCATTTTATAATTTATTATAATTCTATGTTTACTTAATTCATCTGTACCCATGATTATGTCATATTTTAAATTTTTCACAATCAACAATTGTACTAATAAAACCTCACCATTTAATTCTAGGTTTGTCATAATGATTTTAGTAGTTTCATATAGTTTTCTTTCATTTGCCCCTATTAATGATATTTTATTTGTATTTATCACCATAATATTGTCCTGTTTTAAATTGTCTACTATATTTTGATTTACAATGGAAACTTCGGAACCCGTATCTAATAAAACTCTACATTTAATGTTATCTAAATTTCCCTCTATAAATACTAATCTATTTAATTCTGGGTTTGTTGGTTCTTCATCTAATATAAATTCTCTAGGATGTTGATATTTAGAAGAATAGACAATTTTATGCACATAAGAGCAACTTACTCGAAATTTGGATCAGAACTCGGGCCCTGATCACTATCCCTTCTTATCTCTTCCTGGTTTTGTATCATGTTCACCTATCTTCTATCTTCACCTCCTCGACTATCTCTTTGATCATAATTCCTGTCTCTGTTTTCATTTCTTCTGTCCTCTTCTTTATTTCTCCCCTCTCTTCTGTATTGTTGCCAGTTCCGATTACGATTGTCGTTATCATTCCGTCTTCCATAATTTTGGTAATATCCTCCATTATATCCATTATTCCGATTCCCATTATTACCATTCTGATACCCATTACGATAGTTTCCATTTCCGTTTCTGTAATTATCATATCTCGGATTTCTATCATCCCGTCCTGGTCCTCTTCTCTCGTAATTTCGATTTTCATAATTTCTCTGATCATTTCTCCTTTCATTTTCTCTTCTATTCTGTCCATTCCCATTTTCATTTAATCGATTGTCTCTTGTATCGTTATGATTTGTATAGCTCCGTTCCACTCTTTGTAGATATCTTGATAAACTATCCATGGCTTTAATATTATGAAGCGCTATTGTTTCAGCTACTTCTGAATTGAAATGTCTGCCAATGTAAAGCACTAATTCCTCCTCCTCCATTCCCGGATCTAAGTACTGGGCTATATTATATAATTGCATCGCATAATTATTCAGGTTTTTGCTTTTCTTATAATCAAATTTCCCGAAGTATAACCGCTCTCTGAATGTTGCTTGTTGCAATTCTCCCCAGAAATAGGCTAAGAATTGTTGCTCGAACTCTTCTAGGCTTTGTATCAGTTCTTCCTTATTACAAAACCACAATAAAGCATGGCCCTGTAATATGCTCCTTATAATAAGCTTGATCTCAACAATATCTCTGATTCCTTTAATTTTGTTTCTAATTATTTTGAGGAATACTTTGGGATGTATATTGTTAATATCCCCATCAAATTTCACTCCGATTTCTAAATTGTGGAAATTTCCTAGGTATATATTGTTTCCTCCATTTCTTCTCAAATTTTCCTCCATTTCCTCTATCGTGATCCCTAATTTCTGATTCATTTCTTCGATTTTTTTATTCATTTGTCGATTTATGTCGTCGGTTATTGTTAGACTCATCCCCGTTCTCTCTTCAATCCGGCCATCCAAATCCTTAAATTTTCTATTTACGTTATCTTTCATCTGTTCCACTTCCTTTGTTATTTGTTTATTTTGTTTTGAGACCTCTACTTTAATATTCTCTGGTAAATATTCTTCTAGATCTCTTCTAAATTCTAATACTTCTTCTACTATGTTTTCTCTGATTTTCATACCATTTTCCTGTATTTCTTGTCTTATATTTTTATTATTTTCCTCTATGTCTTCTTGTATTTGCCGAATACTCTTCTTATGTTCTTCTTGATTCTCCTTAAGTTCCTTAATCTCTTTGCAGTTTTCAAATCTAACCTCTTCTATCTTCCGTTCCAATCTGTTCATGTTTTCATGAATATTATGAATGTCTCCCCTCAAATTAAGCTCCATTCTATCCATATTTCCGTTAATGCTATTTATATTTCCATTCATATTGTCTATTTTTCCATTCAACTTTTGATCCATTTTGTTCATGTTTCCATTTAACTCTCCCTTCATTGTATTCATCTGGTTCAACAATTGTTGCATCAAATCCATCATTTGGTTATCATTCCTTGTTCTTGTTTGTTGTTCCCTTCTCTCTTGTATTTCTTGACTTCTATCCAATCCTTCTTCTACTCGTTCTACCTCTATTCCATATTCTTCATCTCCTGTTCTCCTTTCTTCCTGTGCATCATCTTCCGATTGCTGTCCTTGGATGAGGTATTGCACCTGGAAATCTCCCATTCCATGGCTTCTTCCTTCTCTTTCCTCCTCAGATCCACTATCATTTCCAACCTGCTTCCCATCGCGCAACATCATTTTCCTATTTTCAATTGTTCTTTGTTTTTAATTTTTTTTTTTTAATATATTATTTTTATAATCGCCCCACGTTTTTGGGTGCCAATTTATAGTGGATATTGTTATATTTTAATATATACTTATATGATTTACCTTTATTTACCCGTTTTTTACCTTCGGCTAGCCCTATATGATTATATGAAAATTTTTTAATTGTAAGAATTGTTTAAATTTTATATTGCAGTCGGAAGCATGAGACTTCTCTCTTTGAGTCCTGGACACCTATTAGAAAAATTTTTTACACATATGAACATTTACTTATTATGATTTCGTGATAGGTCTATTCCTGAATAAATTATATATCTTTAATTCAATCATCTCACCATATGATAATCGAATGAATGATTTAAACAATGTTCGTGAAAAGTGTTATGGACATTGACTGGAATAAGAAAAATACCAACACTTAAATAAAAATATTTTAATAAATTGTTGATGAATTCTTCAAAATTTTACACACACAAATATTCCTGAACCTCCCCTGTATTCTTTGATGGTCATGCGCACTGAACGCTTATAGTATTTGCTTCGGCGCAACGGAGCAACTCTTCCGGTTCAACGTTTCTCGTCGTCACAAAATTATAGTACAGAGTTAACGTGGAGGATGCAAACGTTTAACAGTTCAATGTTCATCAATTTAGTGCATTTAGAATAATATGGTTGAAAACTTATATTAAACAGTTACATATATAATTCAAGTTGTGAATTAAGTGTGTGTTTGATAGTTATAAGAATAAGTCAGCATGCAAAGCGGAAATTAAGATTGGAAAAGCATTTATGAGTGGTGTGAACTTTGATTATTTTACAAACGAAAAACTTTTTACAAGTAAGTACATATTTAATATCTAAAATTATTGTTGCAGAAAATTAGAGTTCTTTAATTATCCATGGATAAAATTTGGTATTCATTATTTTAAAGTTTCTTTGGCCAATTTCAGATTATTCAAATTTAAATGTTCAAATTAATTTCAAAAGTTCACTTTTTCTTTGTTTGTTTGGAATTCCAAATTTAAAAAAAACTCAAATAACACAGACCTTATATTCCATTCTCGGCGTGGTGGACCTGCAACATCCCGTCTCTTTTCTTAGGTAATCCTTACCCAAGAAATACTCGTTCGGCACGTTTCACTTTTTCACAGAGGTTAATCGACATTAATATTATGAATTTTAAAGTTTTTACAAAAATCTTCTCAGAGAATTACATCCCGGTTCCTCATTCCCCCAACTAACTCTCGACTCTCTTTTCTTTTAAAAATCAACAACATTTTTACAATCTCTAAAATACAGCCTCCTAATTTGTTATTTTATTCAACAATTGTCAATGATAATGTTTTTTTATGGAAATACTGAATTCTTCAATTAAAATAGTCTTGGAGAGTGAAATCACTTGTATAAATGGTTCAACAATATCTTATAGAATATATAAATAGTCTTTTACATGTATTACAATGGTTTCAATCCTTGTAATTCCTTTTTTTTAGTAAATTTGTTTACAATTAATATACAATTTCTACAATCTAAATTTATGATTTATATATATGGAACTGTTTATTTTTTAATTCTTTAATTAGCACTAATTTCGCTTTATATAGACTCTAACTTAATTTCAAATTCACATTCTCTGTTTTATATTAACTTCCAACTCATTGAATTTAGGTTGGCAATATTATAACTAGATTCAATCACTTCCTTCATTGATTTCGATTTGATTACTAGATTTCTATGACATACAATATGGCTCTTATTCCGAATGTCATATTTCATACAGTTTTACTTTTATAAATTATTTTTTTCAAATTGCAACTTTTTATTGTATTTGCATATCGTTAATAAATTAGTGATTTGATTATTAATTCTTATTATTTTAGGTTTTGAACAAATTAACATCCTTTTCCCGATTCAAGTGTGGACATAGCAGCGTTCAGATTGATTTTAATGAAAATTGTTGACATTGACTTGACCTTAGGATTTATTTGTGAAGGTAACATTTTCTTAAGAATTAATTTCTATATTATCATTACCATTCTATTCCTTATCCTTAATCCATTTCTTAAATTGATGTACTCAATATTTTATAATACATTTGCTTAAGTCATTCATTCGTTTTATGTTAAATTTTGTTCTTAATTAGGTAGTGTCTAATGATACACCATACGTATATACAAAAAAAATTCCTTTTTAATTCAATCTAATATATGAATATTTATCTATACTAGAGGACTGGCTTAATATATATATATATATATATATATATATATATATATATATATATATATATCGGTTACACACCCCGTTACAACAAAACTTCGAAAAATACATTATTATAATAGGTGGGACTATTAAAATGAGTCGAACTTAATCGAACAACTATGCGTCAAGATCGAAACTACGAGGCCCTCAACTTCTGACAGTAATTGACATCTACATTAATAAACAAACTTCTGTTTTTTTATATAGCAAAACATAAATCCAGCAACTAGGATAACGTGTTGTAGAGTGGTGTGTTGACAAATGGTATCTACCAACTGATTAGAAAATTTCATATAGTTGCAACATGGTTAACATGTGAAAATATTGCTCATAAAAAACAAGACTGAATTTCCCACCATTCACTTTTAAAAAACGCTCTGGCACCTTGGTTACATGCCCGCCTCGCGTAACTGTGTGTTTCAGAATACGTGTCACGGGACCTTGTTCCAATCATGGTCCACCTCAACATTGGGGGTATTGACCGAGACATCGTCATTGCCTCTGTCTACTTCGCTGGAGACGGGCCGATGACACCGCCAGAAGAAGTACAAGAGCTAGTGAGACACTACAATAGCAGACGGCTGCCAAATATGATTGGTTGTGATGCCAATGCACACAATACCGTGTGGGGTAGCACTAATAACAACGCAAAAGGTGAGAATATCTCTTAGCAAAAAACCTTGAGAGCTTAAATGTGGAGACAACCCCCACTTTTGTCACGAGAGTAAGAGAAGAGGTCCTGGACGTAACAATCGTTAATGTTGCTTCTAGGAAAAATGTAGAAGATTCGAGGGTGATGAGAGAGCCATCACTTTCCGACGATAGGATCATCGAATTTAGGATAGAGGGAAATACCACCTCAATTCCTACAATCCAGAATCCTAGAAATACTGATTGGTCTGTTTACACGACCAATCTGAAGGGCAATTTGGAACAATTCGAAGTGAATGGGGTAAATCACCCGCACCACGACCTGGAACAAAGAGTCGAACAGATCAGTAAGGCAATAATGGAAGATTATCATTCCAGTTGCCCACTGTCAAAAACTCGTTCAGAAAAGAACGCTCCTTGGTAGAATGAGAACCTGTTAAACCTCAGAAAAGAGGTCCGTCGACTCTTTAATAGAGCCAAACATGACGGTAATTGGCAGAGGTGCACTGAGTAGCTTACTCAGTATAATAAAGAGGTTGAGAAGGCCAAAAGGCTTAATTTTAAAGCATTTGTGAAAAGATCACTTCCACTCACACAGCGGCCAAACTACAAAAGGTAATGGCAAATGGGGGAACCAACCCCACAATGTCGCTGAAAAAACCAGACGGATCATACACGGAAGGTGAAGAGGAACGATCGATTCTTCTTCTTAGAACCCACTTTCCAGGTAGTGAACCAGCAACAAGTACTGAATTAGCAATGAATTACACCAAAAAATCCCGCAAGGAAGATTGAGACATTGCTATGAAAATATTTACAAGACAACGGTTGGAATGGGCAATAAGTACCTTTCAACCATATAAATCGCCAGGAGTGGATGGAATATTTCCAGCACTCCTGCAACAAGGGATAGAGGAGATTCTTCCTCACCTGCTGAAGATTACAAGAAACGGTCTAGCAGTGGGTCTAATACCTAGAAAATGGAGACGGGCAAGGGTAACCCTCATACCAAAATTAGGTATAAAAGATGGGAATGATCCCCGATCAGCATGCCTACAGAGTGGATCCATCAACTGAGACGGCTCTATATCAGAAGACCGAAGTCATCCAGAGAACTCTGAACAGCAAAGAAGTCGTTATGTGCGCATTCATGGATATATCTGGGGCCTTTGACAACACAACTCATGTTTCTGTCAAAGAAGCACTAAAAAGGCGAGGAGTAAATGAAACAATCGTGAAATGGATGTTTGAGTTGTTGACGACGAGGATAGCTGAGACACAGGTGGGAAATCAAACCACATCAGTTAAAGCCACTCGGGAGACACCTCAAGGGGTAGTGTGGCCTGGTAGTAGATGAGTTGCTCTACAGGCTAACGGAGCTTGGCTTCTAATGTGTGGGCTATGCTGATGACATAGTTCTAATAGTCAGAGGCAAGTTCAAGAGCACCCTGTGTGATTTATTACAAAAAGGCCTCAGATACTTGAGCAATGGTGCTAGTCAGTGGGGCTAAACATTAACCCAAACAAGACCATAGTAATTCCATTTACCCGGAAAAGAACACTTCCAGCCATAAAACTCATAACCTTAGACGGGGAAATCATACAATGGAAATCAGAAGTTAAATATCTAGGGATCTCCCTAGACAGTAAGCTTCTGTGGAATAAGCATGTTGAAATAACTGTTGGTAAAGCAATAAAAGCTTTGATGGCGTGTAGAAATCTAGCTGGTAAGAGGATGGATGTACGCCATGATTGTGAGACCAGAAATCACGCATGGGGCAATAGTTTGGCATACAAAAGCAGGTCAGTACAGCACGAGGAAGACCCTCGACAAAGTTCAAAGACTTGCCTGTGTGTGCATCACTGGAGCTATGAGAACGTGTCCAACTAGGACACTTGAGATCATTACAGATGTCACACCTCTCCATCTGGTGATAGAAAGATCTGCCCAAGAGGCAAATATTAGAATATCTAAGGAAGGTTAAGGCAATGAGAGTATTAAAAATCATGGAGCCTGGTCCTCTCTAACAAAATACATCTCATCAATGAATCTTCCCATTGACGAAATTATCAAGAAAGTAAGTAACGAAGAGAATTTCACCACGATGCTAAATACGATGAGAGACTGGGAAAGGGAATACACCACCCAAACTTTCTAAGAAAACACCATTAGATGATATACGGATGGTTCAAAAACCACCACTGGCGCTGGCTCTGGAGTATTTGGGCCTGGCACTGGATACTCATTATCGTTAGGCTCCTTCCCGAGCGTCTTTCAGGCAAAAATACTTGCGATTGAAAGATGCGTGGAAATGAACCTAGAAAGAAGCTATCAGAAATGTGACATATCGATTGATTCTGATAGTCAAGCAGCTATCAAAGCGTTGAGCTCCCATGGCATTGACTGAAAGTTGGCATGGGAGTGCCGAAGAAAACTTCATGAATTAGGCAAGAATAACAGGGTCTCTTTAGTCTGGGTTCCTGGGCACTAGGAAATCACGGGAATTGAAGACGCCAATACACTTGCCAGGAAAGGAGCACAAACGCCCTTTATTGGCCCGGAGCCTTTCTGTGGTGTAGGAAAATGCTCCTAGAAGAAAGAGTTTCGTAAGAAGGAGGAAACCTAAAGAGAAGCACTCTGGCGATGCCTACCCGGGTTGGAACATTCCAAAAAGTTCCTGCTAGATCCAAAAAATATTTGGACCTCAGTAAAAACGAGCTACATCTCCTCACGGGCTTTCTTACAGGACACTGCCGTCTTCGGAAGCACCTAATGAGAATAGTTCTAGCAGAAACTGACGAGTGTAGATTCTGTGGGGAGAAGGATGAAACTCCGGATCACCTAGTTCTGAGACTGAAACTTGTAAGAGTGAGGATACAATCTCGTTGAAGCTGTTCCAAATACTAGAGTTCATTAGATCCCTGGAACTGGAAGGCGAGCTGTAGTAGTAGCGAGAGCAGCTCTGATAGAGGAGGCACAATAAACCTTAGGTTTCAGTGCATTTTAACTCCGGTGAAATCTAATCTAATCTAATCTTACTGTTGCTTTCTGCATTGGCACTGAACTGACGTCTTTCGTTTGGTAATCAATCTCAGATATATCTTTACCATTCATGTCAGGCTGCAGGATTTCTTTATTGGTCAGCGACTGAGGTAAACCTTTGGACTGATACAAGGTCAAGAACAGTGAAATTCTCCATTGGATAAAGTCTCTGAATATGTCTCAACAATATACATCTAGAGGTTTCAACTTTTACTAAACGGATGTGATCATCTTTGCCAGGTAGATGTTCGACTACTTGTCCAACAGGCCTGTCAAGGCGCTTACATTGTCATTGCCAACTAGTACCAGTTCCCCAAGTGCAATTTGACGATGAGAAATGTTATTTTGGGCTACATTCAACTGTCCCAGAAATTCCGAACGGAACCGGGAACGGAGTGTTTCGCGTAAAGTTTGTATTTTTAGCGCAATTCGAAATAATGAAACGCGATCAACTAAATCACAGTCTGGCATACCGTACTCCGCTTGATCGCGTAAAAACATGGCGAAACTTAACGGCACTAAGTCTTTTGGGACCTCACTTACAAAAGTTAGAGGCCTTGAATTAACAATGGACTCGCAATCGCACACTACAGTCAACATACTCTCGTTGCTCAAGCTAGCACGACCTAACACTCTTTTGAGAAGTTGCTTCACGACGACGATCAGCCTTTGCCAGAAACCTCCCCACCACGCCGCTGTAGGAGGGTTAAACTTCCACGAAATAATTTGCACGGCAGTGTCCCGGGTAATAACTTTCCAATCTAGTAACGAAAATGCGTTTTCAGCACCGGTGAAGTTCGTCCCGTTATCCTTAAATATTGTTTTTGGTCTACCGAGACGTACCACGCACTAACGCAACGCCTGTAAAAAACTCACGGTTGACAAAGACGTTACTAGTTCCAAATGCACAGCGCAATATACGGCATATATAAAGAGACAGATCCATGCCTTACTATCATTTATTAAATATCGATGTACTGCAAAATCGATTCCTGTTACCTCAAACGCAATCACGTCGCGCACTCTCTCTAGAGGTAAAGGTGGAGAAATAACATCCATAGGGTTGGATTCAAATCTTTTACAGACACCACACTTGGTGACAACAGATCGGAGAGTACGTCTGCCACACAGAATCCAAAAATTTTCTCTCAACAAACGAAGAAGTCCTTGTGTACCTATATGACACGAGTTAATATGTTTATACCTTATAAGATTATGAACTAAAAAATATTTAAACGGTAAAATAATAGGAAAGCGATAATTTTCTTTATCATCTCTAAGGGTCACTCTGGATTTCAGGCGAATTAATCATTCTGCATCCAAGAACGGATTTAAATTTTTTAATCGTTGGTCATCAACACCAGAAAAACTTTCTTCTTTCTGAATTAGTTTTAACAAAAATGTTTCATCTTGGCTAATTTTTTTGGCGTCTAATTCGTTTTTTCTTTTTTCTCTTGGGCGTCTTCAGTTATAAATAAATCAAAAAATCCACCCAAACATCCGTACAGTTTTAATATACTTGGAAAAATGTTCAAGGTGTCATGTACCAGTGATGTGCGTATTTAAAGCTGTAGTAAGGTTTTTCTTCCGTTCAGTCATAATTTCCTCATCATCACAGGTAAGACTTGTCAAAGGCCAATTTTCTGGGTCACGATAATGCGAAGTAAGCCCCTCCCACCATCTGGACCTCAATAACTGTTTTGGAGAACCCCTTGATGGTAAATCAGCAGGGTTTCAGACCAGGAAAATAATGCCAATTGTTAGCAGAAGTCACATTTATAATCTCAGACATACAATTTCAAATAAATACACCCCATTCTCCCTTTCGCTTGATCCAAGAAATTACTGTACTAGAATCACTCCAGAAGTAACTTTGACATGATCATGCAGTCTGGCTCCTATAGTCGTTGCAAGCAGTCCATGCTTGGTATGGTCATTTTTGACCCTTGCATTTTTATAAGAGCAGCTCTGGCCTTAGCAGCTAATAATGATACGAGAAGATGTTTATTTTTAGAAACTCACAAAAAGATGACACAAGTATATGTGTATCGGGAAGCATCACAAAATGTATGAATACTTTCCTATGCTTCATCTTTACGAGCACCTATCCATCGAGTTATTTTGATTTGCTGCAGAAGTGGTAGTTCCTTCACCCATTGATCAAAAGCTAGGGCAGTGTTATCATCTACTGGTTGATCCCAAATTAGGGCATCTTTCCATAACTTCTGTAGCATTATATTTGGCACGAAAATAGTGGGAGATACATATCCATATTTTCCTCGCTTAAAAAGCTTGCATTAAGCATCAGATTGTTCTCTTCTGGATACCAATCTATACCAAGGATTGGACATACATTATTCACAGCCACCTCTTCGACCCCTAAGCTAATAGTACTCTCCCACCCTCTAAGATCGAAACAGCCTCCTTTGATGATATAAACAGGTTTTTAATAAAGGTTTTTAATGATTTTTCATCAGGTAACCTAGTAACACAATTATCGACACAGAAACTTTGAACCAGTCTCTTTACAGTGTCACTGGAATATACTGCGGGACTATCTTCACATTTCATCAGGAACTGAGACAACTGGTATTACAATGTGGCTCCAAGTAAAAAGGGACTAAAACTGAGACCAAAAACCACTCGCTTCTGACGAAAAACAACCATTTGCCCTTGAGAATCAACCCATAAAAACTTAAAAAACTTCGATCGCTTTTACTGAAACCAATCTGAAGAATAGCCTTACGAATATCTGACACAACTCTTAATTTATTCGCACGGAAACGTAATAACACTGATGGTATTAGCTTGATCAAATTAAGACCCTTTTCTAGGCAAAAATTTAATGATGGCTTGTTCTTTTCACGAGCTGAAACATCAAATTCAGGGCTTATTTTCGTGATACTGCTTTCCTTGATTACAGGCCTGTGAGGTAGGAAATTATCCTGAACATCATCTTTTGATTCTGATTCAATGACTCGTTCTATAATACCTTCAGTTTTCCATTGAACAAAAATATCATTATATATTTCAAAAAGATGTTCAATTTTGAGCTTACCTACAATAGCATCAATCCTTTTTTTAGCAATATCAAAATTTGTTGGAACATGGGCAATCGAACTTCGTACCTGCCTTCGTCATCTCTTGAGATGGTATCCATAAACAGTTCCTTAGTTGTCATAGCTAATTCCTCCCGTGTACACTTATCTGATGGCTTCTGAATTCATAAGACATCTAATTTCCACAAATCACTAACAGAAGCATTCTTAACAAAAAGATTTAGGGAGATCATGATGACATCAGATTTTTCATCAGGAACTGGAATTTTTCCGGTCAATGTCCAACCTAGTGATGTTTCTATAGCGACTAGGCCACAAGCCAATTTACTATAAACCCCAGTGTACACATTTGCAATGACATTCGCTCCCTACAAAACTTCAATCGGGCCCGATTGCTTGTTATCAGACAAGACAATATTACAGGAACTTCGTTCTTTGGTCCATTCCCCAAAAAATACTGGAATGACATCACCACAAATAACTATTTGATCAAGTGCCTCAAAGGTAAATGAAAAATCACCATTATCAACTGTCATATCTTAGCAACTGTGGCACTTATTAAACTCTGCATCCAAATAAACAATGACTCAACTTATCAGAACGTTTGTAAGAGTGACACGGCTGCACTGTAGTTCCTTTCAAAATATTTGTTCTCTGGAACCCACTGATTGATTTTCAACAGTCAAAGAGATATATTCGCTTATTTATACCTCAAAAATAATTTCCATAGGTCGTAAAATAAAATCCAATGTAATTTCTGAAGACAACTATATTCTAAAATCTTTTTCGAAGCACCAGTGGGTTTCTAATCCACAAATAACAAACTATTACAATAATTGGAATAGTAATCTTCTTAATTGGCGCACATAATGCACAATGGACAATGACATCTCTTTCAACAAACTCAGATGAACAAACTTCATTTTTTTCTTTACTGCTTGATTAATAGAAATAAAATTGAGAGGAATAATTGTCAAAAATATTAAAGAATGTTTGAACTACTTTCAAACATAATCCCCCCCCCCCATTGAAGCTTCTTAGCTTCGATAAAGGATGAACAAAAAAATCAACTAATAAGAACGTACAATTTTTGACGTAGAAATTAGTTTTCTAATTAATCTTCTTTTGGTTAAGGTCATAGTTTTGTAATGTCCAGTTTTCGTTTCAATTTCAACTAAACGCACTTTATCACACACAGCCTCGGAACTGGGATCGATTTCACAGACAACGACCCACGCGCGAAAAAGGACAAGGACAAGGAATAAACTTGAACTTAATATGAAGAAGCAACAAATAAGAATGGCATGCTGGAATATAAAAACACTCTATTCGAAAGACCATGAACTAATTCCCGAACTCAACGAACATAAAATAGACATATGTGCACTTTCCGAAACAAAAAAGAAAGGTAAAGGAACGACAAAACTAAATAACTACATCTTAATATACTCAGGCGTGCCAAAAGACCAAAGAGCAACATCGGGCGTTGGAGTAGCTATAATGATAAATACGAACAGAATATAGAAAGCATAGAATACGTGTGCGACAGAATCCTGAGAGTAAAGATTACGTTTGACCAACCCATTCACATCATATCAGTGTACGCACCCGACATTAATAAACCTGAAGAAATGTCAATGGACTTCTACGAAAGACTACAGTCAGCGATAGACAAAATACCAAGACATGAAAAGATAATCCTGTTAGGGAATTTAAACGCAAGAATTGGAAACGAGGTCGTGGATGGAATAAAACAAAAATATAACCAGAATATAACCAATAGAAATGGCGAAATTTTGACCGAATTCTGTGGACAGAATGAATTGAGAATAAACAACACATATTTCCCCCTTAAAGAACAACACAAATACACCTTCTATGACAATAGAAACAATAAATCAATAATCGATTATATCATTACCAATCGAAGTTTCTTACCTCAACAAATAATAGACATAAGAGTCATATCTTCAGCCAACATCGGAACAGACCACAAACTTGTGCTAGGAAAGATACGAATAGGTGCGCCGCTATCCAAAAAAAGACCATTGATAAAAACTGAAAAATTCAATATAGAATCCCTCAATCTCGAAAGCACTAAACAACTTTATTCAAACAGATTCCAAACACACGTCACTCTTAACCCCATATCACAGTCTGATATACCTAACACAGCCTGGAACAAACTGAAAGAAAACATCTGCAAAGGTGCTAAGGAAGCCCTAAGAACACGTACAGTGTCGCACAACAGCAGACCGAACATTAAACCTTGGTTTACATTAGAAGTCAGGAACAATACAAGGGAAAAGGAGGAAAAATACTTACAATACAAGAAAACTCCAACACCGGAGAACCGAAACATCTATACCGAAATAAGGAACAGGACTAATAATAGAGTACGAGAAATAAAAGAGGAATATTGGCAGCGATTTAGCAACGAAATGGAGGCGGATATGTACGGAGCACAAAAGTGTATTTGGAAGATGTTGAGGGGTCTTAAACGAGAAACAAATGGAACAATACAATTAAGAACAATTGCAGAAGATACGTGGGAAAAATATTTCAGAGACCTGTACGCAGAAACAGTTGAACCAATGGAAGCACAAGAGACAGGCCAGAGAGATATTATAGAAGATCACGCGTAAGTCACTTACGAGCAAGTAGAAGATACAATAAGGAAACTTAAAAACAGAAAAGCTCCCAATCAAGATAAAATACCAAACGAGCTGATGAAAAACGCAGGAACGACTATCATAGAGGAGTACACAAAACTGTTTAACATTATATTACAATATAAGAAAATACCAGAAGAATGGAAACAAAGTATAACAATACCCATTTTTAAAAAGGGAGATAAAACAGACCCAGCTAACTATCGAGGAATAACACTACTGAGCACTTCTGACAAAGATCATTGCGGACAAAATCTCCTCAACAGTGCCAATAAGTGAGGAACAGCAAGGATTCCGAAGAAACCGCTCCACTACCGATGCATTATTCATACTCAGGCAACTAGTTGAAAAACCTTTAGAATATAAATCTCCAGTCTATCTATGCTTCATAGATTTAACAAAGGCCTTTGATAGAGTCCAACTAAAAGACATCATCACCATCTTGGAAAGCAGTGATGTCTCGAAAGAACTCACAGAACTTATCAAGGACTTAAACACAAACACAACAACCCAAATAAGAACACACTCTACCTTAACGCAGCACCTCCGAACTATAACTGGTATTCACGAAGGCGACAGTCTCAGCCCTCTGTTATTCAACACAATCATGGATCAATTAATAAAGACCGTCAAGAATACTAGATTAGGATATCGAATGGGAATACATAAAGTAAGCATACTATGCTATGCCGATGAAGCAGTACTTATTGCAGAGTCAGAAGACGACCTCCAAAGAATGCTGCAAGCTTTTAACAGACAGGCAGAGAAACTTAACATGCAAATTTCTACAAATAAGACCAAATGCATGACCATCACAAAGGAGTCTCTACGGTGCAAATTGGTAATAGAGAACAAAACTATTGATCAGATAATGTCATACGAATACCTCGGATGCAAAATTATAAGCTCAGGATTCCTGGAAGAAGAAGTAAGGAAACAAGTCAATAAAGCTGCCGCAATATCAGGACACCTTAAATATCCCATATGGAAAAACAAACATTTGAGCATTCAATGTAAGTCGAGAATATACAAAACCTGCATACGACCAGTGATGATATATGTTGCCGAAACCAGAGCTGAAACATCGGTATCAAAGAGAATCCTACGAACTACTGAAATGAAGACCTTAAGAATAATAACTGGATACACATTGAGGGACAGACAGAGGAATGTAGACATAAGAGAAAAGTGCCAAACAAACGACGTTGTCAGATGGATACGGCAGAGGAGAAGAAAATGGAACCAGCATGTAAATAGAATGGACCCCGACAGAATGGCCATAATAATCCGCAACAATGTACCCCATGGCAGAAGACCAACTGGACGTCCACCTAAACGTTGGCAAGATAGTTGGCAGTCAACCTCGCAAGAGTTGCTTAGACGAGGAGGAAACCGGAACTAAACAGGCGATTTCGCCTTCTAAAGAGGAAGAAGAAGAAGAAACACTTTATCATCTTTACTAGGAGTAATTTCAACAACTCTAGCAAAGGGCCATTCTAACGGACGCGAATTTTCTTCTTTGAGCAATATAATATCATTTTCTCTAAAATTTGGATGAAGAATAAGCCATTTTGGTCTATTTTGCAATTGGTTCAAATATTCCTTTGTCCAACGTTTCCTGAAATTCTGTTGAACACGAGTACATCTTTCAAAACGAGTTAAGCGATTTTCAGAATTCTCTGACAAATCAGGTTCAGGAAAGGATGTAAGACTATCACCAATCAAGAAATGTCTAGGAGTTAAACAAGATAAGTCATTTGCATTATTTGAAAGAGGTTGGAGAGGTCTCGAATTCAAGATTGCTTCTATTTGTGCTAAAATAGTTCTGAACTCTTCAAATGTGAAATAGTGATTTCCAGCTATTTTGTATAAATCATGCTTTGTACTCTTTACTGCAGCCTCCCAAATAACGCCCCAATGAGGACTCATGGGTGGAATAAATTTCCATACAATCTCTTTACTAGCCAAAAATTCTACAATGGAAATGTTATTACCTTTAACCTTGAAAAAGTCATATCATTTTTTTAGCTGATTTTTTGCCCCAAGAAAATTAGCTCCGTTATTACTGAATATGATCGAAGGATTACTTCTTCTTGAGATAAATCTTTTCATTGTAAGTATAAAAGCATCGGTCGATAAACTAGAAACCAGTTCTAGATGAACAGCCTTGGGAATCATACAAACAAACACAGCAACATAACATTTTATTAAAGGAGCCTTACGGAGATGTGATGATTTAGTAAGAAATGAACCACCAAAATCAACTACAACTTTAGAAATAGGTCTGCACGGTTTCAATCTATCTGAAGGTAAATTTGACATCTTTTGTTCACAGGATTTTGAATTGAATCTAGCACAAACTATACATTTTCTGATAATTCTTTTGATTTCTACAAGACCATTTAAAGGCCAATATTTAAAACGAAAATTTGACAATGTGGTTCACACACCAACATGCCCTAATCTCAAATGTTCGTATCTTAACATAAGTGTTGTACTCAAATTATTTGAAGGTAGTAGATTTGTCTCTATTCCGATAAAAACGATGTTATGTATATCGGTTACACACCCCGTTACAACAAAACTTCCAAAAATGCATTCGTTGATCATAATAACAGATAGGACTATTAAAATGAGTCGAACTTAATCGAAGAAACTATGCGTCAAGAACGAAACTACGAGACGCTCAACTTTTAACAGTTATTTACATTTACATTAATAAACAAACTTTTGTTATTTCATATAACAAAACATAAATTCAGCAACTAGGATAACGTGTAGTAGAGTGGTGTGTTGACAAAGAGTATCTACTAAATAATTGGAAAATTTCACATAGGTGCAACAATACTGTTTAATAAGAATATAATTTAATTCATATAAAGACTATATAATATAGTTTTTCCACTATTAGCTGTGAAGTTGACAATTATTGTGTCTTCTAGCCAACTGAGAAGTAGAATTTCTCTAGTAGTGGTTAATAACGTTTTCTATTGTTGACCTAGGTCAATAATGAACAAATTCAAATGTTTTGAGAATTCAGGGATAATAGTTTAACAAAAACTAGTGCAACATGATTGTGTATACCTAGGAGATTGTCTTTAACATATTAACTGCTTGAAATTACATAACAAGATAGAATTAATTCAATTAAACTGTCATTAGTTTAAATTTCGCGCTCAACCAAAAATTTCTGATGACATAAGGATTGCGTTCATATTATATGGGTGAGGTGAGGAGTGAAAACAGTGTCAGTATTGCTATTCAACACTTCGATCTTGATTCCGATTTTATTTATAATTGAAATCGAAAACGGATTGATGTTTGTTGAACGATTTGGAAGATGTTGAGGGGTCTTAAACGAGAAACAAATGGAACAATACAATTAAGAACAATTGCAGAAGATACGTGGGAAAAATATTTCAGAGACCTGTACGCAGAAACAGTTGAACCAATGGAAGCACAAGAGACAGGCCAGAGAGATATTATAGAAGATCACGCGTAAGTCACTTACGAGCAAGTAGAAGATACAATAAGGAAACTTAAAAACAGAAAAGCTCCCAATCAAGATAAAATACCAAACGAGCTGATGAAAAACGCAGGAACGACTTTCATAGAGGAGTACACAAAACTGTTTAACATTATATTACAATATAAGAAAATACCAGAAGAATGGAAACAAAGTATAACAATACCCATTTTTAAAAAGGGAGATAAAACAGACCCAGCTAACTATCGAGGAATAACACTACTGAGCACTTCTGACAAAGATCATTGCGGACAAAATCTCCTCAACAGTGCCAATAAGCGAGGAACAGCAAGGATTCCGAAGAAACCGCTCCACTACCGATGCATTATTCATACTCAGGCAACTAGTTGAAAAACCTTTAGAATATAAATCTCCAGTCTATCTATGCTTTATAGATTTAACAAAGGCCTTTGATAGAGTCCAACTAAAAGACACCATCTTGGAAAGCAGTGATGTCTCGAAAGAACTCACAGAACTTATCAAGGACTTAAACACAAACACAACAACCCAAATAAGAACACACTCTACCTTAACGCAGCACCTCCGAACTATAACTGGTATTCACGAAGGCGACAGTCTCAGCCCTCTGTTATTCAACACAATCATGGATCAATTAATAAAGACCGTCAAGAATACTGGATTAGGATATCGAATGGGAATACATAAAGTAAGCATACTATGCTATGCCGATGACGCAGTACTTATTGCAGAGTCAGAAGACGACCTCCAAAGAATGCTGCAAGCTTTTAACAGACAGGCAGAGAAACTTAACATGCAAATTTCTACAAATAAGACCAAATGCATGACCATCACAAAGGAGTCTCTACGGTGCAAATTGGTAATAGAGAACAAAACTATTGATCAGATAATGTCATACGAATACCTCGGATGCAAAATTATAAGCTCAGGATTCCTGGAAGAAGAAGTAAGGAAACAAGTCAATAAAGCTGCCGCAATATCAGGACACCTTAAATATCCCATATGGAAAAACAAACATTTGAGCATTCAATGTAAGTCGAGAATATACAAAACCTGCATACGACCAGTGATGATATATGTTGCCGAAACCAGAGCTGAAACATCGGTATCAAAGAGAATCCTACGAACTACTGAAATGAAGACCTTAAGAATAATAACTGGATACACATTGAGGGACAGACAGAGGAATGTAGACATAAGAGAAAAGTGCCAAACAAACGACGTTGTCAGATGGATACGGCAGAGGAGAAGAAAATGGAACCAGCATGTCAATATAATGGACCCCGACAGAATGGCCATAATAATCCGCAACAATGTACCCCATGTCAGAAGACCAACTGGACGTCCACCTAAACGTTGGCAAGATAGTTGGCAGTCAACCTCGCAAGAGTTGCTTAGACGAGGAGGAAACCGGAACTAAACAGGCGATTTCGCCTTCTAAAGAGGAAGAAGAAGAAGAAACACTTTATCATCTTTACTAGGAGTAATTTCAACAACTCTAGCAAAGGGCCATTCTAACGGACGCGAATTTTCTTCTTTGAGCAATATAATATCATTTTCTCTAAAATTTGGATGAAGAATAAGCCATTTTGGTCTATTTTGCAATTGGTTCAAATATTCCTTTGTCCAACGTTTCCTGAAATTCTGTTGAACACGAGTACATCTTTCAAAACGAGTTAAGCGATTTTCAGAATTCTCTGACAAATCAGGTTCAGGAAAGGATGTAAGACTATCACAAATCAAGAAATGTCTAGGAGTTAAACAAGATAAGTCATTTGCATTATTTGAAAGAGGTTGGAGAGGTCTCGAATTCAAGATTGCTTCTATTTGTGCTAAAATAGTTCTGAACTCTTCAAATGTGAAATAGTGATTTCCAGCTATTTTGTATAAATCATGCTTTGTACTCTTTACTGCAGCCTCCCAAATAACGCCCCAATGAGGACTCATGGGTGGAATAAATTTCCATACAATCTCTTTACTGGCCAAAAATTCTACAATGGAAATGTTATTACCTTTAACCTTGGAAAAGTCATATCATTTTTTTAGCTGATTTTTTGCCCCAAGAAAATTAGCTCCGTTATTACTGAATATGATCGAAGGATTACTTCTTCTTGAGATAAATATTTTCATTGTAAGTATAAAAGCATCGGTCGATAAACTAGAAACCAGTTCTAGATGAACAGCCTTGGAAATCATACAAACAAACACAGCAACATAACATTTTATTAAAGGAGCCTTACGGAGATGTGATGATTTAGTAAGAAATGAACCACCATAATCAACTACAACTTTAGAAATAGGTCTGCACGGTTTCAATATATCTGAAGGTAAATTTGACATCTTTTGTTCACAGGATTTTGAATTGAATCTAGCACAAACTATACATTTTCTGATAATTCTTTTGATTTCTACAAGACCATTCAAAGGCCAATATTTAAAACGAAAATTTGACAATGTGGTTCACACACCAACATGCCCTAATCTCAAATGTTCGTATCTTAACATAAGTGTTGTACTCAAATTATTTGAAGGTAGTAGATTTGGAAATTTATGATCATAAGACAGATCAGAATTAGCTAAACGAACTCCTACTCTAAAAAGACCATAATTGTCAATGAAGAGAGCTAAATGCAAAATATGTTCATTTTTGAAATGTACTACGCGAGGGAAAATCTTCCAATGTTTGAATAGGAATTTTATTACTTTCCTCTTTCTGGTTTCTTCTCATATCCGGCTCGAATTAGGATCAGTTGATTGATTTTCAACAGTCAAAGCGGTATATTTGCTTATTTATACCTCAGAAAAAATGTCCATGGGTCGTAAAATAAAATCTTATGTAATTTTTAAAGACAACTGTATTCTAAAATCTTTTTCGAAGGACTGTGGGTTCTTAATCCACATATAACAAATTATTACAATAATTGGAATAGTAATCTTCCTAATTGGCGCACATAATTTACAATGAACAATGACATCTCTTTCAACAAACTCAGATAAACAAACTTCACTCTTTTCTTTACTGCAGGATTATTAAAAATAAAATTGGAAGGAATCATTGTCAAGAATATTAAAGAATGTTTGAACTAATTTCAAACACGCACCAACAATCAAAGCTCTGTCGTTCTTGAAACTATTGCGTCCTTTTAATGTCACTTGAAGAGTCTGTAAAAATACGTGAGTACTAGTCTGATTTGACAGGTCTTGATTTCTTCCATTTTCATCTGCTGGAGGTGGGGGTTGAACTCGGGATTTATTTTGGTTACCATCTGGTATGTCATGCTTCTTATGGTTAGGCAATTCAGGGTATAACAATATTTCATGAGAACGTTGGCACACAATACACCTTAACCGTTTCCTATACCTATTGACTTGGGACAAAGGAAGCAAGCCTCAATTCTAGAAAGCATCTCCCTCCTCTGTTCATAACTAATTTTTTGTGCCTTAAAACAAGATTTGCTCTCATGCTGGTCCCAACAAAAAACACAATTGGCAATTTCAGCATTAACCATGCCCAAAGCTGTCGGGAAACCAAAACTCTTCTCTATAACTTGTTTCCTGAAACCAAGATTTTCTGCCTTACCCGCATTTGATGAACTCAATCCATTAACCAAACCAAAACCTTTCGTTGCAAAATCTATTCGCTGCTATTTTCTACTTCACTCCGTAAAAACGCCAAGAGTTTCTTGAGCCTATCGTCTAATGTAATTTCTATCTTATCATTTGAATTAGAAAGAATATTAAAATGTGATGAATATTCTCAATGTTTTTGTGGTAAACATAACTCTATTAATGGGAACAGCATAGCAGAACATTTATCTGACGCTATACCTAACGTCTCAAGAGAACGAAGTTGAATCTGAATTTGATCATATAAAGGAACAATATCCATTTTTTGCTTAGAATTGGAGTTTGTTAAAATTAATTTTGAGAGCTCCCGAATATGAACTTCAATTTGGAGATCTTCTCGACCAAATCTACTCAGCATACACTCGTCAATTTTAGGATAGTTGGCACACCTATGATAGGAAAACTCGCAACTAAAGGACGAACTCTACTGTCAGACACAATAGCTTAAATGAGATACTCAATTTTATCGCAATCAGCAATACATTCATCCTCATGGATTTATTAAAACTGGTTACAACAGGGTAACCAATCTTTAGTAGCCCCGTCATACTGTTTGAATTCAATATTAGGTAAATTAAATCTACGCATACCTACATATTTCGATTCCTGATTGTTATCATAATCAGTAACTGCATTATAGCGTTATTTGTTGTCGCCAAGATCTCTAGACTCAAATAACTGGTTGACTGGCAAAAAACTTCTTAATATATGTTTCACAACTCTCTATTTCTGCCTGAAGCTCCTCTTCAAATGCGCTAGACAAGGCTTCATATAAGTAATTATTCACTACCGTTAATTGTTCATATTTTTATGCTGAAATGACAAAAGTGACTTGTATCACGGAAATATCGGGTGTATCTGTATTAAAAAGGGTCTCGAGTTCATTCAAATTACGCGTAATTGCGCCGCGTATTACTCGCCTATTACTTTTCCGTCCAACCTATCTAATGTGCGAGAGAAGTATTGGTTTACCCCAAAAAAAGTTGGAATTTTGAAAATTTTCTTTAATTATTTTCACGTTTTCCATCAACAACAACACAAAAAACGGTTTTTAGAAAAAAACCTGTGTGTGTCGTTGTCGTCGTTGTCGTCGGCCACTTTCCCTTACTTCCTTACATGTCTTGTTAGCACGATACAGCCTCCGGAGTGCAATAAGTTAACAATTTTATGATTGAATATTGTTGAGGATATGTCACAGATGAACTTTCTTGATTTTCAGCTCACCAGAGCCAGTACAACGGGTGCTATGTTACTTGAAGTACGACTTTTTTGAGAAATTTCAATTTGTTAGCACGATACAGCCCCCGGAGTTCAACAAGTCACCAATTTTATGATTGAATATTGTTAAGGACATGTCACAAATGAACCCCATTGATTTTCAGCTCACCAGAGCCAATACAACAGGTACTACAGTACTTTAAGTACGAAATTTTTGTCATTTTTGTAGAAGTTTCAGTTTGTTAGCATAATACTGCCTCCGGAGTTTATACAGGTGATCACTTTTATGATTGTATATTATTCAGGGCGTCTCAAAGATGAACTCTATTGATATTCAGCTGACTAAAACCAGTACAACGGGTGCTATGGTACTTCTAGTACCAAATTTTTGGAGAATTTTCAGTTTGTTAGCACGATACAGCCTCCAGAGAGTATACGATTGATCAACTTTATGATTGAATATTGTTCAAGGTGTCTCACATATGTACCCTATTGATTTTCAGTTGATTAGAGCGAGTATAGCGGGTCCTATAAATCTAGATATACTAAATTTTTGGAAATTTTTGGAGAAATTTCGATTTGTTAGCACGATATATCCCCCGAAGTGTATACAAGTAACAATTTCATGATAGAATATTGTTCAGGGCCACAGATGCGGAAAAGTTAGTTTTAATCTTTAAAACCGTTTATTTTTCTTACCGCATAGTTTCTATTAATGACGGGAAAACGCGGTAATGGCCACCGGCACGAACAAAGTCTAGAAAAATCCAGAAATACGGAAGCAGACTATTACACTATACAATATCGTCCTGTCACGGTCGCCAGAAATGTGGAGCCAACAATAAACTACCCGTTTTATGTGGTACTCGCGGGATCAAAGAATAAAGACACGGGAATTTAAAACTGTCTCTATTCCGATAAAAACGATGTTATGTATATCGGTTACACACCCCGTTACAACAAAACTTCCAAAAATACATTCGTTGATTATAATAACAGATAGGACTATTAAAATGAGTCGAACTTAATCGAAGAAACTATGCGTCAAGAACGAAACTACGAGACGCTCAACTTTTAACAGTTATTTACATTTACATTAATAAACAAACTTTTGTTATTTCATATAACAAAACATAAATTCAGCAACTAGGATAACGTGTAGTAGAGTGGTGTGTTGACAAAGAGTATCTACTAAATAATTGGAAAATTTCACATAGGTGCAACAATACTGTTTAATAAGAATATAATTTAATTCATATAAAGACTATATAATAAAGTTTTTCCACTACTAGCTGTGAAGTTGACAATTATTGTGTCTTCTAGCCAACTGAGAAGTAGAATTTCTCTATTAGTGGTTAATAACGTTTTCTATTGTTGACCTAGGTCAATAATGAACAAATTCAAATGTTTTGAGAATTCAGGGATAATAGTTTAACAAAAACTAGTGCAACATGATTGTGTATACCCAGGAGATTGTCTTTAACATATTAACTGCTTGAAATTACATAACAAGATAGAATTAATTCAATTAAACTGTCATTAGTTTAAATTTCGCGCTCAACCAAAAATTTCTGATGACATAAGGATTGCGTTCATATTATATGGGTGAGGTGAGGAGTGAAAACAGTGTCAGTATTGCTATTCAACACTTCGATCTTGATTCCGATTTTATTTATAATTGAAATCGAAAACGGATTGATGTTTGTTGAACGACCAAAAAAAATTGTCACATGTCATGATTGTGTATACCCAGGAGATTGTCTTTAACATATTAACTGCTTGAAATTACCTAACAAGATAAAATTAATTCAATAAAACTGTCATTAGTTTGAAATTCGCGTTCAACCAAAAATTTCTGATGACATAAGGATTGCGTTCATATTATATGGGTGAGGTGAGGAGCGAAAACAGTGTCAGTATTGATATTCAACACTTCGATCTTGATTCCGATTTTGTTTATAATTGAAATCGAAAACGGATTGATGTTTGTTGACCGACCAAAAAAAATTGTCATTTGTCATGTCGGTTAAAAAATCAAATAAATCAATATTGACATAACATCATCATTATTTTGGTTCATTTCAGATGTATTTCACACTTTTCACAAGTTCATTTAATTTAATTACGTTTAATGTTATAGAAGCTGTTCTGTTAAGTGATAATGTAACATACAATTGCAAAATATCACTCACATCACATAACTCATAGAAAAACGGTAGTTTATTTAAATTTTTCGACCAATCACATACTTCCGATTTATGATTGTTTTCAATAGCATCATAATTTTAGACCGATTATAATCACAGTGATTGATTGATATTGAAGATATATTGTTGAACATGTAGTTGTTTAAATGATATGAAATGATTGTAATCTATTGTCGCGTTGAATAGCTCTTTGAACGATTTGTAGATTGACACTATCAAAATTTGACATTGATATGTGTTGTTTATTTTCCGTTAATTGCAGAAAAACGTGGATCGAGGAATATTTTGACCTTCAACATTATCACCAAAGAAATTTGAAAATTTTCTGTTGATAGAAACTGGTAGCCAGCCTTGACCCACAGAATATCGATTACCGGTGCCTTAACCTCTACAAATAAGAACATGGGTACATTGTACATATTATACGATTTGCGCATATCAGGGTAATAGTTTCCCCGATAGCAGGCGGGTGACTAGGAGTGCACTCTCGTCGAATCTCGTGGTTCGTTTGTGATCGCTGTGGTGTAGAGTGTGAAGTACATAAAAAAATATTATATTACTTTCTCTATGGTGAAGTATATGTTAAACGTTTTATGAACGCTCACTTTGTACCAAAGTGTTGTGAACGCACTACCGCTGTAATTGTTCAAAGTTCAAAGTAAAACATAAACCACGTTTTGTGAAATTTTTGGATGTGATCGTATAATTGGTTTCGTTAATTCGTTGCACTTAATATTGGAGATTGTAATGATATAAATTCATAACTAGAAATATCGATTCAATAAACCAGTTAACACCGTGATGACGCGGTATCCCACCAGAACAGCCCCCCATGCCAAGATGCGCACGAAGAATCGACAGTAGAAGGGAAGGAGACTTCCACCACCACCGCTAAGATGTATATAAAAATGCAAGCCGACAGACAAGACGACAACTTGGTTCACGGACTCCAGCTCCTACAAGTTCAGCCGCCTCCAGTGCGAAGCGTAGGCCGAAGGTACTGACTTTAACCTTATACGCTTTACACAATTCACTGCCGAGTGTTGTACTGAGTCGAAGTATTGATTCGACTTTTATACATCATTCACTTGAACGGCCGTTGGTGTATGGTATTGACGGAAACGGGAACGATTGTTCAAACTGTTAGAAGAATTCCGGTGTGGTATTGACGCATCGAAAACTCTGCAGTATCTCCGTAGGGTTTGCAACGTTGAGCCGGGTATTGACCGACTGTAAACGATCGCTCTAAGTGTTAGTATAATTCTGGTGTGGTAATGACGCGCCAGAATAACTACATCCCTATACAACCGAGAGAGTCGTTAAGTTGGGGATTGACTAACTATAAACGATACTCTCACATCTTGAGGCTATAACCGAAAGAGTATTGATCTATCGGTTGTTCTCAATTTTGGCTGTCTGAACATTTCATAGGACGTAGAGAATCTCGTACACCACAGTTGGAGTTTCGCATTGTTACACCTACCTACTTTCAGATCGTCAGTACACACCGATCGACAGAGGAGTACGGACCGTCGGAGCGTGATTTTCAATATAATCACGTACCAAAGTAATATATATATATAGAATATTGTATTTTAGTTTAATTTTATCTTTGGAAATAATAGCTTTAGAAATAAATCAGTAAATTTAATCGAACTCTGTCTCCTTTGGGCTTACCTGGGCAATACGCATTACAAGATTATGAACTATAGCAATAATGGTATTCTATTGCTGTGTGAATAAATTATACATGATTTTTATAAGACATTTTTTGATTTTTGTCCTAAATTTGGCTAGTAGTGGAAAAAATGTATATACACCACGGTGGTGAAGACATTTATAAACCTCGCATCTCATTCCGCTCGGGGCAAAGCCCCTCGCGAAACAATGTTGGTGCTCGGTCGATAATAATAGTCTTCACCACCTTGGTGTATTATATACTATTCTGTTATCCAAATTCTTTTCATACCAAATAAAAATAGTTATTTGTAAAACAAGTGTCACGATGACTTGTTTTGTAGTTCTAGTAAAGTTTGCGCGAAGCGGTTCGTTGCCCAAATCACGAGTACTACAGAAAGTCATTGTGACACAAGTTTCACACAATATTTTTCATAATTCGCATTCATTCAATTATTTAAATAAAATAGAATTACATATAATCCCAGTTTTTAAACTAGGAGTGGTTTGGATTCAAGTTGGCAATTCTGTAGATGCCTGATTGATCAGATCTCAGATGGTTTAACTCAGCACTTTTGACATAATATGATCCAAATATCATCCAACTTAGATGAACAAAAACACCCCCCACTGCTTGTCTAAAGGGTTGGATCCATTCCCCAGCCAGTCAGGAACCAAGCGAAGTAAACCTACATGTGTAAAGTGATAAAATAGAATAAACATTTGGTCGAATATTCATCCATTGAGAAATTTATACAATGTAGTGACTGAGGTCGAGAGGAAAGGAAAACCCAACAGCTAATTGCATCCCACAGGAATTAAATGTAAATGGTAACGGGAGGGGTATATATTGTCAAGAAACCTCGAATATCAATTGTGACCTGATAGACCAATCAATGACCCATACATAGCTTGTTGTGAAGAAAATAATGTTGTTGTGAAATTTAAGGTAACTGTGACAAACCTAGATTCATACTAGGCATGCACAAGAAGAGAAGAAATCGGAGAAGAGTGTCAACAATAAAAAAAAAGATAGACAGATTTGATAAAGTTTTAAGATATAGATGGCTTGTATTCTGATGAACCCAACTTTGACCCAAACCTAGCATTGTTTAAGGGAAACAATGTGGTTGTGAAGTTTTAAGATAGTTACGAGAAATCTAGATCCACACTAGGCATGTACAGGAAAATAAGAAACCAAGTAATAATGTAGAGAGAACAAAAGAATAGCAGACATACTAGAAGTTAGGAATAGAAGGAAGGAATAATGATGAACCAAACTATTACCTACACACAGTTTGGTTTCAGGGAAACAATGTCGGAGTGACGTTTTTAAGATAGTTGTGACAAACCTAGATTCATACTAGATATGTACAGGAAAAAAACCGAGGAAGAGTGTAGATAAGCAGAAAATGATAGCACATATGCTAGGAGTTATAAGAATAGAAAAGAGGAATTGCTTGTATTCTGATGAACAAAAGTATGACCCATACATAGCATGGTTTCAGGAGAAAAGGGATAGAATTATTTGCTCAATTTTATAAGATTGCTGGTGTCCGACTCACACTATGGTTCTCTAGAACCAGTTCTAAGGACAAACCCAGACCCATGCTAGGCGTGTCCCAGATTAGTTTCCTGAGGGAGATATGTACTTGAGAATAATATAAAATTATTACTATTATTATTATATATTATTAGTTAATTATTAACTTATAATTAAATTTGATTGTTTCCTAATGACCCAAACCACGACCTGGTGACCAGCAAACAATGTGGTTGGGAGATGATTTCAGAACTAGCCGTAAGAATAAACCTAGACCCTTACTAGGCGTATTCATGAATAGTTCCAAGGATAGGTGGAAAGAAATTGTTATTTTTATTAATGTGAAGATAAGATGATTGTTGAGTGAGATATGAGAAGGTAGTACTAACAACAATAAATAGCTTTGTCCTGGTGGACCAATTATGACCCATACACAGCGTGGTGTCAGAAATACAGTGTGTATAACAGTAGTAGGTGTAGTGTACATGCAATAAGGTTGACCAAAGTAAGAAGACTTAAAGTAGAAGAAAAATAGAAGTGAAGAATGGATAGAAGATAGGAAAGACTCATTAATTCGCCTTTTACAAATCAGCCGAGTGCTGGGCTGAATATTCTTACTTATATATATATATATATATATATATATATATATATATATATATATTTATTTATTTAAATCAAAAAATCAATACAGATGTTTCTGTGGCAATTTTCGACCGTACTATTAATCTAATAGACTAGTTGTGGCTTGACATGACGTACATCAAATTTTATTGACTCTTAAAATCTTGTCTCCTGATGAAGCTATTAAACAATGGCGAAATATGGAGAATAGGAATATAGAGTTTTAATTCTTATACTGACCGCATACTTGATAATCATCACCTTTTGCTTATATATATATATATATATATATATATATATATATAGATAGATATATATATATATATATATAGATATATATATATATATATATATATATATATATATATATATATATATATATATTTATCTCTAGTACATATTTCCCCCTTGCAACTAATCAGGTACACGTCTAATATAGATCTGGGTTTGTTCTTTGAACTGGTTTTAGAGAACCATAGTGTGCGTCGGACACCAGGCTATGTATGGGTCATAGTTTGGTTCATCATACAAGCAATCTTATGAATTTGAGCAAATCATTCTATCCTTTTTCTTCTCTTTACACTTTTCCTCGATTTCTTCTTCTCCTGCACATGCCTAGTATGGTTCTAGGTGTGGCATAATTATATGAAAACATCTCGACCACATTGCTTTCTTGAAAGAAGCTATAAATGGGTCATAGTTTGGTTCATTAGAATACAAGCAATACTTCCCTTCTATTCTTATAGGTTCTAGCATATCGGCTATCCTATTCTTCTTCGCTACACTCCTTCTAGGTTTCTTCTTTTCTGGTACATGCCTAGTATGGATCTAGGTTTGTCACAACTATCTTAAAAACTTCACAACCACATTGTTTCCCTAAAACCAAGCTATGTATGTATCATAGTTTGGTTTATCATAATTCCCGCCTTCTATTCTTAACTTCTAGCATATCTGCTATCATTTTCATCTCCTTACACTCTGACTCCGTTTCTTCTTTCCTGTACATGCCTAGTATGGATCTAGGTTTGTCACAACTATCTTAAAAACTTCACAACCACATTGATTCCCTGAAACCAAGCTATGTATGAGTTATAGTTTGGGTTCATCAGAATTCAAGCGATCTATATCTTATAACTTTATCAAATATGTCTATATTTTTCTTTTACTCTTGATATTCTTCTTCGATTTCTTCTCTTCTTGTGCATGACTAGTATGGGTCTAAGTTTGTCACAATTACGTTAAACTTCACAACCACATTGTTCTCTTGACATCAGTCTATGTATGGGTCATAGTTTGGTCTATCAGGTCTCAATCAATTTTCGAGGTTCCTTGACAATAGATATTCCTCCCTATACCATTTACATTTAATTCCTATGAGATGACATTAGCTGTTGGTTTTACCTTGCCAGCGTGCCTTTCCACCTTAGTCACTACATTGTGTAAACTCCCCCATGGATGAATTAACGACCAAATTTTTATTTTATCGCTAGACATATAGGTTTACTTCGATTGGTTCCTGAGTTGCTGGGGAATGGATCCAACCCTTAACTCACTTCTCTTTACACCAGCAGTGGGGGGTGTTTTCTGTTCATCTAAGTTGGATGATGTTTGGAGGTTTAGAATTTGATTTATGTATTCATTTTAATCACAACTTTAACTTCAATCTTAAAAAAATTAATAAATTTCCTTTAAGTTTCAATTCACTATTTTGATATTTCCATTCATTTTTAATAATGATATCTTGATTGAATGTTCATCATATTAGACACTAGTTGTAGTAATGTGTATTGTACTCCGGTATATTAGCGACCATACGTCACACTTGTCATCACATATCACTTAGTTGGTAGCTTTGAATTTACCGATTTATCATGTGGATTATAAAATTGTACACCCTCATTAATGGTAATTTTAACACATTTTAATTAATTAATTATGTAACATCAAACACTTCATTTGATTGTACGTAGCAGTTACAGGGTTTGATGTTTTTTAGTACACCTGTTGTATGAAATTAACTTTCCCGACCCTTACTTCGTGGAATCTACTAATTTTACTGTTTCAAATGAAGCTTATTGTTTCTAGTTAATTCCACAATATATTGAAAAGAGTTTAGAAATTCTAAGATAATTGACAATTGCTTCGATATTAAATATTATCGTCAGAATGACAGAAGTTACATTTCATTTCAAGCCTATCTGATGTTTAGTAATTATTTTAGCTAGACCAAGAAGTGACCTACCTAGTAATTGATTTGATATATGTTAATAGAAAAAAGAAGAAGAAGACGTGATGTTACAAATATCAGAGCTAAGATATTATTAGCCCTATGGAGATATCCTGGATATCTTTTTTCCAATTAAAATCAGTATAACTGTGCAATTATATAGAAAAACTGCTGATGTTCACAATTATCACTTAAGAAGACAATTTCAAAGTGGACTAGATTTATCTGTTCATTGACAACTTGATATTGTGGGTTTATTAAGTGTCTTAATTACATTAAAAAATATTCAAGAGAAGATTTGATGCGAGTGTACCAGAAGTTACTACAAAAACGTAACAAATCATCAAAAAACATATGATTTTACTAAGAATGCCTTAGAAAGAAGGTAATACCAAATTATTTGAATATAAAATGCCATTCTAAAACACCTCAAGCAGAAAAAGCTATAAAATGTGCTCAACAAATATGGCTTAGAGGAGAAAGTAAAAAATGGTTCAAAATAAGAGACTCCTTAGACAATTACATAAAAGTTGTACATTCTATACTGACGTTCCAACTACATCCAGTAGAATTTGAGCGTTTATATGACAAAATGAGAGAAAGTGTCAGCACAATGAAGCACAAGAGATTTAAGAAACAAGAACAAAAACTGCAGAAACTTGAACACACAAAACATAGAATTCAATACTCTAAACATCATGAAACTGTAATTACTTACATACCAACACACTTTGCACCACGATTTGAAAACCTCTCAGACACTAATTTTACTGATAGTGAAATACAATTTTTAAATAAAGGTTTAAATTACAGCATACCACCAAAATACACAAATAATATTAAACAAATAATAGTTACAGAATCTGAAATAGCTTCAAAATCTAATTCAAATAGTTTTCTTCATGAGAAATTGAAAATTTCCAATTCAATCAAAAATATTGAACCGTCAAAATTTAAGCGTCAAACAAAAAATGACATTACAGTTTTAAATTCAATCAAAAAGAAGCTTATATTGACAACTAATGATTATAATGCAAAGATATATAACTTTATAGGATCTAGCGATGTAAAAGTTCTTAGAGCAGACCCAACAAAAAAGTTCTCCAATAATGTAAGGAATATTGTGAATAATTCAAATTATCTTTTAAGTGATTACGAAAAGAAGTCCATCGTTCATAAAAATCCTCATTTTCCACAATTATGGAACCGTTAAATTATATAAAATAACGAAACCAATTAGAGTTGTAGTTTCTTATAATAATACTCCTAATAATGTTTTAGCACAAAAACTCAACAACATACTTAATAGTTACGGATATATATCTAAATACTAAATTAAAAATTGAATAGAACTAATCAAAAAATTAAAAACATTCAAATTGCAAGATAACTCTAAACTGATTTCATTTGATGTTACCAATATGTTCACTAAAATTCCTTCTATTATTTATTTATTATCTTTATTGCATTTAAGAAATTAACAAAATCTTATTGCAAGGGTCCCAGCCACAAACAAAATTAATATTAATAAGTAAGTAATAATATTTGACATTTCGATGTTTCAGGTTGTCACTCATCAAATATAAATGATCTAAGTTTTAGCGCATTACTAATAAAATAAGCTACATTTGTCAATTGCCTGGAGGTCCCAGTGTCAAGGATCTTGACCAAAAAGTCAATATTTGCAATATCTGTGAGATAGATCGTTCTGTACGGTTGGTATAGGGGGCATTCAAAAAATATGTGGTAGCCGGACTCTGGCGCTTTTAGATTACATATTGTGCAGATTTCTACACTGTTTATTATGTGTGCTGAGCCGGTATAAGTGAACTTAATCATTTTTTTGATACCCGTTCTGATTTGTGCTATAATTTTAAGGACATGTGATGGCAGGTTTCGTTTTAAGTAAGAGTTATTATTTAAAAATTTGAATAACCAGAGAGATTCAGAAGATGCCAGGCTATTAATATCATCTGATCTTAGCTTATTTTCATATAAGGCAAATATTTCATTACGGATTTTTGAAGATTTAGTTCTGTCATTTATAAAAAGATTCCAAAGATCAATTCTGCTTAACAAAGTGAAGACTTGTGCCGCCCTGTTATAAGTATTATCACAACGATCATCTTCCGATAATTGGAGTAGACGTAGAAAACAAATTTTTGGTAGACGTAAGTCGTCCATTGCTATGACTTTTGATAGCCAACATAAAACGCTTATAGAAACAGTGTAATTTAATTTTATTACTGAAGCTTCCAGTCTAACAACGTAATCCGGGGTACTTCGTAGCAAACTATGTAGGTTTTCGAAAAAACCTACTTGAGCTCGTTCTAGGATATTTCCATATCTTAGACTCCAGACACCAACGCAATATGACAGCATGGATATTACAATAGAATTATATAATTTCAATTTTGACTCCCAAGAAGTCATTCTGGAGCGAACCATTATATCAGTGACAGCTGCAAAGGATTGTTTCACTTTAGTCACTGTCATAACAGACATTTCAGAAAATAACGAGAACTAAGTAAAAAGTATCGCAAAATAAGAAAATTGTTTGACAATATAAATTTTTCCATCATAATAAATGAAAATTGCAATTATTATAACTATTGTGGAAGCCATCTCTCCCGAATATCATGATTTTAGTCTTCGAAATATTTACTGAAAGTTTGTTATTGACCGAGTATTCATGTAAAGTTTTAAGTTTCTTATTGAGATCAATCTGCGAATCACTAACTCCCAAAGAATGTCTAGTACTTGAACGAAAATTACTAGAAGATGAAAATATTGATCCACGAATTATATCGGATATACTTAATTTATTTGATGTATGTATTAATCAGAATATTTCACTTTTGACAATAAGATATATATTCAAAATGAAGGTTTACAAATGGGAAGCCTTATATCACTGGGCGCATGTTAGTTGCAGATGAGGTTTATGATCAAAAATGGTTTTATGAGGGTACCTGATCCTGTGGGTGAACTGCAGACTGGTGGTAAGGGGTCGGTGCTGCGGATGTACCTAAAAATATTATTATGGCTATCAGTTTAAAATTTATGTGACGACACATTTGTTAAGTACGATATACAGAAAACTGAAGAAGGAAGTGAAAGATATGATAAGTGAACTTGGAAATAGTCTAATTGTTATTGAAAATTTTAAATTTTATAAACATCGTAAATTAAAAAATGGTGAAACTTGTTGGTGCTGTGTGAAAAGGACATATAAAGCTAAAATATATACAATGGGCGTTGGATAAGTAGTGTATAAAATATTAAATACTCATAATCATGAACAGGAAAGTGACAGTGCAATCGACAGACAAACATTAAGTAATAAATTAAAAAGAAATGCAGACGATATGATCGCTGAAAGGTCATCTGAAATAATTCGTAGTGAACTTAAATTCTAATACTTTGTCAACTTTGGCAGAAAAAGATATACAATATATTAAACGCAATATCTACCGACACAGAAATAAATCATTTCCAAAATTGCCTCCAAACGTCTCCGACGTGCACGATTTTTTGGAATCTGTACAAGTTATGACCGTTAAAGAAGAACAATTTTTGATAATAAACGACAGGATTCAAAATATTATAGTATTTTCGTGCACTGAAAATCTAAGTATAATGTGTTCTAGTTCAACAATATATATATGGATGGAATATTTGATTACTGTGTAAAACACTTCCTACAAATGTTCATGCTCTTGTGAACAACATTTATATACCAGTGGCTTTTAGTTTATTAACTAACAAAAAAAAGAAACGTATTCGGCATTGTTTGATATGTTGAAATCCAAGTAAATCCACTAAAGGACTTAATTTTAACCCAAATTTCATCACCATGGATTTTGAAGTTTCTATCCATTCCAGTGTGAAAGAAACATTTCCCGACGTTTCAATAATCGGCTGCAAATTTCACCTTGCACAATCATGGTAAGAATTTACTCATATTTTGTGATGTAAAATAATGTGTAATGTGTAAAATAATTTGTGTGTAACATAATAAAGGGAAATAAATTCGTGTTTAGGTGGAGGAAAATTCAGAATCTTGGGCTGCATTACTTATGTGGCCTAACTTTTTTGGATCCTTCAGAAGTGTGCGATTCATTTGTCTTCGACTTTATATCGGTACAACCAAGTGATAACAGGCTGAATGATTTTGTGGATTATTTTGTGGACACCTATATTGAAGAAAATTCTTTATTTCCTCCACATATCTGGGCAGAAAATGCAGCGTCACTCATACGAATAACAAATTGTTGCGAATCATTCCACTCAAAATTTAATAATTTGAATTCATCTCCCAATATAATTCAGTTTTTAGATGTGTTAATAGATATTCAGACTGATACGTACTTAAAAATTAATTTTCCACAATTAAATCAGCAACTTTACATTCGAAAGGAAAGACAAAAATTTATTTCAAATAAAATTATTGATTACAGGAACAATAAAATTGCAAGGATTGACTTTGTTAAGTGTGTTTCGTATAAATATGCAGTATAAAATTATTTTATGTAGTTAAATGTAGTTGAAGAAAATAACAATTAATTTTCTTGATTTAAGAATTCAAAGAATTAATAATGTACTTGATTATTCAATTTACAGAAAACCAACACACACTGATGTAACTGGGCATATCCGAACTGTGCCGCAACCATTTAGTTTAATCCTATTAGAGTCATTAGGGTTTATAATAGATAAAATCGGAGGCCCATAGAATTATGTATATTTCTGAAAGGTTTCAAAGATTTCTTGTATTAAATATTTTGAAGAAATCTTGATTGTTTTGATCGATATTTAGGGGATTAGGGGAAGGATGTTGATGCACTTACACTATATAAGAGTTATAGTTGTATTCAGTTACTTCATATCGATCTACAGAAGTTAAGAGTATAGTACACATAGCAAACAGTGACCAAAATGGAGAACAAAGCATCTACAATGTAAAGTGAAAGAGGAAATAAATTAATAGTGTTGAACAGTTATAAATTTTCGAAAGCTAATACTAGCAAATGTGGAAACATTAGATGGAAGTGCTGTAACGCAAAATGTCCAGTTAGAGTGTACTCCCACGTTTCTGATGAAGAAACAATCACAGAAGTCAAAGGAGAACACAATCATACTATGGAAACGAACCTATCAAGAAAAGCAGTGAGTAACAGCATTAAAAGGAAAGCGACTGAAGATCCCACTGAGAAACCCTCCAAACTAATTCGGCAAGAATTGGTGTCAAATAATTTCGAGGAGGATATCAACACCGAAGATATTGACCGAATAAGGAAAAATATTCACGCGGCGAGAAGAAAAATTTTACCCCTATTGCCTAAAAATCAGGAAGAAGTATTTAATAGTGTTCGTGAATTACAATTACGAACGAACCGAGTAGAGGAATTTCTATTAACAGCAGACCAGGTATTTAAAATTATTGTGTTCTCCTGTTTTTCCAACCTTAATTTTTCATGTAATTCGGATTGTATTTTGATGGATGGGACTTTTAAATACTGTTCAACTTTTTTTACCAAATGTTTACCATTCATGGTTTTAAAAACGGCTTTTACGTACCTCTTGTTTCTTGTTTGCTGCCGGACAAATCAAGTCAAACATATTCAAATTTGTTTTTAATCTTAAGACAAAAATGTAAAGAAGTAGGCTTAAATTCTCAACCTAAAGAAGTCGTAGTAGATTTTGAACTAAGCATTCATAACGCTATATATGAATGTTTTGGCAGAGATCAAATTATTTTTGGTTGTAAATTTCATCTCTGTCAAGCTTGGTTTCGTAAGATTCAGGAGTTTCATTTGGTACAAGAGTACAGACAGAAAGGTTCTGTAATTGGCGAATACTTAAAAGTACATTTCGGTATTATGTATCTTAGTCCTGAGGAAGTTGTAGAATTTTTTTATAATGAACTACATTTTTTGCTTCCGAATGACGAAAGAGTTATAGAATTCCGAAATTATGCCAATAAAACATATATAACGCAAAATTCGATATTTCCACCACTTATTTGGGCAAATAATGCATCCTTTTTTAAGAGAACAACGAATTCTTGTGAGAGTTTTCATTCGCATTTCGGTGCTTCTTTTTACAAAGCACATCCAAACATTGTTCAATTTACTAGTGTATTATTGGATTTACAAACGGAGGTATACGCGAAAATTCGTTCGGCAAACCAAAGCCAGAAAAAAACCAAAAAAACTATTAATGTTAAAATTAATTTCATTAATGATCATTTGGATCAATATAGGAAAAATGTTATTTCTCGCTTTATGTTTGTGAAAACGGTTGCATGTAAAAATCTTCCACACGTTTAATTTTTTGTTTTTTTTATATGTTTATGTATATTGAATATATTTTATTGTAATGTAGATGTAATGTAGATGTAATTTTTTAGAAGTGGCAAATATACGTTGAAAATATATGTATGTTATTAATATTTTCTTATATTGAATTTGAGTACCTAAAGTTCAAGGTAAATTGTTAAATCGGATTAGGCTATTAAACCCCTACTGGTTTGGTAGTTAATCTCCGAAATTTTAAACACTGGCAGAGTTCGAACAACCCGTAATGACTACCTGCATTTTGTGGCAGAGTTCGGATACTCCGGATAAATAAATGAATAAATAAAAAAGAGGAAAAAGTGGCATTTAAACTAATATTTCCTGAACACACTAACGGAATAAAAAATTATATAACCATCACATATGCAGGTAATATTTCTAATAATATTTCAAAGATAATATCTTCAGCTACAAACACAACAATTTCTTTTCAAACAGAAAGTGATGTGAGTACCAAATTGTTAGATATAAAAACAAAAATATCCCCATTAATGAAGTCTGGTATATATAAACTTGAACGTCCAGAATGTAATGCTGTCTATTTGGGTCAAAGCCTTAGACATTTTGAGATCAGATACAGTGAACATTTACGAGCATATAGAATAAATCAACCCGATAAGTGCCACTAAGCAAAACATCTAGTTGAGACCAAACATTCATTGACACCTAACACAGAACTAGAAGTGCTACATATTTGTGATAAGAAACAAGAACTGGATTTTTTTGAAGAGTTAGAAATTAGAAGACACTCAAGACTCACAATATCAAGTTGTCATTGAACAGATGAATCTGGGGAGTTCTCCACGTTTAAACTGTCTTCTTATGTGATAATTTTAAAGATCAGCAGATATCGTTTTCCTGGTTTTTTATATCATTGTTCAGTTATACTGATCTAAATTGACAAAAACTATCGAGGATATCTCCATAGGGCTAATAATATCTAATCTTTAATATTTGTAACATCACATATTCTTCTTTTTTTTTCTAGTAACATAGTAGTCAATCACTAGGTAGATCGCTTCTTGTTCTTGCCAAAATAATTATTAAACATCAGATAGGCTTAAAATGAAATGTAACTTCTGTCATTCTGACGATGATATTTAATATCGAAACAGTTGTCAATTATTTTGGAATTTTTAATAGCATTTCAGTATATTGTGGAATTAACTAGAAACAGTAAGTTCCATTTAAAACACCTGTTGTATGTTTTTTATTGACGTAAGTTCAACTTGTTTAAATTGTTTTTTCAATTTTTACAGCTATTCTAATTTTTATATGACAGCTTTAATAATGGCTGAAAGCGCTTAGCTGTATTTTTAATAAAATACACAGTCCGTACTCGTCTTTTCATTCACTTAATAAATAAATTTGCCAAAATTCCACAGATGTTTTTGAATACATTAGATGCTTCTTTGTTAACTGGGCATTGCTGAAGATAAGCGTCTGCTACGCTATAAGTTTTGGTCAGGGCAGATTTATTAATCATTTAAAGCCATGGAGGGTGGAAGTCTTCGGCTGTGGTGGAGAGATGTCTAGAAAACTTTTTTGAACGTAAAATATCCATTGCCAGATTCTCGGACCCATCCATCATCATTTCTTCAACTTCGAGCTATACACTTTCTACTTCTACAAAAGTTGAAAAATTAGTAGAATCTACAGTCTCAATTAATGTAAATAACGTGGGTTACATTTTTCACTTTTCTCAGTGAGTTTTAGTGTCTCCATTTTCCTCACTAGTGATGCAAAGCATCTTTTCGTTCCTACATTAAGTGATGAAAGTGTCAATTTCATAAGCGACGTTGGAAAAAATTAATTACACTTTTGCAATCACATATTAAAACATCTAAAAAATCGAAATTAACAGAAATTATTGCCAAGTATTATCATTAGAATCAATTTTATGAAATATTTATACAACTTAACCAAAATATTTTGTTAATATTACTGTTTTTGTACCATTAAAAAGCGATATTACTTAAAAAAACTGACTTATATGACGCAAAACCATTTCTTGGAATATTATCACAAATATCCATTTCCACGATACCTTCAGCATCTAATTAAATCATAACCTTGGTACAGAAACTACCATCTCTGGGTACCGATTGCAGACAGTTCACAACAACCACATAAACGTTGAACCATCCGCGAATGTAACAAGTAACGCGTCTGTGCGAAATTATTTACTACAATACATTGTGTTTCTCTCTACGGTGAGTTTTTCTTTATTTTCTTTTGAATTTTTTATGATATGGCACATTATTTTTGAATTTTAAGAATATATTTAAAATTTAATATACAAATACACAAGGGAAATCATAAGTTATTTTGGGAGATTAATATGTGTTACAGGGTGGAAGAAATTATTTTGAAAATTAGTTAATGTACCTGAAACAGGACAAACTGAATTATTCCCAATCAGAACTTACCGTATTCGTTTTATACTAGGTGTTTTTTGAATAATTACCAAAAAATAAAGGAACACATATTAAATGCATAGCAATTATTTATTCATAAGTACAAGAAAACTCATATAAATAGTATTTATCAGATCAGCTTACCAAAAATTAAAAATTAAATAAAAAGAATTCAAGTTGCATTAAAAATGTTTACCAGTAAATTTACTATTATATTGTAAAATAATCAAATTAATGATCTAAAAGTTTGATACGTGTACCGAAAATGTTTCAAAACATTATTGTTTGTTTAGTTGTCGATAAGGGATGACCATTAAATTATTATTTTATTTTTTAAGCTTATTTTAAAATTATGACATGTCTAAAATTATGATGTTCTTGGGTATTATAAATTGTTATGCCTCCAACGAAAAGAGAGAGAGAGAGAGAGAGAGAGAGAGAGAGAGAGAGAGAGAGAGAGAGAGAGAGAGAAGTTCGAGAGATTTTTGATTGGGTTAGTTGGATTTTGAGTTGGTATTGGGGATGTTCGAGATAAGGCCCTGATATAGGATGCGGTTCCTCTGCAGGGCGGGGTTGGAGATCTTTAGATGGGGTTTGTGTGCGCGTTCGATGGGGGTTGTGTTTGTGTTGAGAGGGTAAATGGTTGGTTGAAGAATCCGAGGGGAGGCGGTAATTTGTCATTTGTGTTGAATTCAATTGCATGATTGTTGTAATAATAATAATCATCCAAAAATTTCGTCGATACGTGGGCCCATTTGGCTAGTGAATAAATTCACCATGCTACAGGAAAAAACGTGAAAAACCTGCAGCACCGACGGGATGGTTGAGGCTCGCGGATTCAAGCGGAAGTACTTTCACTCCCGATAGGAGTGAAAGCGAAGTGGGTACGCCTGCCTATGTTTGTGATAGAGCAGTGGTGTCGATATATGGACGGATTTAGGTGACGAAGAGTGTCGGCTATGATGTCCCTCGAGTTGGGAATGGCGTTCATTAGGGTGACAGTTAAGATTTCTATGATGATTTTAGAGTCTGTTGAGAGTTCGAAGGGAACTGGTGGCTTTTCGAGAGTGACTGGGACGGTTTCTTGGGGGGTATTTGGTGTGGTTAGCCTATGGGGGCAACGAGGGTGGAAAGCGGCGTGAGATCCGCCACAATTGGTGCAAGTAGGAGTACCGCATTTTTCGGTGCGGTGGCCAATTTGGCCGCAGGAAGGGCATATCGGTTGAGACCGACAATAATCGGAAGAGTGTCCGGATTTGGTGTATGTTGTGTTGTTGGCGGGGGTTGGTGTGGGGTTGTTGAAGGGAGTAGGAGCTGGGGTTGATCGGGGTTTTGTTTTCCCGACGAGGATGAACTCATCCTCGACGGGATTGGTTGGTTGTCGGGAAATTGAGAGGGTGCGGGTTGGGGATCTTACAGAGGAAGCGTAAGACCTGGGGGGGGGCGTGTGGAAGTGTGTATTGAGGTTGAAGCGGTGGGGTTTAGAGGGTTTGCGGTTGACGTGGAAGAGTTTTGAGGGTTTGAGGTTGGCGTCGAGTTTGGGAAGGATGAGTAGGAAGATTCGTGTCTGGAGAGGTGGGCTAGTCGTTATTTAGTCTCTACGAGCTGTATGAGAGTACTGTTCCTTCCGTCAAATTTCTTTTGTAAGGTGCGTTGTATGTCGTGTTGGCGGGTTTGGATGTCGTTATGTTGTTTGGAGTTTTGAAGGTTTGGGGAGAGTGGATTGTTGGCTTCGAGTATGGATGTTCGTCAAGTTCGCGGAGTAAGCGAGGGATTGACGTGGAAGGGTCTGTGGAATCCTGGAGTACATTTTTGTCTTGGAGTTCGTCGAGTTGTTGGGAATAGTTGATGAAATTGTAGGTTTGGGGTGTGGTGCTTTGGGATGTGGTGCTTTGGAATGTGGTGCTTTGGGATCTGCGGGTGCGTCTAGAGGACATTTTGGGTGTTTGTTTGTGTTGTGAATAGGTGTGGATGGCTGTAAAAGCGGACTCACTGCTGGAGGGAGTTGCCTCCCCAGTTAAGAGTGTCCTGACTTATTAGCTTTCGTGGGTGTTTCATATTTACCTGAGTTAATATCCTTCCTACGTCTGTTGTAATTTGTGTAGTGTTAGTTGCGGGTTTCTTCGGGGTTTCATAAATAATAATTGGTTTCAAAAGAAACAGTTGTAACACTCCCAATTATTACAAGGAACTGTCGAACTGAAGAGCTCGACAGAACACGTGGGTTCGTAGAATTTTTTGGTGGAGGCGTCCAAGTTGCCGGTATATGCGTCACGTTCTGGGTTTACAAAATCTACTATTATTGTATCTCGAAATCATTGAACATGTCTATTTAAAAATTAATCTGACAGTTTTCATTTAAATTAGGCTAGAATCGGCAATTCAAGAAACAATTAATTAAAAAGAGAGAAAAATCAATTCGTAGTTAATCGGCTTCAGTCGGTTGTTATTAACAATTCGAACTAGTTTATTTCTTATAGCTCCTAAATAACTTAACTGTAGAATAATGCTAGATATTCTGCGAATATAAATTATCCAATAATAGAAAGACGAATCTAGGGTTTATTTGATAAATATATATTATTTATATTTTTATTTAGACATAAGCTAATAATGTATTTACCTTTGTAGCGAGGTATTTATCATCAGGCGAATTATTTATAAAACAGTTAACTTCTTCTCCAGTTAATGTTTTTGATTTTTTCGCTCGATTGTCTTTTTAAAAATGCTCGTAACCTGGCATATTTTGACAAATTTTCTTTATGTTTTATGTTAACAGTGGTTCTTGAATCTACGCCATTAGATAAACAGGTCATATTGTTGAAGATAAATATGTTTAGATTTTTCAGGCAACAGATTGCCTGCTGTCGCCTCTGCTAACTCCCTAATTTCTGGAGGAGTTGGGGCAAAATTGTCAGTATCATACACGAAAAAGGAATGAAGCCATGTAATAACTATTATACAAATAAAATTATATATATTTACTCACTTTTTGAAGTAATATGAATTTGAGTTTAAAATTTAAAAAATTTGACAATTTTGACAGTTGTAATAGATAGTGTGTTTTCTTCTTTTTTATTAAAAAGTGTCATAATAGTATATTAAGTACCAACTGTCAAAAAGGTTACTTTAGTCACGAGCTTTACTAGGCACGAGTGGAGCGAAGCGGAACGAGTTTCTTGTGAAACGAGTGACTAAAGACGTTTTTAACACGAGGTGCTTACTATACTTCTTCTTCGCCCGCGGGAAGGAGAAAATTATATTATATTTGAATTATATCATTACATGACGGACGATGACGCTGACTGATAAATATCAAATGACGCAGAATAACAAAATTATCAAGGAGCATGAAATTTAACTTACAAAAGATACACTTGATTTGACGTTTAAAAAACAAAAGATAAACGAGATGTGACTTTTCGCATTTTAAACACTAGTGATTAAAGAGTCGTTTTGTGCATGTCAAACCCATGTTCAAAGTGCGGTTTTAGTAACGGAAGTAGAAAAAGTACACTTATTCTGCACTTCTGGCTCTAACAATTAATATTCAACGACCATATTAGTCATTTTACGTTGAGTTTAGAGGATTTCTAAACTACTTCTACTCTGCGCAGTGCAGCAGGTGTACAAAACAGAACCGCCTATTTTCTTTTTCTTTCCAATGAACCGTGATATTTAGAGGGCGCCACAAGTATTCATTCCATAACAAGGTTGAGAATGAATATTCTTCCACTAGTGCTAGAATGAAACTATTCCATAATCAAAAACTACGTCGGAATATAGAAATTCTACAATAGTCATAGAAAAACAATTTTCTGCACGTCAAGCCTCACAGACCCGTCGCCCGGCCCGTAGGGTTAATTTAAGTTATAATACAGGGTGAGTCAATACTATACTTACTTATGTTTATGCGTTTTTATTTATATCTCGAGTTCGACAAAAGTTTATGACATTTTGTTACAAATTTAGTACAGTTCCATTATAATTTACAATAATTAGGTGTTTCCATTAAACATTTTTAAGAAAAACAAATTTTAATATTTTTCATTCGAAAGTACCCTCTACCTATGATAATTAAAACTAAATGCAATGGTTTTATAGTAGATGTAATTAACTAATCCACACTCTCTCTAATGACACTAATTTAGATAAAATTGGTTGAATCAAACCAAAGTTATAGGTATTTATCTACAAACACTTCCCCCAACCCTTTATTTGAGAAAATAAAAAAAACGTAATCAAATTTTTGCGGAATTTACGCCTTCACAAAAAACCGGTTTCTAAATTTTTCTTCACGGGTTACCGCCCCCCCTAGCGGTTAACCTAGAAACTTGAAAGTTATTTCCAGCGATTACTTTTGGCCACTTTTACTAAGGAATTTTTTCACCTAAAGTTATATCGAGGGCATCATACCAGAAGGGCGTATCAACATTTTTTGAGAAATTTACTTTTTACGCCCATTAAGTAACTCTAAACCAAATGCGCGTCCTGCTAAAAAGACGTATTGCCAGCTGTCATCTTTAGACAGTTATTGCCATGTAAAAATGGCGTAACCACCTACTTTCCTATTTGGTAACAAGCTAAAAGGGCGTATGTTTATACGCCCGTTAATCGTCGCTAAGTTTAGGGCGTATAAACGTCCAGCTTATAACCTCACTTTTATATTTTCGAATATTTAAATGTGCTTCGCTGTCTCGGCTTGTTGAATCCTTTATTATAGTTTATAATTTGTAGTGAAAATGTCTACTAGAACTCAAAAGATTTTTAATATGCTAAGGAGTGTACAAGATACGATGGATGCGGTAGCAGAATCTTCAAACACAGTTGAATCTGGTGCGTAACATTTTAGGTCACCTATGCTCTTATTTTTATAACTACGGTACTTCTACTTTATTTCAGGTATTAATCGAGATTTTAATGACATAGAGAAAAACAACAATAATGAGAGTGATGAGCCACAAGCATCAAGTGCGTATTTTTTACAGATAGGAGGTACCCATAATTTTCAATTTTTTGTTTTATCAAGTGGAATCAATTTAACTATAAACAAGGCACCAAACTGCTGTAACCAATCAGTCAATAATAATAATGAAACAGGGCTATACGGTGAGAATAAGTTATACTTACCTATTTTAATTCCAAAATTTACACATACTTATTTGTTTTTTAGAAAGTGACGTATCTGAGCCCTATTATGATTCTGACCAAGATCCAAATTTTGTTGCAGAAGGTGATGGTACAAATTCAGCTTCAACAAAGTCAGTACAAAATGAAGAACAGGAAGCAGTAATAGCTGTAGCCATGCCAGAAAATGAACATATTGTGGAGCAAGTAGGAAAGCAACAAAATATTAAACAAAAAAAAAATAAACGAAAGTTGGAGTCAGCATGGAAGAGAAACATTAGCATAAGACAACGCTCCTTCGGCAAACAATACCAAAATGCATCAGGTGTAATACGACCAAAAAAAATGCTGAAGCCACCATATCCTATCAGTTGCACTCTCAAATGTAACACTAAAATAAATGAAGAAGGCAGAAGAGACATTTTTAAGCAATTCTGGGTCCTCGGATGTATTAACAGAAAACGAGATTACATTTGTCAGTTTGTTAAAAAGTTTCAAGCTTCAACATCTAGAACCACAAATTCACGAAGAAAATTTACTCAGACCTACTCATTGGCCTATCAAGGTCAAGTCTATAAAGTTTGCAAAACATTTTTTTAAATACTCTCTCCATCAGCGAAAAAATGTTACGCGTTGCATTCAACAAATCATTGCGATCCTCAGTTGGAATGCCAAGCCCATATGAGAGGGGTGTGTGTGACAAACGTGTACCTGTAAATAAAACTTCAGATGAGCGACATAGGATTGTCGAAGAACACATAGATTCTTTCCCCAGAATGCCAAGTCACTGGTGTAGGAAAGACACACAAAAAGAGTATTTAGAAGCAGTATTAAACAGGGAGAAAATGTACGACCTGTACATTACTTACTGCAACGAAAAAAATGCACGGCCTGTTTCTAAGACCTAATATAAAGATGTACTCCTAAAAAAGAATATTGCCTTTTTCACACCAAGTTAGGATCAATGTTGGTGCCATGATTATGGAACTAGGAATTATGATGAAAAATTGGCGCGAAAAGATGAATATTTACACCACATACGAAGAAAGAACGCAGCTAATGAATCTAAAGAAACCGATAAAAAATTAGCAATAGCAAACAATACTGTACTGAGGGCAAACTTTGATTTAGAAGCGGAGCTTTACTCTCCGTTATACCACGCAAATCCAATTTTTTATAAAATAAAACTTGCTACTTTAATTCAACTATCTTTAAAGTATTCAAAAAACAGGGTCACTGCTTCCTGTGGGATGAAATTAACGGAATAAGAGGAGCAAACGAAATAGCAACCTGCGTCAATAACTTCATATTGGGTATTCCATCTATGGTTGAGCATCTGATTCTCTACTCTGATTCTTGCCCAGGGCAAAATAAGAATGCAATTGTATCGTGCATGTTGCAGCACTCTTTAACCATGCACCCTACATTTGAAAGCATAGAAATGAAATTTCTTGAACCCGGACATTCTCACATGGAATGTGATTCCATGCACGCTACAATTGAAAAAGCAAGTGCATTTACAAAAATTTATTTGCCTAATAATTGGATGACAGTGATAGGCTTGGCAAAGAGAAACGGAGCTCAGTATAAAACAACTATATTAACTTTGGAGATTTCACGGAATATAAAGATTTGAAAAATAGAACAATGCCTAACACACATAAGGCGATTAACGGTTCCAGTCTCAATTGGAAAGAAGTAAAATGTTTACTATTTAGGAAAAATACTCCAAACAGCCTTTTTTCAGATTGGAATATTGGAATGATTACACTGAATCTAAAACAGACGTGAAAAGTGGCCGTAGATTTACCTCAATTCCAATACTTAAAAATGCTCACAAGAGCCAATTACCTATTACTGGCATCAAATATTCAAATTTAATGGATCTATGTGAAAATAATACAATTCTTGCCGAATATCATCAATTTTACGTAAATCTGCCTCAAACATCTGGCAATAATAAGCAACAGAATCAAACTAACGACAAAAGTGATTCCTCTGACGATGAGATTAGTCTCCACGTAGTGAGAATGAAGATGACCAAACGGAAGTTATTTAGAAATTAAATGAAATTTTATTGATAATCTATATTTTTTTTAAATACAATGTTGTTTAGTTCTAAATTCTATTTTACTTTATACTCACCCAATTATACGTACGCCCCTGAATTTTTAAATAAGCTAAAATTTTATCGAGCGAAAAGGGCGTATAAACAAAAACATACTATTATTACTTTATTAATTAGATAACTTTTAAACTTATCAAAATGTATTTAAAAATAATAATAAATTTACAACAAATAACCCTCTACAATAGATTTGTGAAAAAAATTTTTCCTCTCCTGAAAACTAAACTTTTTGTTGATACGCCCTTCTAGCATGATGCCATCGATATCATGATTAATTTCTAATATATTGAACCACCCGGTATATAAAATGCTGCAAAGATTCACAAAGGGAAACATGACTTAATCGATAACAGTATATGTTATTGAATAAGAAGAAATCAGATGGTTGCCACTGCAAAAACATTGTATGTAACCATAAAGTGTCAAACATGAAATATTTGATACAGTATTTTCATAGTATATAAGTTCTTGTAACTGACCTGGTATAAAGTAAACGAGCAGCAAAATAACGATTTTTTCCAGTTGACTGAATAGTTTTTTTTCAAATAGCACCTTATTCAGTTTACATTATATCTCATATCTTTTAATAGATTCAGAATAAGCAAGATTGGAATGGAACTCGAGAAATATATTCAAAAGATTTATTTTCGTTGTCAATACGCTATTATGATAATTTGAAACAGCGGTTTCTAGAGAAAGGGCGTTGAACTGTGGAAATTAATAATACTCTTCGAAAACTACGTATTTCAAGCAGAAGATTTATAAGAAATATTTATCAATTATGTAATTTTGATAATATTCGATCTCGTAATTCAAATATTAAGCTATAACATGTAACATTCAAACAAACGACTTAATGTTCAAGATATATGAAAGTAAAATGTTTATTTCAATATCAATTTGGGTGACCCCATCACAACAAGTTTCTTGCTTGAGCTCGCTGTTTGGTAATACCATGCAGGAAGTTTGATTAAATAATTTCATACGAGGAATTGCCACTAACAAATGTAAAATAAAACTAGATATTTATAAATCGTACACCATTTTGTTGTTTAATAATGATAAGATTCAATAAATAATCAAAGCTGTTAATATCGAGGTATTACAATTTTCAATTTTATATTTTAGAATTATATTATTACTGGTAACGGTGAGTTGTGAAAAAATGTAGTGAATTTTTCACCTGTTAAAACCTCAAATTTACGGGACTTGCAGAGAAACATTCTTTATAAAATCACGCTCAGTGAAGAATACTGTAACGTTTTTCTTATTGATTTAAAGTTTTTGTTTTGCGTTTTCATCTTTAATAATGGGACAGCAAAATGCGGGAAGTCGTAAATACTTGTATGTTTAATGAGCTCTGAAGGACCAACCGTATATTACGGTAATGACTGCTTTTACATGTATATGAGTTGGTTGTTATATTAAATGAAATTCGATGATCACATGCATTTTTTCTATATTTGCTTATTTTACATTTTTGTTCATATTGCGTCACAACTGTTTATGGTACAATACAATTTATATAATTTTACTTTTTCGTAATTAATTCATGAATTCAAGAAGTGATATTAGATTTTTTAATGCTTTTTTCTTACTTGATTAACGATGTTTTTGTATGATGATGAAATTAAGTTAAAAATGGGTTGTTATGGATATATCATAGATCGTTCGAAGTGGGTGGTAACAAGGAGAGTTATGTGAGGATGTAGCCAATGAGGAATAGGGATTTAAATGAAACTGTCGTACGACTGTTGGAAACTCAGCCGATGCATGTATTTTTGTGGTTTTTATATGGAAGGAACTTTGAAATGGGTTTTGCATGGTGAAATACCTATTGAATATATGGGAAGAATGATATTTTTATTTTATGATATGTACGGAGTATATAAATTATGATATACAGGGTGAAGACAAAGTAAGAATTTACAGTAGGAATTTGAGTGTTAATACAAATTCGTACAGTTTTTATTACGACAGGTGGGATGAATTTAAACACACGGTATGTCTACTCGCTTAATTTATTTATTCACTGAACTATTCACTATATTCACTCCATATCGGCTAATAAATTCTTTCACTAGTAAACCCGCGACAGTTGTGGCCTCTTGATTTGGGATCGCGTAAACTTCCACCTACTTTGTGAAATAATCCATTAAAACCAGGATGTATTTACCACCATTATCTGTCGTAGTAAATGGTCCAGCCATGTCTAAAGCAATCCTTTCGAAATGGCTTCCTAGGTGCTTTTCTCTTGTGATGTGGTCCATTACTCGTAGCACAAGTCGTACATTACTTACAACAGTCCTTCATATCGTCGGAACTGTTCATCCAATAAAACCTTTCACGGACTTGCTGAAGGGTTTTCTCCACTCCCTAATGACCTCCCGATGGACTGTCGTGTAACTTCTTCACTACCTCAGCTACTCTCGGTCTCGGGATTACTAACTGTCTCCTCATCTCGGAACCATCATAGTATTCAAGGACTCTTTCTTTTAACAGCCCTTCTTCCAGGACAAGGGATTCCCTCAGAGCCCAATATGCCTTGAATGTCAGTGAAAATCTTGACACTTTTTGCCATGTAGTTCGCCGATTTTCTGCCTTCCATTGCCGAATCATCTTTAGGTGAGGATCATTCTCCTGATCTTCTCTGATCCTGGTGGGTGACCATTCTTCGTTGACTACAGTAGTTATCGAAACTGCAGCTTCCCTAGATTCCGCCTTGTTGCGGTGAGAGCAGTCTGCTGGGCACGGCCGTCTGGACAGGGAGTCGGAATTTCGATGACTCACGCCAGGTCGATGTTGAAATCGTACACTTGAAGTAGTTAAATCCGTCTAGCGATCTGGCTGTCGGGATTCTTGAACTGCATTAACCACTTGAGTGCTGCGTGATCAGTCCGAATTAAGAACTTCTTTACATAGCGGTACTGGTAAAAGTGTTCCACGGACTTCACTACCGCCAAAAGTTCTCATCTTGTGACGCAGTAGTTTCGTTCTGGTTTGGAGAGGATTTTACTGAAATATCCAAGCACTCTTTTTTGCCCTCCTTGGATCTGTGGGAGCACTACTCCAACTCCTACGTTGCTTGCGTCAGTGTCAAGAAGATAGTCTCCCTCTGCTAATGGATATCTTAATATCGGCGCCGTGGTTAAATGCCCCTTCAAGGTTTCAAAAGTCATTTGACAGTCTTGGCCCCATTGAAAAGATCTTGATTCTTCGGTGAGTCGAGTAAGTGGCTTGGCAATATCTCTAAACTTCCTGATAAAACTTCTATAGTATGTGCAAAGTCCAAGAAGGCTCCTAATTTGATTTTCGTCATTGAATGACGTTGAATTGCCATAATCCAGATCCGGTGGTGAAAGCAGTCTTCTCTTTGTCTTCTGGGTCCATTCCTACTTGCCAATAACCAGACTTCAGGTCCAAGGTGGAAAGCAGTTTGCTGCCGGCCAAAGTATCTAGCGTATCGTCGATTCGAGGCAGAGGATAGCTGTCTTTCTTCGTCACTTTGTTTAGCTGGCAATAGTCCACGCATAATCTCTTAGTTCCATCCTTTTTCTTGACGAGCATTACTAGAGACACCCATGGACTGGTGGATGGTTCTATCACTTTTTCTTCTGCCATCTCTCGAATTATTCTTTCAGCTTCCTCTCTCTTCGCTTGGGGCAGTCTTCACGCTGATTTCTCAATTGGCTTGGCATTACCAGTATCGATTTTGTATTTGACGGCTGATGTTCTACCAGTCTTTCCTCCTTTTGGTACAAATTGGTCTTGATACTGCAAGAGGAATTCACTCATATTCCTTTTATCAGCTTGATTCAAGGAATGACCTGCTACTGATAACATCTGTTCGAATCTGGCATTGGAATTTCCAGTTGCGGTTGTTTGTAGAACTATAGATGTCACTGGTACGCAAGTTCCAATCTTGGTTTGCTTCTTGATGGTAATTGGGTAATAGTTCACGTTCATCACTTGTACTGGGATCTGCTTCGTCGATGTAACCAATCCTTCTCGACTTAGTACTCCTTTGCCAACCTCTTCGTCGTGGTTCTTTGGCTTCATCATAACCGGTGTACCTTCCTCCATGATTTTCTGTAACTATTTTGGTTTCGCCTCGTGCAGGTAGAACGGTATCTTTATGTACAGCTGCCAACACCGTTCTGCCTTCATATGGATGAAGGAATACCTCCTCGGAACCCACTTTAATAGTCCTGTCTCTAAAGTCCAACTTGAAACCACGTAGATTCATTACGTCCATTCCCAGATTCACGTATTTTTCAATGTCAGCTACGATTACTTTATGCATGAATTTTTCTGCGCCAATTGCCAATTGGTTTTGTGTCTCTCCGTGGAAGTTGGCATTCTTATCTGAGGCGGTCCGCAGTCGCAGTCTCGATGGTAGACGCTTCTTCTTGGGGTTTATTATCTCTGGTCGTATAATGGTTTTAGTTGCTCCAGTGTCCACCAGTATTCACTTCGCCTTCTACATATACACTGTCCTTGCGACATCTGAGAGAAGCTATCAGTATGAGAGGGTCTTTGGAGCGATCATGGGTCGGTCTTGCCCCTCGTAGCCGACCCGTTCTAGTTTTCCTGTGACTGGGGTCCTTGGTTTGCAGAAGTTTTGGGGCGTATGTACGAACGGCGTATATGCCATAGCTGGCCACAATTCCGGCATCTGATCTTTCTCAGCTTCTTGCCCATCATACTTTCTATCAAGCTGACGATCTGGTCAAACCTGCCCTCGTCACCTTCTTCTCGGATGGTCCTTACTTTGTTATAACCCGAAGCCTTCGTTGTTGTTTCATATTCAAGAGCAGCTGTAAATGCGTCAACTAAAGTTTTGGGGTGGCCTAAAAGAAGCTTCCTCTGCCTATTGGCGTCACGTAAGTCATCAATAATGGCCTGGATGCACAGACATTCCATCATATTCTCTGGTGCTGATGGATAAGCGAATCGAACTAATCGGGCAATATCCACTTCATATTCTAGACGGGCTTCGTTACGTTTCTGCCTTCGGTTCTTCAGCTAGGATTGGTACATATATTCCAGATGTTCATGGCCATATCGCATGTCCAACCTCTCCTTCAGCTGCTCGAAGTCATTTGTTTCTTCTAGTGCTATCGTCTGAAGTTCATGTAAGGCATCTCCATCGGACGTTGGGGCCTTGACTCGGGTAAAACTGCCAATATTTTCTGTCCTGGATTGTGTTTCTGGCTTGCAGGGTTTTACATGTTCAATCTCCTTTTCTTCTTCTGGCGTGTCTTCTTCTTCTGCTGGCGTGTCTTGTGTTCTTAAATATTTCATATTTTCTCTCTCGTCTATCGTTGTCATCTTATTTTCAATGTCTGATTTTATTTTCTCGTTGTCATCTTATTCTCAATATCCGATTTTAGAGAAGAGATTTGGTTTTCGACGTCAACAGCAATGTCGTTTTTCAATGATAAGATATCGACAGAAATGTCGTACTTCATAGCGGAATTATCGTTCTTCATATTAGAAATTGACGAGACTATTGTGGAAATCTCGTCCTTGAATAAGAATGTTTCTGGATCGAAGCCGTCATTTTCCAGTGCCACTTTTAGTTTTTCTACTAATTAACTTTTCTTACAGGACGTTTTCAACTCACGATTTTCCAATTTTCATTTTAGCTCTGTCACTTTCAGGTCACTTAGTCTCTTGGCCATTTTTACGTAGGTATTTATTTATACTACTTAATTTATGTATTTACTTGTTCTCTGTTAATCTCACGAGATCATATTATAAACTGACTTTTGCCGCTGGTCGGAAGTCTTCATATATTGAGTGCCTTTTTTTCTAGATAATTATAGATTGCAGCTGACACAAAAACAATCGCCTCCCACGAATTGTCTAGATAAGAATGGTCTCAAAAAATAAAGGTAAAGAGTTCGAGGGAATCCCTATGCATTCGCCAAAGTTTTAACTTTCATACATGGCTTAGACAGAGTCGGATCCAGGAACTACACCAGTATGCTATTTCGTAACAATACTTACAGTGGGTCTGCCTTTGCGGAGGAACAGTGAAAATTTTCAAACTGTGAATGACATTGAAGTGATTACCATAAGAAGAAATAAAACAATTTTTGATTTATATCCAAATAAAAAGAGCAGATAAGAGGAAGTTAGAAAACCAGTATTTTGCGAAACTGAGTTAGTTTACACCGTGTGGAGCAATTTGGTGCGTAGACGAAATCGTTGACTTATTTAGCTACGAACATGAGTGTTTATACTGACTGTTTTGCTGGATTAAAATAGTCCAGGTTTTAAAGCCTGGGACCAAAATTGACATTTTTATATTAAAATGACATTACCTTAAATCTTTAGGTAGACGTCGATTTTATTTAAAAATGGATACAAAAATAATTGCAGTGGTAATAGAGTTCCTGAAAAAGAAAAAAAATATGCAAAGATTTAAATTAGAGTTATCGAAATCTCCATATTTAAGAAGCAATTTAGCTTACTTGCTTTTAACTAGCAGAAATTTTGTGGGATTGTTACACAATGAAAGAATATGGATGTAACCTAGAAGTAGTGAAAATTGGACAAGAATGTTTAATCAGTGAAGTACAAATCGACAGCTGACCTATTTTTACTCTGTGCTTTTAGCAAACTGTCACTTCGCTCCACGAATACTAATATGCCGTGTTTACACCGTCAAAAATTGAATTTGAACTACCCTAGATAAGATGGATCAAATTCGAGTACCAAATTTTAATCCTTGGTTGTTTACATGGAAAGTAAAGTAAACGTGACGTCATTTAGACCTCGGACTAAAAATTTGGTACGTCCGGTGTAAACGTACTTATTACCAACTTGTGCAGAAAATAGTGGAAATAATAAAACAGACGAAAGATAACAATACAAAAGTAAAAGCAAAACGTAGTGAAATAAATTCACTGACCTCCAAAAAATCGATCTGAGTGGCTCACATAATTTGCTAAGATGGAGAAGATAATATAACAAATGCTTTCCGAAATAAGGAACAAATTGCTAACGGAAAAACCTGGTGATACATGGAGTGGAAGATGACGAAAACAAAAAAATTGAAGAATAGAAAGTCACTTATATTGTGAAAAAATATAGGGGTTGAACTAACGAGAGATGAAACTGATGAGGCTAGAAGAATGGGAAGTTAAAACCTATAAAGGGAAATAAAAAGGCAGAGGTTCTGAAATTAACGAAAAACCCTAGAGGCACAACTATCTAGATAAATGAAGACTACTCAAAAGAGGCACTAGAATCAACAAAATTGTTAAAATCAAAATTAAAGGGGGGCCAGGGAAAATGGAGCAAAAGTAATACTAAGATTCATCAAACTAAACCGACAAAGCGTATAGACTAGAAAAACTAGAAGCCCCTATAAATGATGATATGTACAACAAAAGGAAAATCGATCAGAGATCTATAGGAAATGAATTTTTTCAAAAGCAGCTGAAGACAATAAATAAAACAACAAAAAAACTAACAAAGACAGATAAAGGAACTATAGGCAAGGAGGACAATGGATAAGGTTTAGCCCATCCCAAAACATTGGTCGATGCATTGACTGCTGCTCTTGAATATGACGCAGGCACGAAGTTTTCGGGATATAACAATGTTAGGACCATGCAAGAAGAAGGTGACAATGATAAACTTGACCAGATCGCCAACTTGATAAAAGGTATGGTGAACAAGAAGACGAAGAAGAACAGATGCTGTAATTGTGGCAAGCTGGGATATGTACGTAGTTCGCGTAAGTTTCAAATCAAGAACCTCGACGAACCACGAAGACAGACTGATCCAGATCGTCAACTTGATAAGAAGTTTGGTAGACAAGAAGCCGAATAAGATCAAATTATGGAAGTGTGGCGAGCTAGGGCAAGTACGCAGTTCTCTTAAGCGCCCCGGGACTCCAGGACTCCTGCAATCCAAGAACTCCAGTCACATGTAAAACTATAAAGGGGCGAACATCGAGCCGGTGTGAATCACCGAAACGCCGACTCTCTGCCTAGACAGTCATGCCATGTAGACTATTATTACTGCAACAAGGGAAATCGAAGGAAGTTTCAAATTTCAAGAATTGCAGTAGTCAACGAAGAATGGTCCCCACCAGGATCAGAGAAGATCAGGAGAATGATCCTCACTTAAAGATAACTCAGTTATGGTAGGAAGAAAGTCGGCGACCTACCTGGCAAGAAGTGTTAAGATTTTCACCGATACTCAAGGCATATTGGACTCCCTGGAAGAAGGGCTGTTGAAAAGAGTCCTTGAAAACGATGATGGTTCCGAGATGCGAATATATATAGTTACCCCGAGAGTAGCCGAGGTACTGAGAAAGTTACAAGACTGTCCATCGGAAGGTCATCTGGGAGTGAAGAAAACCCTTCAGCGAGTCCGTGAAAGGTTTGACTGAATGGACAGCTCCGATGATGAGAAGGACTGGTGTAAAAAATGTACGACTTGTGCTACGAGTAATGGACTACATCGCAAGAAAAAGGCAACAATGAAAAAATATAATGTGGGGAACCCTTCCGATAGGATTGCTTGAGACATCGCTAGACAAATTTCGACACCAGAAAATGGTGGTAAATACATCCTGGTAGTAATGGATTATTTCTCAAAGTCAACCGCAATCAGGGAAGAGATTTCTAAAGTCAGGTATTCCAGGAAATTTGTGACAAGCTGGAATGTAGAGGATCAGGATAATAGCGTTGCATCCACAGTCAGATGGAATGGTCGAAAGAATGAACAGGACCATTGGAACATAGCTGTCATGTCCAAAGTAGTTTCCAGCCCCCAGAGAGATTGGGACCAATATATTTACATATTTGCGATGGCTTATCGATCTGCGAAAATCCTATTTGGACGTGAAATGAGGCTTCCTTGTGACCTGGAATTTGTTTGTCGGCCTGGAGCAGATTTAGCAGGAAAGGATTACGTGATCCAATCGACAAGAAGGATAGACGATATGCACGAATTGATTCGAATGAATCTTCAAGGTGCTAGCGATAGAATGAAAGAAAGGTTTCATAGACAAAGTATGGTTATACAAACCGACAAAAAGAAAAGGGTTTTCTGCATAACTACAGAAATCATGGGAAGGTAGTGAGGGGTATAGCTGCAAATTAATATAACATCGGTACCCGTTGAAGACTGTGCACTGTTATTTCCATACGTCCGGAAATTGCAGACATGAGTTCAGCTGTGAATTTGAACATCCAGTCCCGGCTACTCAGAAGTTCCAGGTGGAACTTCCTTTTCAGGCGGGGGTGATGTTACAAAATCACACATGATGTAGTCCCTGAATTCGACTCTGTATAATACTATGTATGAAAGTTCAAATTTTTGCGAATGCGAGCCGATTTCTTAGAAGGACTATATATATTTTTTTGCGATTTCCAGGAATGTCGATTGTTGGGTGCCGTAATCGAGAAGTTTCCGCAATAGAAGGCACTAGAAACATGTTTACTATATGAGAGACTACCTACCAGCGGCGAGAATTAGTTTACAATATATATCCTTTTTCCTTCCATTTTTCACCATTATATCAATTAATCTATTATTTTTTGATTACTTTTGTAACTTTATTCTTGTAACTTTTATTCGTGGATCTGCGGAAGGCGTATGATACAAGTTCCCGTAAAAATACTTTGGAAAACGCTACAAGAAACCGACATCAGTCACACCCTTACCAAAGCACTTAAGAATCTTTATGATGGATCAACATCAAAAATCAAAATTGGTAATAATATATCATAGAAATTTCCGGTGAATGAAGGTCTGCGCCAACGATGTTGTATGTCCCCCACATTTTTTAAAATCTATATAGCAATAGCGTTAAATCAATGGAAAAAGAAATGCAGCGGAACGGGTATCGATCTTGGAGAAAAGTGTTTATACACTCTACAGTTTGCCGATGACCAGGTCATAATAGCGAACGACAAAGAAGATCTTGAATATATGACGAGAAAACTAAATGAAGAGTATAGGAAATGGGGTCTGAAACTGAACACTCAGAAAAGAAAATACCTCCCAATAGAAGCTAAACCAGGAAATATTAAACTAGAAACGGAAGAAATAGGACCATGTAGCGAATACACATACTTAGGAGTTGACTTTGATACAACAGGAAAAGACGACAGAGAAATCGAAACAAAAATAGCACAAGTCAGACGAATAATAGGCTGCTTAAATGGGATATGGTGGAGTTCTGATATTGGAAAACAACGGAAATACTTTATCTACGAAACATTTGTCAAAAGTAATCTAACCTATGGTGCAGAGACATGGGGAATTACAGAAAAGAATAGAAGAAAACTTGAGGCGACCGAGATGATTGTGTTCAGAAGAAGGAGTAACTAAAGCTATGAGGTCAAAGAGAGGGCCAATGGAACAATATGAACGAGTGGAAGTTAGGTATCGGCCAACGTCGCCGGACGTTTTAAAACCGGTCTTATTATTATATTATTTAAAAAAGTTATTGCTGAAAAGTTGCGTTGAATTATTTTCCAACCTTATCAACATTGTATGGAAATATTCATGTTTCTTGTACTCCTACTGTACCATATTTATAGAGATTATTTTATTAGATCTATCATATACACGATGTGAATGCAAAAGAAAGTTTACGCAATATATAAACATATTGACAAAATCATAATGGTTACGATGAATATAATTTAGAAATATTTTCATTATGTCGCGTAATTCCATAATGCAACATCTATAATTAAGGATGCGGGCACTTATGGGTTTTATATATAGTAAAAACATTGTAATCGTTAACCATAACGGATGTAAATAAACTTTCACAAAGTGTATTATGCACTATTTTTAGATTGATATCATGTATGACCCGATCGACCTATATAAATGATCTCTCTCGGATTGTATAAAATATTTAAGAGACACCAACACAATATTAACTAAATTTTAACATTAAAAATGACAATAGAGTTTTGAATTTGGTTCAGATATAATTCTTGGCAAAATAAGTACCTATTTATATTCATTTTAATTTTATCTCCAATCTCAAACAAAATGAGTTTCTGTTTTAAATTCTAATTTTCGGAAATACCACCTTTTCTTCATATCCTTATCTTTAGATAATTTTACTTTCATAACTAGAGTTGTTTTCGATATTGGTCTCATACTATTTTGATACAAAGGCCAAGAAAAGTGGCGTACGTGTATTATTTGAATCGTCTAGGCCGGGAATAACGAGTAGTTGGTCCAACGGCGAGACATATTTTTGGCGACCGTGATAGGACTTACGGCACATTTTAAGTCAGAGTAATAGTATTTTTCTTACGATGCCTGTTGAAGTAGAAATATTAAACAGCATGAAGAAGTCACGTAAAGTGCTGAGATATAGTTTTTCCAAAGCAGCTTTTCTACGTGCTCAAGAGCCATGTTTGCTGGATTTAGAGGTTTCTTGGGATATTTTTAAAACGAAATATGAAGACCTGCAAGTATGTGAAAAACGTGTATATGAAGCTCTTGTAGAGACGGCGTCAGAGGAAGACATGATAGGTGATATGGAACAAGGTGATGCTTATCATAGAAGGTACACCGAACTAAAAGTAAGATACAATCATTTTTCTAATAGTAATATATCTGCTACAATTACAATGCCTTCGGCAATTTCTGACGAGAAATCAACGAAAAGAAAGTTCAAGTTGCCGCGCATTGAATTTAAATGTTATGACGGCAGTATCAAAGGTTGGTTGAGTTTCTGGTCACCATTTAAAAAAGTACATGAAGATCGTGATATTGTAAATTGTGATAAAATAGAATATTTGCTACAGGCCACGATTCCAGGTACTAGAGTGCGTCAATTAGTAGAAAATTTTCCCTGAATGAGTGAGAATTATGGAAAAATTATCCAATGTATGCAGTCCAGATTTGGTAGAGAGGATCTTCAAATAGAGGTCTACTTACGTGAATGATTAGAACTTGTTTTAAATAATGCTATTAGTAAACAAAAACTTGAAATTTCTAAACTCTACGATCAAATTGAAACCCAGTTACGCGCTTTAGGTACTTTAGGCATTACAGCGGACAAATATGCTGCAATTTTATTTATGTTAATAGAATCTTGTTTGCCACATGATCTGCTTAGAATTTCGCAGCGTTCAGCATTTAATACAGGGGAGCTTAGCATTAGTAATGCTATCAATATTTCTGAAAATATTAATATTGATTGTACCCTAGAGAGGAAGCTGGAAAATCTATTATCGTTTCTCTGTTCTGAAGTGGAAAATGAACAAAGAATTGTATTAGTAAGTGAGGGCTTCGGACTGACATTTGACAACAATAAATGGTCGACATCTGGGGAGACGTACTGCGGAAAGAAAAAGTCGTACCAAGGGTCTGCTCTACATACCACTGCTGGTTTGCTGAACACAAACAATAACAACGATTTTCCTTATACTTGTATTTTTTGTAGCGGGTCTCATAATGGAGATTCTTGTTTTAAGGCGTAAGAAATGACTTTGGAAGAGAGAAAGAATATTGTATCGTATAAAAAGGGATGCTATTGGTGACTTAAGATTGGCCATCATGCAAGAAATTGCTGAGGCCGTTTAAAGTGCATAATTTGTAAAAATTCCCATTACCCTATCATGTGTAATAATTTGACGTCTGGTAATTCTCCGAATATATCTGAATCAAGTGTAAGTAAACTTCCATCTACTTTGGCAGATAATGACGAACTAACAATTCATACAAATTCGAATGCAAATCATACCAGTGGCCATGTATTTCTCCAAGCGTTGCTCATCAGATTAGTAGGTCCCAGTAGTTCTAATTTGTTCGGACTTTGATTGACACAGGATCACAACGTTCATATATTTTGAATTCAACTGTGTCATTTCTTGGTTTGCGAGTAAAAAGTTCAGAGAATCTGGCGCATGGTTTATTTGGAGGAAAAGAGATTATAGTTGCACATAACTGTTATGATGTTAATATTTCTGTTGATAAATTCTCATACACTTTTGAAGTATAAGATCAAGATAATATTTGTGACAACGTTAAGCCTTTTTTTAATGGGCCTTTGATATGCGAATTGAACAAATATAATATCGCTATTTCTGATTTAAATAATGAAGATCCCATTGAACTTTTGTTAGGTGCAGACGTTGCAGGAATTTTATATACTGGAAAAAAACATACTTTAGAGTGTGAGCTGGTAGCAATTGAAACACACATTGGATGGACTGTTATGAGAAAAGTACCTTGCCAAATTTCACATTCAAATTTATCAACTTCTGCTCTGTCTTTATTTACGAGTGCCTCTATCACAGACTTATGGAAATTGGACATTTTGGGCATTCAGGATCCTGGTGAACAAAAATCCGAGGAAGAAAGAGCATCTGCCTCAAAGATGCTATTTTTAGATACTATTACTGTAGATAAGGAATGACGTTATGAAGTAAGGTTGCCATGGATAGATGGGCATAATCCGCTTCCGACCAATTACAAAGTTGCACAAAAAAGATTACAAAACACTTTGCGGAAACTGGAAAAAGATAATTTGCGAATTAGGTATACCGACGTTTTCAAAGAATGGGAAAGTTTAAATATTATTGAAAATGTAGAGCCAAACACACAGTGTGGACATTTTTTACCACACTGTCCTGTTTTGAAAGAAGGTTCTACAACGGATGTAAGACCAGTTTTTGATGCATCTTGTCCAAAAAAGGACAATCTTCCATTGCACCATTGTCTTGAAAACGGGCCAAATATGATTGAATTAATTCCTTCCTTGTTTGTTCGGTTCAGACAATTGAAGTACGATGTGATTTCTGACATAAAAAGGCATTTCTACAAATAAACATTAATTCAAATAACAGAAATTTTTTAAAATTCCTCTGGATAGATGAAAATGATTCGAAAATTGCATATAGGCATAGGAGAGTAGTTTTTGGTGTTAACTGTAGTCCGTTTTTACTTGGTTCCACTATAGAGTATCACTTATCCCAGTTAGTGTTTTAAATGAAATTCACTGTTTCTAGTTAATTCCACAATATAATAAAAGTTATTGAAAATTCTAAAAAATTGACAATTGTTTCGATAAATCAATATCATCGTCAGAATGACAGAAGTTACATTTTATTTGATGCCTACCTGATGTTTAGTAGTTATTTTTGGCTAGACCAAGAAGTGACCTAACTTGTGATTGACTTAATATATGTTTATAGAAAAAAAATGAAGATGTGATATTACAAATATGGAAGCTTAGATATTATTAGTCCTATGGTGATATCCTGGATATCATTTTTCCAATTAAGATCAGTATAACTGTGCAATGATATAGAAAACCAGGAAAACTGTATCTGCTGATCTTTACAATTATCACTCAAGAAGTGGAGAACTCCCTAGATTTAACTGTTCATTGACAACTTCATATCGTGGGTTTCTTAAATGTCTTCTAATTTCCAATTCTTCAAGGAAATCCAGTTCTTGTTTTTTCGATTATTCAGCACTTCTAGTTGTGTGTTAGGTGTCAATGAATGATTGGTGTCAAGAACATGTTTTGCGTAGTGGGATTTATCTGGTTGTTTTAACCTGTATGCTCGTAAGTGTTCACTGTATCGGATTTCAAAATTCTTATATACTGATCTTAATTGGAAGAATGATATCCAGGATATCACCATAGGGCTAATAATATATAAGCTTCAATATTTGTAATATCACATATTCTTCTTTTTTCTATAAACATATATTAAGTCAATCACAAGTTAGGTCACTTCTTGGTCTAGCCAAAAATAACTACTAAACATCAGGTAGGCATCAAATAAAATGTAACTTCTGTCATTCTGACGATGACATTGATTTATCGAAACAATTGACAATTTTTTAGAATTTTCAATTACTGTTATTATATTGTGGAATTAACTAGAAACCGTGAGTTTCATTTAAAACACTAATATGAGCAGATCCACGAAGTAAGGGTCGAGACAGTTAACTTATCCCAGTGTTTGGCAGAAATTTCAAAAGACCTATCCTTTACAGCATCTACAGTGAAAAAATGGTTAGGAAGTTTTTATGTAGACAATTGCGTAACCAATCTTTCTAGTTCTGAAGAACTTGGGGAGTTTATTAAGGAAGCTGTCTATGTAATGATCAAAGGCCAATTTGATTTACGAGGGTGGGAGTATTCCCGTGAAAATTGTACTCCAGATCATAAGATATCTGTGATAGGTCTATTGTGGTATCCTGGACTTGACATACTGGCCATAAACTCTGATTTTTTTGTAGAGGAAATGGAAGACATAGCTGTAACGAAACGTCGTCTACTGTCGCTAGGTCAAAAAGTATTTGATCCAATTGGATTCACATCTCCAGTCACTATTTTGCCTAAGCTTTTGTTGCAACAGTTGTGGGAGAACAGAATTTTATCAGATGTACCAGTAGATAAAGATGTTGCTGATATTTTTAGGGCATGTTTGTCTAATTTATCTGATATATTCAAAATAAGAATACCTCGATGGATTTCAATTTCCAAAAATGTTGTAGACTTAAGTCCACATACGTTCAGCGATGCTAGTCAGGAAGCTCACGCAGCTGTAGTTTTTGGTCGAGTAGAAACAGCTAAAGAAGTTTCAATTCATTTACTTGCTGCAAAGTCTAGAGTCGCTCCAATTAAAAAATTATCAATTCCCAGATTAGAGTTGTTGGGGGCCAATATTGCTGCTAGACTTTATAATCAGGTTGCAGGAAGCTTGGAGTTTGACTATGAAGTATTTTTTTGGAGCGATTCATCAAACTGTAATTTCTTGGATACAACGCGAAGAGCAATGGGCAACATTTGTTTTTAATGGAGTTCGTGAAATACGACAATTAACTTCTTCCTCGCAATGGCACCACATTTCTGGAATTTTGAACCCCGCAGATTTGCCTTCAAGAGGATGCTCTGCAAAACAGTTGTTAGATTCCAAATGGTGGGAGGGTCCTGAGTGGTTGTACGAGAAGAAAGAAAATTGGCCTATTGAAGAGATGAATTTAATGAGATGGAAATTGCCACTGAACGAAGAAAAACACTAATAACAACATTAACTACTGTTGAACAATTTGATTTTTGGAAACTTGAAAAATTTAGTAAATTCTAGAAAACAGTTGAGATGATTGCTTTGGTTTTTAGATTCATACACAATATGAGTGATCCTAACGCAAAAAAGAAATGTTTAACTACCGTTAATGATTTGCAGATTGCAGAAAATTTTATATTGAAGATAATACAAAGGAAGCATTTTTCTGGTCCTGATGACAAAGCCATAATATGTTTGAGTCTATTTTATGATGAATCTGGAGTGTTACGTCTGAAGTCTCGAATTTACAATAGAAATTATACTAGAGATTTTCGTTACCCCGCTCTATTACCAGCCAAAAACGCGACTGTGGATATCTTAATAATGGAAACACATCAAAACTTGTGTCATGTGGGAGTACAAGGTCTTTTGGCACAATTGCGTGAGAAGTATTGGATCATTGGCGGAAGACGTACGATACGAAAAGTGTTAAAAATATGTATGATATGCAATCAATTTAATCTGAAAGCTTATCAAGTAGAATCACCTCCTTTGCCTGTAGATCGAGTTGGAGATGCAGTGGCATTCGAGATATCAGGTGTAGATTTTGCTGGGCCCCTCTTTCTTAGGTCAGGGGAAAAAGCATGGGTATGCCTATTTACATGCGCGGTTTACCGTGCAATCCATCTTGAGTTGACACTGTCTTTGTCCACTCACAGTTTTCTACAAATTTTACGCCGATTCATAGCCAGAAGAGGCAGGCCCAAAATAATTCATAGTGATAATGTCATGACGTTTGGAGGTGCGGAAAATGCATTTAATGTTTTGGACTGGTCTACAATTTCGCAGGACACTTCTACCCAACGAATCATTTGGCGTTTTAATCCGCCAACTGGGTCGTGGTGGGGTGGATTTTTGAAAGACTGATTGGCATTGTGAAGAATCTATTAAGACGAATTTTAGGTCGTGCCAGTGTGTGTTATGAAGAAATGCTATTCTTTGTGACTGTGAAGCTGTAGTTAATGCACGCCCTATAACATATCATTCTAACGATCCCTGTGACTTACTACCTCTTAGTCCGGTCATGTTTTTTCGTGAATTATCCGATGACAACATACCCGATTGTGATCGGATAGAACGTAATTCTCTATCAAAAATTGTCCGTAATCAAGAGAGGCTAAGGTAAAATTAACGAAAAAGATTTCGACTCGAATATTTGGTTCAATTAAAATTGTTGGCCAAACAAAAACCGACCAATAATCTGAGAGTGGGTGATGTCGTACTAGTAGGTAATGACAATACAAAACGCATAGACTGGCCCATTGGTCGTTTATCCGAACTTATACCTGGAAAAGACGGTCTGGTTAGGCTTGTGCGTATTAAAACGGCCCGAGGCGAACCATTACGTCCTGTTCAACGGTTATTTCCACTGGAATGTATATCCGAAGAAGCTGGAGTAAACCAAGAGCAACCTGATGAGCATCAAGAGAAGCTTCTAATCGATCATCCAACAGAGTGTGCGGAAATAAGTGTCTAATAGTAGAGTAGCTGATATGGTTAAGCTCACAAAAAGTGCGGAAGTGGTTAAAAGCAGAGTAACCGATACAGTGAAACTCACGCGTAGGGGTCGCTTGAGTAAAATTCCTAAAAGATATCTGTGATATCGATTGAAGTTTCGTATTTCCTTTATTTTGAGAAATAATTTTGTGTACCAAATAATTCCTCAGGTGGGAGAATGTCGGAAATACCACCTTTTCTTCATATCCTCATCTTTAGATAATTTTACTTCTAGATATTTTTTGTTAGAAATTTTAGACAAAGAGGTTAGGTTTTCTCACATTTCTTTTATTACTTTGATTTTAATATGTATATGTAACTGAAAAAATAATCGTAGTGTGTGTTGGAATTGAAAATATGACAGTAGTTGTCAGAATATTAATTGTGAAAAATAAAGATTTGTTTTCGATATTGGTCTGATACTATTTTGATAAAAAGGCCAAGAAAAGTGCCGTAGGTGTATCATTTGAATCTTCTAGGTCGGGAATAACGGGTAGTTTGTCTAACGGCTAGACACTAATGATTCCAAGATTTTCCCGATAAACAAAACGAACTATGTTTGAGACGAATATTTCTTATTTGGCGTATGTTTCTCTCCCATGATTCTTTTTGATATTTCGGTTTTCTGTTCAATTGAATTTTCGATGTAGTCTTCAGCCCGCATGTCGCTTCAAAAGTATTATGTCCGCTCCTGAATCAGTTACTAATGTTGCAGAGCTGTGCCGAAAACAATGACCAGTGTATTCAATGGTATTGGAAAGTCCAAGGAATTCCGCTATCTCTTTCAGCATACCTCCGATTGTATTGATTCCAACCGGCAGGGTAGAACATTTATTATTTCGATAAGAAGAATTGTTGATGTGTCACACTGAGTGGGCGAGGTTTTACGTACTTACGAAATAAATGTAAGAAATTGATAACATCAATTGATCCCTCAGTAATCGTAAATATTCTTGGAAGATGAGTTTTTGTATTCGGAATCTGGACACTAATAAATGACTGGCAAAATGTAATGGCATCTACGGTCAATAATGTGATTTCTTCCCTCCTATATGCTCCAAATATTGAAAAAACTCTAAATAACAGGAATTCTTGGTCATCGGCTTCTTTCATAACGCTTTTTATTTTCACTTTTGTAAATTTATTTGATTTCTTTGGCTGATATCCGGAAGCTATTCTTTTAGGCTCATTTCAGAATGAAATATGGATATTGTAGAGAGTAGCATGACGCGACTTCGGAAAAATTTCAATGCAGTTTTTGGTTTTGGTGTTCCTAGATGCCAAAATCACTCTCCGTTCCAAAGGTTATATATATATATATATATATATATATATATATATATATATATATATATATACATATATATATATATATATATATATATATATATTAATGAGGAACAATAATGCTACACACTGTATATATATCTAACACGAGTCAATTACAATTTAAGATATTAACGAGTATAAGATTATTGAAGGGAAAACTATTCGAGAGTCAAATTTAAACTAAATCAAACTAATGAAATTACTTTAAACTTTATAATGTAACTTGTACATATATACATGACACCGATATAATAAGAATTCAAACTATTTAAGAGAAAAATTTGAAATTTATTGAATACAAATGTTTTAGATCACAAATTTTATTATCAAAATTCAATATTAAGATCTGGCGTTTATTGTTAAAGGAATCATATGAATATTTAATCTTATGAACTCAACATCTTGAGAAGCTGAGTGCTCATTTAAAAAACATTTAATAATTGAAAGAGATATAAAGGTAAGTGTGACATTATTGAACCTAAATAATTTTTTTAAATATACCGGGGAAAATTAAAAAAACCTTATTGAAATCAAAGATATAACATATAATTAAATTCATATAAAACAAAATACAATAAAATTTAATACTACTCCTATTTCAAATATTAAAGAGTTCACTTAATATATTCTCATGCAATACTTTTGGAAAACCCTGTTTTGTCTATGTACTCAATATAATTGAAAACCCCTGTATACATAAAATTTGACACTATTTAATTTCTGATGACATTCCGATGACAATTCAAAAGATATTTAAGGTTAGAGAAATAAATCATTTTAAGTCATTTTAAGGTATTTAGTTAATACAAGAAATCCAAATCTATTTATAGTAAGGAGATAAAAATTTAGTTTTTTTTTTGAAAAAAGAGAAAGTTTGGTAACCACAATATTATATAGCTACCAACTCTTTTTTCTTCAACTCTTTTCAATAAACAATCAGTCTTTTGTTTTTTCCAGCTCACTATTTTGAAAATGTTTGTTACACTTTGTTTATTGATTGAAAATTTGTTCTGTCATGTCTCGAATAACCAATCACCTTTGTTTAACGCACTCAAAATTATTATTTCATTTTTATTTACTCTCAAATATCTTTACTTATATATCAAAATAAGTTTCACTTGATTGTTAGTTTAATATTAAAGTTCATTGGATTATAATGGGACGAATAGTTTATACTGGCGATATACAATAGTCTTTGATATACCAATGTTTAGTTTAATTTTTTTATTAGAATAAGTTATTGTTACGATTGTATTTAGCCATTCACATAAATTCTTTTAAACAATTTGTCAACATTCTCTATTCTGACTATTTACATTCATTTCATATTCTTTTAAATTCATTAATCAATTTCTATTTATTTACTCTATGAAATTACTCTAATTTCAGCGTTTGTCGCTGGAACATATTGACATTACAGCGTCAAATATTCTAACCATATCTCTTTGTAAACATTGTGTTATATTATTGAACACTATCCTTTATGTTTTGAATATTTATTGATTCTTATTTCTTTTTTAGATTATGTGTTCAATGTTATTTTCTTATACAATATTTGATACAAATGGATGATCTTTATTCTATGGTTTCGGATTTATGATTAAAGGTAATGTTTCTTTTTGTTCAATTCTTTGCAAGTTGTAAAGTTTCCTTGAATTATAAATTATATAAAAGCTGTATTAGCAAATTGAGTGCAGATATTTACAATTGTCTAATAAACATGAGCAATTTTAATGTCTCATTCTTATCATCCTAGTAGAGTATAGTCTACAGTTTTATTATTTAGCAATTTCTAATTATTCTGTTTCATGACAATGTTTCTACCTTACATATCCGTTATAATATATATATATATATATATATATATATATATATATATTGAAGCAGTCTATTTGGTTGTATTCAATTTAATAAGTATTAATAGTATTACTGAAATAAGTCATATGGATTTTTCCATCTTGTACTTTATTAGCCATCATTTTAACGAATATTTATAAATTGTAAAAAAAACATGTCTAAATTAATTATAGATGCTGATTATAAAAACATTGAACAAAATCCTCACTATAATACTGAAGAAAATCTGACCAAAGATATTGAAACAGACGATATACTCTTTGAACCATCAGAATCGAAAATATTGAAATCTGATTCAGATACAACGGAAATTAAAATTAATAATTCAGTACATGATGTAATTTCAAAAGCATCCGTTGAAATTAGAATGAAATTCCAAATAATTTAAAAGAAACGCGTCAAATTTTCATATAGTTAATAATTAGGTTATTTTATGCAAGGGATTTCAGGAATTTTAATGAATGGTAAATAAGATATGTTAATATTTATATGTATAAAAATCTTCATCTCTATATATGCTAATTTCTAATACTAAAATGTTATTTTCATGCTTTATATAGGGCTTTAGAAATTAATAGTTCATACGATAGAGAGATTAGTTTCGCTAGCAACCCGCAACGAGATAGATTATGATAAAAAATAATAAAAACGTCAGTGAATTTTGAGACGTCAAAGTTGGAAGTCATATTATAATTGATCTCGTCAATAAGGACGATTAAAAAAGTCGATATTTAAAGTACAACAGAAAGATATTTAAATTAAATTTATAATAATAATAAGAAGAGAGAAGATAATTGTATATTCAGTTAAAGCAGTGTTTTTAGAAGACGTAAAAAAACCAGGGAAAGGAGATAAATTGTATCCTCAATATAAAAGATTAGAACCTGTATATTTAATTAAAAGGAAAAGTAAACGAATTTTAAAGTAATAATCAGAAAAAAGAAGAATATTCAAACTATCACAATACAATTTGGTATGTACTAAAATTTATTCAAAATTGGAATCAAATGGCATAGAGAGTTGAGAAACGTAAAGGTGCTTACAAAAGTCATAGCTGTTGTTGGTAAAAAAATATTCGAAGTTTGTTTTGGACTACAAAATCATAAATCAGGAGTATTATAAGGTACGAAAATTTTATTAATTTTATGAGCTCATAAAACGGATTTGTGCATGATCAGTATCATTGGGGTTTCCTTCTAACATTTGCGGAGAAAAATAAATACACATTTTCTCAAATTTGTCGGTCATTGGAGGTTTTTTTTTGTTTAGAATAAGAAAATTATAATTGTATGTTATTATGGTAATGATTTTGGATTGTTACCTATAATATATGTATATAGATGCAGTAACAATCTTTCATAATTAAAATTCTTGAAATCATAAGCTAGTTCATTTTAATTCCATAATTCAATAATTAGAGTAAATTTGAATGGCGCAATTGAACCCTACCCTTTGATAGAGTTTGTTATGCATGCTTAACGATTATTCAATCACAAATAATAAATGAATATTGAATCCTATACAATATATATATATATATATATATATATATATATATATATATATATATATATATATATAAAACTGGTGAATATTGGGGTATGCAGCAAGAGAATAGGGAAAAAAGTGTACTCTTAACGGAAAATTTTCGAGGATGGTTGTCCTCATCATCAAGAATACTGAAATGGAAAAAACAGCATTAAGATACTGTCGTTAACAAACAAGATGCAAATAGGAAAGAAATCACAACGGGTGTGAACTTACCTCCGAGTTGAGGTTAGATTCCATTGTGTTGTTTAAAACTAAACTACGGATATTTAAAATATGAAACAGTTAACTAACAAAGGTAGTACAATCACATTGAGATGACTAAAAAAGCCAACATCTAACACCATTACCAGGCCTAGCCGGCTTTTGACAAGAAAAAAACACTCGTGTTCGTTTGTCTGCAAAATTGCTTTATAACTATTTTTAATAAAATTTATTTTTATTAGAAATATTGATAACTTTTTAATAAAAAAATTACAAACGTACACTTGACTATTTAATATACCTTTCAAAATTTAGTTAATTGAAAATAAATTATGAGACGCCTATGGTGTATTCCTCTTGCATAAGCACTTAGCATTCAACCTTGTTTATCTATAGCACCTGCGCAGAGCAAATTTCCGCTATATGCTTTTATATTGAAACAAACGTTAAGAAATATTAAAATATATTTGTTTGTGAAATATCGTGCAGTAATTTTCATTTAAATTTATATAAATATACTCTATAATAATAAATATGAAATGCATGAACTACATATGAAACAATGAAATCTGTGAACTTTGAAAGTGTTTTAAAATTTCCTATAAACTACAATATACCTTTAAAAATCTAGTTAATTGGAAATAAATTATGAGACGTCTATGGTGTATTCCTTTTGCATAAGCACTCAGTGTTCAACCTTGTATATCTATAGTACCTGCGCAGAGCAGATTTCCGCTATATGCTTTTATATTGAAACAAACGTTGCACTTAAGAAATATTAAAATATATTTGTTTGTGAAATATCGTGCAGTAATTTTCATTTAAATTTATATAAATATACTCTATAATAATAAATATGAAATGGATGAACTACATATGAAACAATGAAATCTGTGAACTTTGAAAGTGTTTTAAAATTTCCTATAAACTACAATATACCTTTAAAAATCTAGTTAATTGAAAATAAATTATGAGACGTCTATGGTGTATTCCTTTTACATAAGCACTTAGCATTCAATCTTGTTTATCTATAGCACCTGCGCAGAGCAAATTTCCGCTATATGCTTTTATATTGAAACAAACGTTGCATTTAAGAAATATTAAAATATATTTGTTTGTGAAATATCGTGCAGTAATTTTCATTTAAATTTATATAAATATACTCTATAATAATAAATATGAAATGGATGAACTACATATGAAACAATGAAATTTGTGAACTTTGAAAGTGTTTTAAAATTACCTATAAACTACAATATACCTTTAAAAATTTAGTTAATTGAAAATTAATTATGGGACGTCTATGGTGTATTCCTTTTGCATAAGCACTCAGTGTTCAACCTTGCATATCTATAGTACCTGCGCACAGCAGATTTCCGCTATATGCTTTTATATTGAAACAAACGTTGCACTTAAGAAATATTAAAATATAGTTGTTTGTGAAATATCGTGCAATGATTTTCATTTAAATTTATATAAATATACTCTATAATGATAAATATGAAATGGATGAAATACATATGAGACAATGAAATCTGTGAACTTTGAAAGTGTTTTAAAATTCCTACAAACTAAATATATACAAAATACATACATTTAAAAATAAACAGGTGAGTCATCATAATTATTTCATGTAATAACGATATGATATTAATTAAGTTCCTTTTTATTCTTTACTGTTCATATATGGCCTTTCTGTATTTCAATTATTTATTAAATGATATTTTTAATGTTTTGTCTATTATCTCTGGATCCAAAAAGGTAAGAAATCACTAACCTGGTTTAAGAATTCCTTTTTCTCAAAATGTCTACACTTTAGAGTCACTTCACACTGGCGATGATTATTAAAACTCTTGATAATCTGTTGAAAATCTTGTCTGGTTCGGGAATACTTCTTTACATTTGTTGGTCTGGTTTCTGGACACAAATTTAGTTTGTCGAACAATTAAATATGTATGATTTTATCACTTTTTATATAAACTGCTGCAAAGTTCGCCATGGAGCTCTTCTCCCTCCGGCTTCCTCGTCACTCTCGTCTTTATCACCAACCAATCACTTTTTTTTGAAAGCGGAAGTTCCAAGACTATTCGATTTTTACAGTTTTTTGCATACGACTGTCATCCTTTAATGTTCGAAATCACTAATTTTCTGACACAAACGTGCCGTAGTTTATTATTGTTTACATTTTAAATTGTTAATTGTTAATAAACAGTATATTATAATTATTAATCATTGTCTTTATAATTATTAATCATAAACACAATCTTCTGATTGGTTGCAACTTATTTCCTAATTTCACAACTTTAGCAACATGAATAATTCTATTTTATATATGTAATTACTCCATTTTATATTTATTTGTAGTTCATTATTTTATTAAACATAATATCTTAATAGTTTTCCTAGTTTTATTCAATTATTCATCATGTATTCTTTTTTTTATTAATAGTTGGTACTCATATCAACATACCACGATATTTGCGTTTTCATTGGCATTTCTTGTATAAAATATAGGTCTCTATAAATTTATGTTGTTAACGTGTAAATAATTGAATGTTATTTTATTAAGTTCATATGGTTTCCTCTATTCGAATCTGAATTGTTCATATTTTAAATTCTAGCTCTGTTGATATCTCAAATTATTATTCTGTCAATCATTCTATTACATTTTTTGCCATGTCTAAAGTTACGCATTGCGTTAAGTTAATTGATTTCAGTTTCATTTATATTTTTGTTTTGATTATATCACGACTTATATTAATTTTTATATACATTTAAGATCTTATTACTTTATTAAAATAACTTGATATTTGAATTTACTTAAAATTGATAACATTTAAAATATTATTGACATATATTAATTTTACTACTCTTATAATAAATTGGATATTATTTATGTCTCCATTCATTCTACAACAATATATATATATATATATATATATATATATATATATATATATATATATATATATATATATGTATGTGTGATAACGGAATTTGTAAGCACGATAGAGGGCGTATTTTTTGACGGATCGAAACCAAACTCACTACAAAAATCGGTTAGGCCAAAATCTTGAACAAGTTCGTTAATGAGCCAAATCGGCCCAGTAAAAACAAAATGGCGGCCTGTCAAATATGAAAAAAAATTGTATTTCCTTTGTTTTTCATTTGACGCAAAAAAGTTACTGAGCTTCTTCATAGACCCATAGACCTTAACACGTTCTACAACTTTTGTATTTAACATTTTTCTCTAAATCGTACATTAAAACATTTATTCATTTATTTTAGAAAATTCACAAATTTACTAGATTTTTGTTTTGTTTTTGATTTGATGTCAGAATGTTACTCTAATAACATCTGTCACCAGATGTAATAAAATAGACCTTTAATAAAATCTAGACCCTTGTTCACTGTAATCTTTAATTCCAGATATGTAAGATAACTTGATCAAAATGCCAAAAAGTATCCCTACCTTCGATTCCACCAAATTCTGCTTCCAGTGCGCGGCTGAGCGTATAAGGCAATCCAGTCCGATTGGTTTTTGCTAGGTTCGCCTGGTCTTAAAACGGATGAAACTTCCTTTGCCAGGACAGGGTTTGTCCTCCTCGTCTCGGTCACACGTCCACGATTGTTACACTTCCAGAGGGGGAAATTTTGGGAGTAGGGGTGAGAGGAAAAATAATGTAGAACCTCCACGTTATACAAAAAATATATATAATAAAATAATCTCTCCAAATCCTCCTATACAGCTATACATATATATTTAGAATTAACTACAATCCCGTATGATTAAATTAATCCCAATTCATCTGGTATAACTCTACCTATACATATTTATCTAAAATTGGTTTATCATCAAACCTACTCCTGTATATACTACAATTATAAAACAAAATGAAATTTATGAACAGAGCTCTCGCTTGTTCGGTGGTGCGGCAAAACTAGCTTTTTTATCGGCTTGGTCTTTTTATTAAAAAAAATGCGTGAAAGGCGTATGTTTGCTATATATTCGTTTCTCAATCCTTCTGTTCTCCGGTGTCGAGAAAAATAAATAACTATCACGTGTAAATACCTTTATATGCAACAATGATTCATTTTACATCGTTCCGGTCGTCATTGACCTTCAGGGAACGAAAGTGAAATTTTTGTTCTATAAAGAAAAATTCTGATGAGCTAAGTAAAACAATTCAAATTATTTATCGACACTGGCGTTACAAGTTGCGAAAGTCCCCAGTAATATAATTACCTACGATAAATTTATGCGTTTACGCTGGCAAAATAAGAAAGAGTTTTAATTTATAATTTACGGCTGAACAAAAGACTGATAACATTTCTCTATAATAGATTGACTTATCAGCGCAATTCCGCTGAAACCCGCGAAAATATGGAAAACATACGCTCCGGCCTCTCGACAAAATCTTAATTATTCCAGTACACACGGTAAATTATATATTTGTCAGGATGATAAACTTAATCTGAAGAGTGAACAGCTATGTCCCGTCTCTTTGAAAAAATCAACAATCAAATAAAAAATCTAATAAATATATTTGCTATCGCTACACCTTGTATATAGCAATTGACCTATACACCCAAGTTCAGAATCCAGCTCGACCAGTAACGAGTAAATATATCACTTAGTAAAAATTATCCCAATCTGAATTTAATTCAAAAACTTACTGCTTGACAAACGTCCTCCGTCTCGCCGGGAATTTTCTTGATTTTTTTCACTATCTGCTTGTTCACCGCGAGTCTTGCCAATAAACGGAATCGTGCTATGTCGAAAGGCAATTAGCGTAGAGGGTAAGTTTTTACCACTCGTACCGCTAACACTAAAAAAACACTAGTACCGTTCACCGTGGCAGGGGAAAAACCTTCCCTTCGCGTGATCGACCCCCGGTACACACTCACTGCCGCTGCTGGTCTGTGTACACTCCTTTTTTTGTTTTCCCCCGACTTCAGTTTTGGGGTTTTCGTCGAGTTGCAAAAAACAGCTTTTGTTTTTTTGAATCGTGTTAGTTTTTGTTATTGAAATAATTGTATTCAAAACAATTATTTCGCTTTGACCCAGTAAGATGTTTTTTATTTCTCTATTCTGTTTTGGCTTCGTATTTGTTTAATTGAACATTATGTGTGTCGCGTTCCAGTTGTTATTAAATGAAAAATGAAATATATTTTACCGTGTGTTCTGAAATTTTCTACCATAAAATTATCTTTTAGGTATTCGTATTTATTACATTACATTGGTTTTTTGTACATCTCAAAACATTTTATTACTTTTGTATCTAATTTTTTATTTTGGGTTTTATTCAAACATGTTACTGAAATAAGCCTGTCCAATTGGTCCTGTGCAATTGGGATTTTTTTTAAAATGCATTAAGTTTGGTGAATTTGCTAATATCTACGTTTTTGTTCAGGTAAATCATGGTGCCGAGCATCAAATATTTACTCCACAAAGTTGACGGCTTTAAGGTAGTGCATAACTTCTGGAAATAAGCTAGCAATATATTTTCTGTGAAATTCTGAACATGTTTTCCTTTGGCCCAGGTTTGAGAGTTGTTGTATGTAGTCTCGTATAAGTTTTTGATTTTTCGGGCACTAACGACATTATCACTCAATTTTGACGAATTTTTCACAAACTTTGTAAGAAATACGGCTACGCACGACGTTTGAACCTGACAGAACATTGATATTAAACAATGCATAAACAATGCCTTAGAAACAGATTAACAGCTCACTTTTAAAAATGTTTAAAACACACAAAAAAGCATGAAACTATATCAAATTCTCCGCTCTCACAAAAAATCTTGTATGAAATTCGTTGCGAAAAGAGTGTTTTAAGCACTCGACGCATTGTCCCGTGTTTCAAACACATTCATTTCGCAACATGTTTAATAAATAGCTACATTTTCTCAAATTGGATGTAGAATCAAAAGAATGCTTTCACTAGAATTATAAATAATAACTTTAGGAATAAAACATTGAAAAAATCAATCGAGTACAGTCCAAGGTAACTGTAATTAAAAACATTATTATCATATATATTTTTATTATAGCTAGGTACGTAGTCTTCTTAACTACCTTGACGCGTTAAAAAACCTGTTTAGTCACCAATTTAAAGATTTTAATGATTGAGTATATCGATGTAAAATACTTGCATAAAAATGATAAATGTGACTAAATTCCTTTGTTCTCATTGAAGCAATATTTCAGTATCATACGACTTATCACAAGCACTGATTATCTAGTTAGGCTTTCCTTATAACAAGAAGAATTATATAGAATTTTCTTATTCAAATAAATGATATATTTAATTATAACACATTGACTCCGCAACAATATGCCGCCAGAAAAACTACTCCAAATGAGCTCCCAATCTTCGGATTGGCCGTTATTCATAAGTTGTTATAACAGATCGACAAAGCATCAGAGGATCTGCAAAGGCAGCTGTTTTATTATACAACCTGGATGCGTACCTCAGATAATATCTACGTTGGATATTCATTATCGTAGACCGGAATAAATCATAGAAACACATTTTAATGCGATTCGACGTCAACCACCACCAAGAATGGAAAAACGTGAGACACTGGTTGAATATTCTGCAGCAGTAAAAAAGCTATGCGTTTCCTTACAAGCAGCTTAATTGAACGATTACTTGCACAACCCAATATTGATGCATGAATCGATAGAGAAGCTTCCATCGCAAATGAAAGTTAATTGGACCTTGCACCGCAGTTCGTTAAAAAAGTTTAAGAGTCTTACTGAATTTGCTGATTGGATATACAATACTGCTACGAATCTATGCACAGCTTTTTTACCTACCCTTGTTATACCAGATCGAAAGAAACAATTTAATCAATGTGAACGTACTAATGTTCATAATACTAATAGTGGATCGTATGATAAGGACTTTGGTTGCACAATATTCGAAGGAAAGTGTATGCAGATTGCAGTATGCAAACAATTCCAAAATTATTCCGTATCTGAAAAATGGAAAGAAACAAAGTCAATGAAATCATGTAGGCTATAGCCAAATAAATGGGTCATGAAGTGCTGAGACAAAAATAACTCCACACCCTTTTTGGTGGTATCTCATCTAACGTTATCCCTCACAATTGCTATCGTGTCTTTCTGGAAAATCCCGACAGAAGTTACAGTTGCTATTTTGGAATTTTGGATCAATTAATCGTCTGTACCAAAGTATTGGATATTCGGAATAGTACATGGATGGAAGAACTGGAAGACCTCAACATTAAAGTTATTGACAAATGCCAAGAAACTATTGAAATTCTAGTCGGTGCTGATGTAACAGTAATAACCTTTTGTGGCGAATAACATGTCTTGAAATGCGGTTTGATTGCTATGAAAACGAAGCTAAATTGGACACTAATGGGAAAGTTACCATTTCTCCACAAGATGCACGAAAATCTTGTTGATTGATTGCTTTATCGCTCATATCAAGAACATCGAAATTAACAAATTTATAAACTCTTGCTGTTTCGCGCATTGAAAAGCCTGAAGACTTGAAGTCTAGGTAAGAGCAGGAGCAAGAAATTTTCAGAAAACAGTGAGACGAAAGCCAAATGGAAGGTATGAACTCACGATGCCATGGGTTCAAGGACACAAACCGCTACCAGATAATATAACAGTGCTAAGAAAAGACTCGACAACCTCATGAACAAGTATAACAAATATGGCTACTAAAATGAGTAAGACCAAGTCTTCAAAGGATAGTTGCAAGAAGGTATCATCGAAAAGGTAAACGACAGAGAGATCGGTAAAACTATAGCACATTACCTACCTCATCGTCACGTGGTAAAGCTGACAAGCACCACCACTAAGTTAAGACCTGTTATTAATGCATCCGCCAGAGAAAAATATAGTCCATCTCTAAATCAATATTTGGAGAAACGTAAAAATTTACTTAGTTTCATACCTTCCTTGTTAATCGATTTTCGAAAATCTAAAATTGATGTCATAACTTACATAAGGAAAGGCTTTTTACAAATCTGCATATATTGATCAGACAGAGATTTTTTGAGATTCTTATGGTACGACGAAGAAAGAAACCTCATAGTTGATAGGCATGTCAGAATAGTGTTTAACGTCACATGCAGTCCTTTTTACTGAATGCAGCCCTAAAGCATCACCTGAATAACGTGCTGAAAGAACGGCGAGAAGACACTATTTTGAAGCTGATGGATTTTTGCTACGTTGATTACTGTGTCACTAATGTGTATACCGAGGAAGAATTGCAAACATTCATAAAATAATCTACAATTTTTTTGCTAAAGCTTAGTTTGATGTAAGACTTGGAGCTCACGTTACCTGATCCAACTTACGAAGACAACTATTTGTCTTTTGTACTGGGAATGACAAGGCATAGGAAGTTTGATTCTTTCCACCAATTTGAAACAAGTTCACATAAGTACACTCATAAAGAAACTGATTTAATCGTAACTAATAGGATTTTTGACACACTTGGTTTTGTATCACCTGTTCTACTACCAAAATTTCTTCTACAAATATCCTAGATGTTACAGTTAAATTGGACTACACAAGTGCCTGAGGACATGAGAAACCTTTTGAACTATCTGAATTGTATTTCATCGGTGAAGACCCCGGATGGTTTTTCATATAAAAACCGCAAGCAAGTCAACGAAGTATCCACACGTTTTCTGATGCAAGTAAAGATGCATACGCAGCTGCCATTTTCATTAGATGCAGGTATATCTCTTCAACTTGTACAGTTGAAGTCTACATTATCACCAACTAAAAAAATGTCGATCCCAATATATAAACTTTTGTTTGCTATTATTGCTGCTAGACTGTGCGCTACTGTGGAAGATATTTTCAACCATCAAGATATGCCTATTTAATTCTGGACTGATTCCACAGCTGTACTGTCTTGGATAAAACTAAAAAAAACTGGAAATTATTTATCTGGAACAGTATAGAAGAAATTCGCAAGCTCACCAGCATTACTAACTTGATTTCGGTACCTGGAATCATGAATGCTGCTGATTTATCATCCAGGGGCTGTACCGCAACATAGTTGCTTAAATTTTGTTGGAGGATGGAAGGTCCGAATTGGTTCAAAAAAGAGGAACATTTCTGGGAGAAAAAGAAAATTATCCCAACCATGCTGTCACAGAAAAAAATTGATTTTTCTTGGGCTTACAAAATTTTTTCGGAATTTGAGCAGATAGGAAGATCAATTTTTTGGACTAGAAGATTTTTATATAATATCAAAAATCCAAGAACTCAAAGAAAAGACAATAAGAATTGCAAAGAGCTGTGTTGAATTTGCTGAAGTGTGTACATCACCAATGATTTGTTTGAACAGATTTCATCCATTATACCAATTGAGGATGACAATAACATCTTGAGAGAGGTAACTAACATTATCGAACGAATAAACAAACCAGCCTATATCTCTACCAAAAAACCGGGTGAGAGATGCTGCAATTTTTGAAGGTACAGGGATTGCTCTTTTTGGGCCCTTGTTCCTTAGAAAACACATAAAAGTTTTCGTTGCAATTTTCACCTCTGCCATTTGTGAAGGAATGCATGTGGAACTACACTTAGCACTGACAGTTTTACACGCGCTTTCCGGAGATTTATTATAACGAGACGTGGAAGAACTACTTAACAATTTACACTGATAACCAAACCAACCTCACTGGATGCCAGGAAGATTTATAATAGTTGAACTGTAATAAGCTTCGTGAAATTCACAATATGGAAGTTCGATTCTCCAACTGTTTAAGGGTGGGGCGACTGGTGAGAAACACTTATTCTTATCATAAAACGAGCCCTATTTAAGGTCCTGGGAAAGCATGTTGGAGCTACGAAGAATTTATAACCATTGTATGTAACTGTGAAGCTTCGGTTAATTATAGACCACTGACACATGTCTCCGAAGATATATCAAATTTGGTTCCATTAACACTAAAGATGTTCCTTCAAGATATTCAACAACCTAGATAACATTGAAGCTACACATCTCCAACTATGACATCGTTACATGACAATGAAATCGTATCTGCAGAAACAATTTCGGACCGAATACATGGGACTATTAGTTTTAAGGCTGTTGTGATATGACATGCTGTATATATCACGATGTCAAATCAATCATAAGAGCTTTCGCATCTCTATAAATTCTCGAACAAGTTTGAATGTCTATTGTAACGTTAAGCGTTTAGCTTTCACTTTAATGGTCGAAAATGCCCCGTAATGAAAGAAAAGTTAGTTTCTATAAGTGGCTTCTCAACACGAGACCAAACAATTAAAATTTTAAATGGTTCAAATGTTCTTTACAGTACTGTGAACAGTATTACAATCCACTCCACTAATCTACTTCATTACAAATCCTAAGAGAGGCAAAATGAAAGGAAAATTAGCAAACCAGATCAAATTGGTGATATTGTATTCATTGAAGATGACAATGAAAAACGAATAAATTAGCCACTAGCAAGGGTATAAGAAACAATTAGTGATAAGACGGAAATACTAGAGTTGCGAAGCTAAAAACATTTTCAGGTCACGTATTACAAATGACGGAAGAGCAATCCAATTGACCCAAGTAAACAAGCTTAAGAAGTTAAACTTAAGTCTACTCTACTAGAGTAGATATTTTCCTTGGCGGTAGAATAAAAGAAATGATAAAGTTATAGTTTCACTTTATGAACTTTGTGTTATTTCTTTGAAGTATTGTCAGGTTGACTGACTAGAATAATAAAATATAAAGTCAGTTACAATTTCAGTCAGAAGGTTTTCCTTGTTTTTTGAAAGCTTTTTTTACGAGGAATCGTATTAAATCTGTATCATGCCTCAAAATTGTTTTGTAATGTTAATAAATAGTAAAATTTGTATGTATAATAAAAAGTTTCCATATGGCTTTTTGAAACTAGGTGTAATGATTTTTTGACTGTGGTGCGTTTAGATTAATATATGTTGGATAGTTTTCATTGAAGTGCTCTGTATAAGTTCAATAATCTATAAGGTACTCATTTTCCTAATAGAATTCGCATTTACGTATAAAACCATCCTAAAATGCTAATATTTGTATAAAATTATTTCACGTGTTTTTCGAATCCCCCACAAAAAAATCGCATAAATCAATAATAAAGTTTTGACGTAAAGTAAACAAATTAAACACACGTTTGTCGGTTCCTAAGAAACCTAAAAAGCAGGTTTTACTTTTTTATATTTCCTTTATTGAATATTGGAAGCATCATAATACAGACCAAAGTTGAAGGATACATTTAAAAAATTGATTATGTTATTTAATTATTATAGATTGCATTCATTACCAAAATTACTGTTTACAAAAACTGTATGGTAATTTTATTTCGTAAATACTGACGCATTCAATTTGCTTTTTATGTTTTCTCTTGAAAATATTGTGGAATATTAGATATTTTGTATGATTTTTGCGAAACATATTTCATAGTTTAATTCTGGAATAAATTTCAAATTATAAAGGAAAATTTATTTCGCATCTTTGTTTGCTTCGACCAGAACATTATTTACGTTTATTTCAAGGTTTAATTGATTTTATGTATTCATGAAGCTTCATCCGAATACATGACCATCATTACAAATTACTCGTTAAATTTTCAAGTACTGTACATTTTTATTCTTCACGAGTCTAGCAATACAAAGAAAACGCCTGCAGGAATTAAGTAAAATGAGATGAAATATTATTGATCTCAAATAGTATAATCTCTAACAAGGTTGGAATGAAAAATGTGTCAAAATTCAATGAAGTCTAAACAAAACAGTTATTTATGAATTATGGGAATACATGGAATACATTTTTTTTATTGAAACATGTCGCATCCACCAAAAGGTTATTAGTGACAATACAATAATATAATAACATTAGATCTTATACAATAAGTTTATAGATTTTAAATAGTCTATGATTCGCCTATGATATTGACAGTCTTTTCCAAGGAGAACTTCCAAACTGTTCGCAAAATTATTTGTTGCTTGTTCGACTGTGTATTTTGGACATGCAATAAGGAGGATGTTTTATGCTATCTACGACATTACACGTTGTACACATCGGGGGTTCACTATTTGTGAATAAATAGGAATGAGTATATCTTGAGTGACCTAGTCGAAGCCGCGTTAATACAACTTGTATTTTCCTATTTTTAGTAAAAGGTTGCCATGGAGATATATTACTCTTTACTTCCCTTAGTTTTGTTCTGGAATTCTACCACTCGCGATCCCACGCACTCTATACTTTCATTTCAAAGAATGCTTTTAAATCACTAGCAACGCTTCGACACTCACTTTCCAAATTAATATTAACGCACTAGCGTCTGCTTTGTCGTTGCCTTCGATTCCAATATGCGATGGTATCCATATAAACTTAACGCTCCTAGAATTCAACTCGGCTTCCAGTAATTCAGCCTTTATTAGTTTTCCAATACGATTTTGTTGATATATTTGCTGCAAACTTTTTAAAGCACTGAGGGAGTCGCTAAGAATGGAGCTGCTTGTAAATGTCTGCGAGTTTGCGAGATGGAGAGCTTTGTATAAAGCAAAAAGTTCAGCAGAGAAAGTACTGAGGCTGGAAGGAAGTCTGTATTGGGCAATATTCCCCGAATTTACAATGGCAGCCCCTACCCCTGTTTCACATTTTGATGCATCAGTGTATATTTAATTGTAGTCACTGTATTGTTGTTCCAAAATTAAATTAAATTTATCCCTTAATGTGGCTGAGTTTACTTCGTTTTTGTTAAATATATTTAGTGTTGTATTAACGCTAGGGGTTTTGATGGTCCAGGGTGGAGGATGATGCAAGTCTACAGGAAATACAGGAGGAAATTGAATGTCCAAATTATTTAAGTATATTCTTATCCTTTCGTAGTAAGGTTAAGCTGTTTGGTGCTTATTGCTGAAGTGATGTAGATATTTATTGGTGAAGGTGTTATTATAAAGGGGCTTGTTTTTATTCCATGCAATTGAGGTAGCATGTGATAATGTTAGATACATTCTTCGATAATGTAGAGGAGGTTCACCCGTTTCACTATGAATACTATCGACAGTTGTTCTATAAGCTCCAAGAGCAATTCTAAGCCCATGATTTTGAACAGTATCAAGTAATTTTAATGTTGCTTCAGATGCAGAGGCGTAAGCAATTGATCCATAGTCTGTTTTAGATCTTATTAAACTTTTGTAGATAGTTGGCAGCATATTATAATCAGATCCCCAGTGTTTGTTACTTAATGTCTTCATTATGTCTAGCCTTTATGACATGATAATATGGTTTGCTTTCAAGAAAGTTTTTGGCCCAACCACATTCCGAGAAATTTAACAGATGGCTTGAATGAAATAACTTCATCGTATAGAATGAGTTTTGGATAAGATTCTGGAATCCTTTTAGAAAATAGCACTCCGTATGTTTTTGAAACTGAGAATTTGAAGCCGGTGTGCTGAGACCATTGTTCTAATTGTGTGAGAAAGGATTGAAATATATTTATCATCAAAGTGGTATTTTTGCCTTAACAATAAACTTCCAGGTCATCTGCGTAAAAGCGAGCCTTGAGAGGTTTTGGTATATCTTTGACAATCTTATTTATGAAATTAACTGTCTCGACCCTTACTTCGTGGAATCTGTTCATATTAGTGTTTTAAATGAAACTCACGGTTTCTAGTTAATTCCACAATATGATAAAAGTTATTGAAAATTCTAAAAAATTGACAATTATTTCGATAAATTTATCGAAACAATTGTCAATTTTTTATAATTTTCAATAACTTTTATTATATTGTGGAATTAACTAGAAACCGTGAGTTTCATTTGAAACACTAATCTTATTTATAGCTACTACAAACAGTGTTGGGCTAAGTACGGAGCCTTGAGGAGTTCCGTTTTCTTCAGTTTGACTTTCGGAATAAGAATTATGGACTCTTACTTGAATTGATCTGTCTTTGAGAAAATTACTAATAAATCTGAGGCAATTACCACGAATATTCCATGAGTGGAGTTCTTTTATTATATTAATATTATATTATATTGTCTAAAACCATTTTGTTCGGATATTAAACATTTTGATGTTTCCAAGGTCCACATTAATCTGTAATTAGCCATTCTCTCCATTAACTTGCACATTGAACAGGTTAAACTTATAGGTCGATACGAGTCAGGTTCCAGACTTGACTTTTGGTTTTTCAGGAGAGGTAGAACGTTTGCTGTTGATCATATTGAGGGAAATTTATTATGTTTCCAGACACAGTTGAATAGTTGGAGAAGGAGTGTTTTCGCAGATTCAGGAAGGTGTTTTAGGAGTGTGACTGGGATATCATCTGGTCTAGGACTAGCATCTTTCATGCTATAAAGTGCATTTTCAAGTTCCTCCATAGAGAAGGGTATGTTTAGTGGAGAGTTTTCGTCTTCGTCTTGAAGTAGCTCTGAATTTTCCACCACTAATCGGTTTTTAAGGAAGGTATTATCATAATTACGGTTTGAAGACAAACTTTTGAAGTGATTGGCTGAAGCGTCGGCCATTAGCTGCGGAGAGGTTGTGACTGCATCATTAATCTTTAGTCGAGATAATACTGGTGTGTACTTTAGTCCTGAAACTTTTCTTATTCTTTTCCATACTTCACTGATGGAAGTGGCGCTGTTTATTTCGGAAACATATTTTGACCATGATATTTTCTTAGCTGTTTTTATGATAAGCTGTGCCCTCGCTTTGAGCCTTCTGAAGTTTAATTTATTTTCGATTGTCTTGTGCCTATTGTACTTATTAAGTGCTGTTTTGGCAGCATGAATAGACGTATGGCATTCCGTATTCCACCATGGTACAGGTGTTCGTTTTTTGTTTGTCCTCATAGTTTTCCCTATGAAGAGTTCTGCGCTTCTTAGAATAATGCTGTTGAAATTATTTAACGATTCATCAATGTCATCGGTCATCGTATATTCCAGCATTTCGTGATTGATGTGGGATTCAAATTCTGTCCAGTTTGCAGATCCTATTTTCCATTTGGGAACAAAACTTTCAGGAGTCAGAGCTGCTGAGTTCACGATCAGAATAGGATGGTGATCACTGCCGTATGTGTACTGAAAGGCTTACCAAAAAAGGCGAGGAGTAAGTTGGGGGTCGCACAAACTTAAATCAATTACTGATGAGTTCCCAGTGTTGACGTTAAATCTTGTTGGAGAGCCATGTTAAGAAAGTTAAGCTGAAGGTCCGATATGATTTTTTCTACAATATTCCCTCTAGCATTAGTATGAAACGAGCCCCATATAATGTTGTGACTATTAAAATCTCCTACTATAATGCGAGGAGCCGGTATCTGACTAAACAAATCTTTTAGTTCGTTGTAAGTTGTAAGAGTGCTTGACGGTAGATGAAGATGACAAATTAAATAAACATTGTCTGATTTAATTTTAACAACTATGGCTTCCAAGTTAGTTGTAACGGGAAATAAACTTGCTTATAATGTCTCCTTAACTAATGTTGCTACGCCACCACTCGATATATTGTTGGTTGCGACTCTATCTTTTCGAAAGCATTTAAATGAAACAGAGTTGTATATGTTTTGAGGGTTTAAGTTGGTTTCTTACAGACATACTATATCCGTAGTTTGTTCAGCAATAATGAGTTGAAGCATAGCAAGGCGATGGAAAAATCTATCAATATGCCATTGTAGTATTGATGTGAATTTAAGGAAATAATTTGTATATGTTAGTTCTGGCTTAACTGAGAGGCGTCGCTTTCGTCATCTGAGAAATTACCACCGAGCTGAGCGAAAATTTTCTTTTTAAGTAAAGTCAGTTTGCGCTTCGTTGATTTGTCTTTCACGTGGGGAAGTATTAGACGTAGCATACTAGTCAGTGCTAAAATATCTGTAGTGTACTCTTTTATAAGACTAATGGGATCTGAAGATCCGCTTAGACTGCTTAGCAAAAGAGTTAGTTGATCGAAATTGAGCACAAATGGAGGAGACTGGTTTTCGATAAATGTTTTGGCCGGTTTAAGTGATTGTATTACGTTTAAGTTATTATCTTCATTTTTTGAGTTAGAGTTGAACTTTGACTTCTTTGCTTTTGACTTATTTTTTGGTACAGGGAATTCTTTGCACTGTGTGATGGGTGGACAGCTTTTGTATTTGTTGGTTGCGTTATTGTATTTGTTTGAGACGGTGCTGAAGGAATTTCATTTGGAAGTACTATAGGTTGTATTATAGGTTCAGAACGTTGAGATGCTATGTGGCCTTGTTGTTTGCAATTGTAGCATACTATATTGTCTTGAGAAATGAATATCCTGTGGGAAGTGTTGTCGAAATTAAGTATGAATGAATCTGGAAGCTGTAAGTTGTGTGGGCTTACGAATACTTGTCTCCTGAAACTCAATATGTGAGTATATTCCGCTAGAGATGCACCGATTCTCAGGAATGTCATGGGTGAAACAGGGGCTAAACCAATTTTTTGTAATTCATTAATCAGTATATCATGAGGTATAGATGGGCACACATTTGAGAGAACGATTCTTTCTGCTGGTGATATTAGTTTTCTAGCACTGACTACCATTCTATTAACTTCTATTTGTCCATAGTCATTCATGAAAGTTTCTACTAGTTGTTTATTGGACAAATACATGCATATCCGGTTGTTTGATAACCAGGATGAGAAGATTATGTTTTTTGGCTCGATTATACTACCCAGAGGAATTAGGTAATCTTGAAGACGAGTGTTTTCTAATGCACTGAAGACGATTGCTTGTTCTTTTGAAGGGAGGATGGGGCTTGAAGCTGCTGATGAATAGGTTCGGGCAATATCTGATCTAGACTGAGAATGTGGAAGAGTTGAAACATTTTGGTTGGGGTTCATGATGAAGTGTCCGAAAAATAATACGGCCCTGTCACCTGATAAAACAGGTGTATGGGCCTGCGATAGTAATTATCCAGCTAATGAGACCGGTTTCTTATCAATAACAATATAAAATATGAAATTTAATTTTGAAGATACCAGCAAATGCACTTACTGTTGTAAAAGTATCCCTACACAAAATTCACAATTATTACTTTGTTATTACTTAGCAACTTTGGAAATAATCAGAGCCCACATTTAACACAGATTCTCTGTATTCGGTCAGGGCCGAACTCCCCATGGAATACATTGTAATAACACCTTTTTCTATTAATTGAGTTAGTTGCAATTAATAAAGTTAAAAAATGAAATTTATTGAATCGACCCTCGCTCTGTGGAATCTACTCGTATTAGTTTTTCGAATGAAACTAACTGTCTGTGGATAATTCCACAATAAATTGAAAAAATGGTAAAAATTCTAAAAAATTTGACAATTGTTTCGATATTGCTATTATCATGCATTTTTGGCTACATCTTGTGATGGACTTAATATATATGAATAGAAAAAAGAAGAAGATATGATATTACAAATATTAGATCTTAGTTATTATTAGCCTTGTACGGTATGATTCTAAAGACTAATACGGGACTGTAGATTCTAATTCAATTCGGAATAGAAAACTTCGTTCAAAACAGTCTTTGCTCTAATGAAATTCGTACCGTTGTCTGAATAAATTTCAGAAACCGCTCCACGTCTAGCTATGAACCGTTTAAATGATTGAAGAAAATTTGGTGTGGACAAATAGGTGACAAGTTCCAGATGCACAGCTTTGGTTGCCATATAAACAAATAAGCAAATATATGCTTTGGCAAGACGAATTCCGCGTTTTCGATATGGGATAAGCTATACAGGACTAGCGTAGTCGCAATCAGTGCGCAGGAAGGCCTTGGCCTGTTGTACTCTAACACTAGAGTGATTTTCCATTATGGGAATTTGAGGCTTTGGCCTCAATCTAAAACAAATATTACATTTCTGGAATAGAAATTGAACAAAACTGCGAGCTGAGAGAATCCAATGATGTAATTTAAGTACATATTGTTACGAAACAGCACACTGGTATAGTTCCTAAATCCGACTCTGTCTAAGCCGGGTATGAAAGTTAAAATTATGGCGGATACGCAGGTTTTTTTTATAACTGTTTACGACTGACTATCTTATATAAACATCGTTTTCGTGACCAGACAGGCGAGAACCAATTGTTTTTGTGTCTGTTTGCCGCAGTCCGGAATTTTCTAGTTGAAAAGGCTTTAATATAAATAAAGGACCGATCAGCGGATGAGGGGAGTTGATAAAGTGATCTCGTGAAATAAATAAACCGAAATATCGATCATTATAGTGTTTATATAAATAAATGATTAAGTTTGTGTGCATATAAATTAAATTTAAGTGACTAGTTGAGTATATATAAATTAAGTGTTAGTGATTAGTTAAGCGTTTAAATAAATTAGTAAGTAGCCATACCGCGTGTTTAAAATTTATCCCACCCGTTTACGTTTTAAATAAATTAGAAAAACATAACATTGGTGTCAGGTGTGGAGTAATATAAATAAATATCTACGTGGAAATGGCCAAGAGATTAAGGGATCTGAAAGTGGCGGAATTAAGGGAAGAATTGGAAGATCGTGAGTTGGAAACGTCCGGTAAGAAAAGTGAATTAGTAGAAAGACTTAAAGTGGCACTGGAAAATGACGGATTTGATCCAGAAACAGTTTTATTAAATGACGAGGCTTCCACCTTAATCTCGTCAATTTCTGCTAACATGGACGAGAAGATTTCTGCCATGGAAGAGAACATGAACAAGAAGATTTCTGCTATGAAGAACAACATTTCTGCTAATATTTCTGCTAACATGGACGAGAAGATTTCTGCCATGGAAGATAACATGGGCGAGAAGATTTCTACTATGAATAATGATATTTCGGCTAACATGGACGAGAAGATTTCTGCCATGGAAGAGAAGGTTTCTGCTATGAAGCACGACATTTCTGCTATTATTTCTGTTAACATGGACAAGAAGACTTCTGCCATGGAAAAGAACATGGACGAGAAGATTTCTACTTTGAAGAACGATATATCTGCCGATATCTTATTAATTAAAAACGACATTGCCGCTGACTTTGAAAATGAAATTGAATATTGAATATGAAGCAGCCACGTTGGCTTCGGGATTCAACAAAAGTAGGACCATGCAGGAAAAAGGTGACGATGACAGACTTGACCAGATCGTCAACCTGTTGAAAGGTATGGTAGACGTGAAGCCGAAGAAGGTCAGGTGCTGTAATTGTGGTGAGCTAGAGCATGCACGCAGTTCGTGTAAGCTTCCTACGATTCCTGCAAACCAAGGACCATGCAGGAAGGAGATGACGATGACAAACTTGACCAGATCGTCAACTTGTTGAAAGGTATAGCAGACAAGAAGCCAAAGAAAACCAAATGCCGGGAGTGTGGCGAGCTACAGCACGTACGCAGTCCGTCTAAGCGCCCCAAGACTCCTGTAACCCAAGAACTCCAGACACAAGGGGAATCAGACAGGGGTGAACATCCAGCTGATGTGAATAACCGAAAAGCCAACTCTTTGCCTAGACGGTCATGCCCTGTAGACTATTCACAATGCACAAGTCGAAATCTAAGGAAGTTGCGGTTCCAAGAATTACAGTAATCAACGAGGAATGGTCACCCACCAGGATCAGAGAAGATCAGGAGAATGATTCTGACCTGAAGATGATCCGGCAATGGAAGGAAGAAAATCGGCGACCTACCTGGCAAGAAGTATCAAAATTTTCACCGAAACTCAAGGCGTATTGGGCTCAGTGGGACTCCCTTGTCCTGGAAGAAGGGCTGTTGAAAAGAGTCCTTGAAAACGATGATAGTTCTGAGATGAGAAGACAGCTAGTTATCCCGACAACAAGAGTAGCTGAGGTGCTGAAGAAGTTACACGACAGTCCATCGGGAGGTCATCTGGGACTGAAGAAAACCCTTCAGCGAGTCCGTGAAAGGTTTTATTGGATTAACAGCTCTGACGATGTGAAGGACTGGTGTAAGAAATGTACGACTTGTGCTACGAGTAATGGACCACATCGCAAGAGAAAGGCACCTATGAAACAGTAAAATTTTGGAAGACCTTTCGAAAGGATTGCTTTAGATATCGCTGGACCATTTCCGACGACAGAAAATGTTAGCAAGTACATACTGGTCGTAATGGATTATTTCACAAAGTGGGTGAAAGTGTACGCTATCCCGAACCAAGAGGCCACAACTGTAGCATATATATTGGTGAAATAATTTATCAGCCGATATGGAGTGCCCTTGGAAGTCCACAGCGACCAGCGAAGAAATTTCGAAAGTCATCTATTCCAGGAGATATGCGAGAAGCTGGGAATGAAGAAGACCAGGACAACAGCATTACATCCACAGTCATATTGAATGGTCGAGAGAATGAACAGTACTATAGGAAAATATCTGTTCAAAGTAGTATCCAGCCATCAGAGAGATTGGGACCAGTATCTTTCCCTATTCGCATTGGCTTATCGATCTGCCGTCAATGAGTCCTCGGGTGAAACACCGGCGAAAATCCTGTTTGGACGTGAAATGAGGCTTCCTTGTGACCTGGAATTTGGCTGTCGGCCTGGAGAAGATCTAGCAGGCGAAGACTACGCGATCCAATTGAGAAGAAGGCTGGACGATATTTATGAATTAGTTCGAATACATCTTCAAGTTGCCAGCGACAGAATGAAAAGTCGGTACGACACGAAGGCCACAGAAGGCTGTTTTAAAGAAGGGAACAAAGTATGGTTACACAACCCGACGAGAAGAAAAGGATTTTCTCCAAAATTACAAAAATCGTGGGAAGGTCCATACATAATCAAGAAAAGGATCAATGATGTTATATATCGCATAAGCGAGATCCCCAACGGAAAACCAAAAGTAGTTCACCAAAACCGACTAGCGCCATTTGAGGGAGACCTTCGAGGAATTTATGGGCACGTATGGAGGTACCGGGAAAGCTAGATATGAAATCACTTCGGAACAACAACAAGATTTGTTCACTCTCCCGGAAGATTATTCACTGGCATTCAACATCCCCGCCTGTATCAAGAACGCACGAGGGTTGGCAACCGTCTTTCGAAAGGAATTCGGGCAATTAGAGAAACTTGAAGACCAGATTCCAGCTCCTGGCAAGACACTGAAATTGAAACATAATTCGCGGTACGTCTTCTATGTGGTAACTTAAAATGAATTTCAAGATCGATCTACCTACCGCGATGTGTGGGAAGCACTTCGAAACCTACGAGACCATGTGTTGGAATCCAGCGTGAAGAAACTGGCTATGCATAAGATAGCGAGTAACCAGTTGGATTGGCGAATCATCAGGAACATGGTAGAGGTTATCTGTAGAGATACCGGTGTCCAGATATTAATTTGCAGCTACAACCCCCGTTATCAGTATCCGATGAAGACGGTGCCCTGGTATTTCCATGAGATCGGAAAGTGTAGAAATGAGGCCATTTGCCGATTCAAACATCCAGTCTCGGTTCAAGGTGGAACTTCCATTTAAGGAGGGGGTAATGTTACGAAACAGCACACTGGTATAGTTCCTAAATCCGACTCTGTCTAAGCCATGTATGAAAGTTAAAATTATGGCGGATACGCAGGTTTTTTTTATAACTGTTAACGACTAACTATCTTATCTAAACATTGGTTTTGTAACCAGACAGGCCAGAACCAATTGTTTTTGTGTGTGTAAATTCGCGGTCCGGAATTTTCTAGTAAAAAAAGCTTTAATATACATAAAGGACCGATCAGCGGATGAGGGGAGTTGATAAAGTGATCTCCTGAAGTAAATAAACCGAAATATTGATCAGTATAGTGTTTATATAAATTAAATTTAAGTTACTAGTTGAGTATATATAAATTAAGTGTTAGTGATTAGTTAAGCGTTTAAATAAATTAGTAAGTGGCCATACCGTGTGTTTAAAATTTATCCCACCCGTTTACATTTTAAATAAATTAGAAAAACATTACAATATGAACCAACTGCCAATTGGAGAGATGATATAAATTGTGTGGGACGTAAATAATAGACGATGGAATGAGCTATTGAATCTCTAACAATATAACTTTCACTGTATTGTTCAGTATTATCCTTGCATAGTAGTTTTCCTAGGAGCGAAGTTAATAATGGCGGAATTGATGATACAACATCATCAAGAAAATTGGACGCAGGAGGGTACAATGTATTACGATAATCCAGTTCAATAATTTCATTACGGAATATCTTAACAGCGAAATTCAAAATTATTTGATTGTATAAATCATCCTTTTCATCGCCATCACCCGTGAACCAATCGCTACAAATTTTAGAAATGTCGAATGTTTCATAGTAGATGATGAGGTATAAAGATATCATCTTTATATTTTTCATTTCCCATTATATCTTTTAGTTCCCGCAAACTAAATTGATACTGATAGCTTTCTTCAATGTGTTTAAAAATTTTATCAAAAATCCTAGCTGTATGTTCTTTAAGGGTAGAGATTTTTGGTTCTTTTACGGGCTTATTCAATTTCAAAAAACATTTATGATGATAACTTGCTTTACAGTCAACTAGGTTGATGTCCTTAATGCGATTAATCAAGTTAGTGCTAAACTCATCATTTTGACTCCTAGCAATATCCGGTATCCGATCTTGTGTGTACTTATTATCTATCAAATGAACCCTCTTATGTATCATAAATACCATTTTTATAGATAATGAATTGTTCTCCATTTTCTATCCATGCAAAAATCCTCTAAATGCTATATTTTAGTAGATATTGGTAAGGTATCGAGTTTTGGAACTTAGGGTCACTTTTCTCCCCTCGTCGCGTAACACTTTTCTAAGAACTTTCTTTCTATTGAAGTACTAGGTACTAGTCCATACCTACTCGTTTACTCCAAAATTACAGTAGTGGGGGATTTTCTCCACGTTTGCCTACATTCTGACCATCATTTATTGGACTAAGTAGAATGATTGGAATTTATAGCAGTAATTGAGTATAATACAAATATTGTGTCAGAAAGAAGTAAATTCGTCAGAATAAATATTCTCACTCTAAAATTGATTTCTGAATTATTACATTCAATAATTTTAAAAAATTAATTGAAACTCGTGTGCCATTATCAGAAGTAACTGTCATTTCAGATAATATCAATCTTAATAAATAATATATTGTTTATTCGGGAAAAAACCTTTCAAGAAACTTAAAGTATTGGAATTTGTCAATACTTAAAGTAACTATATTATGTAGTTAGTTTAAAAAATACATTAAGCTCTTAAAATATAAATAGTAACGACGGTTATACAATATGCTTATAACACACTACCTTAGGGTAACCACGACTTCACTTCCTAGGACATAGTTGAATATTATCTGCATTAAATTATCAAATCATAAAGTATTTTTTCATTTTGGTTTATTCCCAATTTTAAAATTCCTCCATATATTTGCTTTTCCATTTTGCCCAGAAAATAAAAACAGAATTTTATAATGAATATTCTTATCCCTAAGAATTTCATTAAAGGCCGACTAAAATCCTGAAATAAATTGAGTCTGCTGAGTAAGAAATTTGGAAGCATGAAATTATTAACTTCATTACTCGGTTATTATAGATGTAACATAGTCTAATCGATATTATTACAAAAAAACAGGTTTAATATTATGAAGTTCAATCTTTTAGTATAGATATTATCAGATTTCATAATTTCTCTGCGTAAATTTAATTGAATTTTCCAAGAGATGAATTTAATCATTACTACAATAATCAGTCTCAAATGCCAGGTTTGATAAGTATGCAGAACAGAATCTCGCTAATCAGATATTAAACCAGTAGCATTATCTAAAGCTAGAAAATGCCAAAGGCCAAAAATTGGATTGATTCAATGACTGGAATAATATAATAACTCACGTTAACAAACGGAAAATTGTTTTTTGAAAAACATTAATTTTCGATCGTGAGACGTACAATATTTTTTTAAGACCGATCCTTTGATGTAAGCTCAATTATTTATTTCATTTTATATAATTAAAGAAAATATGTGTTCGTTGAAAATAAAGCACCCGAGTTGTTTCGTAAATAAGTTTTAATAATTGTAATCTTAACAAAATGTTACACGGGTTTTTAAAATTAAATTGTCAAGTTGAAGTTTTTATATATGTCCGTTTACATTTATTTTTTAATGTCACTTAATATTTTTGACATCCTCCCGCGGCGGAGAATCTTTCACTTCTAACGGAAAATGAAGTTGCACTGGTCTAAGAAGTGTAGACCTGTCACTCAATCGCACTTCATACGCCCGCACTCGTCCATCGCGCCCCACAAACACATCAATGACTTAACCATCTTCCACTATAGCCTGGGCGTATGCTCTTGAAGCAATAGTACGATGTCACCTATTCCCAAACTCCTAGAATTAGGACGATGATTAGTGGTGAAATGTTCGCAGCTGCTGAATATTCAATTTTTTCCAAAACTTGGAAACGAATTGTTGCATTGTTTAAGTATATTATTTCGGTTGATATCAGACAATTTCAGATTTAGGGAAAAACCAACATTTTTTGCACCCACTAGGAAATGTGCTGGGGATAAAATCAATAAATTGATGTCGTCGTCATCAATATACGTTGATGGTCTTGAATTGACCGTTGATTCTACTTCTGTTAGAATTGTCTGGAGTATATCACTATTTATAAGAGCCTTACCAAGAGTAATTTTGAGAGCATCCTTTACTGTTTTTACCAGGCGCTCTCAAAATCCTTCCCACCAAGCTGCTCCTTAAATTATAAAATGCCATTTTATTGGATATTTTAGAGCAAATTCTTGATTTTCGCCGTGCTCGAGTATCTTAAAAAATATTTGAACTTCCTGAGCGGTTCTACGGAACGTTTTGCTGTTATCCGAATATATAATCTCGCTGAGCTATAAACTTTCTCAACTCTCGAACACAACATTCGGTCGTTAAGTTAGAAACTAACTCCAAATCAATTGCTCTCACAACAGCGCAAGTGATTAGCATAATATATGTTTTTATTCGCTGGTCTGCTCCATAGACATACAGCGGCCCCGCAAAATCTATTCCAATTACTTGAAATGGATTTGAAGCGGTCAGCCTACTCTTAGGTAATGGCGCAAAAGGTTCTGCTTCTGATTCACCTTCAAGTCGTTTGCATTTTAAGCATTTTCCCAATATAGATCTTACCTTCTAACTTCCTCGAATTGTCCAATACTTTCCTCTAGTTTTAGCTAATGTTGCGTTTACGCATCTGTGCATGACTTCTTCATGACTTTTCCATATTATTTTTTCCGTTAATTCAGAGTATTTCGGTAGTATTATTGGATAAATACTTTCATATACTAATGAGGATTCTTCTATCATGCTTCCAAATCTTATTATACCAAAGGCGTCCAAAAATGGATTTAAAAGTGAAATAGAGGATCTATAGCTAATCGGTCGTTTATTTTTTGAGCTTTAAATTTCTTCTGAAAATTTTTCACGTTGCGTATATTTTAGGCAATATTTTCCAGGTTCGTTTAACTCATCGACCGATAGGTTTCCTAAATTTTTCTCTGCAGGCTTACGAATATTATTAATTAATCGTTTAACATAAGCCATTATACGAATAATTTTCTTCAATTTGCTATAATTGTTCAATGGAAATATTGTTTTACCGGTTGGTTCTGGTAGCTTGACGTTAGTTATAAACAGATTGGTGACCTCTAACGATGGTTTGTCACAGCTTTCATCTGCTGGCCAATTTGTTGAGTCTTCTTTAATCCAGAAGGGCCCGTGTTGCCTCAAACTAGATTCAACCAAAAACATTGCCGAGAGTCCCCTCGTTAGCAAATCCGAAGGATTTTCTTTTCCACGGCAGTGTCTCCAAACAACCTTGTTTAGCATTTGTATTTCTTCCACTCGGTTGCGCACGTACGGTTTCCATTTCTGTTATTTGCACGGATCCAACACAAGGCTATTTTAGAATCCGACTTCAAAATAACTCTTGCTGCAGTAAGCTCTAACTTGGGTAAGGTTAATCCTCTGTTACCCTTTTGGTTAAGAGGCGCTACACGATTTTTCGAAAATAGGAAATTTATTTCGTCTAGACATTTCTTGTATGCCACTGTACCGTAAGCTTGGATACTAGCATCAGCAAACACGTGAAGTTCGATTTCGTTGGATTTGTTTGAAGTGGTACTTCTGGGGATTTGTAGTTCATCCATAGTAGGTAGTTACGAACACCATATAAACCAGCTTGTCAGATACTTTTCGAGTAAAATAGTGTCCCAATATAATTTTTGTTTCCAAATATATTGCAACAACATTTTAATTCAAATTGTAAATGGGACTAATATAACTAATGGGTCATAAACCCTTCCAATATTTTGAAGTATTGTTCGTTTTGATGTTACCGCTTCATTGTTATTGGCTACGGATTTTAAGTCAACTGCAAGTTTATCTGTAGCTGTGTGCCATTAAATACCCAATACCTTTTTGTTTCTTTCTTTTTGGGATTTTTTATGACCGTTTTCATAACTTCTTTATTCGTTAGGGAACCATTTTCTTAAATTCATGTTAGCCCCTTGAAGAATATTAATGGATTGCTCATAAATTTCGCTGGCTTCTTCAAAGGAACTAGCAGTAGTTATCAGGTCATCTACATAAACTAATTCTTATAGAATATTGGAGGTATTCGTAAGCTTTCCTGGCTGTGATAAAAAGTGTTTGCGCAGAGTAGCTGACAGCAAAAATGGGTTCGATGTAACACCAAACGTTACACGTTTCATGCGATATGTAGCGAGTTGCGACGAATGTTTGTTATTATTTTCGTTAAGTGGATTTTCGAACCATAAAAAGCAATGGGAATCGCGATCCTTTTCTACAAATGATATTTGCAAAAAGGCATTTTCGATGTCGGCGATTAAACCTATAGATACTATTCGAAAATTTACCAATATCTTTAACAAATCAGGCACCAAGTTGTCACCGGAGTATAATAGTTCATTTAGCGAATCAAATCCTGGCGCATGCGCAGATGCATCAAATACTACCCGCAACTTTGTGGTTTCCTTGTCCTCGCGATAAACCAGACGATGCGGCATGTAATAAATGCGGGTTTGTTCGATTTTAGTAGGCGAAATTATTTCTGCACATCCGTTTATTAAACGGTTTTATTTAGCTCACCCCGTTTGTTTTATTATTTATTCTTGGGTCAAATTTAGTAATTCAAATTTCACCCTCTTCCTGTCAACTGATTAATCTGAAATTTTGTATACACTTTGGATTTTGGTGATAATACAACTATGTTTATTCATTATCATTATAAATTCAAGATGGCCGCCGCTACAAAATGGCGGATAATTTATGTTTTATTAATCCCATCAATATGGGTATCAAATGAAAGGGCTCAACAAGCAGAATACAATATACTATAAAAAATTGAAATCCAAGATGGCGGCCGCTACAAAATGGCGGATAACGTAGGTTTTATCAATCCCATCAATATGGGTATCAAATGAAAGTGCTCAACCAGTAGAAAACAATATACTATATAAAATAAAAATCCAAGATAACGGCCTCTACAAAATGGCGGATAACGTAGGTTTTATCAATCCCATCAACATGGGTATCAAATGAAAGGTCTCAACAAGTAGAATACAATTTACTATGCAAAATTAAAATCTAAGATGGCCGCCGCTACCAAAGAGTTGGACTGCAATAAACTAACGGGCAAGAAACCTTGCAATAATGAAGCACTAAATGAATTAAACAGAATGCGAAATGAAAACTAAAAACCAAAAAATAAAAATAGGTAAAAAAACTTTTTAAGTTAAACGGTTTTATGTTAAACATGTTGCAATGTTTAAGATAAATGTACTAAAAACCAAAAAATAATAAAATAGATACAGTCGTGGGAATTATAAACATATGCATAGACTAGACTAAAATAAATCCGTGGGGCACGTCAATTGTCTACAAATTATCGACTTAATGTGCGATAGAAGAATCGTTTAATTCGTCGTTAGGCAGTTGGCCCGCAGACGGTGAGGAAATAACTTACTATTTTCTTGCTCATGGAAATTCCAATAGTTATACACTCCATGTAAATAAAAGAGATGTTTCAACTAGTTTATCGTTGGACATTCACACTGCTGGCTGGCGAGGAATCGTTTCACTGCTCGTAGTTTGTCTTTAATCGACAAAACATATGATAAAAGTACTACTCGCTCACCACTATGAAACCTTAAAACTCGCTTATAATCGAGCTTGCTAGCTTGTTTCCACATTCTAGCCCTACTTATCACACGTCCATCGTTGTCGGTTGAACAACTGCCTAATTATAGTGTAACATTACAAAACAAAAATTTTAATCAACGATTGTGGACAATTGACGTGCCCCACGGTTTTATTTTAGTCTAGTCTATGCATATGTTTTCAATTCCCACGACTGTATCTATTTTATTATTTTTTGGTTTTTAGTACATTTATCTTAAACATTGCAATGTATGTTTAACATAAAACCGTTTAACTTAAAAAGTTTTTTTACCTATTTTTATTAAGTATTCACGCACAGCAATGTCATACTCAGCTAGCTTACCGGTTCGGCGCAACTTAGACACTGAACTATTCACACGTGCTATACTACCAATATTATTAGAGTCTATACAACAGTTTGTTTTCCACGGCAGCGAAACTTCATATCGTCGGTTTACAAAATGATTTTTTTCCTTTAATGAAAGCTTCCGTATAATTATTTTTTAAATGTCCGTTTTCACTTATACCTAATGTCTCTAATGTCCAAAATTTCTTAATATCTACATTCTCCTGTTCAAGGTCGTACAAAATCGAATCATTAAAGTCATTTGCGGTATCATTACTTATTAAACATTTGGCGGTCTTTAAATAAATGTTATTATTTGTCCCGTTAGCTATTATTGCAGTAGAGTTATCACGATTTGTCACATGATTAGGGGTGCTGTCAACAATGCTATTATTTTCATTTTCGGTGAGAATAGCTATCATTTCCGTTTCAACTATTGTTACTGGCAAATTATGGATCGCACATTGAGATCGCGTGTCGACGTTTGCACTTTGCACATAATAGGCACGATTTGCAAAATTTTGAAGAATGCCTAGGTCTGGTACAGCGAAAACAACCACTGTTTTCTTTTAAAATGTCCTCTTTTTGCAAAATATTTATAGACGTTTTGCAATCTGTTGTTTTGTGTGTTTTTGATTTACAAAACAAGCAGTTTTCATTAGTTGCAGTTAATAAACTCGCGGCCGTAAATTGATCGTTTTCTGATGCACTATTATTTTGAGTTAAAAATGTTCGTTTGCTATTATTGTCTTTGCAATTTTTATTGTCCGTTACCCTTTCACATTTAGCTTGTTCGATTGAGTCCAATTTTATTTTAATAAATTGCAATAAACTGCTAATTTGCTTATTATAATCTACGGTATTGTCTGATTTTTCCGTTTCACTTGTAATTTTTTGTTTGTTGAACAAAACGCGCAAATTATACGGTAGAGCCTTAAAAATAATAGATTTAACCATTAGTCCGTATTTTTCAGGTAACAAACCTAGTGGTGATAGTGAACGGGTAATCGTTGACGCGGTATTATGCAGTTTACGAATCGCGGATATGTCTCTTTCACTTTTTACTGGAACTATTGTCAAAAGTTTTTGTATATATGTGTCCACTACACGTTCAGAATTAGCATATTCTCTTTTCAAAGTTCTATCGCTTCTTTGTACGATGACTGACTAAAAGTCAATCCGATAATAGTTAGGGGAAGGTGGGGTAATATACATACATATACATTTTTTACTGTAAAGTGCTCTAAATTTGGAAAAATGTTAATACAATGAGTTTATTTTATGAAAGCATACGTGTTATTTAACAAAAAAATCGGATACACGAAAAAAAGGTAAAATTGCTTCAGTTTCACTTCGCGATATTGCCCCATATGTCGGGAAATATCGCGCATCATGTGGGGTTATGTCGCGCAGTTTGATAAAGGATATATGGAAAGAAATTTTGAAAGAAAAGCGAAAAATAAGAAAAATAAATCTTGTTACACAAGCTGTACATCGGATATTCTCTTATCTAAACTCCAAACTAAAATAAACGACATTTAGATTCTTCTTTTTTATCGGCGCCTAGCCGAAGTCGACAATCATCGCATGTGTATCCTGCTGCAGACTCCCAACCAGAACATTCTGAATGAATCCATACTGCACATTCTACGCAACGGATCCAAAACTCCCTATTCTTTCCGATTTCACCATATATGACACATATTTCGTTGGCTACCGGAATAACAAATTCATTGTAGTCAGAGTTGTTGTCATCAGAAAGATCTTCTTTGAAGGATGCATCAGAATTATCATCCGACGTGCCTTCTTCATCGGATTTTATTCCCTTTTATAATCTTTTCTGTACTTTTACACCTGCACTCATTTTGTTTTGTTTTTCATTTTTCTGGTTTCGCTTAGCTTCTTTTTCCAGGAGAGTAGCCTTAATTGGTATGGAAGTCCAAATTTCGGATTGTTGCTTTGTTGATGTTTTTCTTTTGGTCACTGCCTTAACTACTTTCTCGGGAATCGGGACAAGATCCGACATTTTGACACCTGAATGTGATGGTAAATTTGCTTTTGATGTCGATGGTATGGATTCTTCAACAGTTGAAGACGTTGGTGTAGGTGGCTCCTGAGCATCTGCAGAGGTTGACGGTTTTGCTTTCAAAGCATCTACAAATATCGAGGAAATGTGTGGAGGAGCTGGAATAAAGTTTCTCTCACAATCTTCTGGGTCCAAGACAAGTTTTCGAAATTCCTCAGCTGCTGCAAAATCCTCTTCAGTGAACTTTTCTGGGTTAAAAGGAAATATCCCAGCAGCTTTGAATCCTGAGACTCCCTTTTCTATAGTGGCAACCTTCATGTATGCTTGATTGAATAAACGAGCCACGTCATAAACAGTGATCCTTTCGTGTGCAGTCGGAATCATATGAGAGTCATACACAGCAATCAGAGCTTTCTTTAGTGGCCCAGAAAACATTAGGTCAAGAGGCTGGAGGTGATTTGCTGTGTGGGGAGGAATTGTAAGGAGCACGATGTGATTCTCTCTGCAAAAATTAGAAATTTGCAACGAAATGTGACTTGCATGGTTGTCAGGGATAAGTAAAATCGGGTCAGCTTCCGTAGCTTTCACATAATTTTGAAAATGTTTTATCCACCTTAGAATTAAATCATCATTCGACCACCCATTGTCAGAACAGGAATTAATGCAACATATTGTACCGTCTTCAACTAATTGAGGAGACATCCGTTTTCTCTGATAAATTATCATTGGGGGAACGTATGTCCCTGCTGCACTGACAGCGCATAAGATGGTAATCGTTTGACCTCGTACAGCTGAAAGGGCAACGTCGACTTGTTTCTGTCCCCTTTTCGCATAAACTTTTCCAGACTTTTTCTGGACAGTGGTTATACCAGATTCGTCGACATTAAAGATTCGATTGCTCGGAAATTTGAACTTGGTCGATAGTTTTCCTAGGTTTTTAGAAAAAAGTCCTACAGCTTCAGAATTAAATGAGGAAATACGATTGAGACTTGTGTCTTCTGGTTGTCGAAGTCTCAGCTCGGGATTTCTCTTTATAAAGCACGACAACCAATATTTTCCTGCTAGCCCAGATTCCTTGTTGAACTTATGAGGTACATGATTAGCTTTTGCGAAGTCAAAAGCTCAGCTCCCGTGGAGTTAAGTCATAGAATGAATTTATCAACTTCATGACGTGATTTGCTAACTCCTTTTCTTGTGGTTTCATAAAAAGAGGTTTCCTCTCCAAGCGGTCATCTTCTGATCCACGTTTTAGATGGTGGCACAGTTGTTACGTTTTTTTTTCTTTTTTTCAAGAGCCATCGTAATTACAGTTAGAGTGTTGTGTAATATAATTATCTTCGAGTATGACCCTGTATTTGCTCGTTGTATTTTGGTTGCTATATTTGAAGCTGCCTATTACCTGGTACCTTGTTTTCGCCATATTGGAGTATGCTTAGATATAATAAATATTATTTTTATTTATGTGACCCTTATATTTGTTCTTTTGCAATAATAAGAATAAAAACGTTATTCGAAAATATTATGGCTATTGTCGCCTAGCGTCGTCTAGGGGACGAGTTTCAAAGTACGTATCTAGTATTGTCGTTAGGTTTTCTGTGATAATACATTTGGAATAGATTGAAGGAAACTGTATAGTTAGTTCGGTATTGGTACGTCGGAATTCTTTTGATCAGCTGATGTTTTAAAAGGACATGATACCTGATGGCCATAACGGACTGTGGTGTACAATTGTGGTACTGGAAATTCTGACTTTTATTTAGTCATCCTTAAGAGGGAATATTCTGTACCACATATTAGTGGAATCCAGGCCTGTTGGTTAGTAGAAATAGATATTTTGGTGTTCTACTGGATTTCTGGACCTTATGGGATTTTTAAATTTCACCCAGTCGCCATTTTCTTGTGTTGGAAATTTGCCTATTACCGGTAAGTTCTGTTATGCCGTTCTATTTTCTTTCTTTTCCTGGAGTTTCGTATTCAGGAGCTTTCAATGCGCTTGTTCTCAATAGGTTCCAATTAATAAGAATATTTACCAAGACGCTACTGAGACCCCTGTCATTTTTCCTTCTGGGTGGTTATTGGTTTATGCACCCCTTTTGATACAACGGGATCTGGCTATAACCCCGTACTAGCATAGGGGTTTTTTCCATCTGTTTTTTTTTGCCTGGTGTATTGGAACTCGCCTTGGTTTTTTTTGGTTATTCGTTGAAGTCTGCATATGGTTACTACTGGGAACACAATCTATGGATCTGGGTTTGGTTGTCCCAGCACGTATACAGGGTGATTGATGCTGCGAGGCTTTAACGGTGACAATTATTTAATTTAATATTTTGCGACTCACATTTCTTATTTAAATCGGATCAATGAAATTGGTTTAATAGCAATTAATTTTGAGCTTTTGTGCAAAATATATGATACTCATTTCCTTGGTACTTGTTGAAATGTTGAACAACCCGTAATTGTACAGGGTAAATCATTAATATCCGAAACATATTTGAATTTAGTTGGTCCTTCTTACTCATACTTTTGAATACAATAGTAATTGTTATTTCACATAATTATGAATAATTAGTACGATATTCAAATACTTAAAATATAGTCACATATTTAAGAATATTGTTGTTTTGGCCCATTGTAACGTTTGGAGTAGATTTCACCATACAGTGTTTGTTAATGGATAGCTATTGCGCTGCACTTAAACTATTTCTGACTATTCGCATTTTCCCTTGGTTACCTGCGCATGAGCTCAAGCCCGGGATACTAATAAGTTGATTTTAATTTTTTTTATGTATTTGAGATATATTCCCCTACCATTCATTTGCAAGATACAATAGCGTTCCTTATTTATTTAGGTATTAATTATTTTGTACTTATTCATAATAATTTCTGTGCTACATTCATTATTGGGTGCTATGGCTTACCACTGTGCTATTGAATAAATTTAATCTGTTTACACCTTCTTCACGTTGGTGTACTATTTGTTTATTTAAAAAAAAAGAACTAAATAGAATCGTTTCTTGAATATTCTGTTTTAATTCAGTACCATTCCTTTTGCGTTGGTAGGTCGCGTGATTGGTAGTTCTTTGAGATATTTGGGTATCGACTTGCCTGGCGCCCAATTAAGATCTTTCCGATGTTTATGAGGTCTTTAACGAACCTCCCCATCTTCACTGAGTAAACCGGCAAATATCCTGTGAGGTACAATTCAGATTCGGTATTTAGTTTACAAAAAAATATACGTCACAGAGTGTTGATTCGGGAATGCCGAAATTTCTTGCAGCCTCGCGTATTTTAGCACCTGAGCGTATAGCAGCCAGAGCATTATTGCGCTGTTCAATGGTCCAGATCTGTCGTTAAGTCTTTCTTTGATAGTTTCTGACCATATGAAACTAGGAAACGTGTTGAAGTCAATGATATGGGGCAATACAGCGCAGTGTGGGGTAATATCGCGTACTGCGCAATATTACCCCATATCGACCTTGGTTTGTTTTTCTAACCAAAATTCCGTTGTTAACGCATGAAAATAGAAAACAAACATAGGAATAGGTCCTCGAGATATGCTAGAAATTATTTGTATATAGGAAAGATCGATGACTGTATAAAGTACACTTACCTCGCTTATTCCTTAACCACTGAACGTTATAAGGAAAACACGTGTACGAACACTTCGATTTACTGCGGTCAACTGAATGCTCCCAGCGAGCCGACACATGTTCAACGTAGTGGCTAACGATAAGGAACAACGTACGTGTTGCCAGATTTAACTTTTCGCTCTACGTCTCTTCTATTTTGTGGTGCGCAATATTGCCTCACTGCGCGATATTACCCCCCTTTCAACTACCGCGGCTTTATCAGACAAATAAGACTTAAGATAAGCAAATTTTGCAGCGTCGTTTAAATAAACATTCTCGTGACGACCAACAGGAATTGTTCCCAAAATTCCGGCCAACCCTCAATATCTCCGTTAAATTTTACAAAATTTAGTTTTGGTAATCTTACAGACATGTTTTCCTGACTATTAGCGTTACCGTTAGATGACTGTTGCCCCAAGCTTCTCTGACCATTTTGTGACAGTAAAAATTTGTTTCAGCTTCAGACGTTGTTCCAATCTCGCAACTGTTGCAACAGCGAGATCATAGTATTCCACAATCATCGCGCACTCAGCTTCAGCATGTTCATCAATAAACATAGGATATAATCGTTCATTAACAATATATAAACTGTCCTTCTGTGCATTAATGCGAGCTATTAACGCGGACACGTCACTAGTATTTGCATTTTCGTTATTAATAATGTCGTTCGCGTTACTGACTAGCTTATTTAATGCTGCGCGTAACGTTTAACGAAGTACTATATCCATTATAATCGTTTTAGTTCGATATGATAAAAGATTAGTAAACAATAAAACTTCCCTGGTTTCAGCACTATAAAGAAAATATGAGTTCGTTGAAAATAAAGCACCCGAACTGTTTCGTAAATAAGTAATAATATCATTCTTGAAAAAATGTTACACGGGTTTTCAAAATTAAATTGTCAAGTTGAAGATTTTATATATGTCAGTTTACATTTATTTTTTAATGTTTTAATGTCACTTGATATTTTTGACAATAATAAAGTGATTAGTAAATACGAATAATGAATATTAAATACAACTGCATAATCTGAAAAAACTCCACATTTCTTAATACTTCTGTTAAATGTGTAGTTGTGTAGTTGTGAACGTTGAATACCTGAAGGGAAAATGTGTCTGAAATGCTGGGAATTGTTGACACTACCTTAAGTTGTTACATGTATAATATCTTACCTGCTTAGGTTATTAAAAAGAATAACAAAACGAGGAAAATTCTAAGTGAATAATATTAAAATAAAATTTAGTTACCATGGGTCTCACCCTTGTAGTAGTTCAACTCTCGAATTGCCTTATGGATAAAAAAATCTCGTTAGAAAAATCCTGGTCTCTCGAACTCACCTGAAAAATAAATAAAACTTTCAGATATTCAACTACTCATTTAATAATTATAAACAAATAAACTTGACATTCAATTAGTGTATTCTTGTTATTTGGTATAAAAATGGTCTTAATCTATATGGGTTATTAGCTTGCTGAGAAAGCTCCCACGGTCAACAGTGGTACTGGACTAAAGGAAAAGGAAATATTTTGTGTGACAGATATTTCCGTTTCCCTCTCTGAAAGCAACGATTGTGGAACAACGTGCTACGCTGTAAGCGGATTTATAAATAGGAATTCTGGTGCAATCAAGGAGAAAGCTGCTTGCTGCTTGGATATAGGTTTTAAAGCCAGCAACAGATCGTTGGATATAGTTCTCTGAAAACAGTTTGAACGAAACTTTTATTGGGAGCTAGATGTTAGGGCCCCATACCAACCGAGGTGAGTCGCCAGCTAATTATGACTAAATGAATAAAAGTCGTTGAAAGACTTATTACAATCACCTTTTTCTTTTCAGGCCTTTTCTCATTAGTTTCACTTTTTCTTGGTTCTCGTTAATTTCTGTCCTCCCAAATTCACGACTACTTTTCTCTGTGTGAGTTCTACGAGAAACCTTTTTGAAACTGGGCATATTCTAGATGATATTTCCCTGACGAAGGATCCCAGGGCATAGCAGATGAGTTTAATTGATCTCTTCACATTTTTGGACAGTGTAAGGTCTCTCAATGGGCCTTTCATCAATTTCTGGAATGTTTCCAACTTGACGAATAAGTGCTCTTTATTGTCTAGGGATATTTAGCATTTGAGCCCGTCGGACCATGTGATTGTGTATTAGTTCTCTTCCTAAGCTTATAAGATATTTTTGTCGTGTTAGCTGAGAATCTGGATTAGCAGTATTATAAAGAATAGTTCCATTCACACAAGCAATAGCCATGATCCGGAACCAGATAGATTGTGGCCACCTCCTAGTTCGCCTTCCTACTTTATAACTGGCACAAATTTGATCTAATGAGTCTACGCCGACTTTAGTTAAGTTGTAAAAGTCTATCATATCTGGTAGTTTTTTCTCCGTATCTACCACCTTATCGTTATGATGAAAATTGGAAATTAGACAAACAGATTAATTCTTTTTCGGTACATATGAAAGTATAGTCATATTTTTAGTAAATCCAAACAGAGAAGAATAAACTTGACGTTCTTTGTTTGGCAAGAATTACTTTGGCAAACCTCTCTGATGGTACCAACATATGTAAGTTTAGAATTCTGTAGCTCTACCGAAGAAAACCAATTATCTCCGGTAATATTGCGGTTGGATCCCACTATTGGCTGAACAAGAGATAGGACATTTAACGTGGGTATGGATAGTTTTTCCGGATCATGCATGTTATCTTGTTTCTCATTAGAAGCAAATGAATTTATTAAATAATGTATGCGGACATCGCAAAGGCACATTATTTTAATTCCATACTTTTCGGGGTTGCTCTTTATATACATTCTTAACCTATATTTACTGTGAAATCCAACCAGCATTTTGTCAACTGTTACACATTCGGCACATGAATAATTGGTCTTGCAGTTATTCATAAAACGATTGAAAATTTCAGAAATCGCAGCAAGCCTGTCTCCTTCTGCAATTCGATGATCTCTGCTGTTTGGGTCATCAAACCTATAAGCTGTTAGTGAAAAACTAAACCTTTTTGCAGTCATTATACAGCGAAATATATCACGCCTGTGCCATCACATGCAAACAGAGAATTGATATCTTCATTATTTGATTTGCACACACCTGCCAAATCAGAAAAACCAATATTTCAGTTCTGTCAACGTGTTTCAAGAAACTGCACTCTAAAGCGTTGTGAACGTAATTTTCTTGCAAGCTTGTTATTTTTTCATTTGTCCTCATCAATTAATAGCATAAAGGTTTCAATAGGCGTCGTTAGCTTGTGTACTCGCGCTGGTCCAGAAAGACCTAATAGATGTGTTACTATATTTGACTCTCGAGTGCGACTTGAGGCAGGAGCTTGTTTTGACCATTTTTTTCTATTTTTCCATAATAATAGTTGCTTACCACTTCATTCAGATCAATTTCATCTCCGCTACTTATTTCTGATTCCCGGCTTTTATAATTTCTATCACTGTCACTTTAGTCTTTCTCTGAATCAGTTTCGTGATCACTAATAATAGTTTCGGCGTCAGAAATATCGCCATCATCATCCCATAACGTATCAGATACATCTTCCAGCTCCTCCTATGTCAAGGGTCTTTCTCTGTCTCTTAAATCAACCATTATACTTCAAAATAAAAAATTGGAAAAACTTACTGCGCTTACTGTATGGCGGGGTCAAATTCTACCCAAAGAACGCACAGAACCACTGTGATCGCCAGTACGAGTTTAACTGATACATCAGCGTCATGCGCGAGTGGTCTCTGAAGAATACACAATAGGCGAGGTTGCCAAGTGCTTTCGTTCTTATTGAAATTCGAAATATATTTGTGTTGGGGTCATAATTGACCCTGCCATACCAATTAAGGGTTAATATTTGTAATATCATAGTTCTCCTTTTTTCTATTAATATATATTAAGTCAATCACAAGGTTGGTCACTTCTTGGTCTAGCCAAAAATCAGGTAGGCATCAAATGAAATGTAAATTCTGTCATTCTGACAATGATATTTAATATCGAAACAGTTGTCAATTATCTTAGAATTTTTAACATGTTTTCAATATATTGTGAAATTATCTAGAAACAGTAAATTTCATTTAAAACAGTAATATGAGTAGATTCCGCGTAGTAAGGGTCGAGACAGTTCATTTAATCAAGTGGACATTTTTGTTTTTTGTCGTACAGGGACCTAAAGCTTTTCATATCTAGCAACCCATTACTTTCCATGTTTTATTTATCTTTCAATTGCCTTATCAAAATCCAAAGTTGCACTTTCGTATAGAGGAGAATAACATTTTCATATGTGTATTATCTCATCCTCATTCTAATAAGTATGTTATTACTGTTGTAAAGTTGACGTGGCAATAACCATCAGATGTCGAGACACTAAATAAATGAAAAAAATCTAAGGTGAGGTATACGCTATGACTTCTGCCAGAAAAACATCGCCAAAGAAAAACAAGCAAGATATTATTGTATCAAATATCATCAAAAAACAAGTACGAATGTTTTACTTTGTACTGAGTTTTCTAAAAGACATTCACTTGAATATAGATGAATTCGATTGTTTTGATAACAATATTTCTCTTATTTTCGTGCTCTGTCTCGTTTATCTAAATATTTGGCTCCTATAACATATTTATATCTAAAACAACACATTAAGTGTTTTTTTTTTCAAAGTTCGATACATGTCAGGATGAAAAAGGTTCGTAAACTCAATAAAACAGTCACAAATTTATTGACATGGTAACAAATTTAAAAATAATGTCGCGACATGAAAGAATATTTCAGTTCAGTAGCTAGTATAATGCAAAATGTATTAATGTTATGTCTCAAATGGAGTGGTATAAAACTTTTCTTTTATGTGAGACATAATTTAGTAGAAACTAGAGTGCTTTCAACCAACAAATATTATTATTATTATTTTAGTTCCGTTATTTCGTTGTTCATGGAGGTGAATATCCAAGGTTTCCAGACCATAAATGATCGATAGTTGACTACCTCTTTTTTGACGAAAGTAGCATTATCGTATCTCTTTATGAATGAAATAAGTAACGTATGATACTCATAAATAATTTCCTGTTCATTTCAAATCATATTTATCTACTTTGCAACTCATGGCAATGATGTACGAATTGCTATGAGTATATTCGCCTCTCATTAATACGGCTGCTGCAAGGAAAAACACAATATGTGTAAAATACAGAATTAGCGGGAAATGGCGAAAGTGTATTTATTCTGTTGTATGTGACATTTATTGCTAACAAGAATATATATTTACATACCGGTTATTTTGTGTTAAATATAAAATGTAAATAAAAAGGTTAAATTTGGGAATTTGATTTTTTCGTGTTTTATAGCATATACTTTGTTTTTCAATGATGTTTTTTAGTAACTTTTAATAACGAATACACAGCAATGTGTATGCTCTGTTCTTGCTTGGTACATTATAATGATTTACGAAATTAAATTGCATGCTAATTTACTTATACATTATTAAAAAGTGGTAGTTTCAATTATAGTTCATTTTATATAACATATAAATTGATTTATAGCTCATCAACGTCCTCGGTTATACCATATTCCGAATCAAGGTCTTCAACAGTATCGTTTTCTCGTAAGGTGGTCCAAAATTCTCTCCTTGGTGCAGGAATTAAGGGCCCACGTACCTTGATTACATCATTCTTCTTAATTTTTGGAATTCCTCGATGTGTTGGGAGCAATTCGGTTCGTTTTGATGCATCAAATCTCTTTTGTAAAAAATCGAGTGTCACAAAATCGGCGTCAAAATCAGTCCTGTATTTCATGGAACAACATCCCTCCTCAAATTTAATTTCTACGATAGAGTTGAGTTTAACCATATTTAGTGGATCACTTGGTTTATTTCGCGGTGCAGTTCTTTTTTCTTCTTCCATTCATAAAAGTTATTGAGCTCTACGACAGTTACATTTTTTATGGACGTACCAACTACAATTTCTATATCTCTGGAGTTATATACGTCTCTGACCTATGCTAGATGTTTTTCAATCTAGCCATGAATACCATCTGCACTCATGCACTCATATGACTGTGACCTTCAGTTAAATATCTTAAAGTGATCCTATCAGGACCTCCTTCTTCATTTACAAGGATTACAAATGCCGTACACATGATCCAGTTTTTTTTGGACCGTGAAGTTATCGGCCCAAAATACAAAGTCGGTGGTATCTCGTTCTGTTTCTATTATTGCCACAACGGAATCTACAATGTTATGTGCATTTCGACCGGCGATACCTTCGCGCTATATCACACAATAATTTTTGTTGATTGGATTCTTATGTAGTGCTGCGAAAGTCTCGTTAAATACAACAAATCTACTTATAAAATAACTGTCTTTAATTGAAGGCATATTTGGAAATATTAATACTTTTTTGCGTCTGTGTATTTGTTGGTAGCTTTAGTTTCATGCAGAGTCAATTTTTCCTCTATATTCTTTACTGCTGTGTCGTTATTTATTACTGCCTCGGCTTCTTTGACCTGCATTTCCAAGGCGAGGCATTCGTCACAAGTCTCTGAAATAGGCATACACCGAAATATATGCATATCTTTTACATTCTTTCTGTAAGTTTCTTTTTGACATACACTAGGATATTTTGAATTAAAATCTTGGAACATCGATTGTACAGTAAGTTTTCGTGGTAGAGACCTTATCTTAGGAGCATTATGTCTTCTATAATGGGCTACAGTTGGGTGGAAGCTATCGATATGTTCTTTTATTAGTTCACCATTACCAGTGCAGCACATCCCTCCTGTTTTTTCATGGCATGGCATAATTCCGTCAAGACAGAATCGTTTGTATAGTCCAAGGTATTAAGGGACAAACCGGTAAACTGAAATTATTTTGTGGCAGAAAATATAGACGACTACATGTTCTCTTATAGGTATCGTTCTTAGCTTGGACTGTCGTTCTTCTTTTAATATATGTCAGATGCACGTTTTTTGTCAACCATTTTCGCCTATTTGTATAATTAAGAGATCAATAAGTATCCCATATTACATTGCGTTCTTCTTGTATAAATTTCTGCAGGCTTTTTCGGCATCTGCCTTGGCAACATGGCCTTATCGGGTGCTTTTTCTTCTCCCTATTTGCTTTTTTCCATTGCTTAATACATGTCTCTTCACAGCCACTTTACGTCTTCTATTTTTACCTCCTCCGCTTACTTGGACTATTTCATTACTAGCAGTATTTACAGTGCCGTTTATAGTCGTGTCTTTTAATATATTTACCGTAGTAGTAACTTCTCGGATATCTTCTAATGTGTCATCATCTTCAGTAATAAGTCGCTGTGTAGTTATTGGTACTATTATACTATCAGTGTTTTCAGGCATTTCGTAAGGCATCTCTTGATATTCAATTGGAGTAGTATGCAGATTTTCCTGATCACTATTATGGCTAGTGTTAACCTCCATTTGAAAATCGGGATCTGCAACACTGTCGTCGTTAGATATTGAAGTGTTGGTGCTACAATTACTAACTGCATCCGAAGTATGTTCCTCTTTGCTAGAGGGCCTGGAAAAATTATCCACCGTTACCTTCAAACAGTCAAATAGTTCTAAAACATTAATTTTTTGCTTTTTTTAGTAGTTCGACTATTTATAATCTAATCGGTAATGTACATAAATTTGGGAAATCTCGCAACATTATTGAGGCCTCTGAATTGACATAACCTCAACGCGGCTCTAGATTCACGTCTTGAAACTTAAAACTATTATCAGTTACTTCCCAATAAACACACCTACGTAAAAAAACGTTTTTAAAACGTTTTAATGTTATTTCAACGTTACTCGTTGAATTTTCAACGTTGACAAATTGGTTGAATTCGAAACGTTATATTCCAAACGTTTTTGAAATTTGAACACAACGACTTAACTTAACCCACGTGTGATTTCGAAAACGGTTTTTATGGACGTTATTTTAACGTATTTTTTAACATTATTTATACCATTTCGCGAGTTATAGACGGTTATACAGAAATGTTTTTAACACGTTGTATATACAACGTTATTTTAAATTTGAAAACAACGACTCAATTGAACTCAAATGTATTTACAAAAATGCTTTTGATGTCCGTTATTTTAACGTAGTATTTTCAACATTATTTATACTATTTCGCGTGATAAAGACGGTTATACCGTAATGTTTTTAACATGTTATATATACAACGCTTTTTTAAATCTGAAAACAACGACTTAATTGACTCATATGGATTCACAAAAACGCTTTCTAATCCCGTTATTTCAACAATATATTTTCCACATTATTTATACTATTTTCCGTGATATACAATGTCATCCAGTAAATGTTTATAATATGTTGTTTTCACAGTGCTTTTTTAAATTTGAAAACAACACCTCGATTGAAATCATATGTATTTAGAAAAACGCTTTTTATGCCCGTTATTTCAACGTAGCATTTTTAACATTATTCATACTATTTAGCGGGATATAAATAGTTAAACAGCAATGTTTTTACCACGTTGTATATACAACGCTTTCTCAAATTTGAAAACAACGAATTAATTGAACTCATATGCATTTACAAAAACGCTTTTTATGCCCGTTACTTCAACGTAGTATTTTTAACATTATTCATACTATTTCCCGTGATATAAATAGTTATACAGCAATATTTTTACCACATTGTATACACAACGCTTATCCAAATTTGAAAACAACGAATTGATTGAACTCATATGCATTTACAAAAACGCATTTAATGCCCGTTATTTTAACGTAGTATTTTTAACAATATTTATACTATTTCGCGTGATATGAACGGTTATACAGTAATGTTTTTTAACATGTTGTATATACAACGTTTTTTTAAATTTGAAAACAACGACTTAATTGAACTCATATGCATTTACAAAAACGCTTTTTATGTTCGTTATTCGAACGTAGTATTCCTAACATTATTTATACTATTTTGCGTGATATAAACTTGGCTTACTCCTATCGTTTTTGACGTACCGCGCATGCGATGTAGCGAAATTGCCGGCATTCGTTCCTTATACAAGTCGACGTTAGTAGGTTTGCATCACAAATTTACAATAATTTATGTAACATAACTGTTAAACTTTGGTGAGAACGGTGTGTGGGTTATTAATGTTGTCGTTGTTGTAAAACTTCTATCTGTACAGGGTAAGTAACGTTTTAGTTTACTACAATCGTCTAAATCTACAAAGCATGGTTGATGCAAAATGGCGTAGTTGTATCGTACCATTTAAAATTGTTATTGTAGGGAATATGCAATATTACGCTTCGTTATATTTAACGCATTCTCTCGTTAGAATTGAACGACGCTTGGTGAATACGGGAATTAGTATATAATCAGTTTTATGTTACTTGTTGAATTTTTATTGTTGGCGCATTGATTGTATTTCAAACGTATTTATAACTTGAAACTATGGTATTTTTCTACGTTCATGCAAAAAACCAAACTTTATTGAATTCTATTTAGTGGAAAAACTAGTTCTTTATTGCTCTAGTGCATTATTAATTTTATTGCGTGTGTCATTCTAGTATAGCATTTTGTAATCATGTCAAATATTCAGTCCATTTTCTATGAGATTGTATTACGTTTTAAACAATAACATATTTTATATTATTTTTAATAATTTTACCTTTTTTTATGAAACTACTGTTCCTATATAATTCCACAGTATAATGAAAAAATGATTATACTGTACAATTATTTAGAAACAGTAGTTTCATTTAAAAAAGTAAAATGAGTAGATTCCACCAAGTGAGGGTCGAAACAGGAAATATCATTTTAAATCATATTCATTGGACACTACAATACGAAATTATTAAGAAATGGGTTTTATTGAAAATGTCATTACAAATTATGAACACAAATGAAAATAAATGCCTCCACCAGAGGTATGTGCTCACGACTATTCTACTATGATTTGAATAATGCAATTGCAGTTCTAGAAACGTCAGTCAAGAATTGATTCTAACAATTACATAGTTTAAAGTTTTATAATTAGTAATATAATTGAGAAAATAGATGATAGCTATGAAGGAGAATCCGTTACGACCCCTTCAAAAGTCATTAAACTTATTACCTAGTAAATCAAGAAAACAATATGAAATAAGTTATAATCGTTTGAAAGAGTGGTGTTTCGATAAAAAAGGTGTTAATTTCACAGAAAAATGTTCTTGCGTATTTTCCAAAAAGATCTAATGATATCAAATCCTCAACACTTTAGTCTGAGGACTCAATGGTGAGAGTTGTTCCTAAAGTTTAAGTTAAATCATAGTAGGTAGTTTCTACAGTTAGTGCCCTAGATAAAACATTTTTTTTTGTTTTGGCATGAACGTAGAAAAAATTTGTATGCAACACGTTGCGTGCAAAAAACACCCACTTTTTGCACTTGTTACATAAATAACTATTATCTGTAGTATATTTTAGTTATATTGTTTATGAATATGTAGAAATATTTCAACCCAATATTCCTAATTTCAAAAAACGTGATATCCCCCACTTCAGAATCAATGCCTGTAAAAAAATGTTGTTTATGAATATGTAGAAATATTCACAGTGCGTTATTTGTATTTTACTTAATACTATCATTTTAATAGTAAAAACAATTTTAGATGCAGCTAAAATCAATCATAATGGAGAGAGAACGACTACCTAATTGCAAAAACTGTGAAAGAATGGTTGGAATACGCTAAGTTCAGGGAGAATTCAAAAAAATTAAGACTCATATACTATGCGTATTAAAGGCTCCGTTAAAAATGGAAAGGTATAATTTTTTTGGTCTAAACTTAAAATTTTTTTTTTTCATTTTTCAAATATAATAAGAAATTGAACGAAATTCAACAGATACACAACAGAAATTTCATAATTCAATTATACCAAGTTAATTTTGTGACATCGAAAACAGTTTCACAAAATAACCATTTCCGCATCATTTTTGGCAATTTTTTATACAGTTGCGTGCACTGTTTAACGTATGGTTGACAGACTGACATTTATAGCTGACATTAGTTGAAAAAGTTTCTATAAATTTTGAAAAATTGGAATAAATTGAATAGAAACAATATATACTAACAATAAACAATATATAATTATAAATTCTGATGGAGTGCATGATAATTCGTTGTTTAGTTTCATATTATACATAAATTCCAAATCATGTATTAGTAACTTAATGAACATTCAAATTTAAAAATTCTGTCAACTTTTAATTACGAATTCTGTCAACTGTTACTTATATATGTGAAAGTTACCAACATAAATAAAGAAACACAAAAATCTCTAATTACAATTTTATTTTTATCAAAAACATTTTTGCACGTTCATTATAAAAAATAGTATGTAGAACTCTTATCACGACTTTTTGTCGTACTCAGCGCTTCGCGGCTCGTTGCGGAGACTGCACCCGTTCTACAAAACGAGTCCTTGTGACACTTGTTATACAAATAACTATTTTGATTTTGAATCTACCAAAGCCTGAAGGTTTTCCACGAATAATTGATAGTAAAATTGTAAAGTTGATTTATTACAAGTAGGAAATAGTTATTTGTAGAACAAGTGTCACAATGACTTACTATTATTAAAAATATTTGTTGTCTAGAGATGTGTTTTGTAGTTTTCTCCAACAATTAACACAATTTATATTTTTTCATCACAATTCAGTAAATTTGCCATTTTGATTGTAATTTTATAAATGCCTACTCACAATGAGATTCAGTGTCAAATATTTCATGTCAATGCATTGTAGATTACATTCATTTGTATCTGGACAGAATAATTTATATAGAATTATAGTAAATTATCACCAAATCTGAATTTTAATGCTACGTAATTGCATATTTGAATATAACGTCCATTTCAAAATATCTTTGCTCCATAACATTTTTCTGTATTGTGAAAAATAAAGGTACTTTACTCCTGAACAAAATTCATATTTTTTTGACAAACCTCATATACAGCTTGAAAAACTTGACATCTGATGGGTTGCATTAAGCTTTGGAGCATGCAGAACTTTTTATCAGGAATAACTTTTTTTCAATAAACCAATATTAAAAAAAATTCGATATGGTTCCAACTTAGGTAGACACACTGTATATATATATATATATACACGTTGTTTTGTAAAATATTAAAACTAGAAACCTTGTATATCTTATGTTATAGTTTTAAGAACTTTTTTTATTTTATTATGTTAATTCCAAGAATTTTCTTTTTTTATTGTATAATATTTTTGTGTGGATTTATCAAATAAAATAAATATAACGTTAACATACGATTTGTGTTTTTGTCATATATGCCCCCCTCTACTTTTAATTTTAAATGTGAATATAACGTTACGAGAATGATGGTTTAAACCGATTAAATGTAACGATTAAATCACGTTAAAAGTAAGTGATGAACAATATTATACAAAAACGTTTATAAATTGCATTATAGAAACGTTTCTATTACATTACAAAAACAATGGGTAACGTTTAAGTGACGTTAGTAAGGTGGGTGCTAAATTTCGTTTCAAAAGACCGTCTATAAGTAGCATAAGAACGTTCATATTACGTTACAAACGCAATGGGTACATCACATCAAATAAGTACCGTTTAAATTACGTTAAAAGTATGTGCTAAATATCATTATACAAAAATGTGTATAAACTGCATTATAAAAACATTTATATTACGTTATAAAAGTACTGGGTAAATCACATTGAAAAGGTAACGTTTAAGTGACGTTAGTAAGATGTGTGCTAAATTTCGTTTCAGAACACTGTTTGTAAGTTGCATTATATAAACGTTTATATTGCGTTCAAAAGCAACCGGTAAATCACATTAAAACGGTAACGTTTGAATGACGTTATGAAAATCACGTTGTATTTAACGTTGGAAAAATCGTTATATGTTACGTAGAAACAAGCGACATTACTCCGGTAATATAACCAGTTGCCTAAAAACCATTTATAAACGTCAGGTTACATGTTAAATATTTTACGTTTTTAAAACGTTTGTGTGTTTATTGGGTTACATTTGTGTATTGCAAATGTCCAGTACTCGTCGTATTCGTGTAATGGACATTGTTATTTACACAGAAACACTTTCATCGGTAACAAAATCACGCACGTGGTGAGGTAATTAATCACGATAAAGAAAGGGAGTATCAAACGGCTGTTGCTACGTCTGCGACTGGTTGTACAATAATATCAGCGGTTATAATTGTAATCCAACTTAAAACACAGCATATACTTATAACCACGCTAAATCCCAGTAACTGGTATATACTGTGTTTTCCTGTGGTATTTTTAAATAATTAATGTGGATACTGTGTTTCAAAGTGGTCAAACTATGATTACTAATACAGATAGACCATTCAAACGCAGTTTATAACATGCGTAAGGACCAAGTATATGGTAACATGTAGAAAATTGAGTTTTGATTATTTTGTTGGCTACTGTGTTTTTCCTTGGAGCAGCCGAATAGGTAAATTACATCCGAGCAAGTCTCATACTTGCTCTACAACGTTCGTCAATTTTCTTGGTGTAAAACCTGTATAAGACAGAATTCTGACAGTAAATTTAGCCTAATTTGTTCCTAACCAAAATAAGATAGAATGGAACTGCACCCGCTATGGAACTGAATTTATCTAAAAACGTTTTTGAGACTTGAGACATGATAGTGGAAAAAGAGATACCTACTCGTACATCCATAAATTTGTTTCAATGACAAGTGATTTTGGATTAATACCGCTATTTAATTTTTTTTTGATACAACATTATGTAGTTTAATTCAATATAAAAACACGAAAAAATAAATGATTCGCAGTACTCAACTTTCAAAGCAAGCTACATTTACGCTGAAAGTGAATTTATAGTGAATAAAGGGGAAAAAGTACCTACAATTCATGCTTTTCTACATTTTTTTGTTCTTCGCAGCAGATCAAATTATACCCATATAGAACGAAAATATCATCCATGTCTCAAATGTGACTGACAGTAATTTTTCTGAATAAAACTCAAAGTCAATGTCACAGCATTTTTAATAATTGACAACAGTGCAGCTACTAGTTTCGGTCTTCCCTCTGAGAATTGAGAATATTATTATTATGCTTTATTTATCATAGATAATGTTAACAATAAACAATAAAAACAACGAAGTACATACTTAATAAGCCAGATGATCAAAAAATAACTAGACAAAAAGAAAAAACGAAAAACAAATCTGCAAGCTACAAAATACAAGCATACAAATATGCAGGATGTAAGCACAAAACATAAATTGAAATAGAAATGTACAATTAGTTATATCAATAAAATAGTATGAGCAAATGAACAAACGAACTGTACCAAAATTATATCAAAATTAAACAGAAACATGTATAAAGCAACCATGAAGTAAAGTAATATATAATACGAATAAAATAAAACATGCACAAAATAAAATATAAAATTAAGATGAAAAATATAAAATATTACAAAAAAATGTGTATTATATATATGCCAATAAATAAATGTGAATATAAACATGAATATGAACCACTAGATTTCATTGGGTTTTTTTTTAATGTATATAATCAATAATTTTTTAAACATTTTTAAGCTTTCACTAACTTTTATGTACTGCGGTAGATCATTAAATTCTACAACACCTTCATCGAACTTCCTTCAATTGTTGTTTTCACATAAAATTGATTGATTATTATTTGCGAGATTGGAACTAGCTTACCATGTAAATATTGCGGTAAGAGATTATTGATAATTTTGAAGATTAAAATCATTGTTTGCACATACAGAAACTTTTAACCAATTTAAACAGTTAGTCATCAATTCCACACTAGTATACCTATTGCATCCCAGAATTACTCTCATCGCCTTGTTTTAAATAATTTGTAATCGTTCATAACTAGCTCTAGAACAACCTGTATAAATTAGTGAACAATAGGAATAAAAATGTGGTAGAATTATTGTATTGTAAACCATAAGCTTAGTATGCATTAACAGAAATGGTGAAATTCTTCTCAAAATACCAATTTTTTTTCAACCTTTCTACATATGTAATCTATGTAGATTTTACATTTCTCTAGTACATTTCCCAAGTCATTTATATATAATATGAAAAGTAGGGGCCCATGAACACTACCTTGTGGAACACCAATATTGTTTAATTCCGGATCCGATGCTGAATTGTTGAATGTGGTTATTTGATATCTGTTCCTCAAATAATGCTTAATCCAGGAATAAACTACCCCACTGAAGCCGTATTTCCTCAATTTCAAACAATAATATATCACGATCTATTGTTTCAAAAGCTCTTCTGAGATCAATAAAAACTGAACAAATTCCTACTCCCGTCCTATCTAGAATATTTTTCATGTCAGATATAACCAGTTAGAGTGCCGTCCCACAAGAATGCGAATTACGAAAACCAGATTGATAACTGTGTAATATCTTATTTACAGAAATGAATTTACTCACTTGATCTAGTAATTTCTCACAAAAAGGCAGCATATTGATTGGCCTTAACTGATCAGATTTGTTTGTATTTAATACTTTGGGAATAGGAACAATAGTTAGACTTTCAAATCTTTGAGGAACTATGCCCTTTTCCAAACTCAAATTTATCATATTAAGCAATGGATAGCCTATCACGTGAAACAAATTCTTAATAATATCAAGACCTAATTCATCAGTACTGTTTTTCTTTTTTTGGGATTTTATTATTTCATGTCGCTGCCCAATGTTAATTAATTCGAAGTATTCCATTTTTGAACCATTTAAAGGGGCCGTTTGAAAAACAACATCGGTACCGGAATCAGGAACTATAATGTTACCCACAATATCGCAAATACTATTTATATAATATTGATTAAAAACATTGGCCAAGCTGTCAGTGTAAACGATTCCATTAGAGTCTATACTGTCAATCCTAGTCCTACTAGCTTTCGTTCCGACAATTGTTTTTAGGTGCTTCCACATTAGTTTTGAATTGCCTTTATTCATATCTACATTTCTCTCGTAATACCGTATTTTCAAACTTTTCAATACCTTGACACCTGAATTTCTCTTTTCTATATAACAATTCCAATAGTCTACCGCATTAGTTAATGAAAATCTTTTATACGCTATGTTTTTATCTTCAATAGCATTATAACAATCAGTATTAAACCATAATAACTGTTCTGCAAGGAGCTACCGAGTCCATTGCCGATGATATATTATTTGAGAAAATATCAGCAACAACATCAACTTCAACCAATGAATAACCCCAATCCTTTTCAATTAACATGTTTACCATTTCATCATATTTGATATCCGAACGAATTCGCTTAGTGTCATTTGAATTAGATGCAGTTGGACAATGCGTTCCAATTTGTATTATAGAATGGTCAGATATTACATAGTCTTTTTCCACATAGGTCGATATTGAGTAGTCATTGCTTATAACCAAGTCAATTATATATTTAGAATTCCTGAAGACCCTGGTATATTCGGTAATCAACTGCCCCATCCCATTGTTCTCAATATATTCTTGAAGTTTACGTTTATTATAATTATTATTTTCATAATGAATATTAGAATCACCTGTAATTATTACCGAGCAACTACTATGCTTATCGTAATAATCATCAAACCATTTAAAGAAATTTTCAAAGAAAATATTGAGATTATCATTTGGTGCTCTATAAACACCCGTTATACCATAAGAAATTTTATTTATTTTCATATCTAGAGATAGAAGCCAAAAATTCATATCCACAACAACTGTTTCAATATTAGAGATTCGATAACCCGTTCTTACAAAGATTAGCAATCTCCCTGTATGCCGACTGCTTGAGACACATCTTAAGATTTCATACCCGTTAATACATAATTCAGACATTTTAAAATCTTCAGTTTTACATGTTTCTGTTAGGCAGAGAATTAGTGGTTCATATTCATTCACATACGCAATCATCTCATCACGATGTTTATAGAAACTTTGAGCGTTGGTACATGACAATAAGAGCTTATTATTTACAACTTTGCTGACATGTTTGGAACCATTCGTGCTTGATATCAATTGCCATTGATAATTGATTTTACCTCTATTACTTTCATTTTGCTTTCTATAACTTGTATATTTTTCATCAAATACATTATGTTCAAAATTAATATCTTTTAACTTTAACACATGCACGGCGTCGGGTAAAGTGGGCAAATGGCAGTCACTTAAGAAAAATTTTTTTTCTAAGTAAAAATAAGTCGTAATTTCAAATAATTTTGAGATAGGAATCATTAGTGCACTTAAAAACTCTTTTGATCTGAAAATCTTTCAAAATGTTTCCTATACTTTTATGATAACAAAAAAAAAGAAAATGTGCATTTGACTGGCATTGTCATACAGATAGGGGAATTCCGGTCACTTATGCGGGCAATACTGGTCAAGCAGAAAAATGCTTTAAATATAATTAAGTAAACTTCAAATAAGCATATTTTACCAAAATATTGTTTATTGAAATAAAAAGAACATAAAAACAAAAATAATCTAACTATCTAAGTAAAAGGCTGAGATTCATCACATGTTTATCCTACAGGTGTGTCCCATCCACTGCATTCAGAATGTGCCCATCTTCCGCATAGGGTACACCTGTACCACTGCTCATTATTCTTTCCATAGTCATTACATATCAAACATATATCTTCAACGACATCTTCATCTTCATTATCATCATATTGAACATCAACATCAGAATCTGATGAGTTTTCATCAGATAATTTTCTTTTATGGGATTCTCTCTTATTTCTTAAACTATTCCTTTTTTCATCAAGATTCATTTTAGAAGGTTGTACCTTTTCTTTTGTCTGTTTCTTGGCTTTCTTTTCTTCCAACTCTTTCTTCAATGGAGTAGCTGTAAGTATTTTCGCGTGCTGTTTTTGCCTGCCTGCTCTCTTCTTCTTCTCTGCTAGTTTAGGAACGGGAAGAATTTGTTGAAAAGAGAGGAATCCTGAAGAACTTGAAGGAATTTCGTGTTGCTCTTTATTTGTAGAAGTCTTTGGTAGAGCATCATCGCTTGCTACAGATTGGGGATCATTGCTGAAAGACATATCAGTTTCGTTATCTTGTATCGCAATGACGTCCTGATTCAATAACTCGGAAGGCAAAAAGTCTTGTTCATTAAAAACGTTGCAGTTAAGAGGATAGATACCAACGCTTCTGAAACCAGCTTCTCCTTTACTAATTGTAGCCACAGTTGAATAAACTTTATAAATACGCTACATCATAAGGAGTGATACTTTTCATCAACTGCGTCTTCATAAATAAATTGCACTGATTTCTGTATTCGGCTTTCAGGGGCCCGTAGAAGACCACATCTAATGGCTGTATTTTATGTGAACTGTGTGGTGGAATTGATATCATAAGAATATGATTTTCTTTGCAAAACTCGTACGACTTCGAAGAAATATGGCTGGAGTGGTTGTCTACAATTAATAAAACCGGCTCGTCTTTCGTGGGTTTAGCGTGATTTCTAAAATGCGTTAACCAGTCACAAAAAATATTTTCATCGATCCAGCTATTCAGTAAACATTTATAAAGAGCTTCTGCAAGTCCATCTTTTTCCAGGAGAGGGCTTAGTCTCTTTCTGGGGAAGATAAACATGGGAGGAATAAATCCCCCTGCAGCATTCATAGCACACATGATGGTAATATTTCGGCCTCTTTCGCTGCTAGTTACCACACCAACTCTTTTTTGTCCTTTGGTTGCGAGTATCTTTCCTGGATACTGGACAGTTGTGATTCCCGTTTCATCTGCGTTATATATTTTGCTGGGGGAAAAGTTATATTTTGACATCACTTCTTCCACCAGTCTATAAAATATAGTTATTTCATCCTTGTTGAAACCAGTCAGGCGATTTAGACTGATAGCCTCAGCTTTTCGCACTGATATGGTCGGATTGCATCTGATGAAACTTCTCAGCCAGTCTTTTCCAGCCAGCCTTTGCGTTGCGTTAAGATTATGTATATTATGGTTTCTCTCAGCAAACTCAAAAACAAACCTTCTTAGTTCTTTTGTGGTAACACCGTAAAAAATGGACGCCAAGTGTTTAATTTGATTAGCAATTTCCAGTTCCTGTTCAGTTGAAAACACAGGTTTTCTTCCCATTACAGGTGCTGAGTCTTTTTTATTTTTTACCCTTTCTTATAGCGTTGAAAATGGAATTGCGTATTTTTTGAAGCTTGTCTTATACTCGTTCCATTTTTAATGTCTTCTATCGCTTGCTTCAAATTATCTCTGGTCCATTTTGCTTCACCAGTTAATTTTCTCCGATCTCGAGGCATCTGTGAAGACAATTAAAAATGAAATAACCATTAACATAAGCAGTGGGTAATGCCGGTCACTTGACCGGTATTACCCACCTGTGTTGACCGGCATTACCCGCTTGTAACAATTTTCCTTATGGGTCATTTTTTTATGAGCAATAAAAATGTTTTTTATTCTATCTTTATAAAGGACACTAAAGAAAAAAAGTCAACCTTTATGTATCAACTAAGTTTTTATGAAAAGAGAGAAGGATTTTATCTCCAAACCTTATTTCACTCACCGTAAATTTTACATCAGAATTGCCGAAAACACGTGGTGATCTGCACTAACCAAAGTTTGAACACAAACTGTATATCAATCGGCTGTCGAAAATCGTAGGTCAGCTGGCATATTTGAGGCCACAATGCATTGTTGCCAAACCTAGTAATAACCATTTTTAAGATCTGACCGGCATTTACTATCTGACCGGTATTTGCCCACCTTATACCTACAGTTAGTGCATTCCTGTTTTACAGCCTTACCATTTTTCTTACATATGATTTTGACTACACAGAGGACACACTACACTTGACTTACACTGATCAGCACGGTGGCCGTATTTCCAACAATTGAAACACCTAAGGACACTCACAAATTCAAAATATTTATAACTCGACCATCGAATTTCATCCCTTATTGTATATGGGAAATTCTGATTCGCTATCTGAGATTTCAGACTCTGATGGTCAGTTGCATAATCTTTCAAGACATTAACTATTTTTATACGTGGTTTGAATAAGTTGCCAATTTTAACGTAATAACCATTACCTAATTCTCGTTCCGCTGTTGATTTCAATTTTTGTAGTGAATCCTTGTCATCACAATGTATCACTAAACCATTAGTTGTTTGTTATATTCTCGATACAGATGCCGAAATATCCGCAGGGTTAACTTTTTTCAGTAACTCGTTTTTAATATTTCTACTATCTGCTTTTCCATTTTTTGATTTGATAACAAGGGGTTCTACTACTTTTTTTTTGTTTCGAACAACTTCGGACCACACAGGTTTCGTTTCCACATTTTTGTTTTCAAATAATTCAATTAGTTTATCGGCCTTCTCAAGAATTTCGTTTGTTTTGTTTATATCGATTGTGTTGACTTTTTTTAGTTTGTCATCAACAACACATAGGCAATTATCACAAAACCATTTTAAATTAGGTGTATCTTGTAAAAACATTGATAACTGGTCTTTTACTCTGATACACTGTAAATGAAAATATTTCTCACATAAATCGCATTGGATATTTTTTGAATTCACTAGAAAGTTGTCTGAGCACTGAGCACATACGTGTGTACCCGACGACATCGTACTTACTACTCTCAACAGTCATATAGACAAGATTCTCCATATACACAAATTTAAGCAGTTTGACTCTTACTCCCCATAAGATATTTTTTCATGGTTGATTGCTCCCTTTGAGCTCAACTCTATGACTCCATTCCAATTTCAACTAATAATCATTTTTTCATTTGTCACATACTTTTTATAAGATATTACAACCATTAAGTGGTTTACATTTCAATTTATGATGAGAGAAAGATTTTTTCAAGTTTTTCAAATTTCAAAAATTTTATTCTTCCAATTTCACATCCTTTTCCTCTAACATTTATGATGATCGACGTGTGTTACCCACGGAAGTAATTTTTTAGATCAACTTGAAGAAGGTCAGTATGTAGGCCGAAACTAGTAGCTGCACTGTTGTCAATTATTAAAAATGCTGTGATATTGACTTTGATATTTCTTCAGAAAAATTACTGTCAGTCACATTTGAGCCATGGATGATATTTTCCTTTTAAATAATGCCAGTCTGGCTGATGTCATCCGACATTATGAAAGATCAACATGGGAAAGAAGACTCTCCAACTTATTTGGTTTTTGCAGAGATGCAAGTTTCATGGAGTTTATCCTCCCTCTATTTCCATTCATACTAGAGTACGTTCCAGAACTTCACAGCCCACTATACAAATAAATATTACAGTTATGTTAATTCAACATCACATTGTGATAATGTTCTTTCTTTTTTTCCTCTTCTTTTCATCACATGCACATCTATACAACCGATTATGCCCAGCTTGTGGCTGTTAACTTTTGTGATGTTTCAACTTAACTTCTATGCGATGTTGAAGCGCTGCCTTTTTACATTACTGTGATGTTACTAGAACTTCCTCAAAAGGAAGTCTTTATAAAGAACTAAAAACAACATTTCTGTTACATTCTGAAATGCCTTTTAACATCTTGTCGATGTTAATGCAATGTTTAAAAAATAACATCTTATCAATGATCTAAATGCGACATTTCAAAAACAATACAGTGTATTCTCATAGATGTTGTATGGACATTACATAAAGCTCTAAATAATATACCTCAAACATTCTAGATGACATCCTATAGATATTTCTGTGCCTAATCAGCAAATACAGGGTGAACAACTAAGAACGCCGGCTGTCGGCCATATTTCAAAAAATAGTCATGGTACAACTTTAAAAAAATTCCTTCAGGAAAATGACCCTGAAAAATCGCTGGAAAATATTTTTGAGTTCCTAAAATATCTGCTTTGGGGTGGAATGAAACATAATACTGTGATTATCTCCAAAAAAGATATACTAAAGGTATCCTAAAATTACAATTATTAATATATTGTCGAGATTATGAGTTTTCTAATAATGTAAGGGATATTGTCAATAACTCAAATTATCTTTTAAATGATTATGAAAAGAGGTCTATCATACATAAGAATCCTCATTGTCAACAATTATATGGAACAGTTAAATTACATAAAATAACGAAACCAATAAGACCTGTAGTCTCTTATGTTAATGCTTCTAATAATATATTGGCAAAGAAGTTCAACAATATACTCAATACTTATGTATATGAATCTCAGTACTCAATTAGAAATTCAATAGAACTAATCAAAAAGTTGAAAGCAATCCACTTGCAAGATAACTATAAACTCATTTCGTTCGATGTAACTAAGATGTTTACTAAAATTCCTCCTAAAGAATGTCTAATACTTGTAATAAAATTACAAGAAGATAGAAATATTAATCCAGGAATAATATCAGATATACTTAATTTATTTGATGTATGCATTAATCAGAATTATTCCACTTTTGACAATAAGATATATATTCAAAATGAAGGTTTACCAATGGGAAGCCCTATATCACCTATTTTAGCAAACATTTTCATGGACAACTTAGAAAGAAAGATCTTTGAGAGTAATATTTCGAAAAATATTTTATTTTGGTATAGATATGTAGATGACATATTAGCTTGTTTTATGGGTAGTGAACGACAATTAGATGTATTTTTCAACCACATCAATAATTTACACCCGAAAATTAAATTTACATTAGAAATTGAAGAAAATAGCTCAATCAATTTTCTTGATTCAAAAATTCAAAGAGTTAATAATGTACTTGATTATTCAATTTACCGAAAACCAACACAGACTGATGTGACAATTCCATTAAACTCTAACCACCCTGTATCACACAGACTAGCAGCATATAATTCAATGATACATAGAGTTTTTTCAGTTCCTATGAACAAATGTAATTTTGATAAAGAGATTAATACAATTAGACAAATAGCAACATCTAACGGTTATCCATTAGATATGATAAATAAGCTAATTAGTAAAAAAGAGGAAAAAGTGGCATTACAACTAATATATCCTGAACAAGCTGATGAAATTAAAACTTATAAAACCATTACATATGCAGGAAATATTTCTAATAATATTTCAAAGATAATATCTTCAGCAACGAATACAACAATTTCTTTTAAATCACAAAGTAACGTTAGTACAAAATTGTTAAATGTAAAAACAAAAATACCACTATTAAAGAAGTCAGGTATATATAAACTCAAATGTCCAGAATGTAATGCTGTCTATTTGGGTCAGACCCTTAGGAATTTTGAAATACGATACAGTGAGCACTTACGAGCATACAGATTAAAACAACCAGATAAATCCCACTACGCAAAACATCTACTTGACACCAATCATTCATTGACACCTAACACAGAACTAGAGGTGCTGCATATTTGTGAAAAGAAACAAGAACTGGATTTCCTTGAAAAACTGGAAATTAGAAGACATTTAAGAAACCCACAATATGAAGTTGTCAATGAACAGTTAAATCTAGGGAATTCTCCACTGATAAACTGTCTTCTTAAGTGATAATTGTAAAGATCAGCAGATATAGTTTTCCTGGTTTTCTATATCATTGCACAGTTATACTGATCTTAATTGGAAAAATGATATCCAGGATATCACCATAGGGCTAATAATATCTAAGCTTCAATATTTGTAATATCACATCTTCTTCTTTTTTCTATAAACATATATCAAGCTAATCACAAGTTAGGTTACTTTTTGGTCTAGCCAAAAATAACTACTAAACATCAGGTAGGCATAAAATGAAATGTAACTTCTGTCAATCTGACGATGATATTGATTTATCGAAACAATTGTCAATTTTTTAGAATTTTCAATAACTTGTATTATATTGTGGAATTAACTAGAGACCGTGAGTTTCATTTAAAAACACTAAAATTTATCAAAAAATGACAAAAATGTCGTACTTAAAGTACTATAGCACCTGTAGTACTGACTGTGGTGATCTCAAAATCAATAGGCCTCATCCGTGAGATGTTCTAAATAATATTGAATCATAAAATTGGTGACTTTTTGCACTCCGGAGGCTGTATCGTCTAACAAACTGAAATTTCTCAAAAAAAATGACAAAAATGTCGTACTTCAAGTACCATAGCCCCCGTTGTACTTGCTATTGTGAGCTGAAAATCCATAGGGTTGATATGTGAGATGTTCTGAATATTATTCAACCATAACATTGTTGACTTTTCGCACTCCGGAGGCTGTATGGAGCTAACAAACTAAAATTTTTAAAAAAATTATAAAGATGTAGTACTTAAAGTACTATAGCACCTGTAGTACATCTGTGGTGATCTGAAAATCACTAGGGATTATCTGTGAGATGCTGTGAATAATATTCAATCATGAAATTGGTGACTTTTTGCACTCCGGAGGCTGTATCGTGCTAACAAACTGAAATTTCTCAAAAAATGATAAAAATGTCGGACTTAAATTACTATAGCACCTGTAGTACTGGCTGTGGGGATCTAAAAATTAATAAAGTTCATCTGTGAGATGTTCCGTATAATATTCAATCATAAAATTGGTGATTTTTTGCACTCCGGAGGCTGTATCCTGTTAACAAACTAAAATTTCTCAAAAAATGACAAAAATGTCGTACTTCAAGTACCATAGCACCCGTTGTACTGGCTATTGTGAGCTGAAAATTGATGGGGTTTATCTGCGAGCCGTCCTGAACAATATTCACTCATGAAATTGGTGACTTGTTGCACTCCGGAGGCAGTATCGTGCTAACAAGACATGTAAGGAAAAGTGGCCGGCGACAACGACGACGACATACACACAAAATTTTTTTTCTAAAAACGATTTTTTTCTACTACCGTGCGAAAAGTACGTGCACACTCTCGAGTGCGTATAACTTTACTTTACGCACTAGGGCGTAAAGAAAAAATTCCACTTTGTAAGTCGTTTTATCTAGTCTCATAAAAATATAGATAGGTATAATAAACGGATAATAAATATGAGTTTTCTTTAAATCGGATATTGAAACATATTGAATTCAGTAAAGTACATACGTAAGAATTATTGGGTACTGGAAAATGATAGGATAGGGTGCATAGATAGGTACCTATAAGTTGGCTGTGAGTGACTGACATTTCTTTGTGTAATAAATCCGACATTTACATTTGAAATTGAGATATTCCGACTATACCTAGGGTAAGCGAAAGTATTTATATTTAAATATTGAACATTTTTAGGAAACTATCATGTTATTTTAGATTCTTTTTTTAGAAAACGGAGTAGGTAGGTACATATAATTATAAAGATGTATCCCTCTGATGATCTCTCAGGAGATTATTTTGAAAATACACCATCTAACATATAACACGTAGCACAGAATGCTTCTAATTATTTATTGCCCCAAAAATCTGTGAATATTTACGAAACAAAATACAATTTGTTTAAAGAATGGTGTAGGAATAATAAAATAAAAAAATATTCCGAAAATGTCCGAGTGCACATATTGCATCTTTAATATTAGTATTGTTAATGAATTCGTCTGTTGTTTTGTTAATTTGTTGTAATTTTGATTAACATGTTCAGAGTATTAATCAATATATATTATATTTTATTAGAAATCAATAAAAGCGGTATAGTTTCTTTTAAAGAAAAATTAAACCTACTTTAGTGCGCAAAGAAAATTACTATTAAACTTCTGTATTTTAATAAAATTTTCGGTAGTTGAAAAAATAGTGTATGCAATTCGTGTGTCAAGGCCTTTTTTCGACTCATGTGATTGTCGCATTCGCCTGCGGCTCATGCGACAATATTCACATGAGTCGAAAAAAGGCTACTTTACACACTTGTTACATAAATAACTATTCTCTACTTCCGATACTAAAACGGCACTTTGAACACGGGTTTGACATGCACAAAACGACTCTTTAAACACTAGTGTTTAGAATGCGAAAAGTCACATCTCGTTTATCTTTTGTTTTTTAAACGTCAAAACAAGTGTATCTTTTGTATGTTAAGTTTCATGCTCCTTGATAATTTTGCTATTCTGCGTCATTTGATTTATCAGTCAGCTGTCAGTTATCGTCCGTCATGTAATGAATATGCTTCAAATATAATATGATGTTTTCCTTCCCGCGGGCGAAGAAAAAGTATAGTAAGCACTTCGTGTTAAAAACGTCTTTAGTCACTCGTTTCACAAGGAACTCGTTCCGCTTCGCTCCACTCGTGACTAAAGTAACTTTTTTGACACTTGGTACTTAATATACTATTTTCGTATTGTTCTTGATGAAAAACGTAAAAATATTTCAAATTTTTTTTCCAAAATTTCTATTTTTTTGTGGGTAAACCAATAATTTTCTCGCTTACTAAATAGGTTGGGCGGAAAAGTAAAAAGTATTATGAGACATACATTTTATATAATTTTCCTCTCTCAATTTTACTGCTGGGTCACTTTTTGCCTAAATAACTTTTTTCGCAACTTGAAAGCTGAAAACCTCTAAAAAACATAGTTTTCAGTGGTTTTTTGTTGATTTCTGATATTTGCTGCTAAAATTTTTATTCGACAACTTGAAATTCATATTCAGATCAAGAAAAACTAAAAACATTTGCATCAGAACTTTCCACTTCAGACTACCGTTTGATTAGGTTCTTTCTTTTACAGGAGGAATGAAGATGCTCAGATTATTAGGTGTTATTATTATAGCTGCCTTAGACGTCATTGGGGCAGCTCCTACATCTAGTTCAGACGATGCAGTAAGTACCGAAAATAAAGAGCTGATTTTCGAACGTGAGCTTCTCTTTATCTAATCAAACCCATAATAACCTTTTTACTCACAATATATTTTGTAAAAAGGAAAAGTATATTGAAATTTATTTTCATTTTATCAATCAACATCAGTGAATTTTTACATTGTCAACATCTGGAGAAGTTAATGTACTCTAATACAAATTGATCCAATTAATTCATTTAAAGTTATAATTTAGGTTTTTGGTGGTGAAATTGCTACTTGGTGGAGTGTTAAATTTACTCTGGATTAAAGTCTATCCAAATCAGTAAATTTCCAGTTTTAAAATTCTAATAAGTGCATCATTGTATTCAGTGAACCTGTGTATGCTCCTATTGTTATAGGCAAGTAATGAAATCTGAGATTTGAGCTGTTCCATTGACATATTTTGTGTGAAACCATTTCAATAATTTAATAACAACAGATTTGCTGACCAGTTCTTTAATAAAAGTGAATATAAATTCGAGAAAGTCTACCGTAGTGCATAGTGCACCATTGTGTGTATTTAAGACTCGTACGTGTCGATAAATCGCATGTTCCAGGACCGTACTCAGGTACACATGACCTGTGCCAAAAGTTTCAAATATTCAATTGAGTCCACCAATATCGGGGATCTCTGACTACAGGAAGACCCAAACCACAACGATGGATACCAGAATAGAGAAGTCTAATCAACAAACCGAAAGAAACATGTCATTCTTCAGTACTTAGTAAACAATAGCCAACAAAATTTCCAGAGAAGAACCAAGCTATAATATTACCTGCGATTGAAGGAACCAAAATCCAAGAATATCTCTTAGCCTTAGGAATACTCGTCAACCTTAAACACATTCTGTTCGCATCTAGAATTTCGAATAATAGAATTTGTATATACCTCTCTAGCCCAGAGTTAGTAACTACTTTTATGAATGACCACGGTGCAATTGGTGTCAACAACTTAATTATACGAGCCAGAAGATTGATAACTCCATCTGAACGTGTGATCATATCTAACGTGAGCCCAACAATCCCACATTCACATTTAGAGCAAGCCCTACAACAACTTGGCCTCAGCCTATTATACCCTATATCCTTTCTCAGAGTCAACATGACCAACTCAGATTTTGCACATATAATGAGCTTCAGAAGGCAAGTCTACATTAATCCTGCCGAAAATATTGTCATCCCGGAGTCTATGTTGGTCAACCATGAAAATATCTCCTATCGAATATTCTTATCATTAGATAACCTTACCTGTTTCAAATGCAAGCAAAATGGTCACATATCTTCTCAATGTACAAATGTGATACCTGAACATCTAAATGAACCCCCTGCAATGCCCCCTCCCGAAAATCCAGACGGACCACCAAAGGATACTACAACCTCCCTAATTCCAGAACATTCCCCCATCACTCTCGACCAAGACAACCAAACTAATTCATCGAATAAGGGGACCCTCTCAGAAATATTAACTCCAACGGAAGATGCACCATCTGACCCATTCCGAAAACCATCGTCGAGTATAAGTAAGAAAAGTCGCCCTGAAACCACAACTTTCGAAGAACACATGCAACCAACTAAAGCATACATTGATTCATAAAATTTTGTAATCAACTACAATGAACTCAAAGACTTTTATGAAAACGTATACGGCTCTAATGACCCTCTGAGTGTGGCGAAACAGTACACAACCGATGTGCATGGTCTAATTCATATGCTGAGTAGTGTGTACCTATATTTTAAAGACAGATGTATCAAGAGTAGGTGTACCAAAATCAAGAAAATATTATCGAAACAGTGGCTAGCAGAACTATCGTTCATTTCAGATTCTGAAAGCGACGCATTGTCAAAAGAAACACATTAATAAAATCAACTTTCCAACTATACATCATTCAATGGAACCTTAATGGCTTCACACAACAAGAAATGCTAAAACTGATTATTTCCGAAAACAAACCCTCGATCATATGTTTGCAAGAGACCCATTTTAAACAGGACTACTCACAAAATCGGAGGCACTATCTTTGTTTTCATAAAAACATAACAGATCAAAATATATCAACCCGTGGCGTCGCTACTTACATACACCAAATTCACGGTGCAATCAAAATCCCTATAACAACCCACCTTGAAGCAGTTGCCATTAAAATTTTGGACCCTAAAGAGATAAATATTTGTAATATCTATATTCCACCAAATCGTGACGTGACATACGAGGAGCTGAATGATCTCTTTCAGCAAATACCCAAACCAAGATTATTCTCAAGAAACTTCAATTACCATAACACCCTATGGGGATGCGACTCCACACATACAAGAGGTCGTATATAAGAACATGTTATCGATGATAACAATATGGCGTTACTTAACAACGGAGAAAAACTCGTTTCAACTCGTTTTCAGGAAACACCAGTGTTATAGATTAGCGACCTCTCACTCCACGCTCAATTCAGTTTTACCAACTTTCCCTACTCTATATGGCACTTTACCATCGTACTCACAAGTTCTCAGCATGTTATAGAAGAACCTATTGTGACAAAAAAAATGGAAACTAAAAAGAGCTGACTGGAATCTTTATGCAAATATCATAGAAACCAAGGTTAGTCACTTCTACATGCGAGATAGTATCGATGAATGTGTTGATGATATTACAAAAATCATAACGGATGCAGCCCAACTAGCAATAGAAAAGACAACGTTACTGAACAACCACACTCCAGTTCCTTGGTGGAATAAAGAATGCGACCAGGCAATAAAATCCTCTAAACACGCTTTCAACAGACTAAAAAGGCACCACAGACCAGATAACTTTTAAGAGTCTGAGGGCAAAAGCTCGATGGATCATGAAAAAACGTAGAAAAGAATCATGGGCAAGATATTTATCATCCATTAGCACTTCAACACCACTAAGTATGATCTGGGACAAAGTGAAACGTATTAAACGTAAAAAAACAGACCATGGAATCTCACGGATTGAATATCAGGGAAAATCAACTTCCAGTTGTACCGAAATTTCTCAAATCTTCTCAGACATCTATGAAAAGAATTCCAATAGTGCAAACTACACACCCGAATTTCTGAACTACAAAAATAATGGAGAATCTGAAGGGATTGATGTTTCCCAAGACGAAATGAACCCTATGAATGATGATATCCCGTTCGTTCTCCTCCAAAACATGCCAGATACAGCTAAGCATATTCTCCTGAAAATATTTAATCAGATATGGACAGAAGGAGTCTTTCCTGAGAAGTGGTCAGAGGCAACCATAGCTTCGTTAATACAACATGGTAAACCAAAGACGGATCTTCAATCATACAGACCAATACCCTTAACCTGTACAATGTGTAAGCTGATGGAAGAAACTGTTAATGATCGACTCACTTGCTTTCTGGAGAAAAACCACCTGCTCACATCAAAACAAAGTGGTTTTAGGAAGGGTAGATCAACATCAGACAATCTAATTAACTTGGAATCATATGTTCACGAAGGGTATGCTAAAAAACAAAACACAATCTTCTTCGATATGAGTAAAGCTTATGCATGATCTGGAGATATAACATTCTTAGAAAGCTGAGCTCCTGGGGTATGAATGGCAATCTAAAATTTGCTGAACACTTCTTGGGAGAAAGATTCTCCAGAGTTAAAGTTAATGGAACACTTTCCGCGAAGAAAGTGCAACAGAATGGTACCCCTCAAGGTTCGGTTTTGAGCGTCACCCACTTTCTAATTGCGATAAATGAAGCTGTGAAGAATATCAAACAACCTGTAGAAGCTAGCCTCCATGCTGACGATCTTGTGGTATACTCGAGAGGAAAAAATCTTACCACAATCCAAAATAACTTGCAGGAGGCAGTGTTTTCGATTGAGAGTTTGCTGGAATGCACTGGTTTCAAAATGTACCAGGAAAAACTAAGTGCATGTTTTCTAATAAAAAAAGAGAACTAGCACTGCCTAATCTGAAACTATGTGGCCGGAATATCCAAGTGGTGGAACAAATGCGTTACCTAGAAATGATTTCGACAGAAAGTTAAACTGGAATGCCCATCTTAACCAACTCAGACCATCATGTCAGAGCGGCATCAATCTACTGAGAATTCTGTCAAATCAAAATGAGGGTACCGACAGACAAACGCTCTATCGAGCTCTAGTAAGATCCAACATCGATTATGGCTCTATAATATATGCCTGAGCAAGTGAATCAGTTCTGAAAATTGTTAACACGGTACACAATACAGCAATACGGCTGGCCCTTGGAGCATACAGGACAACGCCCGCTGAGAGTCTCTACAGTGAAGCTGGAGAGCCATTATTACAGCTGCGACGAAAGCAGCTGAGCTTAGCATATGCATCTTTAGTCTCTACTGATAGTCAGCATTCAGTATATCATAACACCTTTTCAAACCGTTTTCGCAATCTGTATTGAAACCGAAGAAGACTAACATACCCTTTCTATCAGAGGATCAACAAGTTCAGTTCCGAATTGAATGTGACTTTCCCAGTTACCCTTCGCAACAACAACTCAGACACGCCACCTTGGCTTATTGCCTTGCCACTATGCAACCTATACCTCTCCAAATTCAACAAACCGGAAATTATTCCTAGTCTGCTTGACAATCATTTCCTCTCATCAATAAATGCATATTGTGATTATACTCACATCTATTCAGACGCTTCCAAGTCAAATCAAGAGGTAGCGTCAGATTTTTTTAAGCTCGAGTACATCTAGTGAATTCCAACTATCTCTAGAATGCAGCATTTATAGTGGTGAACTTTTCGCAATCCTTCAAGCAATCAAATACGCTGCCCATGAAGATATCCACAATACTTTAATTCTTACAGATTCATTAACCTCGTTACCAGGTATACAACTCATTTATTCAGATAATCCCCTGACAAGGGTCATCGAAGAGTTTGTTTACACAATTAGGGAAAAATCCAGACGATGGGACTTCATGTGGGTCCCGTCACATGTTGGGATCTTTTGCAATGAGCGGGTTGATAAAATTGCACGTGAAACCGTGAATGAACCAACCTTTCAAAAGCAAGAGGGAGTACCGTATACTGATCTGAAAAAATATATGAAATATGTGGTCTCTCTCTAACTACTAGTCATCTGTCTGGGAAAATCTGGAATGAAACTTGAAGAAATTAAAGATGTTATCAATCCATGGAGAAACATCTCTAGCCAAAGAAGACACCAAATAATAATCACCCGTTTGCGAACTAGACATACAAAGTATTCCCATGAACACTTGCTGAAAGGAGGAGAAGACAAAATCTGTGATATCTGTCAGGTGCCAATGTCAGTTAAACATTTCATGGTCGAGTGTTCGAGGTTCGCGGAACAACACCAGACGAACAGTATAAGTGCAGATTTAAAATCAACTCTTGGTGTGTACTGTAATTTTGAAAACACAATCGGATTCCTCTCTGAAATAGGTTTAGTCAACAAAATGTAAATTACTAAGATCGTTACCATGTTGCTTATTACTGATTCCTATCTTTGATATGATGCTATTCAAATATTATTGTATGTTATAGTGATGTTACCAGCCTAAATATTATTTCATGTCACTGTTATGTTATGTTGCTAATAACCCTAGTGGTGGATGCAACTATTATTTTCTAAATAAAAAAAAAGTTATATTTCAATTTCTTCGTTATAAAATTTCAAGTAAGGCATTCCATCCATTGACGTTTCATATACACTTTAATTTTGAAGTATAGATCGCCTCAATTATTTAGGAAACGGCTTGCACGATTTTTATAAATTTTGGTTTGTCAGGATTTTGTAATATGGCCGATATTATGGTGGTATTTACTATCTTGTCAGATCTTTCGTTTCTTTGGAAATATAACGAACTTCATTACAAATGGATCGCCCAGAATTTTGTATTGAAATCCTTAAGAACTGCTGCATATTTTTCATGTAGTGTTGGCTATACATAATTGACATAATTTCGGAGTTATAACAGCTACAATTGCAATATCTCGGCTGAAGTTAACATAATATATTCGGATGGTCATGGCTGCAAGATAACTGAGGCGTTCCCTACTTAAAACTCAATCTATATGTGCCGTCCAATAACAGGAGGTTGAATCAAATTTGCGTCTAAACAGAATCAACACAAATTCCAATTCCTTATGATGGAGTCTGAAGGATTCAATGATAGTCTAGGGTCTAGTTTAATCAAAGATCTTAAAGGGCTCCATTAAGTCTTAAAAAAATTGTTACTCTAACCACAAGATATCAAACTTCTACATTATAGATTGAATTTTATAAAGACAATAATAATTTCTTCAAACAACATATTTATTGACTAATTCTACAGAGTCAAGTTCTAATATATTATTTATAATTCTTTAGACATTCAAGTTTCCAATAACTTTCGAAAATGGTAAAATAGGAGTCAACTTCCTGGGATTCCACGCAGCTGCTGGTCTTGGTGGAATTCTTACAGGAAACGAGGCAGATGGAGGTTTGCAGGCTGAAGCAGGAACACCTTTTGGACAGAAAGCATGGGCTGGTTTAGGAGGAGGAGTCAACGGAGCAGGTAAACACAAAAATAATCACTCCTATATCAAAACCCTGCTTAGGCAAAATCATTATATCGAATAAATGCAGTCCTAAGAACTTAATCAATGATAATAATAAATGTTATCTTTCCTTTAGGTAGATCAGCTGGAGGTCTTTACGCAGGAGCGACAGCAGGAGGAGGAGTAGGTGCAAAGGCTGGAATCGGTGGAACTGCTGGCTCTGAAGGTTCTTCCGGTGTCTCTTACGCAGGAGCTTCCGCTGGGGGGTTATATAAAGGAAGAGTGAAAAATATTGGACAACCCACGATAAATGTATCTGGCAGAAAAGAAAACGTTGCTACTGGTAGGTACTATTTTTGCAGTCTAGTATTAGTGACTATTGGATATTGAATATATTAGGGTAAGTGTGCCTTTGATGGACCCCTTAAGGGAATTTCATTATATTTTTTTGCTTTTGTAGTTATTAATCTTCTTTTCATGTGAATCTCTACTTAATACAAAGATGATCATAGTGTAGGGTGAATTTGTTAACAATTATTTGTCTGTTTAATAGCGTCAGAGTTTTTTTTATGAAGCCAAGGGGTTTATAATTGCCACATATGTGTCTATGTCGCCCCCCCCCCCCCCAAAATTAAACAAATAAAATTATTTTAAAAGGTTTATTAAACGAAGTTATCGTTGTACCAAGAACAAAGTTCCATTAAATAAACGAAAAACATTTTTTTGGTTGAACAAAACAGATAAAAACAAAATTAAATGCATAATTCACAAATGAATGATTTGCAACGATAGCTGACATCAGCGCACTCATTGTGGCACCAAGGTAGACAGTTCTGACAACGAATCCCCTTTTCTCTCACTCGTGATTCAGAGTATAGCACTTTGCAGTAAATGCAGCTAGCGTTAGAGTCGTCTTCTTCTTGCCCTAAATATTCTTCTAAGATGGATTAATCATTAGAATTGTCGTCATTTGAAATAACAAGTTGGCGTTTAACTGCCCTGCTTTGTTGTTTCCTTATTTTAATTTCCTTTTCAATCACTTTTACTTTGAGTTCATGCATTTCTGGTGTTGAATTTAAATGACCAGTTTTTTCACGTTTTCTGGAGTTTCTTCCATGAGTACCAATAGCTACAGCTTCGGGAGGAGGTAAAATTTCTCTCACAGAGATGTCAAGAACTGACGATGAAGACAAGTTATGATCAGATGTACTTAGTTGATCTTGAACCTCTGATTCCATTTGGTTTTCGTTGATGACAGCTGGATTCTCGGAAATCAGCTTATTAGTTGCTAAAGCTGGTGCAAACTGCCAGTCCTCAAAAATATGGGGATTGAAAGGATAGATGCCAGTCTTTTTAAACGAGTTTATTGTATTTGGTGGTACTGCACTTATCAAATAGGCCTGATTGAGAAGACTTGCTATTTTAAATTGGGTCACTGCCTTTCCCGGGTTTTGACGCAGCCATAATTGGATTTCTTGATCGAAATACGTATGAAGAGGACGAAAGAATCCAACGTCCAATGGTTAAACGTGGTGAGAGCAGTGTGCAGGAAAGCAAAATACAATTACACCATTTTTTATCGCAAACTGCAGAGATTCAAGACATTTATGGCTACTGTGGTCATCTAGTAGTAAAAGCACCTTATTCTCATTAGAAGCTTTAACCTTTTACAAAAAATTTCGCTGGTCATCCAACCTTTTTCTTGTGCAAAAGCTATGCTACCAGTGGGGGCACCATTCATAAGCTCATCGTTTATTCTTTGACAAGGGTAAATAAGAACAGGAGGAACGTAATTGCCTATGGCATTCATTGCGCTCACTGCAGTTACGTGTTGCCCACGCTCGGCACTACTAAGCGCACCAACTTGCTTGCGACCTTTCGCTGCGTAAATTTTCTGGCACTTCTTCTGGACCGTAGTCAAACCTGACTCGTCCATATTGTATATATTTTCGGCGAGAAACTTGTGTTTCTCCATAATATTAGCTAGTGCATTAAAATAGGCTTCGATATTTCTAAAACCATGTTCTATTTTATTTCTTTCGGCTACTTCAAATACCATTCGTCGCAAATCTTTGGACGTCAGTGATCCATCATAGGCGGGGGTCCATCATAGGCACATTTCCCCTATTATAGAAAAATAAGTTTTTGATTATAAGAATGGTACAAAACATTTCTCACTAGAAAATTTCAAAAAATTACAAGAGAAAGGCTCTTGTAATAGGGGTTTGTTTTCTCATCAGAAAATCTCCTGATCTTCTTCCTCCTATCTCTCTCAGACATTTTACTGTTTCGTATGAGCTTTTTATTACTTTTACTGTACTATACTATAGTGTCAAAAACCTCCCTCGGATCCATATATGTTAGATACAGTTCGTCTATTTCGTTTGCTTCCAATCAGTCTTCTGAATCTCACGTGAGTTCTCCCTGGCCTTGGGACTCCGCTGTTGTGAATCAATAACCAAAATTTTCGGAAAAAATAGGTTTATCTAACAAAAAAATAAATTCATATAATTCATGTATTCACAATACAATACGAATAAAAATGAGTCTAACAATAAAAATGTCCAACTCATGATTTTATATCTATCGAAAATGAGTTTAAGGACTTGTCTTGGAGAAACTCGGGATCTACAGCTCTAAGCGACAGCAGTAGATTATTGAGCAGACTGGTCTGATCTCTGGGGGAGGTTGGCGACTTCTGGATCACGATCGGCTTCAGATGTCCATTTACGAGCTGCAGGGGAATGGAACAGGATACACCTCGCGCAAAATGCGAAATATAATTGTAGATTGAATAATTTTGACTCCTTAGTGAAGGATGCTAACGAAAGAGAGCGTTCAACTGGGATTTGTCATTTAAATAGCAGACTTGTGAATGTAAAAACGGTCATTCGACGCGTTATTGAAATATCGAGTAAATAATTTTGAATTAGGGGAGTAGCTGAATAATAAGTAACATTCCTAAATAACTAAAGAAAAATTAAAACATGTCGCGATAGACATGTTACATGAGTGCATGTATATTATCGCTTATTTGTCTATCTGGGGTAAAATTTGCTTGCTCTAGAAGAATCTAGCCGATGTTCCACATATTCTCTCAATTTTGTTCCTAGTGCTCTGGTATACATTTTAAATGGAGTTTAGGCTACACATATTGATCTGTAATATTCGCAACATATTCTCTCTCCTTTTTGTATATCGACGGGTTACTGTCAAAACAAGGTAACTCAACTTTCACTCAATTAGGAGTTAGGTACTCCATTGGATTGAAAAATATTCGAAAAACATACTGACAAAACCTGACAACTCCAAACAAACTGTTACGGTAGGCAAAACAAGTGGTCCAAAAAACCCAACTTCATTTTTACAACTTTTAGTCTGTTAAAACGAGATAAGTACAGTTGGATCTCAAAATAGAAAAGTATTTTATTATTTGAAACCTTCTAGTTCTACCAAAACAAGACAAACGTCAGTGAACTTGTTTTTGCTGTAAGAAAAAAATTATAAGTATATTTTTATCAAGCGAAACTAAGACATCTACCAGATATCTGGTTTTCGCTGTACTGTTTTCAGCAAAATACACAATCTTCATCACATTCAGTAAAATAATTGGCAGTATAAAATTCGGAAATACACACGTGATTCTGTATCAGCTGTTCGGATTTGTCGAAAGTTTTTATATAAACATAACCTAAAAATTTGAGTTGTGACGTTCATTTAATGTCGGAGTGTGATTAATTTGAGATTTTTTAGTAGTTATATTAATTTAAAAATGTCTTCTTGTAGTTCTCGTATGTTGAAAATGATGTTTGAAGCTAATAATGGTGAGTGTATTATTCCTTAATGAGATGTTTACATTTAACATTGTTATTTATTTCGTTTGTTAGAAGACAAAATGCCGGTAAATAACTCACATAATAAGCCCAGTACCTCGAAAGGATGCTCTACTAATATAGAGGAAACAGCATTATCCAATCTAGAGCCCGAACAAGAGCGTGTACGTAATGAATTGGCAGCAATTTTAGATGCTTCCGATTGCTCGATAAAAGACAAAGATTATGTGCCAGGATCAGACAGTTCTTCAGAAGAAGGTATATTTTTTTATTATCTAATTTTGACGTTTTGTTTTTCAAAATAATATTATGAAGTAAGTTCTAACTCGTTACCCTTATTTTTGTTTCAGATATTGTAGAGAAAAATGGTAATTTACATAATACTTGGCCGAAAGACCTGACATCTAGAACACACTGGAAAAAATGTGATCCCAGTAAATGGAAGTAGAATATTAAAAAACGCCAAAAATTAGAGACTAAGGCTCCTAAACCCATTGATTGTTCTAACTGTCGCTTCAAATGCACAGATAAGTTAAATCAAGTTGCAAGAAATATGATATGTGACAACTATTGGTCAACCGATTTCAATCGGCGAAAGGATTTCATCCTATGCCGGGTTGAGAGCCATGTACCTGAACGAAGAAGATCAACTCCAGGAAGTACTAAGAAGCCGCGACTGGATTCTAAACGCTACTTTCTTGAATATGACAATATTAGGAGCAGAGGCTGCAGGAATTTTTAATAAAAACTATTTGTATAAGCAAAGAAGTCGTTGAACATGCCTTCAAATTTGAAGGTGAAGAAGGCTTGTTTGCCAGCAATGATCAAAGATGTAAAAAGGCACCCCACAATAAAACAAAGGATTCTGATATAGAGATGGGGAAAATCATATACAAAGCTTTCCTGTGATGGAATCTCACTACACACGAAAATGTACGAAGAGGCAATATCTTGATAGCAAGTTAAGTATTGCAAAAATGCATAACTTGTATAAGGAGATGTGGAGTGGAGAATATTCTGCACGAATTACAATCTGTCTTTTTGTACCCTTAAAAAAGACCAATGTCAGACTTGTACACAATATGAGACAGCTGATTTAGAAAAAAAGGAACGACTTGAAGAGAATTACGTGAGTAACATTGTGCGGGAAAACGATTGCTACAGAGCCAAATTGGAAGATAAAGAGAGAGCCCATCGAAAAGTTAACTTCGTTTGCTGCACTTTTGACCTACAATGCGTACTGCAGATTCCAAGTAGTGATGTTAGTCCAATGTACTACAGCCGCAAAATTTGCACATACAATTTAACAGTGTATGAATTATCCATACCCAATAATGCATATTGCTTCTCATGGACTGAACTAAATGGAAAACGAGGAAGCCTCGAAATTGGTACGTGTCTCTTGAGGTATGTAGGTAAACTCCCTTCGGCTGTAACAGAACTCTCTCTTCTCTCTGATACCTGCAGCGGACAGAACCGTAATCAAAATATTAGTGCCCTGTTGTTGTATTTAGTTCAAAGAAATCTCAACTTATCTGTGATAGAACAGAAATTCCTAGAGAGTGGACACAGCTATATGGAGGTAGATAGCATGCATAGCGCTATCGAAGAGGCAAAAAAATATGTTCCAGTTTACACTATGCATGACTGGCTAAATATTTTCCGTATGGCAAGGACGTCTAGGTTAAATAAAAAGCTGTTCACCGTAGAAGAGCTTAAGTTTAAGGACTCCTTCGATTTGGAAGAGCTTTCAAATCAAATAATGAGAAATAAAACCAAAAACACTAATGGGAAAAAGTCAGCTGGCTGAAAATAAAATGCCTGAAATATGTGAAAGACGAACCAGGTATTACTTTATACACGTATGATCATAAATTCGTTTATAAAGAGATAAACGTTTTTGGTAAAGGCCGCCCCATTAATCTCACTGAGATCGACTTAAAAATTGCATACTCTAAACATCAACCTATCAGTATTCAGAAGAAGCAGAATTTGCTGAAGCTCTGCAAATCAGGGATCATCCCGTATGAATTTCGTCAGCATTATAAGTCGTTACCAACGTCTAAGAACATGGAAGATGGTATTCCTGAACCCGATGTTCAGGATAGTGATATTCAAAGGGATATGGGGGACGAATAATTTTGTTCTGCCAAAAAAAGACAAGTGCTATAAACTTTTTTTTACCAAAAAAAAATTAGATTTTTTTCATGGTTAGAAATTTTTGTGAGCAAAGTTTCTTTTATTTTGTCACTTACTTTGATTTTTTTTTTGATTAATAAATCATTTTCAAGCTGTCTCGATTTTTCATTTCAATTTAAATTTTCAAACGAAGATTTCTCAAAATTTCAAATTATGGAGTTACCTTGTTTTGGCAGTAACCCGACGATATGGGTATTATCACATTTTTATCACACTGTTTGGGAGCCACTGAAGCCCCTACACTGATAAGAAAATTACAAAATGAATTGAGAGACATAGAATTTGAAGTAGGTAAGCTAATTCCAAACAAGATTTTACAAATATTCAAAGACACATTTCGAGATAGAGCTAAAAGTTTTTTTTAAAATGTACAGAAAAAAGATGGAGAAAATTATTAAACTAATACTGAAATAAAAGTACAAACAGTTGAATTCATAATTAATAACCATTTTTAGTGAACGTGTTGAACAGGTAGATGTAGGACAATTTATCAAACTTCATATCTCATAGCCTATTGTCGAATTATTCTAAAATAGTAGCATAAAAAACTTCAAAATATTGGTTCTCTAGAAGAAAGATAGTTAGATCTATAATCTCAAAAATTTAGCAATACATCTAATTACTGTTATTAATAAATTAAATTTGATTGATCAAATAGCTGTTGAAGACGTAGGAGCAGAAGGTAGTCTCGATTTCCATGTTGGTTTAGGTGGACACGTGAAGTCTCAAGCAAATTATGATACAATTCCTTCAGTTGGGGTATATCAAATAGAAAAATTCCACGAACAAGAAAATCCATCATTGCCACCATTGAAAATAGAATTTGCTGAAGACGACACACCTTCCGGTAAAACTATAGTATGATAAACAATATAACACAATATTTCATTGGTATTTTGATTCCATCGATGAATAACACCATGATAATTCCATGCTTCTTTATTTATTCGTTTAACTGTAGAGGGTATAGATGGATAATAATTATTAAATATTTAACACATATCATTGGCTAACTTAAGGGAATTCCTGATTTGATTTGCGTATCTTCATTTTTACTTTTATCTAGATACCTAACCTTTTCGTTGGGCGATGGAAAAAATTTCAGAATATATGTATTAATATACAAACTCCCTTTTTACATGCATTATTATTTTGTATGATGAACGAACTAACAAAAATCAAGCACATATCGACAGAAATAGCGTTAAACTTGATATGAATGAACTTTTAAGATGAATTTCGGAAACATCATATTCAAATGATTACTGGAAATTTATAATTTTTAGAAAAAATCCGCTTGAAGGCCATTTCTGTAAAATAAATACGGGGCTAGATAATATTTCTGTAATTTCATTATAAATTTTTGAATGCTTCCATCGAACCTATTGACACTAATTAATAGAAATTAACTGTCTCGACCCTCACTTCGTGAATCTACTCATATTACTGTTTTTGAATGAAACTTACTGTTTCTAAATACAAAAATTTCTTTTAAAACAGAAAGTTACGTGAGTAAAAAATTTTTCAATGTAAAAACAAAAATATCCCTATTAAAGTAGTCTGGTATATATAACCTTAAATGTTCAGAATGTAATGCTGTCTATTTGGGTCAAACCTTTCGAAATTTTGAAATATGATACAGTGAACACTCACGAGCCTACAGATTAAAACAACCAGATAAATCCCATTTCGCAAAACATCTACTTGACACCAACCATCCATTGACACCTAACATAGAACTAGAAGTACTACATATTTGTGATAAGAAACAAGAAATTTATCCAAAAATGGCAATAAGGGTGATAGTTTAATATTTTTCGGTACTTGCTGTTTACTTAATGAAATTAACTGTCTCGACCCTTACTTCGTGGAATCTACTCATCTTACTGTTTTAAATGAAACTCAACGTTTCTAGCTAATTCCACAATATAATGAAAAATGTTGAAAATTCTGAAAAATTGACCACTGTTTCGATAACTTAATATCATCGTCCGAACGACAGAAGTTACATTTCATTTGATGCCTACCTGATGTTTAGTAGCTACTTTTGGCTAGATCAAGAAGTGACCTACCTTGTGATTGACTTAATATATGTTAACTTGTGATTGACTTAATATATGTTAATAGAAAAAAAGAAGAAGATGTGATATCACAAATATCGAAGCTTAGATATTATTAACCCTATGATGATATCCTGGATATAATTTTTCCAATTAAGATCAGAATAACTGTGCAATGATATAGAAAACCAGGAAAACTATAACTGCTGATCTTTACAATTATCACTTAAGAAGACAGTTTATTAGTGGAGAACTCCCTAGATTTATCTGTTCATTGACGACTTCATATTGTGGGTTTCTTAAGTGTCTTCTAATTTCCAACTCTTCAAGGAAATCCAGTTCTTGTTTCTTATCACGTATACGTAGTACTTCTAGTTCTGTGTTAGGTGTCAACAAATGGTTGGTGTCAAGTAGATGTTTTGCATAATGGAATTTATCTGGTTGTTTTAATCTGTATGCTCGTAAGTGTTAACTGTATCGGATTTAAAAATTTCTAAGGGTCTGACCCAAATAGACAGCATTACATTCTGGACATTTGTGTTTATATATACCTGATTTCTTTGATGTTGGTATTTTTGTTTTAACATTTAACAATTTTGTACTTACGTTACTTTCTGTTCATTGGAATTCCTCCTAAGGAATGTCTAAGAAGTTTTGAGATATTTTTTCGAAAGTCTGAAATGGTAGATGATTCAGTGGAATTACAACGCGAGTCCACAAGTAATTTATATGAAGATCTCGATATCTCATCTTCCGACACAGATCCGCTTGCTACAGATCACTATAGTGAAGATCTGGACTATGAACCTCCAGGATCCAATAGATCTACTAATAAAGAAAACGGGCCCGAAGACGACGAAGAAACTAACTTGCAACAAGACAACGATGAAAGTACCGTTGCGAAGCCGAGAACAAGAAAAAGAAAAAGGTATATCAACAGTTGGAGGAGTAATGTTATTAAACGCTCTCGAAACAGAGAAGAGGCGTACATCAACTGGAAAGGAAAACTGCAGCCCAAAAAAGTATTGAAATCATCATGCGAAAACTGCAAAAAGAAGTGTAAAAATGAGTTTACAGAAGAGCAACGGAACTCTATATTCAAAGAGTTTTGGGAATTATTCGATATTAACAGAAAACGAGATTACATTTCAAGATATGTGGTTAAAGGACAAAAACAACGAACCCGTCAAAAAAATCATGAGATACAAAGTAGACGAAACTTATAAATATTTTTTGGAACAAGACGGCAGTAACGTAGTAGTCTTCAAAATATTCTTTTTAAACACCCTCAATATAGGTGGACAAATGGTGGAAACCGTTTTCAATAAAATGGGAAGCTCGGGAATAGTATTAGAGGATAGGAGGGGAAGGGCATGTAACAACTCCAAGTTGAATGGTGAAGTCAAAAACATTGTCAGAGATCATTTCAGACTGTAGACAGTAACTACTGCCGAAAGACAAGTGACAGAAAATCTCTTCCACAAACATTTAATATTACAAGAATGTACACATTGTATCAAGCACATTGTAATGAGGACAATATATCTGAAGTAGCTACGGAAAGTATTTATAGACAGATTTTAGTTCAGAATTAAACCTATCATTTTCTCTGCCAAAAAAAGATTTATGCGATGTGTGTCACAAATACAAAAGTTATTCAAAAGAAGACCGCCTTAATATGGAGGTGAGGTACAAGCAACATATTAAAAATAAAGAATTAGCTCGGGAACTAAAGAAAACTAACAAAGATATGGCATCTCAAAACTCCAAAATGTGCGTTGCTGTTTTTGATTTGTAACAGATACTGCCGGTGCCAAAATCCGATGTTGGCTTAGCATATTACAAATTGAAACTGTAGCCTATAATTTCACAGTTTTTAATTTAGGAACCAAGGAATGCTTTATGTGGCACGAATGTATTGCTAACATAGGCTCTTTTGAAATAGTAAGTTGCCTTCTACAGTTAAAATGCATGTAAAAAGGGGGTCAAAACATTTTCATTTTTTTCCGATAACTGTGGGGGACAGAATCGGAATAAATATTTTTTTTCACTATACAACCACTTAACTCGTACATATTCAATTTTAATTCGTCACACCTATTTAGAACGTGGTCATACGCATAATGAGGGAGATTCTGTACACAGTGTAATAGAAAGAGCTGCCAAAAATATACCTGTTTATACTCCCGATCAGTGGGTATCAATAGTAGGATTAGCTAGGGGAACAAAACCGTATGAAGTGACTGAGTTGTCTAAAACGAAGTATATGATCTCAAGACGCTCCAGGAAAATACAGCTATTAATTTTGATAAAGATGAGAATGGAGAAGAAGTACTCATTTCTTTAATGAAAATGGTCGAAACCAATCCCGAATGACCCAATATCCTGCTATTTAAAACAAGCTACGACCAAGAGAATTTCAACAGAACAAGCCTACTTCAAAGGGGAAGAAAAAAAATTGACAGTGGCAATACTGAACGGCTCACTCATCTTTACAAAAAACCAATACCACTCCAGAAAAAAAAATACGATCACCTTCAATTTCTTTGTAAAAAAGGTGTGATAAAATCCCAATATCAGGAATTTTTTAGATGTTTGCCACATACTCTCAATAATCCTAAAGATGCCGACAGTGAATGAAAATTGTATACTGCAATATGACCCGTATACTATATTTTACAAAATACTGTAGCTGTGGGCTATTTTATATTCTATATTTGAAGACTAATATCATAGATTTATCCATGTTTTCCATTATTTTTCCATTTTTTGTAAACTGCTGACGAGTTTTAAGTTCGGTTTTTCTATAATTTATATCATTTTGTAATAATAAAGCCAGTTTTATAGTTATTGCACTATATTGTATAAAATAGAACAATTCTAACTCCACAAAAATTAACTATGGTAACTCCTCACAAATGAAAATAAAATACTTGAAGTTTGTTTCACTATTGTATGTCCACATTTTTTTTATTTACGAACTATTCATTTAAAATCTTAAACTATACTCTTACAGACATGAATTTGAAGTTATAGTGATAATATCGCAAATTAAAAATCTTCCTTTTATCTCCAAATGAAAATAAAAGCGCTCCTGAAAAATTCACGTTTTGTGACATACAATAGTTCTGCATTAAGGCGACAAGGTAGACATCAGATTTAATGTAACTTCTGTCAATCCGACGATGATATTTATATCGAAACAATTGTCAAATTTCTTAGAACATTTAACTTTTTATTCAATATATTGTGGAATTGTCTAGAAACAGTAAGTTTCATTCAAAAAAAGCTAATTAATAGGCCTTCTATATAAAATGAGTTTTTGATAATTTTACAAGTTCGTGGCAATACTGATTCGAATTCTTCAAGCAACTGCACTAAACAACGTGTTGCTAAATATGCTGCGCAAGCTGTACCCTATGTTACTGTGTTTAGTGTATACATTTGAATCTGTGGGAATTGCCATAACGCCATAAAATATGTTTACAAATTCTGTCTTCTTCATATACTAATATATTTCTAAACATCATCTACATATCTGCATTTGAAAGGTAACTAAATAATCTTAAACGTGAGACAATTGAAAATAGAACGTCTTGAGCTACGAGACCAGCATGTAAACATTCATTTAAGTAATACTCTATATCGTGGTAGGTTAGAGTTCTTTTTGTCACTTAGTTAGTAAAATAATATTTAATTTAGTATATTAAAAATGTCTAATTTTGTAAGATCATCTCATGAAAATCTGGCGATTTTTACAACCGAAAAATAATCTCTGTATTGCTAACAGAATTTTGTTTGTGAAAGCGCTAAAAATGTTATAGCTAAAACACTTCACGTTTTAATTTTTATTTTAGTGGATACTTCCAATGTACAAGTTATCGCCAAGAAGGGAAAAATCAAGAATGTAGCGAAAGTTGTGGTTGAGCAGAATGAAGAGGATATTGATGTACCACAATCTGCTTTGAAGTTGGATGTAAGGTAAAGTTACTGGTACAAAAATAGATTTTAATCCAAATTTATCGTATTTTATGGAAGAAACGTGTGAGAAAAAATTTAACCAAGTTCTTTTGCGAATTATTCGTCTAATTTTGTGATTCAATTTCCATTTCTCCATTTCACTATTAAATATTGTTATTCTAATCCTTTCCAAAAATATCTAACAAGAATATGGAGCGCCTGTTTGATTCATAGATTGGAAAATGTATTCCAAATATAGAAAAAGCTCAACAAAAAAATAGTTTTATTGGAAATGGGGGAATGATCGATAAAATTGTACTTATAATTTATCAAGAAATATCTAAATATGGAATTTTCTTCGCTAGAATCAGTTTTTCATCTGGTACTCAATTTTATGCAGGAACTTGATTTGGTCGCCAAAAAATTAGAGCTGAAAATCCAGTGGAGGGTAATTTTTTGTGAAAAAATACAAATCAGTGATCAGAATATGCACGATGTAATTGACAATGTGTGAGGTTATGTTTCTAAAAAATATCGTTATTGGCTAGTTTCAAGGTTATGCACAGAATGTTTCGAGGTTTTCTTATCAGTAATCGATAACTGAGGGTAGAGCAGGGCGGTTGGAGGTATCATCTAAGAGCTAGTTGTCTAAAGCTACAACAAAATTTAATGAACATTATTAGTAGTAGAACTTCAAAATAATCCGGTACATCGTAACTTGTTGCATAATTACAGTTTATACTGTCAAACTAATACGATTTGTAATTATGCATAAATTGAGGGTATTTTAAACTCGCATCCTATCACTCAATTAAGTAACGATATAGAAGAACTAATGCTCTAACCCACAGCCATTTTCTTACTGTATAACCGCTACAGAATGTACCTGTTCCAAGTTTTTGAATCAATTCCACCTAATCGACTTTTGGGTTGACAGTTGTTGCAGAGAATGCATTGAGATTGCATTCGCTTCAACAACGTTTAAAACGGGCCAACCACTATGGTGTCGCTCGAAAAGAAGATATGCTTGTATTGGCAAAATAAGAGAATGTCCCTCCTTATCCCTGGACATTAGGACGCATAAGTGAATTTATCTATGGTTGCCCGAGTCGCGGTAATTCGTACTGGCCGTGGTTCCTTAAAAATACTTCTGGTTAATCTACCGGGTAATTGGTTAGTGTGATAAAGTTCAGTATGTCCCATATCCTTTGAGATATCCATTTGAAATTTTGGGGTATCATAGCCAACAATAATCTTCACTTTCTAAAATTATTAACAATTTTACAGGGTGTTCCAGAATGCTGTAGATACCATCTCTAAGTTACATTTTTTTAAATAAGTCACCCTGTATTTCACTCCATATTTGGAATCAGCTTGATAACTCCATTACTGCAATAAAGGGTTATGATGTGCTCTAAGCGGAATATAAAAAGTTATAACAAATTTTCCATAAAAATCGTGGAAAGTTTAATACCTTGTACAATGTAAAATAAATTCAAGAATGAAGACATGTAGCTGTCAAAGCATTGGAGTAGACGTCATCATAATTTTCTCAGTTCTTTCGAATGGATCACCCTGCATTTTATGTGAATATCGAAAAAAACTATCAACACTTTTTTTATATCAAGCATTCCCTAGACCTGAAGTGATTTTTCTAGTGAGATGGCTGTCTGAGCACTAATGAAATTTGCACAATAAGAATATTGCGGACTGTAGTTTCTTGTGATGTGGGTACTCAACGGATTGCTGGCCTTCTACACCTCAGGATCCCAGATTTAGGCTGTCACCATTTTCATTATTGACTTGAACGTCAATCAATTTTAATGTTAAGTTTGTTGATATTCATCACCAAAAGTACTATTTGAAAATTTGCGTGATTAACGGTCGGCTAGCAAAACGTTGTCTCTCTTGTTTTAACGCAAGCGCTACACGATATGCGCACGCAATCGCTCGAAACCAGCTGTTTGAGATCAGCGCGGAAAGTATTTGAAAATTAGAAAAAAACTGAAGTCATTAGTGCATGAACATAGGCCATGATTTATTTGTCAAAAACTGATATTTAACATAGTAATAGCATTATTGGGAAATAATTTTTTGACCAAGTCAATGTGTGTAAGTACAGTTTATGGGGTTATGGTCAATAAAACAATGAAACGACCTTTATTGGGTCATCTTCATGGCGTCTACATGAAACATACAAAGAATATATATTTTATGTGTGATACACTAAACACAAAAGTCATAAAATTTGTTAAAATCAAATGAAAATTAGTACAATAGTAAACGTCAGAAACGACAAAAATTATAGTTAAAATATATTAAAAGTTAATTTTTTAAATAACAGTTATGAAAACCACAGGAAAACATGTGAGATCCTTTTATGTCATTAACTGCGACATGCAGTTAGAGTTTATTTATGAATTACATAATGTTTATTATCTTTAAACGCACAATAGCCGCTAGTTAAAGGCTTTATATTGTTGTAATTATTTGTGTAGGTGTAGTCCCCAGTATAGTTCTACAGGAGGATAGACCAGAGAAAAATCAAATGAAGAAAAAAAAATTCCTCCTCCCCCACCTCTCAATCAATTGAGAGAACCAAAAAATTTACAGGAAAATTGATATTAAGGTACAAATTTATGTACATCAAAATATTTCTTTATTAAATGTGAATCTATTATTGCTAGTATTAAGGCACAATTTATTTGTGATACTTTAAATAACTCACAAAATAAAGAAAACCAGATGAAAAAACTATGTTATACAAACATAGATTTACCAAAATTGATTTTCTTCTTGAAAAAATTCCCTATCATATCAGGCCTTCTATCAAAAAAGGAAATAACATTTCAATTTGTTGTTAGTGTTCATGTTCGGGTACGGTAGGAACTGAATAAAAAATGAATTTTTTCTACTACCGTGCGTAAAATACGAACTTTAGACACACTTTCGAGTGCGTAAAGAGTATTTCTTTACGCTCTAGTGCGTAAAGAAAAAGTTCCAATTTGTATGTAGTTCTAGCTATTCTTATAAAAATATAGGTAGGTATAATAAACGGATATTAAATCTGTTTTTTAAATCAGAGATTGAAACATATAGAATTCAGTAAAGTGCATACCTAATAATTTAATAAATAATTATTGTGTACTGAATAATAGAATAGGGTGCATAAGTGGTATCTATATAAGTTGGCTGTGAGTGACTGACATTTCCTCGTGCATTGAATTTGACATTTAAAACTTAAATTGAGATCTTCCGATTATACCTATTAAGGTAAGCCGTTTCTAATGATTAAAGTAAGTATAATTTACAATAGTAAGTACCTGTATTTCATATATAAACAGTTTCCCATAAATTTCATATAAAAAAAATTCTACTTCATAGAATTTTCAGAGAAATGTTTTCCTATTACGTTTGTATATGTACTCAACTTTCACAACGTATAGTGTAGTTATCCGTAGCGTAGTGGCTAAGGTGCGAGACTCACATGCGGGAGGACCCAGGTTCAAGTCGCGCTCATACCACTTTTTTAATTTTGTGTTAATTTTTAGTGATAATTATTTTTAGGTGGCTTTTATAATTGGTATTTCCGGCGCATGCCGAAGAGAAGAGTTGACAAAACTAACAATAACAGATATTGAAGATAAGGAAACAATATTAATCATTAGAATTCCTGAAACTAAAAATGGGACAGAAAGGGTTTTTACTATTTTGAATCCAACTAATTCAAAAATAGATTATTTGGCTTTTATTAGAAAATATATTGCTTTAAGACCTCCTATGGTGGATACTTCCAGATTCTTTTTAAAATATGTAAATAATAAATGCACAAAACAACCAGTGGGTATAAACACATTTGGCAAAATGCCATCTATTATAGCAAAGTACCTTAATTTACCTGATCCAGCCATGTATACAGGACATTGTTTTAGAAGGTCATCGGCCACCATGTTAGCGAACTCTGGAGGAGACCTCCTAACCGTAAAGAAACACGGAGGCTGGAAGTCGTCTACAGTTGCAGAGAGCTACGTAGACTCTACATTAACTAAACGAAATAATATTTCTAATTTAATATTAATGGATGATGATAATAATTTCCCTTGTACATCCCAAAATAATGGTAATACGATTTTATTGGAAGATAACACCCTTTCTACTACATCCACCCTTGCTACCGGCAATTCTTCATCCTATGGATTAGCTAACATTAGCAATACTACTGTAGTTTCTAAATCCACGGACAACTCTTTAGAGCAAGCTAAAGGATTAAAATTTATTAACTGCACAAATTGCACCTTCAATATTGATATTGTTAATAACTGAATTCGTCTGTTGTTTTATTAATTTGTTCTAATTTTGATTAAAATGTTCAAAATATTAATCAATATATAATATATTTTATTAGGAATCAATAAAAGCGTTATAATTTCTTCTAAAGAAAACTTAAACTTACTTTACGCACTAGTGCGTAAAGAAACATACTTTACGCACTAGTGCGTAAAGAAAATTACTAATAAACTTCTGTATATTGATAAAATTTTCGGTAGTAGAAAAAATATTGTATGCAATTCGTGTGTAAATGCCTTTTTTCGACTCATGTGATTGTCGCATTCGCCTGCGGCTCATGCGACAATATTCACATTCGTCGAAAAAAGGCTACTTTACACACTTGTTACATAAATAACTATTATAGATATCAGGTGACAAACAAGTTCAAAAACCAGTTTCAGTTGTTTTTTACAATAACAACTCTTCGGTTCTATTAATTAAGGAAATATAGGATGTGTTTACGTCTTTTTTGAAGTTCACGGAAGGGTTATTGACAATGTTATAAACAACATTTGATTGTGATTCAATTGGTAATTTAGTTTTCACTTTAGAAAAAAACATTTTTTTAACATTATTTTCGCTTTTTGAAGCTATTTGCGGTTCCTCGTTGTTCAAAATGTGACACAATTCCTCTGAGAGGCCTTTTACGTATGTCATTTTATGGTTAATTACAGGGTGGTCTTTATTAGTACTAGAGGTACGGTTTGAATAGAACATTATTTGATTTAATAATTTGTTAGGAAATTGATTTTTTGTGATATACGTCTTGAGTTTTTTCAAATTTTGGTTGATGCATTTATCACTACAAATATTTTTTATTCTAAATTTAAGATTTTTGACCATATCTACTTTTTGACTCATGGGGTGTTGAGAGTAAAAATTTAGGAATCTCTCTGAAAAGGTGGATTTATGGTACCAGTCAATGATAAGTTTGTTTTCAATGTTTCTTGCCACTAAATTATCTAAAAATGCTAGTCTACTAGAGACTTCTTTTTCTATTGTAAACTGAAGTTTAGGGTGGTACAAGTTAGAATTTGAAAGTATCTCCGCTTCTGTACCCTCGGCAGCAATTAAAAAAAATCATCAACATAACGTTTGTATCTAAAAACTTCAAAATATAGTTTCCCAAGACATATATCTTGTAATTCTGACATTATAATGTCTGCACAGATAGGTGATAGACAGTTGCCCATCCCCAACCTTGGAATTTGCCAAAAAATTGTTCGTTGAAATTAAAATAACTGTTTTTAATACATAGGTTGAAAAGAGTCTTAAAATGGTCAAAGGTGATAGTAGAATTACTGTGAAATTTTCTCCAGTTTCTTTCAATAATATTTTTTAATGTTTCGTTTATTTGGATATTAGTGAAGAGAGAAATGACATCTGAAGAAAGCAAAATATGATTTGAAGGAATTGTTAAGTTTTTCATTTCATTACAGAACTCAAAAGAATTCTTAACGTTTTTTCACCTTTGGTAAAGAGAGGTGATAAAATTTTAGATATAAATGTAGATAAGAAATAAAGGTGTGAACCCACATAACTGACTATTAGTCTTAAGGGCAAATCCTGCTTATGTATCTTTGGTAGAAGATACTTCTTTGAGAAAACACCATTATCACATTTTAATTTTTTAGCTACATCTTTAGTTAAAATGTTTCGTGTTCTAAAATTGTCCATCAATTTATTTAGTTCATTTTGAACCTATTTAGTAGGATCTTAAGTAATTATACTATACACATATTGATCATTAAGATCGTTTGCTTTTTCCAAAAATGCAGCTCTCTCCAAGATCACAGTAGTATTACCTTTATCTGCCTTTGTAATAACTATTTATAATATAATGATAATAATAATAAGGTTTATTCATCATAAATGTACAATCAAGTATAATTTTGATAAAACAATGTCAAGTGAGTAGTACTTGTGAGCTGATTGAAATAAACAATGGCATCACTGAAGGAACAATCGTAGAAAATTACTCCTTGTGCGTGATATAGCCTCTGAATATAATAAAAATACTTAATAATAAAATATAAATTTGAAATAGGATGAAGTATAAGTATAAAACATATGGGTAGAAATTGCATCACATAAAATAAAATATCACAATTGGTAAAAGTATCAATTTCAGGTAAGTTACACATAAAGTGTTTATCATAATCGGGTTCAGAGTCTCATATACACATATATTACAGTCATAAGATTTTGATCCCATGTACGTATCACATAAGATTTGATATCACAATTGATAAAAGGGTAACATCCAGGTAAGTTTCATATAATATGAGTGTGATAATCGGGGTTTAGGGTCACATACACATACATTACAGTATTATAAGTTTGATGAATAATTTGTTGAGGGTTTAAATTATTTTTTGGAATATCTGTCTATCATAGCAATGAAGCCAATTTTTAACTTTTATTTTAAAAATTTCGTTGCTTCGGCTGGTTTCCCAAATTTTTGGACCTAGAAAGCTGCAGTGCCTCTGACCCACTGTTTTAATACATTTCGGTACCACGACGCTGTAGTTTCGCCTTCTTGTATTATATAGATGACCTGGGTACGTTATTTCAATTTTATTATTGTAAATTCCTTGTAACATATTTTGGCAATAGAGTTGTGTAATATCAAAAATGCCGCATTCGTTATACAAATTATCGGTAGAGTACGTCTTTCCTTTGCCAAGGATTATTTTGAGAATTTTCTTCTGCACGATATTCAGACTATTTAAATGCGTATCATTTACGCCTCCCCATCCTATAATACCGTATATGAGTTGGGATTGGATTAGGATATAATATATAGTTTTCAACTGAGAATTTTCAAGGAATTCTTTCAACAGTTTGAATATTGATATGAATCCACGTAGCTTTCTTGTTAGATACGATATATGTAAGTTCCATTTCATATATCTGTCAATTTGTATACCAAGGTATTTTATTGAGCTGGCTGCTGGAATGGATATATTTTGATTTATATTTAATGGTCCCATATTCGGCAAGTTATTGCTATAGGAGGTGAAAGGTACGTATTTGGTCTTTTCCGCGTTCATAGTTAATTTACTATATTGGAATCATTTAAAGATGTGGTGGAAGTCTTTTTCCGTCTTTGCTTTCAGTTGTTGCCATGTGTTGTCACTGTAAATTAATGCCATGTCATCAGCATAACTTATAATATTACCTACACTTGTCATTTTCAACAGGCTGTCTATATAGATAGTGAATAGTAGGGGACCTAAGACCGTGCCTTGAGGAACCCCGTAAGTGATTGTTCTCGGAGTGCTCACCACACCATCAATATCTACTACTTGTTTTCGGTTCGACAGGTATGATTTCAAAAGATCGGGCGGTTTACCCCGCATACCAATCTTTTCCAGTTTCTCTAGAAGCCTTTTGTGACAAACAGTATCAAAGGCTTTGGAAAGATCAAGAAAGATACATAGCGACGATTTAGAAATGTCGAGTAATTTGTAAATGTACTTTGTCAGTTGCATCTTCGGTTGACCTCCCCTCTCTGAACCCATACTGATTATCGGATAGAATATCATGTTTTTTCATGAAATGTACCATTCTCTTTTTTATTATTTTTTTCAAAAAAATTTGCTGTTCGATATCAAAGAGATGGGCCTATAATTGGAAATTTGCAGTTTATCCCCACTCTTAAAAAGTGGTTTGATAACACCAGTTTTTAAAATGTTCGGAAATATTCCATTTTCAATACAGCTATTTATAATGTGAGTAAGAGGGACTGTTATGAAGTCGGCTATTTGAATCAGCGTTTCTGCAGTAAAACCGTCATGCCCAGGACTTTTTTTGAGTTTAAGTTGTTTGATTATTTGTGATACTTCTCCAGTGTTTGAGGGGTATAAAAACATATTTTTGTTCATTTCAGTTGTAATGTCTCGGAAGTTATTTGGTTTTTCGATATTATTTGCTAGTTTTTGCCCTATTCCACTATAGTGTTTATTGAATTCATCACTAATAACCTGTTTGTTTTCAGTGGTACAATTTTCTTTTATTTCAATTTTGGTTATTTATGTTTTTGGGCGAGTTTTGTTGCAAACCTCATTGACACTTTCCCAGATCCCTTTTGTTCTACTTTTATTCTTTCCAATTTCGTTTTGAAAATATTGTTTTTTTGCTTCTTTCGTAAGTTTATTTAAGTTTCGTTTGTAATTATTGTATATTTGTTTTATTTGTAGGTTATTAGGATTTTCAATTAATAGTTTATAGAGATTGTTCTTTTCTTTTATTGATGTAGGTAGCCCTGACGTGATCCATTTTTTTCTAGTTTCATCTTTATTTTTTATTTTTGATTTCAGATGTGTGTTTTTTTACAGGGTATTTCAGTCTGTTTGTGAGTATTTCACATTTGGAGTTGACGTCGTTTTGTTCATAAATGTTTGCCCATGTTTCACTTTGTAGTGCCACCAGTAGCCTGTTGTAATTTATATATACTTTTGTATTTTGGAATTCTTTATTAACAGTTCTCTCACCCACATCTACTGTTAGAGCAATGGGTCGGTGGTCACTAATTTTATCCTGAAATATGAATGACTTTATACGATCATGCATTTCTATATTTGCTTTCACAAAGAAATGGTCGAGGCACGTGGAGCTATCTGGTCGAGTGATATCGTTTATATAAGAGATGAACTCGAAGTATTCCAAATTATTTTTATATTCATTTTCTGACAGTAAATCTATGTTTATATCGCCAGTTATTACATGAATATCACTTGATTTATTGTTTTGTAAATAGTTCAAAAAGTGTTCATTGATATCATATGGACATGAACTAGGAGATCGATAAATCGAAGTTATTTTAGTTTTTTTTTCATTTAATTTTATATTGAGTTCGAGAAGTTTAATGTTTCCGATGCTAATATTTATCTGATCATAATTGAGTTCATTTTTAATGAATATTATGACTCAATCATTTTTGTTTATTGATGATTCATTGTACACCGTATTAAATCCTTTCAATCCATATATACTGGCATCAGTTTCTGTCAATACGATTATATCAAAGTTGCTTTCTAGTTGGTTTAGGTAAATGAACAATTCATCTATGTTTTTGGAAATACTTCTTATATTGGTATGAAAAATTTTAAAGTTACAAATATGTATTAAAGTCTGTAACTTCTTTGATATTTTGTGCTTTGACAGAATCATTTTGATATTCTCTTATAAATGTGTCCATAATTGGTGTGGATTGAAACTAATAATATAAAGTAAAAGTAATAAAAACAAAACAGTGACACATATTATTTAACCCCTCAGTATCAACCGGTTTATAATTTTCTAATGTTACTCACTATTTTTATTAACCGAACGTGTTCTTGGCTTTTCCTGTGTAGTTTTGTGCGGTTGAGTTGAGTGTGTTGGTTTTTTCGTGGCAGGAATCTTCGGGGTGCTGAGTCCAGTTTGCAGTTCCAGTAGAATTTTCGTGTTTTGTTCCAGAATTGTAGGTGCTATTTGATTTGTTTTCCAGACCATCTACTTTTTCTAGGACATCTGCTCCATGCGATATTCCCTCTTGCTTGGCGAGAAAAAGATGTTTTCTCAATATTTTATTCTCGGTTCTTTGTGCCGGTGTTTGGTCGTGGGTTATAGATATGTTCCTTCCTTTCAATTTATTGGAATTTTTTAGAACTTCTTTCTTTTTGAGGGTTGAAACAAACTCGATCTTTATTGGGCAGTTATCCGATTTACCGAGTGGGTAAACGTCGCCAAAATCACTTTCCTTCAATTCTATCCCAATCAAGTCTCTGAGGTCCCGACACAAATTTTCTGCAACAACCTCTTCTCGCTTTTTATTGAGACCAAAAATCACAATATTTTTTTTAATTTTGTGCCCTCTTTAAGTATTTTACCTTTTCTTTGAGGTAACTATTTTCTTTCTCCAGTTTTGATACAGTGTTTTTCAAGTCTTTTATGTTTAGTAAAAACCGGGTTTCACTAGCTTCGATACAGTTTTTCAATTCCCTACGGTTTATGAAGATCTCGTCACGAATGATTTTTATCGCCTTTTCCAGTTCTGTCATCTTAATTTTATCATAAAGTGTAAGATCTCTTTTATGCTGATCCCCAGAATAACTTTGGGGTCTGGCAACACCGCTAGTCGGAACAACCTGAATACTGGGAGATCCTAGGGTACAAAGTTCAGTATCGGGCAGTTTCAGTTTTGTGAAATACTTGATGGCAGCCTTGGGACACTTTAAAAAACTGGAATGTACTTACAAATATTATTCTTGGGTATAAAATGAATTGATTGTGGTACTTGCACTAATTTAAAGTCAGTTTTATTTCTAAAACATGAGTATATAACAACACCAGAGAAATCACATGTTTCTTTGCAACGTTGTAACATCACATCACATTTCGTCTTTATAATTATTTAAAAACAACCTTGTTTCTTTTATAGCTTTGAGAATAGCTTTATTACTTTTGTTGATTTTAAATAAATTCTGTTTTGTTGTGAAGTCGGTTATAATGTTGATAGCTTTGTTTCTAGTATCGTTATTTTTATAAACCGATAAAATCGATTCCAGATCAATTAATATTTGTTGTAGAGGAAAGCCCTGTTTATCATAGGGTAAGTTGAACTTGTCGCCTAAACTTAAGATACATTCTACATTTTGAGGAATATTTTTGTTCGTCTTATTAACTATCCATTTATTTTCGAAAGATTGATCATTTACTTCTAAAAAGTGAATATGTTTCTGAGTGTAATTCAATTTTTGGACCTTTGTCATGTGGTATTTACAGATTCTGTGTGATTCTAATTCATGGAAGTTTTTCTGATTTATGCTAAAATAGTTTATAATGTCGGTAGGTACCATATCGGCAAGAATCCGTTTAATTCTAATTATTTCCGACTTGAGAGTCTTATTGCTTTTTGAATTAGCGGTTTGGCAAATTTCTTACGGTCTCATTAATAAACACGGAATAACCTAGGACTAACTTTATTCCATGGTTAAACCATAAGATTGACAGATGCGCTATTAATAAATGCATATAGTTTAAGCTCGGAGTAACTACGCATTAAAAGGGAACGGGAGCATCAATTTTAAATTCCCGCGAGGCGGGAACTGATTATATTAACATGTAGAGAATTTAATTTGGAGAAAAAAACTCTTATACCCCTTCTCCCCTCCCCCCATATAGCTAACACAGAGACAGTTTGAATTTTTATATATCAGGTGCACACCTATGACATTGTCGGCTAAAGATAAAAAATATGATCTCATTCCCCCTCCCCCTCCGAGGAGTATCTAGATGAGAAAAATCCGACTGGTACATAGGGATAATAAGCCGATTTTTTGATTTGAAGATTTATACAGGAAAAAATTAAAAAGTATTTTTGCAAAATTTTCTCTCGAATTTTTAGAAACGAATATCCCAGCGTAAGAGGTTACGTCAAACCCTCTTGAAAAACATAAAACCAAACATTCCTGCCCCTCTTTTTCGGGTGTCTAGAGATCGTCAAAAACCGACTTTTTTCGACTTTGACACTTAGGAACGGATGCTTTATTTACTATAAATGATAGCGAAAAACTGCCAAAAACGATTTGAAGAGAATAACTCGATACGTACATAGAACACATAAAAGTGGGGGATTAATGCTGGAAATATACAGGGAAAAATTCACAGGTAAATTAAAAAATTTTTTTTTGGAATTTCGGATTAAAAATATGATGGGGTCACTTGTCGGACCAAACACTTTACGATTATATATAGGGGCACCCGCGCGCGCCCCTTTTTTTGGGGGTCCAGCATTCGCTAAATATTGATGCTGATATCGTGATTTTCGAAGGATCTACCGGATTTGGAGTGCCTATAGACGTCATGGGTTTGAAATATTTTTAGGGCGCTCCTAATGAACCCCCAACGGATGACTGAAATTGAACGTGGAAGTTCGAGATGATGTGTTTAGGTATATATGCATTCGGTATATAGCTACGGTGGTCGAAAAAAATTTTAGCCTCAAAATTTATCGCGTCTTATGGCGCCCTCTTTTTCGGTAAAATATCCAAACTAATAATAATAATAATAATATCTTTATTGCTTCAAATTGATACAAATCAATATCGCAAGAAATCCGGAACAGAGTCTATAAATTAATACATAGTTCATGCGCCAAAATAACAATGAAAATAAACAATAAAAGATCGAAAAAAAATTGTGTAAAATCCAAGCTATTCGTTTATAATAAATGAACGAATTTTGAGTACGCCAATAAAATAATTCGAAATTTGCTTGATATCCGCCAAGGAAGCAGTATTTAATAAGGCAATGAAATCATCAAAATTATGCAGATTTTTATTAATTTGCACTCTAATACAATCATACATCCTGCATTGAAGCACAATATGTTCAAGTGTTTCATTTTGACGCGAGTTGCACAGAGTACAAATTTCTTCTTGATTAATGGTATAAATACTTCCCTTATACGTTATTCTAACAAAAGTCTTCGAACATAAACGGATTTGACAAAATATTAGAACTAATTCAATCGGCAGTTTACTAGTTAGCTAATCTGCAGGACCTGAAGTGACTGTTAAATGTTTATATATTACACAGTAATAATAATAATAATAATAATAATAATAATAATAATATCTTTATTGCTCAAATTGATACAAATCAATATAGCAAGAAATCCGGTACAGTGTCTATAAATAAATACATAGTTCATGCAGCAAAATCACAATGAAAATTAACAATAAAAGAGCGAGAAAAAAAATAAAAAAATTGTGTAAAACCCAAGTAATTACTATTAGCAAGGCGTTGTAAGTCGGGACTATACAATTTTTGTTTAAAATTCTCAAGAATTGCATCGTAATGCCTTTTTAGTGAACCAAAAGAGAGGTTATTCCACATGTCGTTCAACCCGAGATCTACAAAAATCTGTTTCATTTGTAGGGCCCAGTTATAGCAGGGGTTGTCAAAGTCCTCTAACTCTAAGAGCCGGAGAAAGACAATCTTTGGCAACTAGTGTTTGCAAAAGAAAACATTTTTAATAACCAATTAAGGCACAACTTAAATACCGTATAATCAAGCCTAACAACACCCAACTCAAAGCGTACTAAATAATCAGGAGTGTTTAGCGGTAATAGGAGCAATCTTTTGAAATACCAACTTGGGTTTTTTCAACAATGTTAAGATAACGCAGACCCCAGACAGGGACCGAATTGGCAAGTGTATTAATTACTATGGAATGATACAGGGTTATGCGCGATTGCCAGGAAGTTGTTTTTGAACGTGAGAGCATATTAATGACAGAACTTATGGCTTGTTTGCATTTGGAAAAGGTATTCATTGCGTGTTCGCAAAATAATGAAGAACAAGTGAGAGTAACCCCTAAGTATGTATAGTGGTTAGTCATCTCGATTTCTACTTTGTTGAACAAAAATTTGTAATTTCTTTTTATTTTGTGGCCGCCTCTCGAGAAACACATAATTTTAGATTTAGAATTGTTAACAGTAAGTTTGTTAAGGCAAGTATATTGTTCAAGGGTGCGTAGCTTTCTAGCCAGATCTATTTCAGAGTCAGCAAGGACAACCAAATCGTCCGCATACAACAGAAGTAACAAATCATTCCTGTTATCAATATTAATTCCAACCATATCAGATTTTCTGAAGAAGTCGTCAATATCAGCAATGAATAGTGAGAAAAGCAAGGGACTTAATGGTTCACCCTGCAGAACGCCCTCATTTATTTCAAAAAATTTAGAGTATTCATTGTTAACTTCTACACAAAAAGAGGATTTGTCATACAGAGTTCTGACTAGACGAATAAATTTAGAACTGATACCCAGCTTAAATAATTTTTGCCATAAGAGGGGATAATTAATAGAGTCAAATGCGTCCTTCAAGTAAATAAAAGCGGCAAAGACTCTTCTGCCTTTGCGATGTAGGTGAGTTTGAATGGTGCTATTCAAGACAAATATGTTGTCCATACAACTTCTGTTCTTCCTGAAACCCGCCTGAATTTCTGGGAGAATATTATTACTTTCAACCCAAAAGTTCAATCTGTTCAACATGATCATATTAAAAAGTTTAATGGTAGTGTTAATGCAGGCGATGCACCTATAATTACTGGGGTTATCGATGGGGCCCTTCTTGTGTACCATTGAGAGCGATACTGTAGACCATTCAGTAGGGAAAGCTTCGTTTTCGAAAACTTTGTTAAACAAACTACACAAAAAAAGACACCAGTTTTGAGGGGAATATTTGAAAAACTCGAAGGGAGTTCCAACTAATCCCGGGGCTTTGTTCCTTTTGCAACTGTTGAGCACCGCAAAAACTTCAGATTGGGAGATTTCCGTGTCTAGAAACGGATGCCTAGCGTCCATCTGTAAATATTGAAAATCACATTTCACTGTGGTAAGGGTATCAAAATAAGTTTCCCAGGTTTCAAGCGATAATCTTATTGGGACGGAATTTTTTTATAGTCCTCCAAAATGAGAGACAGTCATTAGAGTTACTGAGCAATTGAACCATATTATTTTCAAATGCATTTTTTTGCTGTACATGTGCTTTTAAAAGATTTTTTCGCCAATAGGTAGTCATTTTTGACTTCATCAGCAAAATTATGAGTTTTACAGATTTTAAGTTTTGACTTAACCGACTTTTTTAAGTTAATGCACTCTAAGTCAAACCAAGGTTTGTTATTATAAGTGAATGGATTGTTTAAAGTTACACATTTTTTCTTCATACCACAACTATCGGCGGCAAGGTAGATTGAATCACGCATAGCGTGGTAACTTTATGTATTACCATTGGACAACATCGCTAAGGAAGAGTTGCGCAAAATATGCTGATACCTATCTAGCTGCAAATCTTCCCAAATTAATTTAGTTGTTGTGGACTGTCTTCAATTTCCTGGCTCCCCATCAATTCCTCTACTGTGTATACAGTTCCATTCACTATGAGTGTGTTGTACCGCATTGTTGCACGCTTTCCTAGTTCTCTTGCCGAGATCAAATGTTTTCTAAGCACTTTACGTTGTTCCTGTACATCCCTCGGGAAGTCTTCATTGATGCTAAATTCAGTTCTCTTAAGTTGTTTACTGGCTTTCAGGATGTCAATTCTTTTATTACCATTTCGAAGTTCTACCATTATCGGTCTGATTTTGTTTTCTTCTTTTTTGCCTATTCTTTCAATCTCAAATATATCTTTTTTTGCATCAAACTCTACACCAGTTATTTTCACCACTTCAGCTACTTTATGTTCTTGCATTTTTTGATCCTCGTTATTAGCTTCATCAATTCCAAAGATAATAATATTTTTTCTCTTAGATTCTCTCTGTAATTGCTCGATCTGATCATTTTGTATCCTTAACAAACCCATGAGTCGTTCATTCTCCTGTTTTCTTGCTTGATTTTCAGCTTCTAACTTTGACAATTTAGTTTGTATATCATCAATTTCACCTTCAATTCTTATGTTTCTTTCTTCCGCGATCTTAAGTTTATTTAAAATTTCTTTAGCATAATTTTCCATATTCAGTAATCTTTGCACTTCTAAAAATAATCTTAAGCCAACCCTGTTGGCACTCTTGAAAAAGTTCCAATATATCTGCCTACTAATTTACTTGCGTTATCTCAATTTAAAAAACTGGTTTCTTGTCTACCGGCTGATTACTGTTTAATAATGGGTACTAATTTAATGGGGCATATAACTAACAATATATAAGTAATCTTACTTGGCTGATAGTTAATCTTGCTGCAATTTACAACAGGCACTTATTACACTAAGGTGAATGATTACGTTTAGTATATAAATCAAAAATACTGCATTAATCCTACAAATATCAGAGTATTTTATGGAGCAGAGCTCAAGTACGCTTATTGAAAATAATGGGGAGGTATTGTTGATGAATATGTAGTAGCACCATATTTTTTTTGAGGAACATGTAAATGCTGAAATGTATTGAGATTTTCTAATAAACCAATTACCTCTTTTATTGGAAGAAATCCCACTTCGTACACGTCAAAGGATGTGGTTTTTGCATGATGGTAATGACGCTAATCAATTAATTCACGGTTAATTGAATGAACGATTTCCTGGAAGATGGATCGGAAGAAATGGTCCAGTACAGTGACCACCAAGATCACTAGATTTCAATAAAATTGACTTATTTTTCTAGGGTCACATTAAGAGTGAAGTGTATAAAATGCCTCCAACAACAAGGGATGATATGACGGAGAAAATACGGAACGAATTTCAGAATGTTTCTGTAGAAATGCTTCGTAACTCTTTTAATGATCGCTTTCAATGGTGCATAGATGTCTCTGGAGGTCATTTCGAACACCTATTATACGAGTAATAATCAAGACGTATACCTATACTGCAGTGAAATAGGATTTTTTATTATTTCGTTCCTCTAATTTATTTGTAATATACTCGTTTTTTCTTTGCATTTGCAATTTAACCTCTATAGTACCAAACAGCGAAGAAAAGAGGTCCGTTTTTGAGAAATAAATCATGGCCAACTCAGAATTAATTGTTAAATAATTAGTTAAACACCAATCTTATCAATCTTCTGCATAGAAACATCAAAATATCTCAATAAATAATAATTTCAAGTATAGGAAATGCTTGATACAAAAAAGTATGTTGGTAGTACTTTTCGATACTCTCATAAATTACGGGATGATCAATTTGAATATACTGAGGAAATAATGTATTTGAATTTTGATTCACCCTGAATCAGATTCAACGAATATCAACAAAACAAATAATTTTCCAAAATTTTGACCACTACTCAAATGCTCTGGCAGCAACAGATCTTCATTCTTGAATTTCTTTTACATTGTAGAGGGTTTTGAACTTGACTTTTATGGAAAATTGGTTATACATTTCAAAATACACCTTAGAACTCATTATAATCCTATATTGTTGTAATGGGAAAGTTAAGCGGATTCCAAATATGGAGTGAAATACAGGGTGTTTAATTCAAAATAAATGTAACTTTGATATGCCACAGCATTCTGGAACGCCCTGTAACATTGTTAATAATTTTAGAATTTGAATAGTTATGATGGCTATAATCTCCTAAATTTTCAAGTTAATATTTGAAAGAGCATAGGAGGTATTTGCTGATGATTAATCTTAAATTTCATATTCCGTCAAACGGGGTGAAGTCGATCAAACCGGGATTTCCATTTGTTTTTAAGCATATGGCAACAACACATCACAAATCAGCTGATTTTTATTCACGATCGTGTGGCCAACAGGCAAACAAACATTATACTGGTGAAGCAGGTTGATCTTGAGAGTGAATTTTTCAAAAATAATTAAATAGTAGAAAGCAAAATTTAACAATCAGTAAAATATGCGAAATAGAACAGCTGCACAGCCGAACCTGTAAAAACTAGGTCGTCCTAGGCCCTCTAGGTGATAAGGAATATCATCAAGAAAAATTGTGCCCAATCAGATATGCTGATTTATTTGTTGTGTGGTTTCAATTGGAATTTTTGTGTGCCGAATCAAAACAGCGGGGTGAAGTGGATCACTTGATTTTCACTGTATTTTGTCAGGTTTTGAGGTTACGTTCAAAGCAATTTGTTTTTGTTTTTTGTTTTGTTTTTTAGATATATTCTTCAGAAATTTTTCTCATAGATGCCACGAAAATATGTAAAAAGAATGTGTGCTCATGGCAGGAGGAACTACGACCGCGCATTGTTAGAGAGAGCGCTGGATACAGTACGCAAAGGAAGAGCATGCGAAAAGCGTCAGAAATTTTTGCAGTGCCATATACGACTCTGAACAATAACTTTCACGGGAAACATCCCTTGATATATATAACGAAGCAATATTTAAATAAAAGCGGCCTCACTGAAAAACGATTTAACAATAATATGCTAGGAGAAGGCTGGTTTAATGGCCTGATGAAGAGACATCTTCGGCTTACAATCAAGCTTGCAGAAAATACAAAGCGTGTGAGAGCTGCTGTAACATATGAGAATATTGAGGATTATTTCCGAAATGTGTCGGAAGTAATTGAGGATATCCCAGCACAAAACATCGTGAACTACGATGAAACACGAACCTCGTTGACGATCCCGGGGTTGTTGAATTGGTGATGAAGAAGGGAAGCAAACACGCCTACGGGACACTTGATACCACCAAAAGCAACACAACAGTTATGTTCGCAATAGCTGCTGATGGAACTCGTCTCCCTCCGCATACGGTATATAAAGCTAAACATCTTTATGAATGCTGGAAGGAGTGCGTATTACCAGGAGCAAAGTACAACCGGTCTCCAAAGGGATGGTTCGATTCTGAAATGTTCTATGATTGGTTCAGGAGCGTAGCACTTCTATTTTTCCGAAAATTAGACGGGACCAAGCTGCTTATTGGAGATAACGCGCAATGCCATATTACTGTCAGTGTGATTGAAGAATGTGGTAATAACGACATTCGGTTTGTCTTCATCATCATCATCATCATCATACAGCCCATTTCACGTCCATTGTTGGACATAGGCCTCCTCCAAACGTCTCCAGTTCTCTCTGTCCCTGGCTGTTGCAATCCAATTTGTCGCTATCCTCTTCAGGTCATCCGTCCATCGGGTGGGAGGTCTGCTTCGGCTACGCTTATCAGCTCTTGGTCTCCATTCCAACAGTTTTTTGGTCCATCGCCCGTCGTCTATTCTAGCAATGTGCTCAGCCCATTTCCATTACCGTGTAGTTATTTGTTGTATAATATCATCTATTCCAGTACGTCGGCGTATCTCTTCATTTCTCACTCGATCCCTCAGGGTCAGGCCAAGCATCGATCTCTCCATTTGCCTTCGTGTTACTCTTAGTTTTTCTGCGGTTTTCTTCGTTAAAGTTAGTGTCTCTGCGCCATAGGTCAGAACCGGTAATATGCATTGGTTAAATGCTTCTCGTTTCAAACGAATTGGGATATTTCCTTTGAGGATGTCCTTCATTTTTCCGTACGCCGCCCATCCCACGGTAATTCGCCTGTTTAGTTCGCAGGTTTGGTTGTCTCTGGTTATCTTGATCTTATGACCTAAATATATATATTTGTCGACCAATTCTTCTTTGTTGTTATTAATTTGTATTTGGTCAATGAGAACCATGTTAGTCATTATTTTGGTATTTTCAAAATTTATTGTCAGCCCAATCTCTTGTATGGTATCGTTGAGTTCTTGGAGCATGTCCTTGGCCTCTCCCAGACAGTCCGACAAAATAACGATGTCATCCGCGAAGCGTAAGTGATTGAGTCTCTCTCCATCGATGAGTATTCCTTTTTGTTGCCATGCCAATCTTTTAAATGCATATTCGAGCACAGTAAAAAACAGCTTTGGTGATATAGTGTCGCCTTGCCTAACTCCCCTTCCCATCTTCATCTTGTTGGTTGTAGAGTGTAGATTTACAGTTGTTGTGGCATTTTCATATATATTTTCAATTATGTTGCAATATCGGTGGTCGACTCTACAATCTTGCAGTGCTCTTAATATGGCTGCTAATTCTACTGTATCAAAAGCCTTTTTAAAATCGACAAATGTCAATGCTAGAGGGCGGTTGAATTCAATGGTTTTTTCTATCAAGGTTTTCAAGCACTATAGGTGGTCGCTTATACCGTACTTCTAACGGAAACCAGCTTGCTCTCGCGACTGATAGAAATTCAGCTTTGCCTGCAATCTACTTATTATGATTCTGGTGTAGAGTTAGAGATGGTTAAGGAGACTAATTGGTCTGTATGTTTCCAGGTCCGTTATATCTCCCTTCTTGTGCAGAAGTATGGTTATTGAATTGTTCCATTTTATTGGGATATTCCACAGGCATAGATTGAAGAGTTTTTGAATCATGGACATCAGTACTGGTCCTCCTATCTTTAACGCTTCAGTGACGACACCGTCTTCCCCTGGAGCTCTATTATTCTTCATCTTTTTCAAAGCCATATTAATTTCATCCAGAAAAATCTCCGTAATATTCTCGGAGCCCTGATTTTGAGTCCCTCTCCGAAGATATTCCTCTGGATTTAGAGTGGTTTGTTTAGCGTACGAAATGCCATTAATTATTCCACAATTTGTAGCAAATGTTCTCTGTTCAACGTGATATTTCCATCCTTGTTCTTTAGTTTGACAATTTCTCTCTTCCCACTTGTTTGTTTGCGTCTCATTCCCTTCATGCTTTTATTCTCCACGATAGTTTCAACGATTTTCTCTTCTTTGTACTTTCTTAAGTCTTTCCTGATTGCCTTTGTTACTTCCTTGTTCAGTCTATTTATTTCGTCTTGGCTAGCGTTTTCCTCACTTTTCAGTGTTCTTCTCCGTTCCATTTTGTGGTGCGTTTCCTTTTCCTTCCTTCCTTTGGATTGTTGGGCAACATTTATTTTGGGCGTCTGTCATTGCTTCCTCTATTGCATCATTCAAGATGTTATTATCATTGGATAAGGGTTTATCTTGGAGTATTTTGCTGAGGTGTTCCTCGAATTTCCGTACATCTCTTGGGCGTGTCCATGTCTTCGTTCGGTTTTTTAAAATCATTTTGTGTCGTTCACAGCTAGTGTTTCGTACGATAGTGGCTCTCACCATTCGGTGGTCGCTTGATTTTGCAAATCTATTTAGGACTGTTACATCCTTGAATATATGTCTTTTGTCAGTTATAAAGTAGTCGATCTCATTCTTTGTCCTTCCGTCTGGGCTCTTCCAGGTCCATCTGCGCTGGAGTTCCTTGTAGTAGAAGCTGTTCATAAGAAATAGGTCTTTCTCCAACAGAAAATTTAAAAGAGTGTTGCCACGGTCATTTCGCCCTGGACTGCCAAACTTACCAAGAGCCGTTTCTGATGGATCCATTTTTGTTCCTATTTTGACAATAAAATCGCCGCATGAAATGGTGAAATGTGTAGGACTGTTTGAGAGAGCTGCACCTAAATCATCATAAAGAACTTCGTTTACCTCGTCTGTATGATCCGTTGTTGGGGATAGACCTGAATTACTTCTAAATCATAACTGGTGTTTTTTTTAAGGATGGCATATACTACTCTAGTGGAATCTGGCTGGACCATTCTGAGATTTCTCACTATTTCTTTGTTTATGAAGAACCCATTACCTCCCACTGACTCATGTTGTTCTCCGTGGTAGTAAAATAAGTGACCGGATTTTAGGGTCTCAAGACCTTCACCTCGCCTTCTGACTTCACCAACTCCCACTTTATCCCATTTTATATTTTCTAATTCTTTTTACATTTCAGTAAAACTTTCGTCTGAAAGTAGAGTTCTAGTGTTTGAGGTTGCAATTTTGAGAACTGTTTGTTTCTTTGAACGTACTCTTGTGAAATTTTTGTCCCCCCCCAGAATCCTTGGGACAGACTGATAAATCAGTATGAGATTATCTACTCACCTGGGGTAGTTTCCGTTTGGTTTTGAAATGTGACATTTGTAGGGTTTCATGGCCAATACAATGCCACGCGAGCCGCTGCGTGTTGGCAAGGTTTCATTTCAGCCGCCCTATCTGGGAACAAACGCTGTTTGCAGCCGCCCACTCTGGGTCAGACGGTGCGTGGGAATCTTCTTAGCTTCGTCTTCATCACTTCGAGACCTTACTGGCATGGGTGGTCCTACCAGTAGCTACGCTACCGTCAACATCGCTCCCTGGATGTAAGGTTACTGAGCCCTCCCACCAACGACAAGGTGAGGATTCCTCCAGAGAGGGCTTAGGTTTGTCTTACTCCCCCTTAATTCAACGCACATCCTTCAGCCACAGGACGTGGCTTATTTTCGCCCTCCGAAAGCATCATGGAAAAGAGTCCTGGAGGAGTGGAAACTGAAGAATAGGGGGGTTTTACCAAAAACAGTCTTTTTCAGAATGTTGAAATCCGCGGTTGAGGGGCTTGGGGATCGTGGACTGAACAATATCTTAGCTGGCTTCAAAGCATGCGGCCTAGTTCCCTTCAATCCAGATGCTGTTCTCGCGAAAATAGCAAGAAGGAGCCTACTACACCGGAAGAAAGCAACAGGGCAGAAACTTCAATGACATCAGTGCTTATTGATTATTTACACCATCGCTACGGACCAAGTGATGTCCTGAAGCGAGGAAGAAGATAGAATATAGTCGATGGCAAAAGGATTGGCACAAAAGATTCACAAGAAGAGAAGTCGAGGAGTTGCAAGCAATCCAAAACGCGCAAGAGTTAAATAAGCGACAGCGAAGATGAAGATGACTTACAGACATTGGAGGCGGAGGGACAGAATGTTAACATAGATGATAATGAAATTGGAGAAAGTTCTTTTGAGCCAGAAGATATTCATGACACATCCGGCGGCTGTGATACAGGAGACCATAGATAAGAGAATATCATTATATACTAAATAGATGGGCCACTCTCCTGAATAATTAATCAATGTTATTTTAGTTATTCAACCTTTCGCTCGAGCGCTGCAGCTAGAAGTAGCGGGATTTTAAAAATATATTGAAAGGATTATTTTTGCTATTTTATATTTTCAACTGATAGAAATAGTGTTGGTACACGAATGCATTCTCATGCATCTTTTTAAAGGCCCGAGAATACATTAGTTTACACCAATTTTATCAATCGAAAACGCTGTTAATGAGGAATTTTATGATAAATGAAATTAACATACCAAAATAAAAGACAGGTTAAACACATTCTTTTTCTTCATTAAATCAACTTAATACCAACATACGAATAAATTCTATGTAGCTGTTTCTTCTTGTTGGTGGTATATATAAGTTTGGAGCTGCATTTGATCTTAAGTATGTTCTATTATGATGTGCAACAAACATCGTTTCTTCGGAAAAGTGGATAGCACATGTTCGATGATTTTTTATCCTGGTTATGAGGATATCCCCTCTTTCAATTATTTGAATCCATTGTTCAAAGACCTAAGAAAAAAATGAATAGAAACTATAATCAACATTACTCAAAACTTTCAGTTGTTAAATTACAAAATGTTGTAATCTGAATCATTTTCCCAATACGGGGTTTATTTATAATCTGTTAATAAACACATCAAAAAGAGACAGAGTTGACGTTTGCTGCAGATGACCTGATGATTGTGCAAGTTGAGAGTGATTTAACCCACTGAATATATTTTTAATTGATAATTTTACATATACTACTGATTAAAGTAATTGGTACCCAAATTATTATTAATCTTTCTTCATACATATCCTACCTATAAGTGGGACAATAATTTTAGTGGAAAAAAACATTAAATCAAACATACACTAATTTACAAACTTACCTCGGGGTCTTTAGGAAGGAGATGCATTTTAGTATCCTTACTAGTATTCTTTCAAGAGGGAACAATATAGTATTGAACCATGATGTTAATATTTAACAAATTCAATCCCAAAAATGTGGGTTTATACAAATTAATATAATAATAACCGAGTAATACATGATCCACGAAGTTGAAGTATGTTATCCACTGGAATTGAGGTTATTTAAATGGCAGACTTTTTAAAATCTGACAGATCCTCAATATCGTAGCGCTACCGGCGACAAGTGGAGTAACTTAATAAACGAGACGAAATTTATAGTGGGAGTGAACATAGCATGCAGGAGACTTTATAATCAACTAATATGAAACTAATAAGAGAGAGAGATTTTATATCGCTAAAAATATTGAAATTTCATAAACTGAATTAGTAGTAAGTAAGATGAGTCTGTTAACAGGAAACAGATTGTCCGACGTGTTATTTTGAAGTCTCTGAAGCGTGGCAAATATTATTTCTCGCTTGGAGAACAACTGGAAACGCTCCAGTAAGGAATTTTTATGCGTTCTATTGTTTCTTTTTTTTGAATTCTGGTTTTTAGTTTAATTTTCTAAGTCTTTTTTTTATTTTTAAGTTTAATTTGCCCGTGAAAGGTTTGTTTCATCAAGAAATCAACGGCTGTGCCAATCCTGTCCCAAGCATAAACGTTTATTTTTTCTCAATATATGCGTTTTATTGCAAAATTCTTCTGAAAAGGTCGTTATATATACGTTAAATATATATAATGATCGACCACACCCTCGAACGTCTCTGAAGTGGGAAATATGCATTTTTAAAACGGTTATCGACTTCACCCCGAACCATGGGGTGAAGTCGATCACCCTTAGATTGAAAATAAATAAGAAATTGCTCTATATTCGACCTTTTTCTAGTAACTAATCGACAACCTAAGCATCACGGATATTATATTTTTAATTGCATCGAAATATAATCATTAGTTTTTCAGTTATTTTAAAAAAACGCATTTTTTTTGTCGACTTCACCCCTATTGACGGTTCTTTATCTTCATATAGTTTCAGTTTATTCGGGGTAAATACGTGTTGTCCTGTCCTTCTAATAATCACCGCTGTTACTTTTAAATGTTATATGTAAGTTATTGGTTTGAAACATAAATTTCTTATCATTAAGTAACTGAGAATTCTAGCTTTATTCATATTTATTTATTTGTTACGAATCTAGTAATAATTTATTTTGTTTCACTTTAAGTTTTTCCACTATTGCATATGCTTGTTGATACTGCTTTTTGCGCGACACCGTATATTGCCGGTGTTAATTTTAGTCCGGAATTAGTTCGACTACGGCTACTAATTCGAGTCGACCGCAAAATAATTGTGCCCACGGGTGTTTTCAGTACTGGTTTCATAGAAAAATCACAACCCTATCAAAGTTTAAGGCAATAATTACAGTTCATTTTTTGTTGCAATTTATATTTGAGCTATTCGTTACAATAAATTTTATTCACTCATGGATAAGGAGAGAAAATCATTCTAAATTTAACGTAATCCTTGAAATGGCGCTTAATTTTGATTGATCAAAAATTTTGCGTCCCTCTAAAATTTCGTGCTAGAGAGAACTTGCAGCTTTTAAAGAAAATTCTACCTCTTTTTCCATAATTGTGTTATCCAATACATACGTTATTCCTAAAACATAATAATTAAGACACTTACGATCAGTATTAAAATAGTTAAATGATAATTATAAGTTACAATAACGCTAATTATGAATGTTTGCATCATTCATATGCTTGTAGAATCAGTAGATATCATTATAACATTATTAATATCACATTTTTCAGAGCACAAGGCATCGTTGCACCGCAGCCACCTCCACCACCACCAATTCCACAGTTACCCGTCTACGTAGAAAAAAGAAAATATAAACTACGTAGACGTCCCCATCATCGCAAACAAGTGTAAGTCAAAAATAATTTGACGAATATACCTAAAAAAATTTGTTAAGATTACTATGCTATACAATCGTTGATCACAACAACAACTAACGTTTAATGATTAAAAGTTGAAAAGTAGGCCAGGTGAACCAATATTTTTTGAGGAAAATATTCCAAACTGGGTATGCTTAACGGAAAAAGGTAGAATTAGTGATTACAAATACTGGGTAAAAAATTCAACGCATGGATCTGGTTTTATCGGAAAAAGTTAAATAGATAATTAAAAAATATACAGCTTTTATACAGTGTGTCGCATTTAGGATGAAGACACTCTGATATTTTCACTGTTTGAAGAATTACAGATTCGGTTTTTTGTCATACAGTCATACAGGTTGATGGTCCACATTTCTGGAAATAGTCAACTGAAATCTGAACTTTAAGCTCAACAAACTATGATTTCACAAACAGAACCGCTTCTCAATATTTTGGTTCGCATTAGAGATAACGAAAAATATTATTAAAAAAAGTTCTTCAGAATATTATGTTAACCCCACATACCAAATTTCATCACAAAATTCGCATTTTCAATTTTTTCATTTTTTGGTCTAAGTCAGTGGTGGGGAAAATTTTTTTAAGACGGGCCATTGGTAATAACTAGACAATCGTAGCGGGCCAAAAAATAAAGCTTAATCGTTAAATAAATTATGTGTCCTATAAACATATACATATATTATTACATACACTTATTATTTTAATAGTAAAAAAGCAAAAGGTAAGAAAATTATAAGCACAAAATATAATATGAATTTAGTGTAGTTCTTGAAGTGAAGTATTATCACTTTACTTTCTGGTGTCATTACTGGTTGATGGTGCATGAGAAAAATGAAATTGAGACTGTTTCATCAAAATTTCATCATAGTCCGGTTCCATTTGCGAAGCAGAAATTCTTAAAACCATGAAAGGTGCTCATCTGTAATTCTGTTTCTTAAAGAAGTTTTCCTAAGCTTCATTGTTGAAAAGATTTGTTCGCATATATAAGATGCGCCGAACATTTTCATTATCTTCATTGCATGAGTAATTAGATTTGGGAAATTATCTGGACTTAAATTTTTATAAAGTTCTAGTAATGGTACAGGGTTTTTCATTATATATGGACCCTTCTATATCTCACTTATTATTTGATGCAGATAACAATGTTTCAAATAGGAGTTAAAGGGTTATTAATGTAGTTTTTAAAATTCAACAAAAATATTATACAGGATGTCCCAGAATAGAGGTTCGGAGCCAAAGTGTTCTTTCTTAAATGGGACACCCTATATATTTTTATATTTTTAAACTGTTCACTTCAATCCGAATTCAGCAATATATAATTGTTATAATCTAACCTTAACAGTTCAGAAAATATATTCATTTGAAAATTGTTTTCTGTGGGATGAAAACCAACTATAAACAACGGGCAATGGAAGCATTGTCATATTTGACAAGTAGTTATTTACACCATTATAAAACATTGTATTTGATAGTTTGGAAAATGCGGTTTACAGATGATAAAAAGATAGAAGTATTTTCTCTATTTGTAAAAAATAATAATAACAAATTAGATGCAAGGAGAGAATTTATGGAATTATATCCAAATCGGCATGCGCCTAGCAAAAATACGTTCAACAGAATATACCAGCATGTAATGACAACTAAGAACTTTTCTAGGAAAAAACGAACGTGTGTAATTGATGAGGAGGATGATTTAGATACACTTCTGCATTTTGAAGGTAAAAAAATATATATTTCTTTGGATTTTATGGTAGTTGAATAAGAAGGAATACATTTTGCGCTACTACTTTTTTGCAGAAAACTCTGAAGACTCGTTAGTAACCAGCTCCAATATATTACAAAAACATCCTATGAAAATTTTTAGGACTCTGAAAAGACACAATTATATACCATATAAGATACTTCCCATGCAGGCTCTCACTGAATTGCACAAACGGAAGCGGTTAATATTTTGTGAGGAAATGCTTCGTCGCTTGAATGAAACTCCAGATCTCCTTCTGAAAATCTGTTGGACAGATGAGTGCAAGAAATAAAGAAATCTGGACGGAAATCAATTAAAGTTTGGTGTGGAATATTCCAGAATAAAGTGGTTGGGCCAATATTTTTCAATTATAAGTTAACAGGAAGAACTTACCTAAACTGCATAATACCCAAAATAAGTGAAATACTAGAAAATGAATTTACAACTGACCAATTGAATACTATGATCTGGCACCAAGATGGGGCATCACCCGATAATGTATTAGAGGTGAGAGAACATCTCAACAATCAATTTCCAGAGTTCCAGAGTGGATCAGAAATAATGGGACAATTCTATGGCCTCCTAATGGCCCCGACCTAACTCCCTTAGATTCTTTTTTGTGGATGATGCTGAAATATATAGTTAACTTTGGCGAAAATAACAATCTTGAGATAATTCAGGAAAATATTCAAGGCGAAATTAATAACTTAAATAATCATGCTGATATTATTTCTAAATGTTTAGAGAATTTACGCCGAAGATACCAACTATGCATTGACAATATGGGCGGTCATTTTGAACAATATTTATAGTTTCATTTGGGCTTACTTGGTTTGAGATTACTTCATTTTGTAAATAAATTTACTGAATTCCAATCGATAGACATCTTACTGTGTCGTATATATTTTCTGAACTGTTAAGGTTAGACTATAACAGTTATATATTGTTGAATTCGGATTGAAGGGAACAGTTTAAAAATGTAAAAATATATAGGGTGTCCCATTTAAGAAAGAATACTTTGGCTCTGACCCTCTTTTTTTGGACATTCTGTATAATATTTTTGTTGGATTTTGAAAACTACTTTAATAACCATTCAACTCTCATTTGAGACATTTTCAATTGTAACAAATAATAAGTGAGATATGGAAGGGTCCATATATAATGAAAAACCCTGTACTGTATGAAAAGTTTGTTTCAGGAGAGTATTACATTTCAGTTCTATTAACTCAAGTTGAACTTCTTCGTAATTAACATCGAATGGGGTCGCAAAAATACTAAACTCTGGTTCCATTTTTCTAAAGTCCTGAAATATCCTTTCAAATCCTGAAGATAGTTTTCTCAAATTAATTTCGTATTTTTTAATCTTATGGTTGGATATAGTGAATATTGAAGATTGTATTCTTGGAAAATCAGAAAAATCAGATTTAGAGATCTGATTAGCAAATAATAATTACTGTAATTTAAAACTTTTCAGATATTGCCAAATATCGTGAAATAACTGATTTTTCCCTTGCAATTTGAGATTAAGTTCATTCATGTGTACGAGGAGGTCTGTGAAAAAAGCGAAATCAAAAAGCCACGTTTCGTTTTCTAAGACGTGAAATTGATTATAAATGTCTTTATGAAGAAGAAAATTCACAATATCGTCTTTTAAATCCCAAATTCTTCCTAATGCTTTTCCAGCACTTAACCAACGAACTTTTGAATAATACAGGATATCTGAATGCTCAGCATATACGGACTCCAAAAACTGTTGAAACTGGCGATGTAATAATCCTCTGGAACGAATCATATTTACTAGTTCTACAACAATATTAAGTATATGGTCAATATCTAAAGCCGATTTACAGAGAGCATCCTGATGTATAAGGCAATGCAGAAAAACAACATCATTTTCCGGATACTTAGAATTAAATTTCCCAACAAATCCTTGATTGATTCCAACCATATTAGGAGCACCATCTGTAGTTACATTACATAACTTATCAATAGGTAAACGAAGTTTATCGATACAATTTTCAAATTCACAAAATATATCTGTACTTTAATCCATGGTAATTGAATAAAAAATAAATTTTCGAAATTTTGTAGTCAGTTACGAAATTAGATTTTTATCAATATTTTCAGTTCTCTCGGTGATTGTTCTTCTTGAGAGAGACAGTGACTGAAAATAATTTTTCTTTCCAGTGCACATAATATCGCACACATCTATCATGCACTGCTTTATAAATTCACCATCTGCAAATGCTTTATTAGATTTAGCAATATTATGAACACATAACTGTAGCGCATCTTTGAGAATGATTAGCTCTCCGAAATAATTGTTGTTGACTTGATAAATTTTTTATTAAATCTTTCGATATAATTTTTTTCACCTCTCCACTTAACGATGAGAAAGAGTGGTTTTCATGTTTGCTCTTGAAATGGCGTTGAATGTTATATTCTTTTAAAACTGCAACAGTTGTATTGCAAAGTAAGCACACAGGTTTTTCTTTAAATAAAGTAATGAAATATTTCCACGTCCATTCTTCTTTAAAAACTCGACATTCTGAATCCACTTTTCTTTTTTTAACATCCATTTTAGACGTTACCTACTACGGAGAACAACACACAGAAACGCAATTGACGAGAGCTTACTGCTAACTAATGCTCTTGCGCGGGTGTTTGTTGAGGCAGTGGGAGTTTCGGAAATTACACAAACAATTACTCGATTCTCAGCGGGTCGTTGCAGATGACTGACTAAGTCGCTAACTAACTGATCTTCGGGCGGCCTCGCTTGTATTTATCCCTACCTGCAAGGATTGTTCGGGAATTGGATTTTTCCGGTTTTTTCGAGAAAACAGAACAATGAATCGAAAATGCGAAAGTGTCTGTTTAGTCATCTGTTTAGGTCGGATGGATTTGTCCAGAATACTATTGTGTTTTGAATATCGCCGCAGTTAGTTTTTATGCGGGTCGTCACATTACGAAGTAAGAACGGGTTCAAACATTCTCTCGACGGCACTCAAACGGGCCGTATTAAACCTTTCCGCAGGCCGGATTTGGCCCGCGGGCCGTAGTTTCCCCATCACTGGTCTAAGTATACAAAATTATTATTAATTTTGATAATAAGTGTGCCGTGGAAATTAAAATCTTGACACAGCGTCATGTATTCAATTATTTTAGTAAAGTAAACAGCACTTTAAAAGGAATAATTATTTCATTATTATTATTATGGGAAAACAATTTTGATAATTGATTAAATCTAGGAAAAAGTATCAAACAATAATTTTCATAATACAAATAAACCTCCTTCAACTAGTCGTCCGTCTAATCGAATACATTTTTCAATTCATTTGCGATTTTGTTTAGCTACTCGTTTTAGTTCCGGGATGCTGATTTCTTGACAGGCTTGCCTTATTCTAGCACAAAGTTCATCTCGATTTCTGGGCCTTGTTTTATAGACTTTAGTTTTTACCATTCCCCAGAAATAAAAATCAAGGGGTGTAATATCGGGAGACCTCAGTAGCCACAGTTCAAAAGGACTGTTTCTTCCTATCCAGCGCATAGGATAATTTTGGTTCAACCATTGACGAACAAGCCTTGAATTGTGGATGGATGCACCGTCTAGCTGCAAATACATATTCTGACGCACATTAAGAGGAAGAATTTCAATTGCTTGCCAAAATTCCCCATCGAGGAAATTGAGAAAGCGATTAGTATTCAATGATCCATTGAAGAAAGAAGGACCAATTATACGGTCTCCTAAAATCCCACACCAGACATTGACTTTCTGGGAATATCGGTCTTCACAATTGATAACCCAGTGAGGATTATCTATGGCCCAGTATCTACAATTTTAAGAGGATTTTTAATACAGAGAGCTTTTCAATTATATCTTGCTATTTTTCACCGTCACTTTTTTCTTTTTCTTCATCATCTTCCATTCCTTCTTCTTCTATCTCTTCTTAGTCTCCTGCATCTTCATTTTCCTCATTTTCCTCTTCGTCATTTCCATTCTGTTCTTTTTCTAATTGTAATTAATCAAGTTCTTCGGATTCTTCTGAATCCTGAACATCAAATTGATCAATATTAGAGCAGTCATTAACAGTGGGAGCACAAGTTAGTACATTTTAACCCATGTTTTTCACAGCTATACCGTAAAGTGTTACAAATTTTTTGATAACTGTAAAGAAAATTTTTCATCAAATCGTCGGGAATGGGTTTATCTTCAGTGTAGTTAGGCATTAAAATTCCTTCGCTGGACATTTTCCAACCGCAATCGGTAGGATTTTTCTTATTTCCAAGCCAAGTTTGAAGTTGTAGATAAGCCCTGAACGAATGCTCCCTCACTGCTCCTTCGGTAGGGGGTATTTTCTCTAATTTAAATGCTTTTTGGTACATCCGGAATCATAAGTCGTGCAGTGAAATATATTTTTTACTGTACATGGATGCTATCCATTTACATCCATTTGTACACACTAATTCTTTGCAAGCGTTTTCATCATAAAAAACGTCTGCCAGCTCAAACAAAGGTGTCTCCAAATTAATTTCATTTTAATCAAAAGGTCATTCGAAGTTAGTTGGATTTGTTAAGATAATAATTTTAATTTCGAAAATGTTGTAATGAAACGGAGTTAGTTTTGACTATAATTGAATGAGGATTGGTAGGAAAGTATGAGTGGAAAAGGGCCAACCATCAATAATTTTTATTAAACACAAAAAAGTATGAAGAACAATTTTGGGGAAAACTTTCAATCCATAGGTTATAGGAGACATTGTAGATTTTGGGGGACTCGAAATTGATACCTGGTGAGAAGTCACATTGATTGTGTTAAAATTAAATTTTGTAATTGGTTATCCTAATATTGGAAAGCCATCCGAAGTAGACATATTATCGTGATTGATTTGTTTTAATACTCTAACACGCGTTACAATGGTCTTGAAATTCATTTATATCAGGCCCAGCGCCCATCGAGATTTCACAACGACAAATCTGCCAAAGTTTTGATTCAATTATAATTGTATGGATCTTAAAATTTTGAGAATTTTCTCATCTTTCAAGTTTTTTAATAATAGTCTTGTAATTCAAGTAAAAAATTAGCTCTACGACCCGCAAAAGACAGAAAAACGTAGTTATTACGAAAAAAATCGATTTTTCAGTTTTTCGCAATTTTCACGAGATTTCTTGCTAGAAGTAGTATGTGTTGATTTCAAAAAATGAAAGTTGAAGTCTTTACGAAGCAAATCACGCCTGCCCCAGTTTTCTACAATCAAAGAAAAATAGTTGAATATGCATTTGAAATCAACGTTTTCTTTTCGTAAAACCATAGTTTCTCAGGAACCTTAACTTACAGGAAACAACACAAAAATTACTTAGAATTAAAAGAGCTACATTTCCTCCAAATCTGAAAATTTTTGGACAGCTTTTGGCGAATTGAAAAATTAAAAAACAAGTGTATCCGTGTATCAGTAAGAACTAATGGGTTTTCTTCGGGACAAGATACAACAGAAATTGAAGATTCTGGACACTACTTCCTTGGGTTGATCAACCATGGAGGGCCAAAAAACCACAAAGAATGATTGATAATTTGTCCCGGCAGTAGGCCTCGGGAGGCACAATCTGCTGGATTACAAGTCGTCTGAACAAAATGTCAACGATCCGCAGCAACCCTTTCTTGTATGTGAGTCACACGGTGGCTTACAAAGGTTTTCCAACGCCATGCGGGTGATATAATCCTTGATAAGGTTACCATGGAATCAGACCATGCAAAAACTTCATCAATTTTGATTTTACCCTGGAAAGAACCAAGTATAAAGTCTATTAAATCAGCTAACAAAACTGCTGCACACAGTTCTAACCGCGGTATTGAAAGGACTTTAAGTGGAGCAACTCTAGTTTTGGCACTAATTAAGTAAATCTGAGAGGTGTTATCTGTACCAGTAAACCTAAAATAGGTCACCGCAGAGTAGCCTTTTTCTGAACTATCAGAAAAGCCATGCAATTCGCACGAAATAAACTTCGTGGGTAAACAACTAGGTATACTGATCTGTGAGAGGAGCGGAAGCTCAGACTTGTACTGCGCCCATTTATCAATTAGATCTTGGGGAGGAATTTCATCCCAGTCGAAGTCTAAACTCCAGAGGTATTGGAGCATATACTTAGCAAAAAAGGAAAGTGGAGCTAGGAAACCAACTGGGTCATACATCCTAGCCACTTCCGAGAGAATTATACGTTTAGAACAAGACCTAGAGAGAGGCTGAACTTCATAAGAGAACGTATCTAAAGAATTATTCCACTTTAGACCTACGACTTTAATTACAAAATCATGAGAGTCAAAAGAGGAAAGAGAGTGTTGACAATCGTCAGGAGGTAAATTTTGCATTAGGTCGGGATGATTAAATGCCCTTTCTTAAGACAAAACCCCCTTTAGCTAACATGAAAATTAATTCAGACTGCAAAAGCTTCGCTTCTTCTATAGCGAAAGTACCGGTTATGACATCATCAATATAAATATCTGAGGAAAGTGAGGTTGCAGCTCGAGGAACTAACTGATTAATAGTGCGAAAAGCAAGAAAATGAGCCGATGATACACCATAAGTTACAGTGGTAAGCTTAAAATCTTGAACAGGATTTTGGGGAGAAAATCCTTTGATAATTCTGATCCTCTTCCGTTATTAAGATTAGCCTGTACATTTGTTTGATATCGGCGATAAAAACAAAGGGATGCAGTCAGAATCGTACTAAAATTCCTTCGATATCCTTTTGCAACTTTTGACCGACGAGAAGAGAATCATTTAGAGATATCCCCATCGGAGATTTAGAAGAAGCATCAAAAACAACCCTGAGTCGAGTTGTATTACTATTAGGATTTTTTACGCAATGATGAGGAATATAGTAAACCCTTTCAAATGACGAGGGAGGTTTTATCCGGACCATATGGCTTGTGGACAAGTAGTCTTTCATGGAGTTATTATATTCAGAATACAGCTGAGAATCTTTTAGAAGACGCAGTTCCATGGCTTTCAATCTCTTAAGAGCAGGTGTTCTAGTATCCCCAAAAAATGGATCAGGACTTTTGAAGGGAAGAGAAACACCGAAACGACCAGTAGCTAACCTTATGTAAGACTTCTGGAAGATAATTTCACATTTCTTATCTTCGTCCGATATTTGATAAGATGGAGGGATGCCCTCGAGTTCCCAGAATTTTTGTAGAGTTGAATCTAGAGAAGTAAGGTATGAAGAACTAAAGAAATGAACGAGTATTTTGTGAGGAACATTCATTCTACCCATTAAAATCCATCCAAAACTCGTATTTACAGCAGTCGGTTCACCCTCTGCTCCTTGAATTTTATTAGGTTTTAATATTTTTGAGAATACGTCAACTTCGAGCAACAAGTCCATAGAAGGCGAGATGTTGAACGTTTTATCGGCCAGATCTAAATTAGCAGTGTGAGAGAATGAGTCAGTAGAAAAGGAATGAACTGGCATATTATTGCAAATTTTGGATAATATTTGAGCATCTATATTAAAGGATGGGAATGTCTTTCCAAGGGGTTTTAAGGTACAATGGATGGACTTGCGGGAAAAGGTTCCACTATCGTCTACTTCATCAATTTGCATAGGAGTATCGAATCGAGGTAAACCTAATCTTTTAGCACATTTTCCAGTAACTTGACTGCACCCATCACTTAATACTATAACCTTTTGAAAATGTCCACGAGAATCAAGCACCTCCACCTGAGCAGTAGGCAATAAATTACAAGAAGAGACTGAGGTATGTAAAACAGTAGCAGAACTACCCGGTATTAAGTCATGGCAACTGGATTCTTCAGTAAAAATTGAGGGAAAGGTAGTGCCTACAACACCGCTAGTTTTAGCACCTGGCTCATCAAAATGTAATCCACTACTGGAACTACAATTGTTGGTAGAATGTTCACTACCCAAGCAATTAGTACACCATTTATACTGTTTAGATAACTCAAATCTCTCTTTAGGCGTTTTAGAAGAGAAAGTAGAGTACTTATATATTGAGTGATCCGACTCACATAGAGCACATTTAGTGTGTTCTATATTGGTAAGGAAGGCAGAACTTTGCGGTTTTGCAGTTTTTATGAATGCAGATTTGTTACTTGAAGAAATACTTTTCTTTGGGGCGTGTATCAATACCACCGAGTCATATGCATCACACTGTTTCTCAAGAAACTTATACAAATCATCGTATTTTGGAATATCTGAGGATGGACAGGGATTTTCTTGTTCGAAACGATGAAGCGTTTCATAGTCAATTTTTTTGCTTAATATGTGAGAAAGTATAAAATCCCAATCGTTCACCGGCAATCCCAAATTTTTAAGAGCTTCTAAATTATCGAAAAATAGTGCCAACACTTGCCTCATCGCTTTTGGAGATTTTAAGTTTATTTTCTGAGTATTATAAATTTGTTCCCAGTAGAACGTAGCTAATGCACGAATATTTTGGGAGTGTTTTACTAATTTTTTGTATGCTACCTCATAATTGTCTTCCGTAAGATTGATATTTTTAACGAGAATGAGAGCTTCACCAGAGAGTGATGAAATTAAATATCTAAATTTTTCGACGCTAGAGAGAGATGTATTATTATGAATTGGAGATTTATATAAATCAAAAAAGGTAGGCCACAATTTCATGTCTCCAAAAAATACTGGAATATTAAGTTTAGGTAACTTGACTGTGGATGTTTGGTTCTTGTTATCAGAAGTGGAAGCAGTATCAAATGATTCAGAATGAATCGTTAATATATTATAATATTGGTCATCCACTTGTTGACGAAGAAGTGTTTCCGTACCTACGTCGGCGTCTTCACTTGCAGACAAAATTGTAATAATAGCAGTGTGTTGAATATTGAATTCACTGTAAAAAGACTTTAATTATGATGATCGAGCTTTAAAATGACTATGGACACTTTTGTCAATTTTAGCTTGTTCCGCCAGATTATAAAGAATTGAAATTATATCCACCGCAGATTCCCTCAGTGTTTTTGCTTGACGGAACCTAGCAGCCATTTTTTTATTTATTTGTGAAGGAGGAAGAATCCAAAGCTAAGTGGACAATTAAACAAAAGAAGTAAAATTGCTCTATTTCTGATCTATTTCTAAATAAAACAAATAATATTGGCATGAAATATCCACTATAAACGAGACATATGTTAGTTACATTAAAGAGCGCAACGTTATTTCAATACTTATACTAATACACAATTAACAATATCTCTTTTTATTTTTAAATATTAAATTAAATAAGTGTGAGACAAACTGTATACAGTGTTACCGTTGTTCAGAATAAATAAAGATTGCCTTTAAGTTCCAAACTAATCGATGAATTTACTGTAATTAGCAAAAAGTTAATTGCCTCAGAGCAAAAAATTGAGAGTGCCAATGCCAATTGACCTTCAGTATTAATAAATTCACGTGTTTAAAAATTACGAAAATTATTATTCGTTTTAAAATGATAGTAATAATAATATTCTAACTTATGAAGTTTGAAATGATAAAACATTAAATCCGCCGAAGTGACCAAAAAAAATGTTGAATTTGGGTAGAAAAGTTGACGGATTGGGAATTAAAATCGTCAAAGGATTACTTCTTAATTTTTTTTTCCTGACTCCTTCCAAAGATTGCAACCTTCCCCTTCTAATAAATGGACTGTATTTTCTAATGTGAAGGTTGGTATCGTGAAACACTGAAGATCGGCACTAACGCACAAGAATTAGGCAAGACGTTATTTAATTATTAATAGCGGTCAATTCACATGCATTGAAAACTTATATTAAAAAGATAAAATATATATATATATATATATATATTAAAGTATATCCTAAAAACTAAACAACAGGTTTTTGCATTTTTCGCGGAAATTTTCAGGTTAATCCAAAAAATGGTTAAAATGGTTTATATAAAAGTTGTATATTCTTTGATTATCTACAACTTTTCCATTCAACATCTTTCGATAAAACTAGTATTTACGCCGCAATTCGTGAACAACCGCTTTTCACCCATTTCTACCCCTCCCCTCCCCCCCCCTTCGTTAAGGAAAAGATCCATCTTACCCATTATTTGTAATCACTCAACTCGAGATTTAAATGAGGGGTTTGCTGCTGAAAAGTGGTATGCCAATTATTGTAGAATTGGAAGGAATTGCAAACGTAGTTCAAATAAACAAGAATTTAAAGTGAAAGCACAATTTGTGTGTGAAAGTTCTGATAGTTGACGTTGTCAAATTTCCGAAAGAAGTAGTTGATGGACTCATTCTTATACCTGCCACATTTTATTTATATTTATTACCAAAACAATGGAGACATATTTCCCCTAATTTTGATGCTAGCTTTCATACCAGAAGGACTCGATAGTGGCGGGAAAGGCATTAATTATGTGATGAGGGTAGAAATATTCCACAAGATTGTCTAATACAAGATGTTTGTTGTATTGGAAGGATGCTGAGAATAGTAGAGAAACCAAATATAAATAGCAGTTACAAGAATTTTCAGAAAAAAATTTGGAAAGTTGGAGAGAACAATGTCCAGAGAAAGTTAGACTCAAATAAACAGGACTTTGGAGCCGTAAATGTCATACTCCGAATTAAAAGTACTTGAAACTGAAGAGTACACATGTACCATGAAGTAGTATTGATGAAATAACATAAAATTGGTTGAAAAAAACAAGTTTTGGATACATATACTCTTAAATTACTCATATGACTAATTGATCCTGATATGTTCTAATAGAATTAGAGAAAAAATTGAAACTTTTAACAAAATGTAAAATATATCCACGTTAAATATTCACATACTATGAATAAAACTAACACAAATCTGGACGCATTTGATGAATTACGCTACTAAATGTATTTGAACAGAAACATTGGTATATTACTTATTCACATGCAACCGCAACATTTCCGTTTACATACGGAGAAGATTTATTACCACTGAGACTATCCCGATACGTATCGAGAATTCCCTGATTCATTTCAAGGATTCCAATGCAGCGAGAAAATCCACCGATTCGACTTTTTTCATTCGACAGAATAATATATTTCTCAGTTATACCAGAAACATGAATAAAACTGTCTGTCACATGTAGAATTTTATTTGATAACTGAACATGGTAATAATTAACCAGATGTCATAGTCAATAAAATTGTATTAGTGTTTTAGATGGTATTTTATTCACCAAAGAATGCTAATTCATTTTCTCAAGTGAATAAAATGAATCTAAAACACTCATGTAATACAAAATTTTATCCACAGTCACACGTTAAGAATTCTGTATCAAATAAATAGAAAATAGCATAAACAATTCAGAAAAAGACTTTTTAAACAGCAAGAAATAAACGTTTATTGAAACAAATTGTTTTTTGTCATAAATTTATTTTATTATCTTCGTTGAATTTCCAATTCTACAGCATCATCACGAACAATTTTATACCACCACCAGAGGTTCCTGTATTCAGATACAATGAAGATATTGTAGGAGGACCTGCTGCAGTTATTGTCAAGAAAAAGATTGTGACTGATGGGTTAAATGTAAGATCTTTGTCATTTCATCATTTTTTGTTATACTCAATGTCTGTTCAACAGAAGCACTATTGATCTGGGTGATTTCTTATATATACGAATAGTGAATAAGGTATATTCACTTTGAGGCTTTAATTTCTAGTCCATAGAGGATAGATTTTTTTACGAAAAACATTTTAATACGTAGATTTTCACATATTGACAATTTTTTTATAGGGTAAGTCCGGGAGAGATGCCGATTTTTCATATCGACTTTGATTAATGCTTCCAAATTAACATGTTATAACCAAAAAATACATCGTTAGATTCAACATTAATTTATCAAAGCAGAAACACAAATTTTATTCTGCAATAAACATGTAATGAATATTGAGAATTTTTTTTTCAAAACTCTGCAAATCGGCATCTCTACCTAACCCTGCAGGAGAGACGCCGTCAGGTTGAGGTAGAGATGCCACTACACTATACGCCTCCTAATTAGCACTTCAACATATATCTCGCACGTATTTTGATACTTGGTACATCCCTCATGCACCCACTGCTGGCAATGCATTGAATCCAATCTTCATATTTAGTTGTCTTCGTATACTCTTCGCCACATCCAGTGCAGGTTGCGTCATCATGATTTTCCAAATCTGAACTGATATCATGAAGAGACAAGCTTGAATCTTTGTCACTGGACTCCTCTACCTGCAGTTTTAGGGTCTTCTGTTTTCCTTCTGGCACCGTTTTCGCAGTAAATTTCTCCTTTTTAGATACCACAGGTGCTTAAGCTGCCTTTGTGCCACGTTTCGTTTTGTTGAGATTCACGTGTTTGTGCTCCTGAATGCTTTTTCGCCTTTCTATGGCTTATGCATTATTTAAAATCTCTGCGAGTTTCCTTCCTTTTCTTTTAGCGTCTAACACAGCACTAGCTGGAATAGGATATACAATATCCAAGGCATTTCCAGGCGTAAGTTTTGGAGAAGTAGATATTTGGGTTTGAACTATAGGCTCATCAGCTAAATCGGCAGCACGTGAAGTTGAAGGTTTGGGGTTTGGTAATTCGTTCCTCCTCTTGGCACAGCATTTATGCAGACGTTTCTTGTATTCCCACATCGGTACCTCCATAGACATAGTCCGGGATACTTTGCGTATTGAACGTAAATTCCAGCCGCCTTAAAACCTGATGTTGCATTTTGAACACTTGCAGCCTTTCCCCAAGCAACACCTAGGAGTCAACCGAACTGTAGCCTTCTGATTTGTCTATCAGCATTGGATTTAACCGAAGTATCGCAAGCTTGATAAAATGCTGCCTTCAACGATTTAAAAAAGGATCTATCAAGAGGTTGGAGATAGTGGGTAGTATGTGGGCGAAGGCAAAGCAGGATTATGTCATTCTCATCAGCGTATGTCAGGCTGCAGTGAGATACGTGGCCATCAAGAATTAGGAGCACTTTTCCCGCAGTTTTCCTTGGGACGAAATGAAACTTGAGCCATTCGAGAAAAATATCTGTGTTGATGTAGGCTGACTTCTGATTCATGTACACAATAGATCCGGGTGGCATTCCATCCTAGAATTCTGATTTCTTATTTTTACCTTTGAGAATGCACGCAGGCGGCAAGAAAGTGCCTTCCGCGTTGCAACAACTTATAACTGTTATTGTTTCGCCCCGTTCCGCAGCCGTCAAAGTAGACACAACTTTAGAGCCTTTTTTTGGCAATGATTTCGCCTGGACGGTTGTTTAGCTGGAGCCCCGTCTCGTCCATGTTGTAAACACAAGCGGGTTTGTCGATCAACGGGTGTTCCTCCATTGTAGAAGCCAGCAGTTCAAAGTAGTTTGTAGCTATGTATTCAGCCATGCTGAAGCTTCTACTTCGGGATAAGGCTTCAGCTTTTCTTATGGCCAGTTCAGGATATCGTCGTAAAAAAGACGCAAGCCAGTCGTAACCTGCGAGTTCAGCTTGTCTGTCAAATTTATGACATATTATCAACTGCTCGGCCAGGTGAAAATCCATGCGCCTAACTTTAGTTCTCGTTGGTGTAAATCCTCTTGCTTGCAGTTTATTTATGTGAATAACCATTTTCATTTCAGCTTCTTCACCAAGTAAACTGTCAGGTCCCATTCGTCCTTTTTTGGAATTGCCGGATGTAACTCTACGTTTTAAAGTTCTTGATGGAATGCTAAACACCCTAGAAGCTTCATTTACATCAATTCATTCTGCCACGCTTCTTATAGCCGCTTGCAAAATTTCTTCGCTCCATCTACCCCTATTGAGGCACCTTGTTTCGTATTTGCTTGGCATTGCTGCAATTAAATAGTTTTAAATTAGCAAGGCATCTCACCCATACTTAAATCGGCATCTATCCCGATTTTCTGGGACAGATGCCGACATCCGTATCACAGTTGAAATTGATGCAACTAGTGCACGAATATAAAGACGTATAACTTCTTTACATGCTCTTTCACCACGAGCATTTGAAATTTTCACTAGGGCCATAATTAGGTATATAAGATCTACTTACTTTATGCTCCGAAAAACGTTTCACTGCACCGAAATAAACAATATTAGGCTAAATCGAAATGCTTCAAGATTGCGCAATAGCGACGACCGGCTGTGACAAGCGTTGGTACATGACTGCCGTAGATCGCGGCTTCGGCCTTGTAGGCGAGTACAGTCAGAGATATAAGCAATCGGCATCTCTCCCATAACGGCATCTCTACCGGACTTACCCTACGCTAAATAATTTATATCTATTCTTTCAATGCCTATCTTCTTTTTCAACTTTTCTGAGTGTAAATAATACTACTAAAGTAATCATAACTTGGATATCGACTAAAATCAAACGAAGTTTCTGTCTTAGAGTGTATTTTCTAATGCAAGTTTGCTAATGAATACATTCAATCATATTTAGTTTTGTCAGTTAGTGAGAACTATTGTAAAACTGTCATTTTCATTCTTGTTAATTTTTATATAATAAACCTAGTTCGGGTTAGATGTTATTAATTACATAGCAATTTATTATACAAAAATGTAGATCGTATTCCACGATTAGAGCTTCTGAACCCAAAAAATGTAAATGTAAATCAAGAATGTAGTCACTGGTATAAAAGAATCCATAATTTTATCTATTCGCTAGATACAGAAGAAACACAAAGACTCAATGTTCTGATTAACTTTGTTTCTCCATCTGGTTACGAGTGAGTCGGTATGGTATTTACAATGACGCCCTAAGTATTTTGAAACAGATCTTCTTAAAAAACGTTAATGAAGCTTTCGCAAAATATAAGCTAAAGACTCGCCTTAAAGGACCTGATGAAACAATAGGCAGGTACCTCGAATCACTTAAACGCCTAGCTGAAGATTGCAACTTTAGAGCAGTTACTGACGAAATTAATATAGATGAAAATATTCCAGATGCGTGCGTCGACAGTCTTCAATCATCATACATTCGACAAAGGTTACTTGAAAATAATACCTTGTCTATGGATGAAGCTCACAGCCAAGCAAGATCCCTTGAAATTGCTCAAATACAATCTCAGCAGTATTCATCGTCTTTAGTCAATGCAATGGTAAAGGATCTACAAACTTCTATCGCTTAAACACAAAAAGAATGCGATAACATATCGGAAACTCTTGTAAATGGGACCAGATTCCCAGCTATTACCACAAATTGTTACTTCAATGGCCTACAAAAGCATGAGATGTCATGAGAGGTAGAGACGCATTCTGCTGAGAGTGTGTTATTAACAGTCACTATCAAAAATTGTGTGAGTAAAAGGATATATTACACATTTTAGAGTAAAATGAATCTGAAACTCCAAAATCATCAATCCTTGTCTCTAATGTCTCCTTCGCCTAATTGTCTAAGGAGAGTTCTTATTTTCGTTATTTTAAATGATTCTACAACTTATGGTTTGATAGATACATGCAGTTCTGCTACTTGCATTAACGAAAACGCAGTTGATAAACTTACAATTCCAATTAATCCATGCCGAGTTGAGAGAGTATCTGTGGCTTCTACCTTGCTTCAGTCTTCAGTAAATAACAGGCCAATGTCAAATAAATTTTCATCTCCAAGGAAATTATTACGAAAATCTTTCAGTTATTATTCTTTCCAACCTCAGTTCCGATATCATTATTGGTCATGATATCCTGAAAAGAGACTTTTGTATTCAAATAGATTGCGGTGGTAAAAGAGATTCTCTCAAAATATGTGCCGTTGTTGATGCTAATCTGGAAACAGCTCTACTTTTTTCAAATTTGCCGTTTAATAGCAGATTTCTACTAAATCGGAGACATACTTTTACAAACATTACTTAGAGTAGATACTATAGAAGAAAGTACTTCTCCGTTGACAGCTCAAGTAATAGTTGTTGTATCGGAAAATCATCGACGTAGAATGGTTGTGAATTACTCTCAAACATTTAATCGATACACAGAATCTGATGCTTTCACCTTACCTTACAACAAAAATGCTCCATATCGGGTATATAGTTCATTGTATCTACGCAGTGCATATTATTAGCTCCTCATTTGTTCAAGAAGATAGATCTTATACAGTTTTGAAGCTTATGGGAAACTCTACAAGTCTCTATCGTAACCCCTTCAGGTGTAAGAAACGGAGTATTGGCATTTCAACGTACTTTAACTGGTATTATTTCTGCCAAGGATCTTAAAGGCGTGCAAGATTATTTAGATAATATCACAATATGTGGACAAGATCAGACTGAGCACCATATCAACTTAGATAATTTTATGAAACTGGTTTCTAAATACAATTTGGCTCTAAATTTAGAAAAAATTCATTTTTTATGTAATAGATACCTTAATTAGGACACATTATTATTTCTAAATGTAATTAACTGTCTCGACCCTTACTTTGTGGAGTCTACTCATATTAGTCTTTTATATGAAACTTACTGTTTCTAGTTAACTCCACAATATATTGAAAAAATGTTACAAATTCTAAAAAATGAAAATTGTTTCGATATTACCTAAATATTATCGTCAGAATAACAGAAGTTACATTTCATTTGATGCCTACCTGATGTTTAATTATTTTTGGCTTGTCCAAAAAGTGACCTACCTTGTGATTGACTTCATAAATGTTGATAGGAAAAATAAGATATGATATTACAAAGAATAGAGCATAGATTTTATTAGTCCTGTGGGGATATCCTGGATATCATTTTTCCAATTAAGATCAGTATAAATGTGGAATGATATAGAAAACCAGGAAAACTATATCTGCTGATCTTTACAATAATCAGTTAAGAGAGTTTAAAAGTGGAGAACTCCCTAGATTTATCTGTTCATTGACGACTTCATATTGTGGGTTTCTTAAGTGTCTTCTAATTTCCAATTCTTCAAGGAAATCCAGTTCTTGTTACTTATCACAAACTTCTAGTTCTGTGTTAAGTGTCAATGAATGATTGGTGTCAAGTAGATGTCTGGCGTAGTGGAATTTATCTGGTTGTTTTAATCTGAATGCTCGTAAGTGTTCACTGTATCGGATTTCAAAATTTCTAAGGGTCTGACCCAAATAGACAGCATTACATTCTGGACATTTAAGTTTATATATACCAAATTTCTTTAATGGTGATATTTTCGTTTTTACATTTAACAATTTTGTACTTTGTTACTTTCTCTTTTAAAAGAAATCGTTGTATTTGTTGCTAGAGATATTATCTTTGAAATATTATTAGAAATATCTCCTGCATACGTAATGATTTTATAAGTTTTTATTTCTTTAGTTAGTTCAGGAAATATTAGTTGTAATGCCACTTTTTCCTCTTTTTTATTAATTAAGTTATTTATCATATGTATTGGGTAACCGTTGGATGTTGCTATTTGTTTAATTGTGTTAATCTTTCTATCAGAATTACATTTGTTCATAGGATCTGAAAATGCTCTACGTATTATTGAATTATATGCCGTTAGTTTATGTGAAATGGGATTATTGGAACCATATGGAATAGTCACATCAGTGTGTGTTGGTTTTCGGTGGATCGAATAACTATTTTCTCCAACTTCTAATGTAAATTTAATTTTTGGGTGTAAATTATTAATGTGATCGAAAAATATATCTAATTGTCATCTACATATCTATACCAAAAAAATATTACTTTCAAATATTTTTCTTTCTAAACTGTCCATAAAATTGTTTGCCAAAATTGACGATATAGGACTTCCCATTGGTAAACCTTCATTTTGAATATATATCTTATTGTCAAAATTGAAATAATTCTGATTAATACATACATCAAATAAATTAGGTATATCTGATATTATTTCTGGATTAATATTTTGATCTTCTATTAACTTTCTTACAAGTATGAACATACTGGTAACATCAAATGAAATGAGCTTAGAGTTATCTTGCAAGTTGAATGCTTTTAATTTTTTTAATTAGTAATATTGAATATTTAGATGTGTATCCGTAACTATTAAGTACATTTGCCAATATATTATTAGGAGTATTTACATAAGAAACTACAGGTCTAATTGGTTTCGTTATTTTATGTAATTTAACGGTTCCATATAATTGTGGAGAATGAGAATTCTTATTTATGATGGACCTCTTTTCGTAATCACTGAAGAGATAAGTTGAATTATTAACAATATCCCTAACATCATTAGAAAACTTTTTTTTTGAGTCTGCTCTAAGAACTTTTACATCGCTGGATTCTATAAAGTTATATATCTTTGAACTATAATCATTAGTTCTCAATATGACAGTGGCGTTCCCCTTGTCGAATTTTGTAACTGTTAGGGTATTATCTTCAACTTTTTTCTTGAATTTAAAACTGTAATGTCATTTTTTGTTCTACGTTTAACTTTTGAAGGTTCAATATTTTTGATGGAATTGGCAATTTTTAGTTTCTCATAAAGAACATTATTTGAATTCGATTTTAAAGCTATTTCTGACTTTGTAGCCATTATCTGTTCAATATTATTCGTAAATTTTGGTGGTATGCTGTACTTTAAACTTTTATTTAAAATTACTTACAGTTTGATGGTGGTTATAGTATCGAATTCTATGTTGTGTGTGTTCAAGTTTCTGTAGCTTTTGTTCTTGTTTCTTAAATTTCTTATGCTTCATAATGCTGACACTTTCTCTGATTTTGTTATCCAAACAGTCAAATTATACTGGATGTAATTGGAATGTGAGTTCTGAATGTACAACTTTTATGTAGTTGTCTAAGGAGTCTCTAACTTTGAACCATTTCTTACATTCTGATTTTATCCAAACTCGTTGAGCACATTTTATAGCTTTTTGTGCTTGAGGTATTCTAGTATGGCATTTTATATTCACATAATTTGGTATTACCTCTTTTCTTAGGCATTTTTGGTTAAACCAAATGTTTTGTGATGCTTTGTTACGTTTTCGTTGTAACTTTTGGTGCAGTTGGGTCAAATCAGTCAGACCTTTAGAAATTTTGAAATCCGATACGGTGAACACTTACGAGCATACAGATTAAAACAACCAGATGAATCCCACTGCGCCAGACATCTACTTGACATCATTCATTCATTGACACCTAGCACAGAACTATAATTACTACATATTTATGATAATAAACAAGAACTGTATTACCTTGAACAATTGGAAATTAGAAGACACCTAAGAAACCCACAATTTGAAGTGGTCCGTGAATAGATAAATCTAGAGAGTTCTCCTCTTTTAAACTCTCCTTAAGTGATAATTTTAAAGATCAGCAGATATAGTTTTCCTGATTTTCTGTATCACTGCACAATTATACTGATCTTAATTGGAAAAATTATATCCAGGATATCCCCATAGGGCTAATAATATATAAGCTTCAATATTTGTAATATCATATCTTTTTTTTCCTATTAACATATATTGAATCAATCACAAGGTAGGTCACTTTTTGGACTAGCCAAAAATAATTAAACATCAGGTAGGCATCAAATTAAATGTAACTTCTGTCATTCTGACGATGATATTTAGGTAATATCGAAACAATTGTCATTTTTTAGAATTCCTAGCATTTTTCCAATATATTTTATAGTTAAACAGAAACAGTGAGTTTCATTCAAAACACTAATTTTTAAATGTAATAAACCTGACCCAGAACTTCTTGAACCTACTCGGAAATCACCAGTTCGAAGTGATAATGTGTCAATTCGACGAGTACTTGGCATGGTTTCACATTATGCTCAGATTATTCCCAATTTTACTTGCAAGATACATCAATTAATCAGGTGAACGGCGTTTGAAGAGTTGAAGTCAAACATTGGGAGCGCTGTTTTTGCATCCATCGATAATGAAGTTACTCTTACGCTAGATACAGTTGCTTCGGATTAGGCTACGGGAGCATGTTTTTCTCAAAACAGTGGGCGAGTTGTTTTATTTTCAAGATCTTGTTCTAACTAAGAACAAAACCATTCTTCAAAAGAAGAGAAATGGGAGATTATCTTGTTGGTAGACATTTTAGACTCATAACAATTCAACGGTCTGTTTCCTTTATGTTTGATGGGGCTTATCCAAGTAAAATTAAGAATGAGAAAATTATGCGTTGGAGACTAGGAGTTTCAAATTACAACTATGAAATCATTTATATGCCTGGAAACTAGAAGTTGACAGCTGATATTTTATCAAGGATATTCTCATCAACTGGAGGACATTTATCCCAGTAACTTTCCCTACACGAGTCTCTATGTCATTCTAGTGAAAGAAGGATGTACGAAGTACAAATTTTCCTATTTCCCTAGAAGATATCAGAAAAATAATATCTCCTTGTAATATCTGTGCTTAAGTTAAACCACACATTTTTACAAAACAAAGCGACTCAACTATTTGAAAGGTTAAATATGGACTTTAAAGGACTTTTACTTCCATCATGAACAAATCGTTACCGTTTAATTTTGGTAGACGAATATTCGCAATTTTCATTCGTATTTCTCTGGCGTGATATGACTTATTTTATATCTAAACTTAAGAAGCTGATAGAGGATCAAGTTATATGTTTTACGAACAAAAGTCTTTTCTCTGTTGGTTGGTTGGTGTTGATACAGCGTAAATTCCAGAACGTAATGGACAGAGTAGACGCTATGTTGGTATTATATGGAAGACTACAGACGATTTGAAAAGTCACAGACTTGATATAAGCCAATGGAAACAAGTGTATCAGCAAGCATTACAGTTTATTTGCTCATTGTTATATACTACTGCAACACCCCATGAGAGGAGGTTTTTCTAAAAGATCTACTAAGGGTTGTGTTTTAAATGAAACTTACTGTTCCCAGTTAACTCCACAGTATATTGAAAAATGTTAAAAATTCAAAAAAATTGACAATTGTTTCGATATTATCTAAATATCATCGTCAGAATGACAGTTACATTTCATGTGATGCCTACCTGATGTTTAATTATTTTTGGCTAGTCCAAGAAGTGACCTATCTTGTGATTGACTTCAAATAGGTTAATCAAAAAAAGAAAATATGATACTACAAATATTCAAGTTTAGATTTTATAAGCCCTATGGGTATATCCTGGATATCATTTTTCCCAATTAATATCAGTATAACTGTGCAATGATATAGAAAACCAGGAAAACTATATCTGCTGATCTTTACAATTATCACTTAAGAAGACAGTTTAAAAGTGGAGAACTCCCTAGATTCATCTGTTCATTGACGACTTCATATTGTAGGATTCTCAAGTGTCTTCTGATTTCCAATTCTTCAAGGAAATCCAGTTCTTGTTTCTTATCACAAATATGTAGTACTTCTAGTTCTGTGTTAGGTGTCAATGAATGATTGGTGTCAAGTAGATGTTTGGCGTAGTGGGATTTATCTGGTTATTTTAATCTGTATGCGTGTAAGTGTTCAGTGTTCCGGATTTCAAAATTTCTAAGGGTCTGACCCAAATAAACAGCATTACATTCTGGACATTTGAGTTTGTATATACCAGATTTCTTTAATGATGGTATTCTTGTTTTTACATGTAACAATTTTGTACTTATGTTACTTTCTGTTTTAAAAGAAATCGTTGTATTTGTTGCTATGTTGCTAAATATATTATCTTTGAATTATTATTAGAAATATTTCCTGCATATATAATGGTTTTATAGTTTATATTTCTTTAGTTTGTTTAGGAAATATTAGTTGTAATGCGACTTTTTCACTTTTCCCTCTTTTTTACTAATCAGTTTATTCATCACATGTAATGGGTAACCGTTGGATGTTGCTATTTGTTTAATTGTGTTGATCTCTCTATGAAAATTACATTTGTTCATAGGAACTGAAAATGCTCTATATATCATTGAAATATATGCCGCTAGTTTATGGGATATAGGATGATTGTAACTGTATGGAATAGTCACATCAGTGTGTGTTGGTTTTCGATGAATCGAATAATCAAGTACATCATTAACTATTTGAATTTTTTAATCAAGAAAATTGTTTGAACTATTATCTTCAACTTCTAATGTAAATTTAATTTTAGGGTGTAAATTATTAACGTGGTTGAAAAATATATCTAATTGTCGTTCACTACCCATAAAACAACCTAATATATCATCTACATATCTATACCAAAATAAAATATTTTTTGAAATATTACTTTCAAAGATTTTTCTTTCTGAATTGTCCATAAAAATGTTTGCCAAAATTGGCGATATAGGGCTTCCCATTGGTTAAACTTTATTTTGAATATATATCTTATTGTGAAAAGTGAAATAATTCTGATTAATACATACTTCAAATGAATTAAATATATCTGATTTTATCCCTGGATTAATATTTTTATTTTCTAGTAAATTTCTTACCAGTATTAGACATTCTTTAGGAGGAATTTCAGTGAACATATTGGTAACATCAAATGAAATCAGCTTAGATTTATCTTGCATGTTAAATGTTTTTAATTTTTTGATCAGTTCCATTGAATTTCTAATTGAATATTTAGATGTATATCCGTAACTATTAAGTATATTGTTAAGTTTCTTTGCACATATATTATTAGGAGTATTAATATAAGAAACTGCAAGTCTAATTGGTTTCGTTATTTTATGTGATTTAATGGTTCCATATAATGGACCTCCTTTCTTAATCACTGAAAAACTTTTTCTAATAATGAGGTATTATTAATAATTCAAATTATGCTGATGTGACTATTCCATACAGTTACAATCATCCCATGTCCCATAAACTAGCGTCATATAATTCAATGATGCATAGAGCATTTTCCATTTCTATGAACAAATGTAATTTCGATAGAGAGATTAACACAATGAAACAAATAGCAACACTCAACGGCTACCCATTAAATATGATAAATAATCTAATTAGTAAAAAAGAGAAAAAGTCGCATTACAACTAATATTTCCTAAACAAACTAAAGAAATATAAACTATAAAACCATTATATATGCTGGAAATATTTCAAAGATAATATCTCTAGCAACAAATACAACGATATCTTTTAAAACAGAAAGTAACATAAGTACAAAATTGTTACATGTAAAAACAAAAATATCACCATTAAAGAAATCTGCTATATACAAACTTAAATGTTCAGAATGTAATCTATCTATTTGGGTCAGACCCTAAGAAATTTTGAAATCCGATACACTTATGACCATACAGATTAAAACAACCAGATAAATCCCACTGCGCCAGACATCTACTTGACACCAATCATTCACTCCCACCTAACACAGAACTAGAAGTACTACATATTTGTGATAAGAAAATGGAACTGGATTTCCTTGAAGAATTGGAAATTAGAAGATACTTAAGAAACTCACAATATGAAGTTCTCAATGGACAGATAAATCTAGGGAGGTCTCCACTTTTAAACTGTCTTCTCAAGTGATAATTGTAAAGATCAGTAGATATAGTTTTCCTGGTTTTCTATATCATTGCACAGTTATACTGATCTCAATTGGGAAAAATGATATCCAGGATATCCCCATAGGTCTTATAATATAGCTTTATTATTTGTAATATCATATCTTCTTTTTTCTGTTAATATATATTGAGTCAATCACAAGATAGGTGACTTCTTGGACCAGGCATCAAATGAAATGTAACTTCTGTCATTCTGACGATGATATTTAAATTATATCGGAACAATTGTCAATTTTTTGGATTTTTTAACATTTTTTAATATACTGTGGAATACTAATATGAGTATATTCCACAAAGTAAGTGCCGAGACAGTTAATTTCATTTACTAATGGGTCTACTACTCTCACATGGTTGATGAACCCAGGACCACTTTTTATGGAAAGACCAAATCGTAATTCGAAATATGAACCAGTTGTGGAAAAAAATATTTCTGTTAGATGGAATTCCTGATTATCTAACGGAAGAGAGACAAGTGTTTCATTAAGACATCTAGCACCGATCGGATCCTCGTTTAAAGAATATCAAAGAATTACTCCAGAAAAATTAATTTCCCATTGATATAGTAACTTCTACTTCGCCAGATAACTCTGATGCTTGAGCTGGATTGTCTGAAGATGTCCAGGACAAGCAAAGGGAACCTAGTAACTCCGAAATTGGATGCACTCCACCTCACCTGGATTCAAGGATCAAGTTGAACAACATATTCGGTGGAGTTCACGCGAATGACATCGCCCTACAGGCTACATGACTTCAATTCTTGGGAGGAGTTAATATCGTAGAGTGTATATTCTAAAGCTATTTTCCTAATGAATGCATTAAATCATATTTAGTTCTGTCAGTTAGTTGTAAAACTATAATTTTCCATCATGTTAATTTTTGTATAATCAAATCTAGTTCAGGTTACATGTTATACATTATATAACAGTTTCAAATGATAGCATATTTGAGAGAAAAAGTGAATCAATCTGATTTCCTGTGACATTTTTTCCTAATAGAAACATGTCTTGATGTTATTGGTAGCTCGCAATTGGTTCGAGTATAAGTGTGATAGCATTGAATATGTTTCTGTTGAACAAACCTTGAGATAACAATTAGAGTATAAAAGCTAACAGTGGTTGGTTGGTTTACTAATAAGCATGTGATTGTAACTGCTAATCTTAACATAAAAAATGTAGTAATCATCCAATCAAGAAAAAAATATTGAGCAATTATCCTTGTTCAAATATTTAGGTGCAATTTGTTAATGAAGGAAATGACTCAAGAACCGAAATTACCACATGATAGAAGGGCCTTCACAAATATGAAACAAATGTTTATAAGGTCGGATTTTAGCTTGGAACTTCGTCTAAAAATTATAAGGTGCTATATATTTCATTGTATGTCTATCATAGTTAGAAGCTTTATCCACCCATATAAAGGAAAATCGACGATTTTTAGATGTATTTTTACCGAAGAATGTTGCGCATATAATGGGTAGAAAAAATAACTAATACCGTAGTACTTTGGAGCATACATATGACAATAAGACAATTGTAATGCTCCATTTAAGAAGAAAAAACTCGATATATAGGTCACATAATGAGGGGGGGAAGGTATGAAATGAAATATGAGGATTATCATAGAGGGAAATATTCATGGTAAGAGATCATTGGTCGGGAGGCAGAATTCATGGCTCAAAGTCTTTTGACGTTGGTATAGTTTCTCATCAATCAACATTTTCAGAACAGAAGTTTCCTGGACTACATTAGCACATTGCATCGCTAACCTTTGATATTCGGAGACGACGGATTGAGGAGCAGAAGTAATTATTCTCCTGAAAATAATAAAAGAAATGTTCTCTAGAAAGTTGTTTGTGAACTATAATTTCTTCATTTTGTTTCTTGAATTTAGGTCAAGCCATAAGGGTCATAGTTGGTTTGATTTTTCACACTAGCTACTTAAATCAGGTTCTAGTTTGTATTTGATGGAATATTAGCCGTGAAAATGGAGAGTTTTCTTGCGAAATTTTTCAAATAGGATCCATCTCAGAGACTAATATCGAAAGTCATTCATTGCCGATCATGAAAATGCCGTGTAAATGGAAGTAATTTCCGAAATCTATTTATGCCACATTTTTCATTTGTAAAGGTTCCGAAATTTGAAACATTGGGCGAAAGTATATCATGAACTGAGTGATGATAAGAGTAGACTCGCTTATACTTTTTTTGCAACAAGTCTGCATAAAATCTTAAATATGCATCGAGGGGATTGTTATTTGAGCCTATCCTTCCACATTATACTCCGTTCGGGTGCTCACAATATTTGTATGAAGTGTTATACTTCTCTGTATCTGTAGAGTTGGGAGGGTGAATTGATCACACAGCACTTAGACCATAACTGGCTTATTGCGCATCCTCCTAGGAGTTGTACTATTTAGCTCATCGTCCATCCTGCCAATTCTACGAAGGTGGCCAAAGTGACCAAGTCACCTCAGGTCATCTCCCTTATGTGACCAGGTTTAGGCCAAGACTCGCCGAACGAGTGCTCTCTTATAGACGTGTTCCACAGTTTCGTCTTTTGGTTCACATTTTCTGTTTGCTGGTCTCTCTATCAGCCTCATAGTATGGATGTGCCAGAAATCTCACAACCAACCGTAGGTTCGACATGGACATTGCTAAGTATTTCTTTGTCGTTGACTCATCAAGATTCCCAACGGTCTCCTTGGCCAGTTTGAATTCTTGCATTTCTTTCCATCGTTTCACCAATTGGCTATGGAAATGTTGTTTAACTACTTCCGCCACAGGCTGGAAGAGTCACCGGGTCACAATATTTTTAGACCACCGGCCTTCCTGGCCAGACTACTCAATGCGGTTGCCATTGCTTTCATTGTGGCATTTAATCCACCCTAAGATAATGATATTTTTATACGAAGCGGAGGTTAATGATTGATGGCATACAATTGCTAGCCTTGATGGGACACGAGGTCTGCTCAGGGTTAACACGGTTTGTTGCTGTCAGTGCAGATTATTATGATTTTACCAAAGATTTATTCCCTGGTTAGCTCTTTAGCGGCTATTGATATGCCAGCAAGGACTGTTTTAACGACGCTGATGTTTTTTCCTATAGCGTCCACGAATACATTCTGAGCATTGCTGCTTTTGGAACCGTATTTTGTTTTAGTTCTATTTTATGGGGTTTAATAAAAAGAAATGTGGGATCAATTGAGTCGTGTTTGCTTGCAGCATACGTAGCGCAGTAAGCGCTTTCCGCCACAGGCGTTACCTCAGTTGTCCCATTTTCTTATCGAGATTTATACCAACCGTGCGAATTTGCAATGTTGACAATGCGGTTACCTCTTTGATGTAAATATTAGGAGGGGTAATTCCAATGATCACCTCCGTAGCGGCGGTTGGTGTTTTTCTTATGGCTCCTGTTATGATAATGCAAGCCATCAGTTGTATATGGTATAGTCTGCAGTATATTTGGTACCCAAGCAATGGCTCCGTATGTGAGCAAAGGTCTAATAACTGCGATATAGATCCAGTGGACCACTCTTGGCGAAAGACCCCAAGTGTGTCCTACTGTTATTCGGCACTGTTCAGAAGCAACATGTGCACTGTTCACTCTGATATCTAGAAGAGAGTTCAACGTAAATTTTTTGTCAAGAGTAATACCAAGATATTCCAACTCTTCAGAAAAGTTTAGTGTGCAATCGAAAGTTTGAGAAATTTTCGTTTTCCTGGTAAACAGCACCATCTGAGTCTTGAGATTGATAGACAGTGAGTATTCCTGGCACCACGTTTCTATAGATTTGAGAGCAACTTGATTTCTTTTACAAAGTATGCCTTCAAATTCACCAGTTTGCGGAATAGATATGTCATTTGGATATGCTATTGCGCAGATCAATCAGAGTGTCCTGAACTACATTCCAAACCATCAGTGCGGACATCTCCTCATAACACACCTCTAGCCGTAATGTCTTCTATACTGATGGTTTGCTCACAGCCAGAGATACGTTCTTTGCCTGGACTTGCTGGGTGATTTTCGAAAATGTTGTTTTGTCAATCGCTTCTTCTATAACTATTAATACACCCAGCGTGGATTCTGTATTATCCAGTGATCTTTAGAGTCTGCCAACTACCTGGTGTAGTGCCGATTCGGTAGATCTGTCCTGGGTGTAAGCATGTTAATTTGGATGAGGTGGGTTACAAACCAACACCTCATCTCTTATATACCTGTTTCATAACCTTTCCATCGTCTTTATGGAGAACGATGTCAGGCTAATGGATCGGAATGCCTTCGGTAGGGTGAAATCCATCTTACCTGGTTATGGTAGAAACACCACTATTACTTCTCTCCACGTTATTGGAATATTGAGAAGCTCTTAAGATCGCCACCTGTTCCAGCATGAGGTTTTCCAGTATTCACTGTATTTTGGCCGGAATTATTCTATGAGGTCGTGGTGCTTCGAAAGGAGTGAATAACGATGGGGCCCATTTGATCTTGTCCTCACTGATTATTTTTCTGGCAAGATGCCAATGTGCCAGTGTATACTTGTTCCTGCTAGTTCGTTGTTGCAGAGACAATAGAACCGGGGAAGTGCATTTCCATAAGAATTTCGGCACTTTTTCGGAGGTTCCATTCTCCCTCTTTAGTAGGCCGACCCTCCGATGGGAGTCTTTGGAGAGCGTTTTCTGAATGCTGGATGCCTGCGGAAAATCTTCTATTTTCTATCAATAGGCTCTCCAGGCAGCCATCTGTTTTGTCCACAGACTTTCTTGAAATCTCTGGGGTCTGATTGGTACAGATCCCAGTTCTCTCTTAGTTTGGTACGTTCTGCTTTTCTAAAAGCACTTCTTGCTGCGTTCAAAAGGTGTTCTAGTTCGGTGCACCACATGATGTTGGTTTTATAACTATCGTTATATAGTAAGATTTTGTATGAGCACAAATTGCCATATTTTGGATGGATACTGCGGATCTTTGCAGATTTTCATTGGTGCACGGATTCAAATCCTCTTCGACACGTAAAGCACCTTCCAAGTATCAAATGTAAAGATTTGCAACCGTACTAATTGGGTCGCGAGATTTGACGCGAGTTTTGGGATCCTGCCTTCACATAGAATTCAGCTAGCAGTGATCAGACATTGAAATTTTTTTCGATGCCTGCCAGTTTAGGATTATTTTTGAGATTTTAGCTGTTCCTGCGTGATGTTTATAACTGTTTAGCTGCGGGCTTCAATTAAACTTGGCTCCGTGCCTTTATTCAAGATACTCAGATCTATTTTAACGATACAGCAATAAAGAGACTTACCTCGGACGTTGCTATCGTTGCTATCCTACCCTAGATGGTGTGAGTTTGAGTGACAGCCTATAACAAGACTCTCTGGTTGAGACAGCGTACTTCTAACTCTTTTGTGGGTGGCTGCGTCGGAGGGAAAGCAGGCGGATGGTAGGATCAGCGCCGTGCGGTTGCCTAGTCTCAATGAGAATTCCACTTTAACCAGAAATCTGACGTGCAGAATTGTGTAATCGGGATAGATTTTTCTGGGAACGTATATGGCAGTCCTAGGTTGTTGCTTGGTAAGATAAAAAATTGACCAATTATATTCGTTTTTATTATCCAAGGTCCTTAGATTATTGCTATTGCATCCTCCAGTACGTCAAGGCGGCGACGTAATGTTGCCGTTGCTACCTTTTTGTATTGAAAGAAGTATTGAACGATGTTTCCCTTTTTTGCGACGTCCTTGCCCTTGACTTGGATGTGTGAGGTGCATTGTTTTTTGGTCACCGTCTCCTCCTCTATCAGAGTAGAGACGGCTTCCATGGCTTTGGATACGGTCTCTACGTTTACCAAGGTGGGCCTCAGAGATGGATTGTACATCATCCGAGGTCCTTAGTACTGTAGAAGTGCCCCTATATTGTTTTGGCTGGAATCTCTCACAGACAATGAGATGAGCGCGTACCTCAGCCTCATCGATATCTCCTTCTGGATAGCCATATCCTCGTCTCCAATGCCGAAGACAAATCGGTTCCCCAAGGATTCTTCTTAACCTCGTGATGGATGGTGCACCACCTGTCTATCGACACCTCCAGATTTTGCGCCTTCAACATCCGCAGCACTCTCTCCCTATCATCAGAGGTGGCTGCACAGTAGTCAGCGTTGCATCCTTCACTAGCTGGAAACCTTTAGTTGCCTTTGTAAGCCAGTGTAGGGCCCCATAGTCATCGCAAACTACCTTGATTATGTCCACACCTTGTTTTTTCTGCTGGAGGTGGTCCAGATCAGCTTATCCAGCTCCTCCGTTAGCCTCGTTTTGATCACTCTCTACCGTTCGGCTCCAACTTTGCTATGTGGTTTTGTTTTGTCGCCATCTAGAGATAACTCAAGGCGGCTTCAGTGAAGCTTTAGGAAGCAGCTTTACTATCGCCTTCTTTTCAGTGTGCCCTCCGTGGAGGAGCTAGAGTGAAGGCGCTTTCCCGCAAGGTCACCCGATTCCTGGCCTCATTTGGAAGCGGAATTTTTTCCAGTAGGCCTCGAAGGTTCCTTCACCCTTGGTTTTGAAGGGGCCGAAGAGGAAAGGGTGGCTCCTGCCGCTTCTGCCTCTCTCGTCTTCATTCTTCTTTTGGCATCAGCGTTACATATTCGCTTGCGCCTTGACTTTGGTTTGTCTTTCCGAGGTGATCTTACACGTTCAACCTCAGACTGCGCTGGAGTTTGATGTAGACTTATGTCCAGATTGAGCTGAACATGTTGGTCCAGTCTGGAGGTCTTCTTTCGTTTTGTTTTGTACTCATATTTATACCCACGAGTAGCTAGGGAATGAGTTGGTCGACCCTAGCAGGGCACCGCATTACAAGGGAAAATCTTCCCCGGATCATCAAGGGGATCGTTATTAACGAATATTACCCCACGGATATTCAGCCCTCAGCACGATACGTTGCACCTTGGCTTGGCTGAAGTGTTATACTTATATTGATTGTTTTCCGTTAATGACAATTTAAATATTTTTTTCAAAATTACTTCTGAAAATCAAACAAATGAGAATAACAACGGATGTAGTTTTTTGTGACATATCGTCCTGATTGTCATGGAAATTATCGGTGGACGTTTGGTATTAATATTTATAATTATATATTATGTGATTCTATTTTTATATTGTGTTACTTATTTGCACGCCACTGTCTATCAGAAGTGATGGAAGAAAGCTACAGTTTTTTCATCAATTTAATCAAAAGATAGTAGCACGTTAACTGGAACAAAGTAAATCCGGAACAAAACCTGAAAGACATTCACCGAGTATTCCCCATTGAAATTGAAGAATCGTGAGTTTGGAACTTCAGAGAGATTAATATAATAATGGAATGGTTTTTTTTCTAAATTCTTTTGATGTTGAGATATTATCGTTACTTTAAATTTGAAATAATGATCAACGACATATATCAATTATTAACAAAAAATATTATTTCACTTGTCATATGAAGGGATCTGAGAAAATCAATTTTCTATCTTTTCCTCAGTACTCAACTCTTAGCGAACTATATGAAGTAACACCCAGTAAGTTGAGCAAGGTTACACAGTTTTCCATATCTACTTCACCTCTCTCTTAGCAAACCTAGAGTGAGTTTTGTTTATGCAGAAACCAGTTAATAAAGTAGAGATGATTAAGGTGGCGTGAGAAATCAAATATTTTCATTGAAACGAATAGTATCAAGTAGTTACAATCATAATTTGAATTACATGAATATTTGTAGACTTCAGACTAAGAATAGATCAAAAACTGAGTCACCTGAGTTTGGTTATTACTGCTGAGACACAACCAAATGCACTTTCCTCATAGATTCGATTTTTTGAAGCAAATTTGTGCGAACAATTTGTGAGTTACGAATAAACCTTTCTCACTCTTGTATAAGCCCATTTTCTCCTAATTAACCAAAATTAATTCTAAACTCATTATGTCGTTAGTTGTCCTCCACTCATATAAATCAACAACATACCTTATAACAAATTTTGAACTAAACTGATCAAAACCAGGTTATGCAGGGGAAACGATACCATATGCCTAACTTCTATTAGCAATATCAATTCGAAGGCCAATAGTATAAGTGTTTGTTCATATTGTGCTTTCCCATGATAACACTTGTTGTTTGCTCTTTGTTTTTGTTAAATTCACGCATGATCCATTTTTGATCTTGTTTCTTTACCTTGGGTTGGTTTTTCCCGACAGGAGGGCTTCATGCGCCTCCGTGTTGATATTGGTTGTTGTTCCAAAATCGGAATCTTCCAATTGATGGCACAAATGTGCGTTTGGTTGTCCTGTTATTTTCCGTTCTTTGTGTTCTTCCATGTTTCATTCAACATCGTTGCTCCCAAGTTTCACCACATCCATACTTGGTTATATCGTACTGATGAAGGCTAATGAGCTAGAAACATGCATGTTTACGGTTACCACTCCTCTTCAGTAACCTCTTTATTTTTGCGTGCTTTCCCATGATAACACTTGTTGTTTGCTCTTTGTTTATATATATATATATATATATATATATATATATATATATATATTATTATTATACTAGTTATTTGTTTTTTTGTTTGGCTGGTGGCTGAGTCTCAATTTTCTCCCTTTTTGCATGATTACTAATTTTTGCTTGGATTTCTCTTTCTTCTTTGGTCATATCATCATTTATGTAAACTTTTCTGTGTGTGGTTTCCAACTTGCTTTTATTCTGCATAATCTTCCTCTTATCTTCTCGACTATTAAGGTCTACTAGGAATGTATTCTCTCCCAGTTTTAATGCCGTATTAACTGCTGCTTTAACCCCTATCCCCTTCTCTATATAATTTGGCATTCCTTCCCGCAATGTTTCCGATCTGTTGGTGTCCATTTGGAGTCCTTGAACTACTATATTCTTCTTTCGTTTTTTATTTTAGAGTTTCTCTAGTTTTTCACTCACAGAGTTTGAGTTGCTTCTTTAGTTGATTAATTTCTCTACTAGCTCGGTCATAACTCTTTTCAACTCTTTTATTTGTTTCATATACTCCTTCTGTTTTTCTTTGATTTATTGTTTGAAGCTCTCCATATTTTTTCCTTTTTATCTCTTTCATATCTGCTGCTGCTGCTGTTCGACACCATGTTTGCATTTTGATCCTCTCTTATCGATGTTCTCGTTATTTTTTTGATCATCTGAATGTATCTTCTTCCATCAGCCCTCCTCTTCCCATCATCACTCATATAATCATTATTGGTAATTATTTATTGTTATTTCAATATTCTTCGTTACTTTGGAACGGTTCAGATCTTTGTTCTCAGCTCTATCATTATCAGCTGCAAAGCTTATCAATTTGTGTTTTTACAACAGGTTCTTTCTTTATCACACTACCAATATAATAAATTTATATGAATGTTAATGATTTCGTAATTACAGTTTACTAAATTATGTTATTTTGATATCACTCGATTCCCTGAGCAATATCACACACAATGGACCTTGTATTATGTTTAAAAGTACTCGTAACAGCTCGATATTTGGGTAATATCAGGGAGCCATTTTAAAGCGACTTTTTGGATATCTAGAGTTGGGCTACCACTACTTTTGTTCCATTGATCAAATAAAGCAATCCATTTTTCTAGGTATGTTTTTCGAGTTTTTATGTTTTTTCAAGCTTTTCCTGTTCTAAAACACCTGGAATCTCTCAATATATTGTAAGATATCAAGGACAACAGAACGTAAAGTGCGGCATTGAACCGTATAATGAGTAATAAATAGTAAGAAGTTGATAAAAAAAGTTAATAAAATTAATAAAAATCACGTCAACTTAAGAATTGGATATTTTATGAGGCAACAGACATGGATAGATGAATAAAAAATGAAAATGTAGAAGAAACATATGGCTTCAAATTGGCTATAATTGCAATATCTTCTAATATCTTGCACTGAAAAAAATAATTTGCTGCCAATACTAAAATTCAGTAATCACAGCAAAAAAGTTTTGTACCTATACAGACAGCTAAATTTTTAGTGCCCAGAACAAATTAATTTACCAACAGGTACTTAGTGTCCACCACTAATGTGTTCAGTAAGAACTACTTACAAAATTTGTATCAATAACTGACTGCCATTTTGCTATGTACCACTATTTAGTGGATATTACTAATTTGTTTAGTAGTGAGTACTGATTGTCATTTTGCTATTTACCACTACTTAGTGGATATTACTGATTAGTTTTGTAGTAGGTACTGATTCATTAGTATTTATCACTGAAAGACTTCATAGTACATAATAGAAGTACAGTAGTTATGACAAAATCGTTCAGTGTACACTACTCATGAAATCTGTATTTAATGCTATATCTTTCTAATGCCTGCCACTAGTATTACTTAGTGGAAATTACTAATTAGTTTTGTAGTAATCACTGATTCAATTGGTATTTATCACTGAAAGGCTTCATGGTGCATAATAGAAGTACAGTAGTTGTGACAAAATCGTTTAGTGTATGCTACTCATGAAATGCGATTTCCTTTTATTGTCTGCCGATAGTCTAGTTGGCAAAAGTCCCCCCTGTTAACTTGACTATATGAATTTAAAAACGCTGGAACAGGTCAATTTTGATTTTGAGGGTCCCATTTTTTAACCACGCCCAAGCTATACTGAGTGAAAATTATTTTAGTAGTTTTTTCAATGGGACACCTATATTTTTCCATATTTGATTAAATATTTTCTTACAACCCCATTGATTATTAGCAAAGATTCAGGTTAAAAGTATGTTGCAATGATATAGGAGGTTTTTCGTCCATATGTTCGTAGCCGTTTAACACAATTCGATCAAACTTGGTATCACTGGATTCGTAATGAAAACCCTCAATAACATTTGGAAAAATATACTAGGTGTCCCATAAAAAAAACACCATATTCACTCAAATGTGGATAACCATATAAGTATACGTTGAGCGTGGTTAAAAAAATGGGATTTTCAAAATCAAAGTGTTCGAGAAGTTTTTTAATAATCTTTTTTTATTACCGAGTAAATTGAAATTAGAAATTAAAATGTGATGTTTGCTTAAAGGTAGACAACTTATCACAGGTTCATTAAGAAGTTATTTCTAATTTTACTCGGTGTTGAAAAAAAGATAGAATGTATTGATACAAAATTTATTTTCTTTTTACCGTTCACCTCACAGAAAATATATCTATATACAGTGTGTCACTGGATGGAGCTAACAAGAAGCAAATATTTATCTTTGATTTCGTTTGTCAACAAAGTTTTGGTTGTCCAAAAATTGGGTTTTTCACAAGAAAATCAAAGATTAGATTCATTAGATGTTCATAAATTGAGAAAACATGAAAATGCTTCAAAAGAGAAGTACTATTATTCAATATATTATATAAAAATGTTGATAAGAGAAGTATGAGCCGCAATTATGGAACATACAGAACAAATTTTAAAATGAAAATGTGAATTTTGTGATTTTTCTTCTTTGAAGTAAGTTCAGCCACTGGCATACACCAAAGATTGGACTAAGAGGGCAGTCGTTTTGCTGCCAGAAAAGGTAACTCTTTGTCTGAAATAATAAATAATGGTACTTATTTCTTGAAGAATGTTTCATGCATTCTTAATAATTTATTATCACCCTAATCTAATCTCAGATTTTAGATGGGGAACCCATTTTTTGACTAGCAAAGACTGAATTTTTGTTATAAAATCAATAATAAAGATTTTTTTTCTTCTTGTCAACTCCATCTAGAGACACACTGTATATTTAAACAAAAACATTCAACTAAAATAACAACATAAAGTTACATAATTCTTATTTTTCATAAGAACAACGTGGCTAGGAAATGGATCATACAGATCTTTAACATGAATTCCAAAAATACCATCTAGAGACACACTGTATATTGGAACAAATACATTCAACTAAAATAACAACATAAAGTGACATAATTCTTATTATTCAAACGAACAACGTGGCTAGGAAATGGATGATCATACAGGTCTTTAACATGAATTCCAAAATATACATTATGGTTAATGATAACTTCATAAGAATGAATATGAAAATTGAATTGTACAACATCAATTGATTTACAAGAAAGGTATAAATCATGATTCATATTATAGAATAATGAGTCTACTAACCCAAACTTAGGAACAAACTCGTCAGTGTCAACAACTACAATCATATTTGGTTTATAAATTACGCCGTTAAAAGACGCCCACTTTTTTTGCAACCGATACCATTGTATAACTTATACAATGCCGATACTAAACGTGTTTGTCGATACGACCCTCTTGTACCTATAACTAAATTTTATAGGGACAGCAGCAATAACGTATCAGCAAAAATTATTTTGCTATCTTCACTTAACCTCTTTTTACCGTATAGTGCTCGTGAATGATATTTATGTTAGGATCACTGGGAATTGCACAAAGTTTACTCGCAATTTTTTTTGCAACCGATACTACACGTGTTTGGTTTTTGATACGACCCTCTTGTTCCTATAACTAAATTTTTTAGGGACAGCAGCAACATCGTATCAGCAAAAATTATTTTGCTATCTTCACTAAACCTCTTTTTTCCGTGTGTATTTCCGACAGGACGTTTTGAAATTTTGGAAAAAACCATAACATTCTTATAGCCTGGTATGATATCAAAATTATTCGTTTCACCAAAACAACTAAGACAGTGATATTCCTAATAAAAAAACCTACAATTAAAAAAAAATTAACAAGAACGACCAAAAAATACATAACATCAAAGTTGAGCTTGTGCTTTAAATAAGTTCTTCAGTGTATATCTGATACACATTATCCTAGAGGCTTCCTTTCAAAATAATTTTCATGGAATTGTTTTTCGTAAACCAAACAAATAATAATTGTTTCTGAAACTGATTGTTTTGATATTTTATAGGTCCCTGTCCCGACGTTAAATGCAGCGGAAAAATTGGTGGCACATTTTGCAGGACGAATAGAAGCACCTCCACCAAAACCTGTAATAATTGATCATAAAGTTGGGAATGTAGGTTTAAGTAAGTCAATATCATTAGGAGCGGAGGTTATCAAAGCAGTTCCATTATTAAACATTCAAGCTTCCAAACAAATTTCTATCAGTAGTTAGTTTTAGTTATTCTGTAATTAATTATGTATCTAACGTAGGGGTATTATGTTTCTAAATAAATTTTTTTACTGTATTTCTTTCGTTTGTTTTCTGTATCATAGTACGGTCTAAATAAATATTTAAAATAACAAAAAAATTCTACAGAAATGAATTTTGGTAGAGATCTTACAAATAAAATACCCAAAGTCCTCATCCAAAAATGTTATTCAAAGTCAAATGTCAAAATTTTCAATTTTCCGGATTTTTCTTAGAAACGTTTAATTTTGTAGATTGTAGATCATAAAATTATCTACAAAAATTATATCAATACGTTTGATTGTAGGAATTACCATTTACGAAATATCGTAATTCTAAAAGTTACATTCTATGTAATATACACGCATACAACATCATCGGTAGTAAAAATACTTCTTGTCACTCTAGTGTCATTCAATAATGTCACGAAACAGCACACTGGTATAGTCCCTAAATCCTACTCTGTCTAAGCCAGGTATGAAAGTTAAAATTATGGCAGATGCGCAGGGATTTCTTAGAATTGTTTATGATTGTGACTATCTTATCTAGACATTGTTTTTGTGACGAGTCTTATCTAGAAAATGCCAGAATGCCAATTGTTTTTGTGTAAGCCGCAATCTAGAATTATCTAGTGAAAAAGGCACTAATATATAAGGGACTGACCAGGAAGAGTTAGTTTCAGTTGATAATTTGACATCGTGAGATAAACAAGTAAATGAGTGAATATAAATTAGTGAACTGTTTATATAAAATAGTTTAAGTGAATATACTGTGTATATAAATAGTGAACATTGTAGTGAATAAATAAATTCGTAAGTAGCCATACCGTGTGTTTAAAATTTATCCCACCCGTAATAAAAACGTTTAAATATATAAGATAAACATTACAATAACATACTCACTCATTGTCATTGGTGGAGATGTTAACGTTTTAATACGATTAATACACGCCTATTCTAACAGCCAATGAGATTTCTTCAAATCGACCAATTAACAATCATTTTAAATGATGGGAAAGCTACCTAGCTGTCCCAATAACTGATAAATATGCGCCTTTCTGTTAATCTACTTTGCCGTAAATGTCACGGTCGGATAATTTTTGAGTTTTCCTAATACAACGGCTTTTTAAAATGGCAAGATTTGGCCAAGAATCTCTAGAAAAATTTGAAAACTCTGTATAGAGTGTTACTCCAAGAAGTACAGTAAATAACCAAAGGTCAATATGGAAACAGTTCGAAATTTTCTTAAAAGAGAAGCATTATGAACTTCTAGAAATTACTTCAAATCAAGAGCTTGGATTAGTCATGAAATATTGGGCTTTCAATATGAAAAGAGCCATTGGTGAAGATTATAAAGAATGCGTTATAAAAACTATGTGGAATGTTACTGCAAAACTTCTCTGAATAAAATACTATAAAGAGTATGGTCGAAAATTTATTCCATTTGCGGACATTGCATTAAAACAAGCTAGGGGTGCTAAACATGCGAAGCGAAAGCAGCTTAAGTCTATTCCCGAAAAGAGAAAGGATAATGAGTCTGTGTAACGAAGATTGTCCAGAAAGACTTCAAAAAAGCTGTATCATATAATAGCATTCGAACTAGCCTGGACAGGGGGAGCGGCAGCAAGATGCAAAGTGCATTTTTTTAAAGAGGTAAAGGCATCAAACGGTATCGTAACCGGATGAATTGAATACAACCCGATTTTTTCTAAAACCTGCCAGGGTGGAGCTTAAAAATTATTAGACACTAAGTGGTTAGTGTCTAATCAGAATAATCTGGATATGTGCCCTGTAAGACTATCAAAAAAGCTTATTTTTGAACGGACTAATAGAATTACATCAGATCGTTTATTTCTGACTGTAAATCCTTACTGGAATAAAACCGAGCCGGGATGGTACAAAAATATGCCTATTAGAGTGAATGAGATTTAAAAATGGACCAAACAATCTGCTGAAAGAATTGGGCTTGATACTCTGACAAGCAAAATCACAAATCCTTAAAATCGATCGAGTGTTGTATCAAATTTTGCTAAAACAAGTGTCCCGGAAGAACAGCTCATCAAAATGACTGAACATGCAAATTATAAGTCGTCATGCCTTTATTCACAGTTAGACGAGGAACATCATGCTAGTTTAATAAACAACCTGACACCTGGACCTTCTGGTATTCAAACTGAAATTGAAATTGATTGGCGAATATCTGTCTTCTATGCTCTGTGTCATCGATCCATACATTGTTCTCTATTAGGCCTGATAAGTTTCTGGTAGGCGTGCCTTTTAATTTGTTTATTTTGTTCCATATGTATTTTGTTGATAGAATTGGCGAACCTGTCCAAGAAGACAATTTCGCCTCTTTTATAATTCTTTTTGCTTTTGCTCTGCACTTTTTAAAATTTATGAAATTGTAGCTTGTTGGTTGGCGCTTAAACGTGTTTAAGGCGCTTCTTCTTTCCTTTATTGTTTTTCTACAGTCTTGATTCCACCATGGCACAGGAGATTTGTTTGGAATGATTTTTAATTCTGATATGTTGTTTTCATATGCTTCAATGATAGATTGAGTAATAATATTTGCAGCTTCATCAGTTTCTAAAAGGTAGATGTTGGGAGCCGTATACTGTTGTTTAAAATTTTCCCTGTCTGTTTTTTTGTTATTTAATCTAATACATGGATTAGGGAAGTGTTCCCATCATACTTTTTCAAGGAGGACCGGGAAGTGATCACTCCCATGTGTATCATCTAGGGTGCTCCATTGATAGTTTGTTGAGAGAATTTGGGAACATAGTGTAATGTCTAAACATGAAAGTGGGGACATAGAGGAAGATATATAGGTGGGAGAGTCATCGTTTAATATATGAAGATTTTCATTTTCGATTATATTTTCTATAATTCTGCTTCGTTGGTCTGTATCAGTTGAACCCCATATGGTGTTGTGGGCGTTCAAATCTCCGGTCAGGATTATTGGGGATGGTAACTCATGTAATGTCATTTGCGTTGATTTTAGCTGATGGAGGAAGGTAGAGAGTACAAATAGTAATTTCTATATTTCCGACGATGGTGACTGCAAGACTGTAAGTTGGTGTTGAGGTTTATCCTTTTCTAGGGATAATTTTCTTTTATGAGTAGAGCTACGCCTCCTGAGGCTCTGAGGAAATCAGTGCGGTCTCTTCTCTCTATATTGAAACCTGCTATTTTAAGTTAATCAGTGATTTTAAGATTGGTTTCTTGAATGGAAAGTACCCGGGGATGGTGTGTATTGGTAAGTAGTTTGAGTTCTTCTGAGTGAATTTTAATACCGTTCATATTCCAATGGATTAACCTATTCATTTTTATTGGGTTTATTAAGTTTACGATCTTGAGAGCTGTTGCGACTGGAAGAGGTACTTTTCGAGGATAAAGAGGAAGAGGATTTTTCTCTGTTTAAGGTAATATGTTTGTCATTTGTTTCGCTTGTGATTTTGCTGCTAGAGGTAGTAGTTAAGACATTTTTTGGAGTAGGTGGATTTTGTTTTTTGTGGTGATTAATTTTCGGTGGGAGTTCAACGGGTTGGAAGGGAGGTGGGTTGGTTTTATGGGATTGTTGGGAAGGGTTATTGGTTTTTAGGGACGATGTTAGGGGGTTCGGTTTAGCGGTCTGGGATGAGGTTGATGGGGTTGAAGAAATATCGGTTTTATTACTGTCTGGTTTTTTCCTTAAGATTTCTGAAAAGGTAGTGTCGAAAGCTGGATTTTGTAGTTTGTATCTTTCTTTTGCTTCAAAGTATGGTATTTTTTCTGTTACTCTGATTTTTTGTATATTAAGTTCCATTTTGAATATTTAACATCCTTTGTACCGCGGAGAATGTTCTTCTAGACAATTAACACATTGAGGGGGCGGATTGCATGAATTTTCTTCATGAGATGGTTTCCGCATCTGGGACAGATGGCTTGATTTCTGCAGTTATCCGATGTATGCCCAAACCTTTGACAGTTAAACCAGCGGAGGGAGTTTGGTATGTAAGGGCGCCCTTATGTTTATGTATCCAGCTTTGATTTTTCAGGTAGTTTAAAGGTTTTGAAGGTGAATAGTAAGGTAGCCGATGGCGCTATTTTCCCATCTGTTTTGGTATTTAGTCTTTCAACTTCTATCACACCTTGGAGTTGCAAATTCTCCAGTATTTCTTCTGTATCACACTTCAATAAATTCTCTGCAGGTGATAACTCCTTTTACTACGTTTATTGTTCTATGGGGTTCGACTGTAACTTCCATATCGTTTAACTTGTTTATTAATTTTGTTTTCTCAGATTGTGCTTGATTCTTAACTTCTATCAGTAGTGTTCCATATCTTAGTTTTTTCGTATTTTGAGTTTCCCCTATTAAAGAGGTGAGTCATTTATGAACTGTGAAAGGTGATACTTTCTCAAAACTGTCTACTTTTCTGGTGATTATATAGTACTCATAAAATATTGGGTTTCCATATATTTCTGGTGAATATGTCGGAGGTCTCTTTCGAGGTCCGTGTATAGGGGGGTATTCAGAAAATAAGCTCATATATTTATCCCACGAGTAGCCTAGGAATTAAACGGTCCATTGAAGCAGAGCCTGGATACCTCGATAAGACTAAGTTTCATCCAGAGGGTGCCCGGTATCTGGAGGAACCGTTTACGACTCACTCGGCAGAGCAATGCATCCATCGGCACGGTGTCTCACACCTTGAGATTGCCAACATTTAAGGACAAATACAGGACGACACAAACGTGACTTGGGTACCTCGGGAGTGTCAAGCCCGTGCCCTCATTGAGGAAGTAATACTTACCTCTCAGGCCCCCTGAGGAGAATTATTAAAAAGAAAAGTAATATGAGAAAAATATAAGAATAAAATTGCATACAATTAATAACCCTGAAGAATTCTGAAAATACATCAATTTCAGTAATAAAAAAAATAACTCAGGTGGACTTGATATACACACTATGGATAACTATTATAAAAATTCCTATAGGCCAACGCCAAATGCGGCAATCCACTTCTTAGACGCTATACACCCATATCTAGATAAAGGTTATTCTTATTCAGAAATGTTTCAGACTTCAAACCAAGCAAAAAATAATAAAGCATGTGTAGAAGATCATATAACTATTGAATTCTGTAAAAACCTACCTTGGGACTAGATATTGCATTGAAAATCTCTATTTAATAAAAAAATTTTGGAAGAAGAAATACCTTCCTCTTAGTTCAACATAATAATGGTCCATTTCCATGAAAAAAGATCAATAGATGACCCAAATAACTATCGTACTATAGCCTTAATGATGACTTGGTATTACTTGCAGACATCCAAATGGAACTAAAAAAACCTGAAAATTCTTGAAATATATTGTGATAATCTTAAGGTTCAGGTTATTCCATCAAAGACCAAAATAGTTATATTTCGTAAAAGCCCAAATATTGGCTTCCAACCACAATTTAGTTATAAACATACTGTTATAGAAATCATAAATAGATATGAGAAGAAGCCAGATTTTCCCAAGTAGTCGTATTTAGAGCTATAAATTTTTCACAAATATATATCGTCCTTTAAGACCATAATAACATTATATAAAAATGTTGTGGTCCCTATCTTCACATATGCTAGCAGCATATGGGCTCTACGCTACAGAGAACAAACAGAAAAAGTGTAAAATAACTTTTGGAGAAACATATAATCATAAATAAAACACAATCTTATGAAATAGGATATCATATAATAGAACAAGCTGCTGAACTTCTACTTACAATAAAAATAAAGAACCTAAACGATATGTTCAGCGAGCGCTCTGTCAACTAATTAAGTTACAAGAATCTGCAAAGGATAATCGAAAATACTACTGACTCTACCAATTACATCGCTGTCTGATCACATACTGTGACTTGAAAATTTAAATAATAATAGTATAACTTTAAACTCAAAAGAAACCATACTAGGCCACTACTTAAATAAAAATTCTCAAGAAGACCAAACTAGCATATTGCTTAGTATCCGTTACCCTACATATAAGTATCTACTACAAAATGAATTTTATAAAAATATATAGCTCAACTCTACTATATATTAAGAGACTCGTAGCTCAGCTCCGAACAACCAACACTAAAAAATTATATAACTATGTTGATAACAACTCCAATAAAATAGAAACAAATATAATCTGCTCAATTTGCAATTGTCTGGTACCAGGAACTCTCGAACACATACTGCTGATCTGTCCAATATATGAACACCTACGAAGCTACTTGATTAGACCTCGAGGATATTGGGTCGACCTAGACTCGATACTATCATCAACAGATATTATAGTACTTACCAGACTACATCAATTTATGAGTGGAGCAATGAAAATCAGAGCATTCATCATCAACGAATAACACTGATATATGTAAAATGTAATCATCTAACCTTTCTTGATACGTAGCTATGTGGATGTTTTAAGTTTCTATCATACATATTTGCTAGGTTCTTTTATTGTTTGTTTTAATATTTATTTTTTACATGTGTGATCAATCCCTTCCATTCTATTCTTCTTGTTCATGTAATTTGTTTATGAAGGAACAATAAATCTATTTATGTTTCTATTTACTTATTTATTTATTCAGGAATGTTTCTTGAAATATTGGTTAGTAGATTAAATAGATAATTATGAGGTATTCAGCACTTGTAAAGACAGCATGAAATCTCATACATTTAAAAAAACTATTGTCCATAATATAAATTTCGAATAATTTTGAATATCAGTTTCTACGTGATACTAATTAGTTCTTTTTAGTGACTATGCAACGAATTCAATGTAAAAGTTTAGGCTTTTCAACTTTTATTTTAACAATTGCCCGGTTTCGAAGTCCTGTTAAATTATTTTGGTCGGGCATACTTAATATTGACCTACACTAATACTATGTCATTTGTAGAAACAACCTTTCTACGTATCGAATTCAATTATAAAATGAGCGTTAACTATGATTATCGGGTCATGACCATAAGTCGGACAAGATATTTTAGAAATTTTGTGGTATTTGCAAACAAACCCATGCAAATAATATTTGACTAGTGTGGAAATTTTTCGAAAGTTTCGTTAAATTTCGAAATTACATTACCTAACTATTTTTATTGATTCAAAATAGCTATTGGCATTTGAATGAACTAAAATTGATGGATTATTGAGCTCGGTGAAATATTAAATGGAGTATTCGAAAAATTACATTCATACTGATTTGAACAGTGCCGGTTTTAACACTACCAACGCTCTAGGCGAGATGTCTACGGAGATTAAAAAATACGCTCATATAAAAAATAGGCGAAGGATATAACGAAATATTCATTCATTAGAAAAAGTAAACATTTCTTTAAAAAAAAATTAAAATCTTCCTTTTCTAACGAACTCATTTATTACGTTTTCAAAGTCGGTGTTTTCTGCAATTCCATTTTCGTTTACCAGAGTTGCCAAGTTTGCCAATTAATATCGAGATATTGTCAGTTTCTTATCAGCTAAGGTGAAGTGAAACTCTTCCCAGTAGCAACAGTTACAGTATCCGCATTTGGAAACAGTTCTTGTAAGGTGCGATCTTTGATATAATTTAAAACATAAACAGGAGTAACCACATTCTGATCCGACAATATATATATATATATATATATATATATATATATATATATATATATATATATATATATATATAAATTGAAGAAAGATATTTTCCAGCTTATTTGTAATGGATATTTTTGTGGGGATGTGGCAATAAGACTCCAGAGTAAATTCTTTCAGATATTTATTTCCGAGCTTTCGAATAATTTTTATTCATTATCAAGGGATAAAATATATAGCGAATTTTGGAATAGTTGTAAATTTTTATAATAAATTCTTTTAAACATAAATCAATGAAAAACTCAAAAAACAATATGACAATAAACAAAATAATTTGTTTATTGTCATATTGTTTTTTCTAAATATATACAATTTAGAAAACTGGAACCACATACACTTTTTACGATGCAATTCTTATCCGAATAATACCCGCACTGGCTTTAACATATGGGTTATTTATCTGATTGTATGATATACAATTTGTAAAATCTACCAAAAAAATTTGAGACAACTCTAATTCTGATGTTATCTCTTCCAAGGATAAAAAACTACTGACTAAATTTCAATAAAATAAATAATTCTTATTTCCGTTGGTTATCGATTTCTCTTGTTTTTAAAAAAAATACTAATCTAAGATTTTCAATAACCAAGTGAGATTTTGAAATTCTCCACAAAATCTATTAATTTGCTTTGTATTCCTTTGTCCAAACTGAAATAGCGCACACATATTGGAAACATTTTCCGGTTTCCTTTATTGCTGGCATTCGTAGAAATCCAGAAAAATGAATCATCTTTTAAATTTTGAATTACGTCCTTAAAAGCTTCTTTTGCTTATATTTCACAAGCTACTGCTTCACTCTTTGTCCTACCACATTTAACATTCTTAGCTATCTTAGGATCGGTGTACATAAGAGGTAATAAGTTTTGAAAACAATCCATACTATTGTAGCTTAACAAATGTTTAACGGTGCGTTATATAGGAGTAAGTTCTGCGGCTGAAGTTTTGTACATAAAATAATCGCGATCACGATCAGATGTGGAAGTAGCGGGTGCCTGGCAATAGCTAATTATGTTTCTTGCTGCGCGATAACTCGTGATCTTCGAGTGACTAATTGATTTTGAATGCTTCACTCCATCGTTTAATCCGCGTAGTGAATCCCTATATAATTAATTATAGAAATTGAAACATGAAGGTTATAAGACGATTAATATTTTAAATCAAAAGTTATTGCAAGCATATTATAAATAGCGTGCGATAACAAGTATATACGAACCAAATCATAGTTTATTCAAACACAGTGTTCAGCAATAGATTTCACCTTGACTGAAATCACGGCACCTTGATCTTTATAGAATATAAGCCGTTGATCAGCTGGTTGTGCAGATATAGTGATATATACAGTAATATAGTAGTGTAGTAGTAAAAATAGTAGACGTAGGTTAGTGCTGCTCGTTATGTAGAATTTAAAACTCGAATAATTTTTATAGTTATGTGATAGTAAGTGTAACGTATTCCGCTCTATGTAAGTACTAGTTTTGGTCATAATAAACCAACCAATGATTTTGTATGAATACATTTTATTGATTCCGTTCCTGCTACGAGGCTCAATGGCAGTGACACGAACCTATTATTTTGGAGAATTGGTGTCAGCATTTCAGGGCACATTCACCACATCCCAATGAGAAAGATTACACTCTCTTTTACACAATTTACATTAAGCTTTATACTCATCCGACGTCATGTTACACAGCCAATTATAATCATTCTGCCAATTTGTATCGTATTTCGTGAGGCGATGTTGTCCTAGTTTGGCTTCTTTCTTGGGTGCAATGTTTTCCGGTTCCGAGTAATCCGAAACATCACTATCGAATTCATTCATCTTCAAACGATTCTAATAAGTAAACTTCAGTAATTCACGAACAAAAACACGTGAAAAGTTTAAAATTTTGTTTCATTAATGTAAATAAACTAAATTAGGCACGCAACGCAACTCAGTACTTGCTCACTGCTATTCAAGTAGGAAACCTAATGGTATTCGTTATTTCTTCGTACGTGATCCGATTGCGTGACGCACCCGTCTCTCTCTCTCTCTCTCTCGCTTATCTTCATTCCCCGCCCACGCTTCCTCAGCATGCTGCACGCACGGTCGAGTTATCTCCGAGAAGCGGGACTGAGTCTGTCCCGCGCGGGACATTTAATTTTGATTTAAAAATCGGGCAGTGCCGCCAAAATCGGGACGTATAGATATATATATATATATATATATATATATATATATATATATATATATATATATATATATATTTATATATATATGGGTTGTCAAATGCCATCTCATCATGAGAGAGCAATTTATTGAAGATTAATATTGGTTGATAGAATAAAAACTAAAAGGGTTTCAGGAATCGACATCGCCATTAAGAACATTAGATGTCGTTTCTTTTCTTACGGGTAAAGTTTTTTACTGATTAATGCATACTGTTTATTGTGAATCTCACATGTAAAATGATACAATAAATCTTTTCTTGCAGAGAAACTCAGTTGTGTTTTGATTAACTGTGTCGTCTAAATCACTGCGAGTGGAAAACCATCTTATAAAACGACATTTATTGTCACAAAATGGAAAATTTGAAATACGTTTCAAGTTAAATCAACAACAGACGGAAAGTCATACTATATTGCTATAACATCAATTGCCATACAAGATAAGGTTTTCCTGATTTCGGAGGTATATCAAGCAGTATCACAGTATCAGGAACATATCAACAGCTACAGTGAAGAATTCATTGAAGAAAAGATATCAAAGCAGGGGCGTGTGTATAACAATGACAGAAGCTCTTTTAGCAACATACTGGCATGAGGATGGAAACATGTTTTTCGTGGACCAATTTCCCGAGGAAATTACCAAAGAATAGTCAGAACATTTGAAAAAGAGTGTGCAAGGTTTGATAAAGTAGAAGATAAACAAAATATTGAAATATTCAGATTGTCTCTTGAAAACTCATGCCTTGATTGGTACTCTTCCATGATGATCAAGCATAGTTTACAATCGGAGTCTTCAGAGTGGAAATAAAACTTCTTGATTACCTATGCTACTAAAGGTTGGACTGCAAGCAAATATACTTTATTTTTATCAAGCAGGATCTTTATTAGAATATGCTATTAAAAAATAAAAAAACTTCTATTGGAAGTGAGAAAAACCATAGACCAAGGCACCCTAATTGATATAATTGCGGTCGGCTTACCAGATTTCATAACGGATAGGAACAACACAGAGGAAATGGTACAAACAAAAGACGTATTTAACGAACTCGGCAAGTTAGAACATTTAGTTGTGAAGAAGAAATTTATAAAAAAAGAAGAAGATACTAAGCAAATGGGAGAGAAATGTAGTAATTGTGCAAGTTTACAAAAAGTTGTGCGCTATCATCCGGAATATTCCTGTTGGTTCAAGACAAGAATAAATAGTGGAAAAGGAATAAATAATAAATAAATAAAGCACATTAACGACTCGGAATTGGAATGTCAATTACAAAATGGAGACCCAAAAAAATTAATAGGGCCGCCATTAGTTAAAATGAAATTAGTATTGAATAAAACTGTTGAAGTGTTTGGAATCTACGACTCTGGTTCCAATGTATCATTGCTAAATTCAAAGTTGCTGAACATAGACGATAAAGAATCAAATTACTCTAGCAATACTAATTTAAGGACAATTAATGACATTAAAAAAGCAAATGGCATGATGACACTCGATATAACCATCTTTGATGTGGAGAAAAAAATGAATGTTTTTGTAATTGACAAAGAAAATTTTGATTATGATTTTTTGATCGGATTGGATTGTATAAAAGAGTTTTTCCTAGTTCATGATGGAGACTTACAAATCTCTCAGAAATTTCCTTTGCAAATAAGTAAGATATTTTCTAAGGAAACCTATAAGTCAGATATTGACATTTCTAAGGAATTAAAATATGATAGCTTAATAAACTTCAATGAGAACTTCAGCGAAGGAAACTTCAGGATTTCGATAAATCGTCCAGACTATCAGAAACAGGCAGTGATTGATGAGTTAATATTGAACAATATATCTGTATTTGCAAAGGTTGAGTATGGAACACGCATGGACTTTACAGAAGAGAAATATTGCAGTAAAAGGCCATATCGTTGCAAAATTAAAGACAAACAGGAGATTGAATTACAAATTGGGAAATTATTAGAAAAAAAGATTATAGAAGAACCGTATAGTCCGTTTGCTGCCCCAGTTATCTTAGCTTATAAAAGAGATGACAATAGAAAGTCAAGATTGTGCATCGATTTTGAAGACTTTAATAAAATCGTTGTACAGCAATCACAACCATTCCCATTTATTGAGGACCTAATAGTAAAAACAAGAGATTGCAAGTTTTTCTCGACAATCGACCTGTACTCTACATTTTGGTCAATACCTCTGCATGTCACAGACACAAGACTGCATTCGTCACGCAAGAGGGAAATTTTCAATGGACTTGCTTGCCATTCGGTTTAAAGACCTCACCTGCCATATTTCAGAGAATTATGTGTAATATAATACGGAAACACAAGCTTGGAGATTTCACAGTACGTTACATCGATGACATCTTGTTATTCTCAAAATCATTCTCAGATCATGTCAGACATCTGGAACAGCTATTTCAAGCAATTAAAAATGAAGGTTTTGGACTGAAATTCTCAAAATGTATGTTTGCAGCCGGCTCAGTTAAGTACTTGGGTCACATGATACAAAATAATTCAGTGAGACTTCTGAAAGACAACTTAATATCAATAAAAAACTACCCAATTCCAAAAACATGAAAAAATATGAGACAATTATTGGGAAAAATAAATTATTTTCACAAATATGTGCTTAAAATAGCAATAGAATTGGAACCACTACATAATCTTTTAAGAATAGGATAACGCTTTAACTGCACTAAGGCATGCCAAGAGTCATTTGACGAAATGAAACAAATATTATTTTCTCATAATATTGACCATTTTTTATCCAAACATACCTATCAACATATACAAAGATGCCAGTATTCTGGGAGTAGGAGCAGTTCTGAAACAGCCACAAGAAAACAATGAAGAGAGGCCAGTAGCGTACTTCTCAAAAAAATTGAACGAAGGTCAAAATGTTGATGAGGTCCTTTCATAGTATTTTAGAGGAAAGATAATAAATGCAACTTTTGACGTTATAAGATATATTAACTCAATTTCAACTTCATCTTATAAAACCAAAATATAAACTCCAATAAAATAAAAGGATGATCAAACATAGAGAATGTTCTTCGTACAGGGTACTTCAACACCTTCCCTCATTGAACTGTTTGGCCATACCAATAGCCTCTCGCAACGTTTCCAATCGTAGTTTAAAAAGCGGCTTTGTCATAAGATCAGATAGTTGGAATTCAGATGCAACACAAAAAAGGAAGAATGCCTGGCAATCGAAGATTGTGTGGAGTATTGGCAGCACCTGTTGATAGGTAGAAAATTTACTGTATTTTTTTATGATTTTCAGAAATTTCCTCTGAATGATATTTAGTGGCCGCAGGTGAGTTTCCAGCGTACTTTCCCAGACGTGAATTTCATATCGAAGATAACTTTCTACCAAACCAAAATACAAATTGCGGACACATTGGCTAGAAATGTACTTTTTAAAGTGCCTAAATCGTGCAAAAGAAATTGTAGTTTTTTTATTATATATTTAATATGACAATCCCATTTGATTTTTTTCCGTTATAACTCCCATATATTTTATTCCATTTATTGGTTTAATAAATAATCTTCATTACACTGTGATATTTTCAATGGATGAAATTGGTTATTAGATGAGTTAATAATACGCAAGTAAAATTTCATTTCAAAATTTATAGTTGATAATTTACTATCAAACCACGAATGAATTAAATTAAATTAACTTGAGGTCAGACTCAACTTTTAGTGTCCACCAGTTGCTTTTTAATTTTCAACTCATTTATCATGGACTTACTGGTTATTGTACTTATCGGTAATTTTTGTGACATAATATTTTTCTGTACGATTTCATTGATTATATAAAATGAAAAACTAGTTATGTGCTTGCTGATTTTCAATATTATATAATAAGTTCAAATAATTAAATACTATTAAGGGGAAAAAAGTAAACAGTTGTACAAAACGAATCACTTCAAGTTTGTTAATTACAGTTCAGAAAACATCGGGAGGATTGGGAACCAAATATAAATACTAGAATTTGCAGTGCTCATTTTGTCAATAATCAAAAATCAGATAATCCCCTACACCCATCTTACATACCAACAATTTTTCCTGTTAAAGGAAATAAGAAGATCTATTAATTTTTTGCATTCTGTAGGTTGTTTATTATACTGTTTACATCACAATGTTTTTCTTATTTAACACCAGGGCGCTCTACTTTCGACAGAAGTGCTGCCTCTATAGTTCGGTCTCGAGCCCCATAGGGCTTTCCATTGGTAAACCTTCATTTTTAATATATATATATATATATATATATATATATATATATATCTTATTGTCAAAAGTGAAATAATTCTGATTAATAAATACATCAGTACAAAATGATATTCCTTTTGAAAATACTTTCCTCAAAAGCAAATGATTGAATTTATTACAACGGTAAGTTGATATAAATATTTTTCAATACATTGTGGTAATGCTTAGATAACTTATTTTGTTTAAATATATGCTTTTTTGTAGGAAAAAAACACCAACAGTACATGAAGTTGACATATTATTTGGAAAATATAGTCATAAAGTGCTTCGACTTCCCCCTTACCTCTGTATGTTCAACCCAATTGAACATATTTGGGGCATAGTTGAAATTTTTTATAGAGATCATGTGGGAACTGATGGTTCTTCAACAGAACAAGCAATAGGTGTATGGAAAAAGTCTTTAGAAAAAGTGACTTCTGATATTTGGTCAAAGACAGTAGAGCACACTAAAAAAATTATACAAGATGGGTGGGATAGAGAAGTAGTATTTGATAGACAGGATGTGCCTCCACTTATTATTAATTTTGACAGTGACGATGAAGATAGTGACGATTTTGTAGTGGAGTAGTGGAAATCTTGTGTTTCATTTTTTGTATATTTTTAGCCAATTTGCTTTATTTCCACCTCTCCAAAATCACTAATAACTATTATCGAATTAATTAGGTACAGTTATTTTATAATACACAAATTAACACAACGACCACAGTATCCCTACATAAATAATACTGATAAAATGGGAGACTCTTTATTTTTATATCTTTTAACAAAATTTTATTTTGAGTATCTTTATTTTTCTTTTCCATTTTTTTTATTATAATAAATATAATAGATATTGTATAAAGAAACAATATTCAAATTTACATGAAGATGATTACAGCTTGTATTGATTCCTTTTAGCGTCAACCCTTGCAGTGCTCTTGAAAGATGGTTCTATAGAGCATAGAATATGGTATGAGGACCTACATTTCGTCATTTATCCCTCTCCTATGTAAAATAATTAATGTTAATTAGAGTATAGAATGATTGGTTACTGTTTCTTGTATCTTATCCATAGTTTTTCATGAATAAATATTAATATTAAATTAATCAAGCCTATCATACAAGCCTTTTATTTTTAAATAAATATTTTTAACTTAAGCCGTACGAGGCACGTAACAATGAAAAAGAAGAACTGTCAATCTAACATAAGATTGATTTTTCTAGTTTTCGTTAAGTAAAGGAAAAAACTACAGCTTGGAAACATCACAATATTTTGTTTTGCAAAGTCATCGTCTTTTTATCGTAAATGAACTATACATTATTAATTTTTTGATTTCTTAACTCATGAAAATTGATTGAGTTATTTCCTTCAACTTCTAATGTTAATTCAATTTTTGGGGGTAAATTATTAATATAATTGAAAAATATATCTAATTGTCGTACACAAGCTAATATGGCATCTACATAACTATACCAAAATAAGACATTTTTCGAATTATTTCAGTCAAAGTTTTTTCTTTCTAAATTGTCCATAAAAATATTGCCAAAATTGATGATATAGGGCTTTCCATTGGTAAGCCTTCATTTTGAATATATGTCTTATTGTCAAAAGTGAAATAATTCTGATTACTGAATACATCAAATAAAATAAGTATATCCGATGTTATTCCTGGAATCATATTTTCCTCTTCTAGTAATTTTCGTACAAGTACTAGACATTCTGTAGGAGAAATTTTAGTGAACATATTGGTACCATCAAATGAATTGAGTTTAGAGTTATCTTGTAGCTTGAATTCTTTTAATATTTTGATTAGTTCTATTGAATTTTTAATTGAGTATTTAGACGTATATCCGTAACTATTAAGTATATTGTTAAGTTTTTTTGCTAAAACATTATTAGGAGTATTAACATGAGAAACTACAGGTCTAATTGGTCTCGTTATTTCATGTAATTTAACGGTTCCATATAATTGTGGAGAATGAGGATTTTTATGAACGATGGACTTCCTCTCGTGATCACTTAAAAGATAATTTGAATTATTCACAATATCTCTTACATTACTAGAGATCTTTTTGTTGGGGCGGCTCAAAGAAATGGTACATCGCTAGATTCTATAAAGTTATATATTTTTGAATTATAATTATTAGTTGTCAATATGACAGTGGCTTTCGCCTTGTCAGATTTTGTAACTGTTAGGTTATTATTTTCTACTTTCTTTTTGATCGAATATGAAACTGTAATGTCATTTTTTGTTTGACGTTTAACTTTTGACGGTTCAATATTTTTGATTAAATTGGCAATGTTTCATTTCTCATAAAGAAAATTATTTGAATAAGATTTAAAAGTTATTTCAGATTCGACAGCTATTATTCGTTCAATATTATTCGTGAATTTTGGTGGTATTTTAAACCTTTATTTGAAAATTCTATTTCACTATATGTAAAATTAGTTTCTTAGAGGTTTTCAAATCGTGGTTGAAAGTGTGTTGGTATGTGAGTACTTACAGTTTCATGATGTTTAGAGTCTTGAATTCTATGTTTTCTGTGTTCAAGTTTCTGCAGTTCTTGTTTCTTGAATTTCTTGTGCTTCATCGTGTTGACACTTTCTCTAATTCTGATCTAAACAGTCTAATTCTACTGGATGTAGATGGAACATGAGTTCAGAATGTACAACTTTTATGTAGTTGTCTAAGGAGTCTCTTATTTTAAACCATTTTTTACATTCGTCTTTGAGCCAAACTCGTTGAGCACATTTTATAGCTTTTTGTGCTTGATGTGTTTTAGGATGGCATTTTGTATTTATATACTTAATTTGGTATTACCTTTTTTCTAAGGCATTTTTGGTTGAACCTAATGTTTTGTGATGCTTTGTAACGTTCTTTTTAGTGATTTCTGGTACAGTCGAGTCAAATCTGCTGTCGGAGATTTTTTAATGAATTCAACTGTCTCGACCCTTACTTCCTGGAATCTACACATTTTACTGTTTTATGAAACTTACTGTTTCTAGTTAGTTCCACAATATATTGAAAATATTTTAAAAATTCTAATATCATTGATAATTGTTTCGATATTAAATATCATCGTCAGAATGACAGAAGCTACATTTCATTTGAAGCATATATGATGTTTGATAATTAATAATCGAAAAATTAAAAGCATTCAAATACCAAGATAACTCTTAACTAATTTCATCTGATGTTACCAATATGTTCACTAAAATTCCTCGTGAAGAATGTCTAGTAATTGTTCGAAAATTACTAGAAGATAGAAATATCAATCTAGGAAAAATATCGGATATAATTAATTTATGTGATGTATGTATTATTAAGAATTATTTCACTTTTGACAATAAGATATATATTCAAAATTAAGTTTTACCTATGGCAAGCTCTATATCACCAATTTTGGCAAACATTTTTATGGACTATTTAGAAAGAAAAATCTTTGACAGTAATGTTTCAATAAATGTCTTATTTTGGTATAGATATGTAGATGACATATTAGCTTGTTTTATGGGTAGTGAATGACAATTAAATGTATTTTTCAAGCATATTAATAATTTATACCCAAAAATTGAATTTACATTATAAGTCGAAGAAAATAACTCAATCAATTTTTTTGATTTAAGAATTCAAAAATTATTAATGTACTAGATTATTCAATTTACCGAAAACCAACACACACTGATGTAACTATCCCATATAACTCCAATCACCCATGTCACATAAATTGGCAGCATATAATTCAATGACACATAGAGCTTTTTCAGTTCCTATGAACAAATGTAATTTTATCAGGGAAATCAAAACAATTCAACAAATAGCAACATCCAGCGCTTATCCATTACATATGATAAATAAATTAATTAATAAAAAAGAGGAAAAATGGGGATTGAAACTAATATTTCCTGAACAAGGTAACGAAATAAAAAATCACAAAACCATCACATATGCAGGTAATATTTCTAATAATATTTCAAAGATAATATCTTTAGCAACAGATACAATTATTTCTTTTAAAACAGAAAGTAATGTTAGTACCAAATTGTTAAATCTAAAAACAAAAATATCCACATTAGAGTCTGGAATATATAAACTTAAATGTCCAGAATGTGATTCTGTCTATTTGGGTCAGAACGTTAGAAATTTTAAGATCAGATACATTGAACATTCACGAGCATAAAGATTGAAACAACCAGATAAGTCCCACTACGCAAAACATCTACTTGACACCAATCATTCATTGACACCTAACACAGAACTAGAAGAACTACATATTTGCGATAAGAAACAAGAACTGGATTTCCTTGAGGAGTTGGAAATTAGAAGACACTTAGGAAACCCACAATATGAAGTCGTCAATGAACAAATAAATCTAGGGAGTTCCCCACTTTTAAACTGTCTTCTTAAGTGATAATTGTAAAGATCAGCTGATATAGTTTTCCTGGTTTTCTACGAGTATGTCATTGAACATTTATACTTATCTTAGGGGAAAGACGGGTAAAATGACATACTTAGTGTTTGTTTCCACAAAAACTATGTTTATTGTAAGATAAATACAAAATTTTATTGTAAAGCGGCAACTGGTAGTATTTTCTATGATGTTGGGCACTAAGATTACTAGTGGTATAAAGCACTTTATTGCAAGTACAAAAAACAAAATTTTTGTTAAAAAATCATCTTGCCCACCCGGGGCGGGCAATATAAAATACAATAAAAAACTAAAATAGCTAAGTAGGTACTATAGTACTCAACAAACAAAATAAGCATCATTAAAATATCAGTCATTAATTTTTGCACAGGTCGCAAATAAAAATCTTTGATTTTGGCGACACATTTGCGCATTCTGCATGTGCCCATTTTTCACAAAATTGGCACCGTAACCACGATTCCTTAGATTTTGACCTACTAAAGAAGTCATTACAATAGATACATGCACAGTTATCTTCTTCGTCGCTACCACCGAAGGGATCTTCTTCGCCACTTAATTCATATTTCATTAGTTTTTTTCGTACCACATTTCTGTTGCTCTTGTTTCTTTTATTTTTCTTTTTCGAAAAGGCTTTTGAGGTAGGGACTTTCGGTTAATACATCTTGATAGGCACCAGTTTTGCGCTTAACAGCTTTTCTTTTATTACTCTGAGGAACTGGTGAGAGATCCTTCAGGATAGCCTCAATATGAATTTCTTCTGAAGTGGATGGACAACTTATTTGCTGACTCTTTCATATAGTGATCAACAATATTTGGTAGTTCTCTTTCAGCAACAGGTGCATCTTCAGGCAAATCGGTTGTTAGACTAGGCAAAAACATATGTTCTGGAAATATATTGGAATTAAAAGGTGATATCCCCGTTGAACGAAAACCACTTGATGCGTTCTCTAGTGTTGCTGTTTTTTCATATACGTGTTTAAAAAGTTTGGATACTTGATAAATGCTAACAGTACGACCGGGATTCTCCCTCAACCATTGTGTGACTTCTTGGTTGTAATACTCCTGGAGGCGGCCAAAAAATGCAGCGTCCAAAGGTTGGAGTCGATGTGTACAGTGTGCAGGCAAGCAAAGTAGTATCACAAAATTCTTTTTAGCCAATTTCAAAGCTTCGTAGCTTCTATGACTTGATTGACCATCAAGAATTAATAATGCTTTATTCTCGAAATTTGGTCTGACATGCTGAACAAAATGTCGCATCCATATTTGGAACAAATCCCCCGTCATGTAACCATTTTCATTATGTAGTTTTAACGTCCCTACTGGTGCCCCGTCATACAAGGCAGGATTAAATCTTTTCCAGGGAAATATTATTGCTGGTGGTACGTATGTCCCTCCAGAAGTAAAGCAGGCCACAACGTTTGTATGGACACCTCTCTCTGCACTTGTGAGAGCCTTTCCTGGCGAACACCTTTGGAGGGACTTGAACAGTTGTTATCGCAGATTCGTCCATATTGAAGACCATCGTGTTACGAATGTTATGTTCTTCGATAACTTGTTCAAGTTCATCAAAAAACTTTTCCACCTGGGGTTTATTGAAAGCCTCAGCTATAGCAAGATATGTGGCTTCGGGGAGACGCAATGACAATTCAGAGTTACGTTGCCGGAAACCACGTAACCACCCTTTCCCAGCATCTTATTCACTTTATTAAAAGAATATTTTATCTTCTTTTTTCAGCAACCTCGTATGCAAGCTTTCTTACGTCTGTTGTTAATCATCCAAAATAACGGGATTCCAAGTCCAGAATATGGTTAACTATTGCAGCTTCCACCTCTCCATTGAGCACTGATTGTAAGGAGCCCAAATGTTTTGTGGCATTTGTAGCAATTTTGTTTTTGTCAAGATTTCGACGGCGGAGGGTAGCAGTTGGTACGTTGAAATGTTTACTTGCTTTCAACCAACCCATTTCTCCATTACGAACAGCTTCTAAAGCTCGTTCCATGTCCGCAACATTCTAATTAACCCTAGTCGTCTTTCGTTTATACGAGTAAACCATCTGAAATGATTCTTCATTAGTTATAAAGAAAAGGGCGGGTAAGATGACATAGTAAGTCATTTTACTTGCCATCATGCTATATCGTTTTACCCGCCTTGTTGTTTTTTACTATTAATACTCGTAACAATTAAACAATAAAAGCAAAAAAAAACAATTTACGTTGTATGTCGTGAATATTAGTATTATTCAAAGTAGTGTGTAAAAACAATATTTATTGGTGAAATAGTAATTTGAACTATTACTAACATTGGAATCACAAACACCCTTAACACAGATAACGCACTAACTACGTCAAACGTGCATCTATACACTTCAGACTACACTCAGCACAGCGTTGTGTCAATATTTACGCAAAATGGTAAGGGTTAGGGAACTTGAAGCCGCTTATATTTTCTGTAGGAACTAAAAGCCATTTTGCCCGACTATGTCGTATTACCCGTCGCTCCCCTAATTGAAAAGAAGATATCCAGGATATCTCCATAGGGCTAATAATATCTAAACTTGAATATTGGTAACATCATATCTTCTTCCTTTTTCTATTAAAATATATTAGGTCAATTACTATGTAGTTCACTTCTTGGTCTAGCCAAAATAATTATTAAACATCAGATAGGCTCCAAATGAAATGTAGCTTCTGTCATTATGACGATGATATTCAATATCAAAACAATTGTCAATTATCTTAGAAACAGTAAGTTTCGTTTAAAACGGTATCAAGAACAGCAATTGTTACTCATTGCGCAACTTTTTATTGAATCCCATGATATTTTAGAAACAATTTCCTTAAGTTTGAGATAGTTAACATTTTTTATTAACTTTTCGGATGGTTTCTTGATTTTTACTGTCCACCATAATTTGTAATGCTATTATACTTGTTTCTACATATATAAAAGGAACTTCTGACCTTGCTGTTGTATGAACATTTGATTGTGAGGGAATTGTTTTCAGTTATTTCGGCAGAATGAAGACGACTTTCTGTGTCGATATATAAGTACAGGTTATGAACTAACATATTTTGGGATTCTGTGGCAGAATGCAAATACCACGGTATAGGTAAGACAATGAATAAATCAATAGCTCAACTGGATTATTTGAACAAAGAAATTTCCCATAAATATATTAAGAAAGTGATTTCTTACACTAGGTATGTATTTGGCTACAATAGCAAAATTCCATGAATCAAATTTCGAATAGCTCTCACATCCATCAAATTGATCAGGTTTAATCCTTTGTGCCTTTAACCCATTCGCATACCAAGAAAAATGGTCATCGGAGTTTTTTCTAAGTTTGATTGACTCTTTACAAACTTACTGAAGATAATAGGATAACTTTCCATACTTAAAATATGAATGCATTAGAAATAACAGTTAAAAAACGTTTTCCAATAAATACATCATTTGTTTCTGCATCTTTGAACCAGAAGAAGAATTAATTAATATCCCCGACCTCGTTCCCAGTGCATATTGCGGTGATAATTGAACCTACTATTTCCTAGTGCAACTAGAATCTAAAATTGATTTGTTATATATTGGATGAAAAAAATAAAATAATCATAAGAATGTTGACAATAATGGGATAAACTGTAGGCAAGAATTGTGACAGCGAGTGTAACAGTGGATTTCTAGATTCTCCTTTAAATTATTGTGTTCATTATAATGCATCATATGTTGTTACATGGATAATATAGTACTATCATTTTACTTACTAAAACTAACAAGATAAATTACAAGATGGATGTGGAAATCGCCTAATAATGTAGTGAAAGTTCAACATTTGAATAATAACATGTACAATTTCTTGTTGTTTTCCGTATATCTTCATATATAAATTACTAAAAAGTGAAGCTTAAAGAAAGTATTTTAATGATAAGAGGACGTATGAGAGCATGTTTAAATAAATAATAACCCCACTAAATAAATTTTTGACATTCACTTATGACACATTTTCTCTCTCACATCTCCAAGTATTTTTATTCAATATTTTAAAATTGAAATTATAACATTGCATTATCCACATTTAAAAAAATATTTCTGAATACCGTCACTAATATTACAAAGAAATACCGAACGTTCCGGTGACCTTAGATCTGGTTCATTATTTCCCTTTCAGCACCCGTGTCAACGTTACCAATAATAGTTACCACAGGTCAAATGGTAGGGGACTTTAACGGTCGGTTAAGTCAGTAACTCTCTATTTCAGACAGTTAAGCGAAGCAACTGAGAAAAATTGTAATAAAATTACAGTGAACTCCGTATTCATTTCCTAGTGTCGTGTGTATTTTTAATGACAGGTAATAATTTTATTTTTCCACTAATCAAAACAAATATTTTGATATTGGTATAAGTAATTCCAGACTACGTTTAGAACAATGAAAAAAATACTAATAAAGCAACAATAATGTTTATTCACAATCGGTTAGTAATATAGACATTTCTTACCTTTAAAACAGTAGGGAAATTACTTCACTTACCTTCACTTCCACGCTAGCCGGAAAAGTATTTTTCCGGTTTGAAGCATGTGTAACTTTTCCGAAGTATGGCGATATCATGTTAAGCTGGTATTTACTTTATTTAATTATAACATAAAGAGAAATATTGAGAATTGAAACTAATTTGAATTAAACGATGAAATAAAACAATTCAAGTTGTTTAAAACTTAAAACTTCAAAGAGTGATTGAAATATACTATGTCGTTAAGAAGGTTACCTGAATATTTGATTTTATTTATCATAAGATTTAATCTAAGGGATTTAGGTCGAAAGTGTGTTGGTTTTCTAATAAATGATTTGAATAGTTAGCATTTGATTGTTTGTTGTCATAGCTACGTTTGTTTCGTGGAATTATAGTTCTAAAATGTCTACCGATATAAACTTCATTATTACATTTGTCATTACCACATTTTAATTTAGGAACTCTTAATCTGTTTAATTTTAATTTTAATTATTTTTAATGTGTTTGGATAAATTGTAATCAGTTTCAAAGCAAATATTCATGTCTAGAGTTTGTCACATATGTTCTCCCCCGGCTTGGGACTCTTTCTCAGGTTGTGGCATTCGACTCCAGTTAATGTATTTTTGTACCAATCACTGGGATTGGGTGAACAATCGATATTAAATTTGACGCCACCAGTTTTTTAAGCGATACTTCAATTAAACAAAAAACTAAAAAGGTTCAAAACTGGAAAATCTTATATTTACTTGAACTCGACAAAACGAAATACTGAAGATATTTTAACGCGATGGTCCAAGTTACTATAAATTACTGAAAATCAAATATTAAATATTCAGCAAAATATATTAATTCATAATCCAATAGATAACTCACATTAACTGCATATCCAAAATACAAGACGAATTCGAACGCCGTATACAATGAAAATCTCCAATTCTAGATTTCCATGAATTGAGTATAATACAAAGGACTTATCTTGGTGAGGTTCTGGAATTATTCAGCTCTCAGCTAGGTCCTAGTGGATGGAGATAGTGTTCTTAATCCATCCCGGCTGGTTCCCTGTTGTCTCTAGCGGTGTTTTATATTCATAGTGCCTAAAATCGTCACATAATTCCCATGGTCTGACATAAATTCGACAGAGTCAGATACCTATTTTCGACATATCAAAAATTAGGTTTTGAAGAAAAACGAGTACTTAAAATAAGCAAAATAGGAACCATAACTTCATTTTTTGATAAAAATAAAATTATTACATTGCTTATACCCGGAATTTCTCTATTTCCGGAATTTTAAAAAAAACCTCTGTTGTCGACTTCTATGGGGACCTCAATTTTCTCAACAATTTCATGATAATCGTACCAAATTTCATCAACCTCCTGGGGCCATTTTCATTTATTTATACTGCTTGACGTCATTGTACTTATAAAACCCTGGTTTTTATTTTGAATTTTCATTACAGTTGAAAAAAATTTCCAAGTTAAGTGTTACAAAATTGCCTACTTGCAATGCTTGTATCGCTTCTTTATTCACATCCTTTGTTTGTCTTTATTCTGGTGTTTTAGTTATAGTCTCCTTTTTGCGCTTTTTCTGCAGGTGTTCGCTTTCTCGTTTAATTTTATTTCTTTCTCTTCATTTACATCGACGTTCTTTTAGTTCTTCTTGTTGTTTTTTTCTCCGTTTTTTGTATAATATACTTTCTATTGATCGGAAGTGGTCACCGCTGGTATTATTTCTCTTTATCTTTTCCTCACTTTGCTAACTGAATTCTCGTCAGGCCAGAACAACGCCATTTTGAAAGGTGTTGGAGTGTTAAAAGGTAATAATTTTTTTATAATTCGCGTATAATAAGAGAGACTTCATTATAACTTTGTTTACAGTATCACAATGAAGCTATTTGAACACTTTTTTAGTAATTTTTAGTGTACAGTTGGTTATTGTGTGTAGTTATATTTTTATTTGAAGACTTCAACCTTGAAGTAAATTATAAATAAAATGGTCTAGCGTTGTCCTAGCTAGCAAATTATTATATCAAATGTTCTTAAAGGTAAATTAGAATTAATTATATATTAAACGCTAACGTTTATTTATCAATGAATTGCCAATTGTTCATTTTTATATTATATTAGGATCAATATATAGGTATAAATGACGTTCAATTTTTTGGATAAATTACGAGATATCTATGTGAAGATGTATTGCAGAAATAATTCTGTTCATGATATAACATAAATAGATCGCATGAGCATATAAGAAGAAGCTATTCTTTAAACAAATAATCATCCTCTGTTTGCATAAATGAAAGTTTGTTCACAATTTACACAATTATTAGGTCATAATAAGTAAAAAGTCAGAATTGATCTGACCAATCAGGAATCTACAGAATTGCCAACTCAAATTCAAACCACTCCTCCTAGTTTAAAAACACGGATTATATGTAATTCTATTTTATTTAAAAACAGAGACTGTACGTTAATCTATTCTATTTAAAAAATAAGATAAATGCGAATTATAAAAAATATTGTGTAAACCTTGTGCCACAATGACTTTCTGTAGTACTCGTGATTTGCGCAACTCACCGCATTGCGGTTCGTTGCGCAAACTTCACTCGTACTACAAAACGAGTCATTGTGACACTTGTTTTACAAATAACGATTTCGACTCATTTCCGTTATTATCCTCAGATCTACTTGGAGGAGTAGCTTCATTAATGGGTTGAAGGGTAGATGCAATCATTTCTGAAGTTATATTTGCCTTATTGGAATTCATGATGGTGAATTTTCAGAAGTGAAGTCAGTCATTTCTGGAGTTATATTGTCAATAATAATTGCACTGGGATTTTGAGAGGTTGGCTCAATCATTTCAGGAAGTATATCCTCGGTATTGTCATCAATGATATCATTAGATTTTTAAGAGGTCAATCATTCCTGAAGGTAGATATATTTTCATTATTTATATAAATGGTTCGAGAAGCAGTAATAGTATTAGAAATTTCCCCTTGTTTATCAATATTATCTAATGGCACTATACGAATATCCTCTGGAATAATAATAAATTGACAAGTATTTTGATTAGTTTTTTGAATAGCAATTTCTGCTTCATTATTTAATTCATTTGCTGGAATATTTATTTCTTCAGCTGACAGGGCACCCCAACCTTCATCTAGAACTATGCCTTCTTGAACGTGTATCACCAAATTTTCTACTATTCTTTCTTCCATTTTTGATATTGTAACTCACTCTCGCGATAAATGTGTAACGAAGTTTCGTACAAATTTTGGTAAGAAACATATCCATCCCAGTTCGCTCCTTGGAGATTATAATAATGACTGAGTGTCTCTATAGAAATACGGTTTCCTAAAAATCATAGATGTCCAACGATATCAGCGTTTTCATTTTTTTTATCTTGATCACTTTCCGGCATAGTCATTATTCAGAACCATTGTGTAGTTCGTATTATTCACATCAAATGGAAAAAGGCCGCACGTCTTAAATGCCTTAGAAACTGTTAATATTATCCCAAGCGGTTTCGGGAACCGGGATGAAGTTTTCCCTCTTTAAGAATTTTTTCCCCAGTTGAGTTCGCCAGTTGGAAATTGCTAGCTTCCAGTTCATCTTTAACGATCTAAATAAACCCACATGTAATGGCTCCATGATATGGGTTGAATTTGGAAGTAAACTCAAAATTATAAATTTTTCCCTGCAAAAATCGCTCAATGGACGAGTTATGTGCGACTTGTGACCATCCAAATACAAGATGACAGAAAATTGTATTTATTTTTTGACCAGCCAAGGATAAAATACATTAGATACGTATTCACAAAATGCTTCGGAGGTCATCCAACCGTTCTCGGATTTTTCAATTTTCCAACCATCTGGTATTTGTTGAACTATGTGTTTAGGCGGTATTCGCTCATAGCTGAACATGACCACGGAACGTACAATGTCACCAGACAGGTTCACTGAAAAAACTTATTGTTAATAAAAACAAATTGAATATTGTATTACTTAAGAAATTTACCTGTTAAGCAATCCTTTCCATCTGCACCTACTCTATTGTAAACCGTTTTGGATCCCTTTTTAGCTAAAACACTATTTTCTTTTGGGTAAAGGAAAAAGCTGATTCGCCACCATTAGAAATTTTTCGAGAATCATTAATATTGGTGCCAGACTGCAGAAAATATTCATCGATTTCGTTAAACCAGTCTCTTATACTATACTATTTTATGTAACCAGTGCCCGTGGTGCTGTTACATTTTGGGCCATTCGCTTACACAATTCGGAGTTCCGTTTCAAAAACACTTCATACCATTGTAGGCCAGGTCTACTATTTGTAAAGGCATGCTTTTAATTTAACGGCTTAACCAATAACGCTGTCTAATAATAGGTCTTCAGTTAAATGGAATTTCATCTTAGACATGTTTATTATACTATATGTTAAACTTTTCTCTTCTTCCTTTGTTAAAACAAAAGAAAACCCACTTTTGCACTCTTCTCGAAATTTTCCACTTTTTCCCAATAAGGGTAGTTCTTGGAACACCAAAAGTTGAAGCCGCAGTTGTTACGGGTTTAAATAGTTTACACTGATTTCATAGGTATAAACAATGCAGTCTTTTCAAAGGATAAACTCCAAATAATTTCAAAATTTACCTTTAAACAAAATAAATTGATAAAATAAATAAATACATAGATTATTCTGAATAAATTCTTTTAATATTCTTCAAGTGTTGTTTATTAGTATAGGTTATAGTAATTGACATTAAAATTTCCATGGAACTCATAATTATATGTTAATTAATTCTGGTTCTATGTCATATATAAATCTGCATTTCTATGACTGGGCAGGTTCAAGGTTAAGCAGGTGATATATTTAAAATTTCTTAGCATGAAACTTTAACTTCAATCATGTCAACTCTTTTTTGTTGGTGATCTTTTTGATACCTTTTCTTTTTTTTTGGTCTTCGATTTTTAAGCATGAGCTTAGTTTTCTAGAATCTCTAGGATTTTTACGAAAAAAAAGAAAAGAAACGCTATTAGTTGCTTTCAAATTGTATTTAGTTTTTGAAAACAATCTCTAAGAAGAGGATTTACAAATTTGAGCAATTAATATAATCCATCTAGGCCACACAAAATCATCGGTGAGTGCACAGATTGTAATTGATTAACTGATTCACAGTATGTGACATAGAATTTTATTGTTTCAGGCCTTTTTCCCTTTTTCTTTTTCCTATACTTCTTTACATCACTATTTACCTATCAACTTTCTCATAATCTCTACAATATTATAGTTAAATATAAATTTGTAAGACCTCAACTGTATGGTGATCCAGGCATCGCATTCACTGTTACCCCCTGCATGGTGGTTGTAGTTCACCACTACTGCAGTAAGATTGCCCGATACAAATACTGGCAGCTTGGAATATAACTTTGATTGAAGGGATACATAAAATCAGCCAAGTAAGCTCTTTCCAATTAAATAGAAACTATGGGGTGATCTCACAAACTTTCCGCTGAAAGAACAATATCTATATATTATATATATATATATATATATATATATATATATATATATATATAATACAATATTAATTTAAGACTGCTCACTTATAATTCTTTTTGGAAACCAACTGGTACCATTTGGGTTATTAATTTTGTTTAATCACAACTTCCAGTGTAAACAGTAATATTAAATTAGATTTATATTATAAAGTAAAATCCACTTTATATTTACCCACCCCTACTCTACCGAATTAAAATAATATCTCAATGAGCTAGCCTACGGGGGGTTGATGGCCCACTCCTGATAGCATTTAAAGCAGGTTCCATATTTTCATTGCTCTATTTACCATACTTTTTTGGTGTCATCTAAAAATAATAGTTATAAGGAAATCATCTATATAAATACTCAAGTATGGTTTACTTGAGAGTGATAATATATAATGTTAAAATATAAAAAAATCAACGGAACATTAAAATTGAAGATTGAACCTCTTCACTTGTTTAACTAATCTTCCTGATCTTGTGATGTAATTCTCTTGATTTTCTATCGGAACGTTTCTCTCTCCGATAGTTTCAGGTTCTGAGTGATGTTCTGCTAAAGGTGTGTTATTTATTCCAAGATTAGGTACAACTTCTTTTTCTGTAGTCGTGTTTGATTCCATCTTATGGAGTAATTCTGTATTTTTTCTATATAACTTTTCATCGTCACTTTTCATAATAACATATCTTGGATTTTCTTCAACCTTTGCATGAACTTGTCTTCCTTCCCATTGTCTGTGAGCAGTTTTAAATCTTATTCTGTAACCTACTTTCACTTTATTTTGATAACTCTCTACTTTTCCGCCCAACCTATCTATATGCGAGAAAAGTATTGGTTTACCCACAAAAAAGTTGAAATTTTGAATTGAAAACATTTTTTGAGTTATTTTTACGTTTTCCATCAAGAACAACACGAAAAAATGGTTTTTAGAAAAAAAATCCTGTGTGTATGTCGTCGTCGTCGTCGTCGTCGTTGTCGTCGACCACTTTTCGATACATGTCTTGTTAGCACGATACAGCCTCCGGAGTGCAACAAATCACCAATTTTATGATTGGATATTGTTGAGGACATCTCACAGATGAACCCTATTGCTTTTCAGTTCACAATAGCCAGTACAACGGATGCTATGGTACTTGAAGTAGGACATTTTTATCATTTTGGAGAAATTTCAGTTTGTTAGCACGATACAACCGCCGAAGTGCAAAAAGTGGCCAATTTTATAATTAAATTTTATTCATAACATCTCACAGATAAACCCTATTGATTTTAAGCTCACCATAGCCAATACAATAGGTGCTATAGTACTTTAAGTACGACATTTTTGTCATTTTTGGAGAAATTTCAGTTTGTTAGCACGATACAGCCTCCGGAGTATACACAAGTGACCAATTTTATGAATAAATATTATTCAGGACATCTCAAAGATGAACCTTCTTGAGATTTAGTTCACTAAAGCCAGTACAACGAGTGCTATGGTACTTGAGGTACCAAATTTTTGTCATTCTTGGAGAACTTTCAGTTTGTTAGCACGATACAACCTCCAGCGTGTATACAACTAACCCATTTTATGATTGAATATTGTTAGTGGCGTCTTATAGATGAACTTTATTGATTTTTAACTCACCAAAGCTAGTACAACGGGTGATATGATACCTGAAGTGCCATATTTTTGTCCTTTTTGGAGAAATTTCGGGTTTAGTACGATACAGCCTCCGGAGTGTATACAAGTGGCCAATTTTATAATTGGATCTTTTTCATGGTGTCTCATTCCAGGTGTCTCACAGAAGTATCCTATTGAGTTTCAGCTGACTATAGCGAGTACAGCGGGTCCTATAAATCCAGATATACTGCATTTTTGGTTACTTTTGGAGAAATTTCGGTTTGTTAACACGATACATCCTCCGAAGTGTATACAAGCGACAATTTTATGATAGAATGTTAATCAGGGCATCTTATAGATGCGGAAAAGTTAGTTTTAATCTTTAAAACCGTCTATTTTGTTAGCGTTACTGTATGATATTTGTTCATTTCTTTGTCTTCTTAATTCATTGGAAACTTTGGTGATTATTTTAGGTTTAAGATTATACTTCGATATAGGGATTGATGATTTGGTCATTCTGCTATATAAACGCTGATTAGGAGAACCTTAGTTAGTTCTGGGTATGTTTCTATAATTTATAAGGGATAGTTGTATGTCACTTTGATCTATTTTGCAATTTCTTAGAATATTTCTCGCTACGCTCACACCTTTTTCTGCAAGACCATTTCCTCTGCTATAGTGAGGACTACTTGTCTGACGTTCAAAACCCCATAGATTTTTGAATTCTTTGACAGGTTTCTGTTGGCAATCACGAAAAAGGATGTCAGCAATTGGTATGTCTGAACCTTTTTTGTATATGACTGTTGGAAAATACTGTGCTATTTCAAAAAGCGTTCTTTTAAGTCTTGGAGGTGCTACTTGTATAGGCTTCTTAAATATTAGCTCTAGATGCTTATGGCCAGTTTCTATAGTTTTCCGTTAATATACTCACGAAACTTATCACATGAGAATTTAATTATATTAGCTTCTTTTTCTATCTGGGGAGAGGTTTCTTGAACATTCATGAGTGCTTTAGTTCCATATGCGATTGGTTGATTTTCTTGCATAAGTCCAGCTCCAACACTCTTCGAACTTGCATTTACAGATAATGTCACTTGTTTGTTGATATCATGAAATTTTAATACAGAAGCAAATGTTAATTGTTGTTTAATTGACGAGAAAGCATCGTCTTGCTCATGACTCCATTCAAATTCTACGTCTTTTTCAATAACTTTCGTAATGATTCTGTCAGCTCTGACATATTTTTTTAAACTGGTTAGTATATGTTACCCTCCCTAAAAGTCTCCGTATCTCAGTCTTGTTTGTTGATGATTTCAAGTTCATGATAACTGCCACTTTTTCAGGATCAACTGACAGTAAATGACCTAAGAATTTGACTCGTCTGGATTCAAATACACATTTTTCTTTGTTCAATTTTATACCTGCTTCTTCAAGTATTTTCATGATTTAAGCTGTAATTTCACGAAGTTTATCTTTTGTTTCTGCAAATATTAAGATGTCGTCTATAGAACATTTTCCAGAAGAGAAGACATTATTTCATGGTATACTTCAGGTGCTGATGCCAATCCAAAGCATAAATGGGTGAAACTGTATCTTCCCCAAGGGATAGCAAATGTTGAATACTTCTATGTTCTATCTGTGACCCTAATTTGCCAAAACCCTCTTTTTGCATCTAAAAAACAAAACCATTTAGCTCCATGTATTCTGCTGGAAATTTCGTCAAGCGTTTTAATGGATAATGTCTTCTTAAAATTTCTTGTTAATATCAAAAGGATCTAGACAAATCCTGATTTCACCTTTTTAGTGTACTATCACCATACGATAGACTACAGGTTATTACCCCTAATCTAATTCGACCATTTGGTCTAACTCTGCCATTACGTTGTTTCTCATTGTATGAGGTATTTTTATTGCGGGGCTGTATATGAAACTTGAGATTTTCAATCAAAACTATGTCGTAGATATGATTTTTTATGCATCCTAGATCTTTAAATATGTCATTATTTTAGAAGTCTTGAAAAGATTTTCAACCTAATATTGGCAGTACATCTTCATTAACAACTTTAAAAAGTATATTAGCTTCGGAATTTTTTAACTGACATTTGACTATTATTTCACCTATGACAGGAATTGTACTTTTTCTAAAAGTTACCGGTCATTTAGTTTTGAAAGGTTTTATATCAGAACCTAACTTTTGTGCTATGTATTTCGGTAAAACATTACATTGTGCTCCAGTATCTAACTTTACTTGAAATTTCTTCTTATTAGTCTTTATTATTTAATGGCTATCTTCATTTTTAATATGTGTCACCGATCTTAAGTATAATACCTCTTCTTCAGTTTCTTCACTGTCACCTTCATCCTCTAGCGAATTTCTCTTTTTACCTTTTTGTTTGTTCGTGTTTGAAAAACGTTGTTGTGTGAAGTGATCTTTTTTACTGCATGATTGACATTTATGCCTAATTGCAGGACAACTTTTGCGTCCATGTGTTGAGAGTTATGGAAACGCATATGGTAATAGAACACCGCTAGATTGCTAAATTGCAATCCAATGGATTGTTCTCTCCATAACGTTTTTTATTATCGCATTCAGATTTTATATAGCTTCCTAGTTGTAAAGTCGTATTTCAGTTTGTAGAAATAAAAGTTATTTTTTAAAAAGTAGTTTTTATAAACTACGAATTTAATTGGCTTAATTGGCGGAGTCAGTAGGATTGCAAATCGGTTCAGCAAAAATCGTGACACCGGTCCGTATCTACGGTTTATTTGCAATCTCCAACTTTTTGTTTTTTTTGTGGTTTTAAGTTAAGTTCAAAAATCCAGTTCAGGGAAGAGGGACTATATCGTCCAGATCCTAGTGGAGAAGAGTGAACATTTTCTTCATAACACTGTAAGTCGAAAAACATTCCCTTTTTTCCCTTTTCAAATAAACTTCCGCTCCTATTTACGTTTAATATACTTTTGTAGAAGTGAAACATTTTTTTAACATAAGTAATATATTGAAAATTCTAAAAAATTGACAATTGTTTCGATAAATCAATATCATCGTCAGTAATATAATTTAGATTATTCGATGAATGACTCAATTGTAGAAGAATTAGCATATTTATTTAATTACCGTATAAATTTGGAAGAAAAAAGTGATATACCAGAAATAGAAGCTTTGGCTCATCCAAACTATCAATTATTAGAATTATATATTGATACTATTCCACAATACAAGGGTAATCTTCATACTTTATATATTTTTCTAGATAACTGTGATACTCTAATTTCTCAATTTTTCGATGCAACAAATTCACAATTGAATAGTTCTTCATTACACGCATTGTTAAGTAAACTAGTAGGTAGAGCTTTAATGCTTATAGGTTCAAGAACTGAATTACGAACATGGGCAGAAATAAAAGAAGTTCTTCAATTATGTTTCGGAGATCAGAGAAATATAGATTGCTTAGTGCAAGATTTAATTGTTTTGAGAGCATTAAAAAATGAAGCATCATACAATTTCGGTATGCGATGTCAGGAAGCACGTAGCTTAGAAATTTCAAAATTAAATGCTTCAAATGATCCATTTGCAGAAAAAACAATTAAAATCAAAAATTATAACGTTTTTTATTAGAGGTTTAACTGGTCCATTGCAAAATATTATACGTTTGCGAAACCCAGATAGTTTAGAAGTAGTTATGTCTTTAGTTATAGAAGAAGAGAATTTTATGTATAGTCACAATAAAAATAATACTCTAAATAATCAGTCTTACAAACCAATACCAAGAATCACTCCATCCAGACAAACTAATCAAAATCCCAATATTTTCCAGAATAGCGATGCTAATTACCAACATTTCAATTCGCCACCTTTTCAACCCATTATTCCAATTAATGGAAATTCAAATCCAGGTGTATCTAATAATCAATTCTCGCAACCCCAACAGAATTTATATTATTTCAATCGTCCTTTAATCCAAAATTCACAACCTCAGTGAAGGAACAATAATAATTTTCAAACTCAGAGACAACCATTTTCTAAGCAGGAATCAATCAAATCTCAACAAACCATATAAACCTACCCAATGGACACATCATCAGAGAAAATTTACGTCCACGGAACTATTTGCACATGACGTAAATCATCAAAATTATGAACTCGATAACTCGTTTGAGAATCAAATACAAGGTGAACGCTCAAACCAAACCCATGATGTCCAAAATTCTGATTATTTTAATTCACATGAAACCGATTAAACATATGCAGAATATGACGATACTATACAATATCAATTCGATGATCCTTATCAAATTTCTCAAGACCCAAATAAAAATTTCCAACAAGAAGCCTCTCAGAACAACCGACCTAATAACTTTAAATATATCCAGAGCAAATTTACCACATATTTACATCCCCGAACTAAAAGCCAATTTTTAAATCGATACAGTTATTACGCGTTGTTCAATTAAACCTGATTTATCTTATCAATTTTATCCAAATGAAATTTTCAAAGGAGATTTTCAAATACAAAGTGCTCATAATATAACATATTAAGCCGAAGTAATAGAAATACCAATTTTAAAAATTTTTAGAGTTTCAGAATATCACAAATTCTGTCTCTTTAACTCTAGCAATAAATATGACGGATTAATGGGCATTGATTTATTGAAACAATTTGAAGGTTCAATAGATATGAACTTAAAATTTATCGTAACTCCATTTGCAAAAATTCCAATAATATATGAAACTGAGAATGAAATATCGAATGTTCAAAATCGTAAATATCAAACAAATCACACAATAATACCACCAAGAAATCAACAAAATATTAAAATACCAGTAAAAATTAAACAAGGTACCGGATTTTTAGAATATAAAAAGTTTGCACCTCATATCGAGATGCCGGTCGCTGTAGTAAATGTAGAAAATTACTTTGCTCTTACTACGATCATAAATTCTAACACTGAATCTGAAAGAATCGAATTTTTCGAACGAATCGATATTGAAATTTTAAATATAAACGAAATTGATTTCATTGAATAAATGGAAACTGATCATGGAATTAGTGAAGAACATGACCATATTTTAAAGCCAAATTGAAAAAATATTAATCTAAATCATTGCAGTGCAGAAGAAAAAGATGTTATCAGAAAATTATGTTATGACATATTTTATCGTGAAGAGATACCGCCCCTTTTCACTTATCAAATAAAACACAAAATATATTTAACAGACGATACGCCAATATTTACTAAGACATATCGTTACCCCGAAATTTATAAAGAAGAAGTCAAAACAAATAAATAAAATGCTTGATCAAGGTATTATTCGACCTTCCCATTCTCCTTACACATCTCCTATCTTATTTGAACCGAAGAAAACAGACAAATCAAATAAAAAGAAACTCCGTTTAGTAATAGATTACCGCAAATTGAACAAAAAACCATACCTGATCCCATACTTGATAAATACCCATTACCAAACATTACGGAAACTTTATACAAGTTAGACAAAAGTCAATATGTTAGTACTCCAAATGACTGAGGAGGACATTCCGAAGACAGTATTTTCAACTCAAAACGGACATTGGGAATTTAAACTTATGCCAGTGGGACTACGTTCATCTCCTTCTACATTCCAAAGAGTTATGGATAACATTTTACGAAGTTTAAAAAACGGAATATATTTAGCACACTTAGACGACATTGCAATCTACTCTACATCCTTGCAGGAACACGTAGAAAGACTTAAATCAGTATTTGACCGATTACGACGATCACATTTTAAAATCCAGCTTGATAAATCTGATTTTCTAGGAAAAGACGTTGCGTACTCAGGGCATGTTATTACACCACACGAAGTAAAGCACAATCCTGACAAGATAAGTGCAATGGAAAATTATCCAATACCAAAAACTCAAAAGGAAATCAAAAGCTTTTTAGGACTACTAGGCCATTATCGACGATATATTAAAAATTTTGCTAAAATAACAAAACCGTTAACTTTATGTATGAAAAAGAATGCTAAAGTCAAACACAATCAACATTTTATCTCAGCTTTTAACACTTGTAAAAATCTATTAATTATTTCACCTATACTTCAGTATCCTGACTTTTCTAAGGTCCAATAGGTTCGGATATACCAATTGCATACGCTTCAAGAACCTTAAGTAACTCTGAACAAAAATATATGGTATGGGCTTGTAAATACTTTAGACAATATCTCCACGGTAAACGATTTAAAATATATTGTAACCATCGTCTTTTAATTTGTCTATTTAATCTCAGAGAACCGAATTCAAAATTAAATCGCTGGAGATTACGTTTGTGAGAATTTGACTATGAAATAATTTACTTTAAACTCTAATTGCGACGCACTTTCTAGAGTAGTTATTATCACACTCGAAAATGATTCAAATAATCATGACGAAATTACAGATCCTCATAAATTAGACCAATTTTTGAATGACCTTATAGTCGAACAATTAAATGACAATATATCCGATGCCAATTTGCAAACACCTGACACAATTGACACCGATTCAAATACATAACACACCACTTTTAATGGTACAACAAATGACGGTATACGAATATATGACGAAATGACTAATAATAAAGTTAATCAAATTATAGTTACACCCCATCCATATGCTAAATTAATAGTTGAACCGGAAACCCACGAAAATCATGAAATAATTAATGTTAAAATTCTGACCCAGAATAATGAAAATTTTTAAAATACTACACAATTATGGAACGTTGTTACTGCATTTATTTTCACAATGATTCTCTTCATAACGATTTCAATAAAATCTATTTAGAACACTCTTCGAAAAAAGGACCAAAATTAATTAGATGCTTAAAACAAGCAAACACAATCAAGAAAAAGGAAGAACAAATAATGCTAATAAAACATCATCACGTTGGCAAAACTAACCATCGTGATATTGTAGAAACGTATGAATATTTAAAACGGAACTGTTATTGGAAAAATATTAAAAATACCATTACTGAATATATAAACTCGTGTGATATTTGTCAACGAACAAAATATGGCAGACATCCTCCATACGCACCTCTGGTAATAACTGAAAGAGCATCAAACCTTTTTCAAATTGTTCACATACATTTATTTCATTACAATAATAAGATATATTTAATTATTATTGAGGCATTTTCCAAGTTCGCACAAGCATACCAAGTCGAAGGCAAAACGGCTATTCATGTGAGTGAAGCATTAATGGAATACTTTTGTTCTTTTGGAATACCAGACAAAATCATTCTTGACCATGGTCCTGAATTTAATAATAATACTGTAAAAGAAATTGTGAATTTACATAGAAAAAAATACATTTTGGCACTGTAGGACATCACGAATCAAACAGTGTTGCAGAACGATTCAATTCCAGTCTTATAGACCATCTCAGAATTCTAAAACAAATGCACCCTAATGAAGATGCTTTAATTGACTATACAATTTTAGGTTACAATAGCTCAATACATACTAGCACTAAGTTTACTCATCTCGAATTAACATTCGGAAACACTAATTCGCGAAATCCAAATGAAATGTTTATTTATGCAGCGTTTTAATCAGATTATGCTGAGAATCATAAGGAAAAACTTAGGTATGTATATCAAAATGTAAAAGAAACAATAGAAAAAGAAAAGGATAAAATTCTAGATAAGAATAATCAAAAAGGTAATACTAATACTGATTTTAAGTAAGGAGAAATAGTATTTAAGAAAAACTTGCATTATCATAGTAAAGAAGACAATAAATTTATAGGACCTTATGAAATAACCGAAATTTTAGATAAGATCAAAGTAGAAATAACTTCTAAGGAAAATCAAAATAAAAAGGAGAGAGACATATGAAGGAACTAAAACAACCTCCGACTGTTACAGGTTGTCCATCCACATCCATGAGGGATCAAATCACTCAAGACTCCATAACTTAAATAATAACCCCAGTCTTCTACCTTATAAATTAGGCAATGCTCAAAGGATAAATCCGTGTTAATTAATGAATTTGAAAGTAAGTGCAACTCAATATTAAAAATACAAATCCAGTTAAATCAGATAAATCCAGTTTTTAATATAAGAATCAAAAGAGGAATAATAAACGGACTCGGCTCAATAATTAGGTCTTTAACGGGCAATCTAGATCAAAACGATGCAGAAAAATATGATAAGGCAACACATTTTTTAGAATCAATCAAAATTAAAGAATATAGTCAATTCACAAAATAACACTTCTTCAAAATTCTATTAATATTTTTAAAAATAATACAAACTCATTGGCATCAAATCATGAAACTTATTACAAATAAGTAAAAGGAGATTATCACCTTTATGCCACGAATACACTGGTTTCTCAAATCGCTCCAACTTATCAATTAATTTACAATATTCTAGGGAAAATCGAACTAGCCATCACATTTTCCAAATTAAATACTGTTCATAATTCAATAATTGAACCCAGAGAACTTCTGAATAAAGTAATGATTGTAAATAAACGATTGAAATTCAATAAGCTTCCATTTGAACCAAAGGTAGAAAATATTCTTTTATATGAAAAGGTCACAGAAGTAAAATGTTATACCAAGGGATACAAAATAGTATTTATATTAGAAATTCCTATAGTAGAAAGCGAAACGAACAATTATTTCCACATACTCGTATACTCATTGCCTGTACTCACACAAAACACCTTCCAAGTAATTTTACCACAAGCGAAATTCATTATCCTAAATGACCTTTTTATATGTTTTTCGACGAAAAGTATCAAGAAGTTCCATCTAAACAGAACATTTGCTACCAGAATTGATCCGTTATCATCCAAGAAGAAATCCAGATGCATTGCTACTTCAAGAACGTCTTATCATGCCAGCAGTTAACTGTTCGAATGCCTAAATTACGAATCAAAAAATTAGAGAAGAATCATTGGATTCTAATATCTCATGAAATAAGTGTAGTTAATTAAAAGAGCGGATCTAAAAAAGACACTTTTCCAATTCAGGGAACTTTTATTCTAGAACTTGATTCGGAGTGCGAAGTGGACATTGATGGTATTGAAATTAAACATTTTGAAAATTATCAAACCGAACTGAAACTAATAAACTTTCCAAATTTAACATTTTCAAGTGAAATAACAAATTTTCATATGAAACCAATCCAATTAAATTCTATCAAGTTAGAAGACTTTAAATATATTCAAAGTGCTTTAGAAATTCAATAATATCTGCAAATTTTATTATTTGGACTATTTTTATTTATTTCGCTATATTAATAATTATTTTGTATTGAACTGTTAAATTCATTCTAACAAGAAGAACCCGAAGAAGAAGCCAAGGCCAAGAAATCCAGAATGGTCCCCAAAATTTGGAAGTCTGAAATTCAACAAATTCCTTGAATTTCTATCTAATGGCGGAGGAGTTAAGGGAACGCATATGGTAAAAGGACACCGCTAGATTGCTGAATTGCAATCTCAGGGATTGTTTTGTTTATAATGTTTTTTATTATCGCATTCAGATTCTATATAGCTTCCTAGTTGTAAAGTCTCATTTTAGTTTATAAAAATAAGAGTCATTTTTTAAAAAGTAGTTTTCATAAACTACGAATTTAATTATAATACTCGGTTCATCTTATGAATCAATTGGCTATTATACTATACAATACGCTATCAATAACTGTATCTTGCAGGTACCAACTTTCGTAACCAGCATATCATTACTGAGTAATAATTTGTGCAAGGTCGATGACACGTGTAATGTTTTACCGACAGACTAGAAGTAATTTCTCCATGTTCAAATTTAAAGTCAATTCAAGCATGACATAGATGTCAAATTAGTTCATTTCATTCAGCAATGGTTCTAGAATAAGTATAAGAACGTTTTTAATTGGAGTAACTCTTCTAGTTCCATGAGTGTTAGTACAGGTGAGTGGATGGAAATGTGCCCTTTGTGTTTATATATTATATAGAACATTATAAGTCTACATGAATTCTGTAGAATCGCGGATATTGTATATGACCTGAAACATTTCCTTCTGACTATAATTGTCTATGTATATATGAATATCGAGTTACGTAAAAAATAACTTTCTACTACGATAGTTTTTATTTACACTAAATTGAAATTGATATAATGAAAGACAATTATATTAAAACTAGATTTAAAGAGATATTGAAGCGTAAAATGGTTTTATATGCAATATTCTAACGAAATTAGAAAGAACTTAATATGATAGTAAAAGATCTTGATATTTACAAGACAATTTCAACATTTTATCGAAAAATATGTTGAAAAACTTTCTTGAATCATTATTCGAACTACACAACCACTGGATTTTTTTCCCTGAAAATTAATATTGTTCCAAAAATATTACAAATTTCTTTAGTTGGAATTTATAGTATCTTTGGAGATATTCATACTGAACACTTTATTCACTACCCCTATTCCAACCCTCACTGTCAGACGAGCGTTTCGATAACCAAACTATCGTCTTCAGAGAACGAAGGTAAAGTATGTTGAGTCAAGAGAAATATTCTGAATGCATAATGTAAATTCGTGTAAATCAGTCAAAGTTTTTGATTAGAAAATTAACGGAAATATTTCTTAAATACACAGGTACACATAAAATCTCTGTTATTTGTTATTCTTGATTATAATGATAATTTTTGGTTTCAGTTATGATTAAATTGATTGTGACAATTTTCTTCCTATCGGTAGCAACCGTTATTGCCTTTCCTGCCAACAACGAACAATTAGACAAGGTAAGATAGTATAGATTTAATTTTGAATTTTCTGAAAAAAATGATTATTTAATGATACTGTAACGGGTGGTGCAATAAGCCGATCTCTCCGCTATATATCAGAAACTATTCATGTTATAACTTTAGGAGAAAACATTTGTTTGTAAAAGTGGCCAAGAGAAATCGCTGGAAATAACTTTCTAGGTAACCGCTAGAGGGCGTAACCTGTGAAGAAAAATTTAAAAACCAGTTTCTTGTGGAATATGCCCAGTAAGTGTTCAATAAGTAAACTAGAAAGAGGCCTAAATTCCGCAAAAATTTGTTCACGTACTTTTTTTTTATTGTTTTAACCCGGCATTAGTCGCTATGCATAAAATCCCATCATTAGTCGCGCGTGAGAGTATCTCTCATGTACAAAATTTTAGGAAATAAAATGGATTTCTTTTGAAAAATATAAGTTTGTAAATTACACAGTCAATATTATTATAAGTTACAGAAGAATAATGTTTATAAATCTTCATCAGATTCCATGCCCATAGCACAGGTCCGACATGAAAAAATTGTATGTTCTGGGCAAATCGGTCGCTGGCAAGTTCTGCATACTTTCTTGATTTTTCTGTTCTTTCGACGAGGACAGAAAGCTTTCATTGGTATTTTCTGGTTGTCTTACTTCTGGTGTTGGTGATTTTGCTGTTTTTCTAATAGACATTCGTAGGCTGCAAGGTAAGCTTGAAATCTGGGACCGATTTGTAAGGTGAGGTTTTATTAAAGAAAGAGCAAGTTCTTTCAAATATGCACGTCTGGGTGGTATAGGATCGTTAATGTTATTCGCCTTATATGAATATTGACGCCGCCAATGTTTAGCATTGAAAAATATATCGTAAGTGGCCATCTACAACTTACTCTAGCAACCGAGTACAATGTTTTCATTTCGTCAACTACGTCAACTGCACCTTTAGTTAAATTGTAAGAGGTTATAATTTCTGGTTTAACTTGGTCACCTGTATCTTCATCTATGGTGTCGTCATCGTGCATGGTGGACAAACATACTACTCAAATAGGGCCGTTCGTTAATATTTGAGAATTGAAGGGGTATTTCACGCTTCTTTTTTCTAAACGTGCCAACAATAGTAATATTGTGGTTGATTTTAAGCTCTTTAGCCAGTGAAACGGAAGTGGAATAGTTGCCCATGGTAACATTTCTACCGGTATTAAGAATTGGCTCTATAATCCTCTTTACTGCCCCAGAGGCTGTATTTTCTACTTTATATTGACCTTCAGGGCTGTTTTCATGCATAAATTTCCAAATTGGAGGTGTAAAACGATCTAGAGTCAACTAAAGCATAAATTTTAATTCCGTATTTTGCCGGCTTGTTAGCAATATATTGGCGGAATTTACAACGACCTCGAAACGCCTCAAGCATCTTATCCACAATTCCGTATTTACCAATTGTGTAATGTGATTCACAAAACTGAACAAAACCATCAAACTGTTTCCTAATGGGGGCCAAATTGTCCGAAGCTTTGCGAACACCCCTGTCGTCAATGCTGTCGAATCGTAGAGTACTCAGTAGAGTATAAAATCTTCTTTGAGACATTGTTTGCCGAAAACATTCAGGAGCTATTCCGTTATCTATCCAGAGTTCACAAATATTTACATGGCTATTTTTCTTGACACCGGCTAGATACAAAATACCCAAAAGAGCCCTTAGTTCATCAAAGTTAGTATCACTACCATCCCTTTCACGGCTATATTTTGTACGCTTTATTCGAAGATATTCTTTAGTGCAATCGACCACTTCTTGAATTGATTCGTCAGGAAAAAAAAGTTTCCAACATTCCAGCGGTAGTTTTGCAATTCGTGCTTGACCTTTTACACCTAGCAAATGTGTTACCAAATTGTGTCTCCTTGTACGACCCCTAATAACAGGAGCGTGCTTCAACCATTTAGTTACTTTGTCTTTGCCAACATAAATTGGAGCATTCTGAAAAAAGATTTCATCTAAGACATCAATTATTATTTCCTCATTTTCAGCCACACTTCATGATCGGCAATTTTTTCATTTTCGTAATCGGATTGGCATGTGCCTGTGTTGTGAAGACTGTGATCACTTTCTGCGTCACTTTCTGAACCATCTAATCTCCCATTATCATCTCCGAGGGGTTGAAGATGTTCATTTTGATTTGAAAAAAAATTATTACCTAATATAATACTATAATGACAAAAAAAACAAGAATTGCTATATATATTTACGGTGAAAAACCAACGAACAGATAAACTCAAACTAAAAAACACATCGTATAGTTTCGACAAAATTTCGATTTTCACCAATATTCGTACGGATAACAAGAAAAAATTAATGCTTACCTTTATTTTTTTTCTTGATCAAACTTCAAAAGTGTAAGGTCTATAATTCTTTTTCCACGACTCATCGCACCACACTAGTTTAAAACAACCAATACAATTTTATAGATATGGTGCTAAATTTATTACACGGTTTGTCGCCTAATGAGGGAAAATCTCACACGAAGAGCGTCCTTCTGATAAACACTCTGCACTACACTAATATGAGGCGATGAGCTTACACTTATCATGCTAGGAATATAAGTGGGAGTAGCCAGTAAAGTAGCCGATATGACAACGCTCAGAAATGAGTCTAAAGGCAAATATACCAGACTTTAAAAAAAGTGTGAGAAAATCTCATTTGGCGTCTAATGCCGGGTTAAATAAAGGGTGAGGGGGGTGGAGAAATGTTTGTGGATAAATACCTATAACTTTAGTTTGGAGCCGATTTTAACGAAATTAGTGTCATTAGAAAGAGGGTAGATGAACTAATTACATCTATTATAAAACAATTGCATTCAGTTTTAATTGTCGTATGTAGAGGGTTCTTTCGAAGGAAAAAAGTTGAAATTTGTTTTTTTAAATGTTTATTGGAAACACCTAATTATTGTAAATTATAGTGGGACTGGATTAAATTCGTAACAAAATGGCAGAAACTGAATGTTGATAGCTTTTGCCGAACTCGAGATATAAATGAAAACGCATAAACATAAGTAAGTATAGTATTGACTCACCCTGTATTATAACTTAAATTGAAAAATAAGTACTACTTTCAAATTGTTTCATAGCAGAAGAATCTTAGTGTCGATACCCATTTTGACCATTGTTATTTCATATGATTAAAAATAGTTTTTTCGAAACTAAGTAGTCTGCGACAATAAATTTGCAGGGGAGTTCATATTGTTTATTTATTGACAGCAGTCAAAACATTGCCTTCTCATTAAGAAGTGTTATATTACACAGGCCAACAAAAAAAAATATTTGTTTTGGTGCCCAGGTTTTTTGATCTGATTTTAGCTATATTTGGGGCGCTTAATCTAAATATAAAGTCAGGTTTTCCCTATCAGCTCTAGTTTTTTAGAGATTAGTTATACTTAAAAAGGTTACACGCATCTGCTTGCTATTATCCGCTCCATATTTTAACCCGGAATACGTAGCGTTAAAAAAATTACGTCAAAGGTCGCTTGTTAAGTTTGACCTAACATTTACTATTTTTGATAAAACTAAAGTCATCATAAATCTTCTATTTTTTTTTCTCAAATTAAAACAACCAATATGTTAGCTAATTTAAGATAATATTTTTCTTAATCGGACTTTTCTCCACGGGAGGCGCAGGCGGTATAAGTCGATATGGTTGTCATGGTATGCTCTTTGCAAATAGGAAGTTCACATGTGGCACAGCGTTGTATGGTAAACCGATTTTTTCTAATGGGACACTACATGCATCGCATTTAAAGCTGTTCGTTTTGCGGTGCTGCGGCGGTCATATTTGTATTATTACCAGTGACGGCGGCTGTTTTCCTTCGAAGATTCGGGGACAATGTTGGGATTTATGCACGACGTGTTAGATGAGGAAGTGTTAGTTGTTTTGAGAGATCCAGTATGTACTTACTTCTTGTTGTAATGACATTTGTATTAGCTTTGCAAATTATTTGGCCATTTATTGCCGCTATGTTCGATAATGTGTAAAATACAGTCATATGCTAGCGATTCCTTTTCCGTGTGACAGAATACTCTGACTTGAGTCGATCTACCACGTCCACACCACCGGTAGTCAGGCTGAAAAATGTAATTACTTCAGGTTCTTTGGCCTCATTACTAGTTACATCAATTGTATCATCATTATAGAAAGTTGAGAGCATTAAAACGTTTTTTTTTTCGGCACGTATGGAACAAGAAGACAATTGTTACCATCTTTACCGTAAGCAAAAATACTGGAACTGACTGGCCGCTGTTTTGTATCGATCAATTTTGGTGGGATTTCTCGTTTATTTTCTCGTAGTGTGCCCACTAATGTAATTTTCTGATTCACAAGCAGATCATTGGCAAGGAGTATTGAAGTAAAGTAGTTGTTTACAGTAAGATTCCTTCCTGATTTATTTATAATGGACATTAGTCTCTTCACAATACTAGCAGCATCATTAGGCAGCTGAAAAGGTCCATCAGGTTGTTTTCCAGGATATATTTCCATGTTGTGAGTGTAGAAAGTTCTCGAATGAACAAGGCTGTATATTTTTATGCCGTACTTCACTGGCTTGTTTCCAATATACTCTCTAAAGCTGCACCTCCCACGAAAACCATCAAGTATGTCGTCGATTGTTGCCTACTCTCTAATACTGTAATTATCGGAGCACCTTTTGACAAAATCTTCAAAAATTTTGCTAATAAGTGACAAATTGTCATATCAAGCTCTTTCTTTTCTTGTAGTAGCATCATCACACCTGAGACTTCTCAATAGTAAATGAAATTTTCTTTGGACATAAATGAAGAAAAATAATCAGGTGCAGTTCTATCAGTACTCCATAGGCCAGTAGTATTGACATATTGGCTTTTCGTAACTCCTGCCATAAACAATAAACCTAAGAGGCCCTGTATTTCTATAAAATCAGTTGGTTGACAGTCTCTATCTCGTTGGTAACATTCCCGTAATTTGTCCAGCTTCTGATTAGTGAAAAGTACAATTATTTGATGAATAACATCGTCCGAAAAAAACAATTTCCAACTGTTTATTGGAGTTCGGGCCTCTTTAGCAGCCCTCTTTACACCTGGAAGCTGGGATATCAACTTATGTGCACGTCTTTTGGTTCGAGGTAAATCGGGTTTATGTTTAAGCCATTCAGTCTCATTTTTTCCTATAAAACTCAGTGTTGATATACAAGTAAAGGCATAGGCACAACTAAGTCAGTAATAAGGGTGTCTTCGCCCTCTGATTCCATTTGATCTCCATTCGTACTATTTACAATTTGCTGAGGAGTACCGCCACCATTATCGTTTTCGCTATTAGAGTATTAATTTTTTATACTCAAAACACATAAATTGTTAGGCAAGATCTAACAACGCGACCGTTCCCGGGTTAACTAATGTTATATATTTTTTTCAATTTTCTATATTGGTCTAGTATTCAACTAGTAATTTAAAAAAAACGGTATACAATCTATGTATTTATTTACAACACCTTTAAAAAAAATAATAAAAATACTAGGTATTTTCTAATAGTAACCCAGTAATAAACTTTAACAAAATTCAGAGCCCATTATTCAAAAGCAACTACTGAGAGACTTATATGTCCCCGTAAAAATGAAGGCCGAGGTCTTGCGGACATAATTCGGTTGCAAACAAAAATAAATCAATAGTCTCCAGCGTTATTTTCTTCAAAAACGAACACCTTTGCATGGGGCTATCTCACGAGTTGATTATGGCTACACTCCGTTGGATATTCTGCATGCAAGAGATACTCGACTTCCACTGATGCCGTCTTTGAACAGGACGTGAGAATGATATCTGGCAACCTTACGTAGACAAAGAAGCGTCGAACTAATGGCTGACTCAAGCGGATATATTTGTCGGAACCGAAGGCTTCATGATACCAATCCAGAATCAAGTCACTCTATCTAGGAACTATCGGAAGTTTATTTTAAAGTAGTCAGATGTCATCGATCAATGCAGAAGATGTGGAGAAAATTTAGAGAGGATACAATATATCCCCGCCGATTGTCAAGTACTTGCTCTGATTAGTTATCTTCAAAGATGCGGCCAAGTTGCGAAGATAGTTCATCAAAAATTGGCCCAACTCCATGAGGTTGCATCACCTTACTACATATACCAAGCCGAAAACGTCATTGAAAATGCGCACTAGCGCCTCTATTGGAAACGCAGCATACTCACTGATAAGACCATTTCATATAATAGACCGACAAAACTGCAGTTATAACTTACCTTATTGATGTCGGCATCCCAAATTCTCACTATCTTCAATCCACGTGGAATTAAAAATTGCTGAAATATACTCCTTTTGCTGAGGAAGTATAAACAATCTGGAACCAGAGTGAGGTTGACATTGTTCCTCTAATTATATCCACAACTGTAATAAACCCGAAAAACCTCCACACCAGCCTACAGAGACTCAACCTTTCGTCGCTAATATTCATACAGCTTCAGAAAACTGTTATGCTTGAGACAGTAGCAGTTGTAAGAAGACACCCCAACTTAAAATAATGAAGATGGAACTTGTACTCGAACCGTTCTTATATGAAACACCGTTACAAGACTAGCATCTGCGATATAATAATAATAATTTACTGGGAAAGAACCCTACTCACAGACACAACAGTAACCCACAATAGATCAGATATGCCGTATATCTACTATACATTGCCATACCGAACGATACAAACGTCACATAAAAGGAACAAGAAAAATCACTAAGTAAGTCAATCCTTAGATACTCAACCCTTAGATACTGCCAATACAAGGCTCCATACTCTCCCACCAACACAGTATATGTCAATATCGACATCGAACCCATCCCATCTCGTCTAAACAACCTACAAGCCCGATACGTTAGTCGCACTATCGAGTCAAGCAGTGAAATCCCCAAAAACACCCTGCCTACACCGTGGATCGCCAATAGACGACCCCTCGGCAGATTACCCAAGAAAAAGTTCCCATTTCCTCCGTTACGCCTTCTAGCCACGGCCTACGACGACCTCCCCGACGAATACATCGACTACCTGGACAGTTCCCCTATTTCTATCAGATAATCGTAAAAATTACACTATCAACCCACTCTGACCAAATTTCATAAATCTCTACACACTTACCACACGAAGCCCAAAACCATCTAAATTTTAACTATTTCTAATATCTAAAATCTTTCAATACATTATTAATTGTTCAACACATTGCACAAACCTTACACTTTCAGCCGCCCCCACACCACCCACGTTGGTGTTGCAGGTTTTTTGCGGTTTTCCTGCATACTCTGTGAATTTATTCACTAGCCAAATGGATCGACGCACCCGCATTTTTAGATTTTTTATTATTATTATTTCACCGACGACCGTAAACAGCCCCAAACCACCGAAGGCACGTCACCGCAACTTTCAACAAATTACCTAATTCTATACACTTTTGAAAAATTTCTCCCATACACTTTTTCACATAACTCCAAAAAACCAATAAAATTATAAATCTTCAATATTCCTAATATATCACTCTTAAAATACCGGAGACATTTCAAATTCGTTCAAATTCAGTAAATAGCACTTAATTTCACAAATTTCTGACACCTATCCAACTCAACGCATAAATCTAAGTATCGGCAACGATACATGGCTCGTCTTCTACATTTAACACTTTCATCCTAGATACTTTTTGTCACACCATCTCCGCACACTATTGAGCTTCGCTGCTTCCAAATAACAACCCCCGATACACCCCAACACAACACAACCTCCAGTTACTTTCTAGCGAAAAGCCCACCCCTTCCATACACTTTTTAACAAATTTTCCTAATCACTTTTAAAAATTTTCTTACTAGACACCTTTTCAACCCCCAACTTAGTTTCTCAGTCAACGCGCACTAAACCACCCAATACACCCTCAACCCAGCCCTGAAGAGGAAACAAATCCTACACCAGGGCACCATTCTCGAAAACAACAATTCCACCCAAAAACCCAAAACACCAACAAAAATTCATTACGAATTTCTCTCTCTGTCTCTCTCTTACTAAGTACGCCCCACTGGCAATAGAACTAAAAGAGTAAACAAAATTGCTATTAAACAATGTGGGTGTTGATAAATTCATTCAAGACTATCTCAAGAAGCTTTTGATATTTTTGCCAACAAAAGGTATCCGAAAAACGTTTAAAAAAAGTTAATATACAGCACCGACTTTTACGATGGTCCCACAAATGAAGAAAAACCTACGAGCATAATTTATACAAGGATTCCTCAAACACACTATTTGAACTCATCGGATTACACCACTGTTTAAAAATAATATTCCTAATTTGAAAATTGTTTTTTACAATCTGATAACAATCAGAAATATTTTCTCAAAAGTATAAGGTGAAACACCCACGTTATTTAATAGCAATGTTGTTTACAGTTTGCCCTGATCTGGTTGCAATGGATATTACATAGGACAGGCGGGCCAATGGTTGAGACAAAGAGTCACTCAACACAAAAGAGTTTATCGGAACAAAAAAACACCTGTGCGGCAGTGCAACAGCATATAAATACGGGACATGAGTTTGACTATACGAATATAAAAATTTTAGAAAGAGAGAACAGATAAGAGAATAGGTTATTTCTGGAAATGTGCTACATTATTGAAACAAAAAACACCATAAATTAAAAATACGACATCAACCAACTAAGTAATGTCTATTGTAACATTCTAAATAAGATTCAAGTATCACCTTATACAATTAAAAAGTAAGTGAGTTTTATCTCCCTATAACTAATTCGTTTCTACACTTTTTATAACAAAAAAACTAGTTTTTCATTTAATCGACATTATTTTCGAACTTAGTGCAAAAATCCAATACGGTTTTCATGAATAATATAATAATAATATAAATGGCAACAAAATGAGACGGGTTTTGAAAAACTAGAATTTTATTTCATTTTATGGGGTTTCACAACAAGCAAAACGTTTTGTCAAGAATGGCATTTCTCACTAAAACTAATATTGTAATTCCCGGCTATCAATTTTTTTTTATTATATCAAAATATATTCATTATAAATTATTATCACTCTTATCTCAGGGTGGGTTCAAATCGTTATTAAAATATTAGTAAATTTTTATAAGTTTAAAGTATTGTCCAAATTAAATATTAAATTCAATTCTTATTCCTGATTATTCACACAATAGTCTCGTGTAACTGTTTGTTCTAGATTATAAATGCTTTTCAATTGACTTATGACATTTAAATGATTTATCTTTCACCAATAATAATACAAATGTCACTGCCAAAAATAAAATTTTTTATGAGTTAAATAAATTTAATTTCTATCAAATTGTTTCAAAATATGTTATGAACAAATACCACAGTAAGTTAAGATTCAAAATTTATATACAATTATTAAATCACAAAATTGAAATTTCAGTTTCCCCTTTTTTTATATCTAATAAGGAAATCGTGTTTTCCTACCGAAATTAGAATTGAAAACAACCTACAAATAAAAAACTCCTAATTTCTAATTTCAAGGTTTATAAATTTTTCAACAAAGCTCAAAATTTCGAAGTGTCACTTGACTCATATAAATGTCAAGTACCACTATTTTCATTAAATAAATTCTTCAAATTGTTTAGTTTCTCAATACGTATTCAATATTTCATTTGAATTCAAATTAATATTCCTTATAACTTCTATCTATTTTAATTTTGTTAAAAGGCCTGATATTTTCGAGAAATAATAATAAACTGGAACGTACTCACCAATACACACAGGAACAAACTCGTACGATTCTAAATGTAATTTGAAATTCTGGATCTTCCATTTTTTTTAAATACGAATAAATTTTCCAAAAACACGCACACACTGAATTGATAGTGGGTATAGAATGAAGCGTTAAAATTATTGATTATACTATTTAACTTGTTATATTATATTTACAAAATGTTTGGACAAATCTCCAATACGATGTTGTCTGTTCGGGATATCAAATTCAACTCACTAATGTTTTTCAAATAAAAAAAATTACATACTACTGTGGTTACAAACTTTCCTTTTCTTGAAAAAAATCTAAATTTGTTTTCTAATCACAATGAGATTTGAAATTCTTTTATTATTACTATCGCTATGCCTGCAGTGACCTCTGTTTTCTTAAAGTTTGAATATTTCTTCTAAATTGTGACATGATCTATCCATCATTGTGATAAAGCCGGCCTTTTGATGGGTCTGACTTTGACACTTTTTGCAACTTCGCAAATTCTCTCTTCGATAGTACTTTTTATAGCGGACCGAAAACTCCAAATGAACGCCAGTTCGTATAAGACTAATCTCTGACAATGTTGTTTGATTCATTTATTCAAAAGGTTGATAAAATATTATAATTATCTTACAAATTACTATGCTTTGATTCAGAAAATTTAGGTAGATCATCTCCAAAATAGACTTTATACACTAAATGACAACTTACAATTGGTTTTATCGCTTCAAAACACTTGTAATTAACAAACTTTTTATTATTGAGAAAATTTACGCTCTGCGTATGTGGAATAATTAAATGACCTTACACTGACATCTCTCTTTTTGACGGACAGGCCCGGTTTATCTTATTTAAGTAAAATGATATTTCGGACGTGTTCCGAACACATTGAATACATTATATGTAAATGTCATCGGAAATTAAATGATGTCAAATTTGACATATACTTACTCTTTAAAAAATATTGATTTTTTATACAATACTGTGTATATCAAAAGTTTTTTTAAATTTGAAATAACGGAACTGTATTAATAGGTAGGAAAGAAGGTGGTCGCGGACTTACTGACCTCGAGAGTATGCTAGTTGACGAAACACAAATCCTAAGAAAATACTTTAAAAATAAGAACTTACCTCTACACTGAAGCTCGCCGTGTGAGAACCTGAAATAAAAAAATACTGTTTTAAAAAAGTCCCAATGACACAAGACCAATTGGACAGGCTTATTTTAAGTTTTTAAGTAACATTTTTGCATCAAATTAAAAACAAAAAAATACAATTTTTTTTGTAAATTCGTGTATTTTCTTAAATAGATGATTTCATGTACGTTTTAGAAAAGAAGTGTTAAGTACAAAAGTTGTAGAACGAATTAAGGTCTAAAAAAATATCTAAGTAACTTATTTGCGTGAGATAAATAACAAAGGAAATACGATTTTTTTCAACTTTGACTAACCGCAATTTTTTTTATACTGGGATGGCTTAGCCCGATAACAAACTCGCCCAAGATTTCGGTCAAACCTATTTTTGTACCGAATTTGGTACCACAATTTCTGACCAAGTTTCCATCATAAAAGTGAAGAAGTACAAACTGATTGTCTCGGATCGCACGAAAGACATTATACTCCCATCGTTCTTGAAAACCACGTATTCTTGTAAGTGTTAATTTTTCTTCTTGACAATTTACCAACAAAAATTCTGCAAATTCTATTCTTTTATTATAGTCCGTTTCCTTCAAACTTTTAACTCGCTTAAAGTAGAGTAGGGATGGAGGTTATTTTTTTAATTCGTTAAATGGATGCCTTCAATTTTCTGAAGAAGAATCTGTTATAAATACCGAAAAAGGAATGATCGTTTGTGTAACCAACCTTCATCAATTTAATTCGATAAATGGGTTGTTAGTCAGGTATTCTTCACTTAAGGTATTTTTACATATTGTTTTGGATTCATTAAATGGCAGTTTCTAAAACTGACAATTGAATTTGAATTAAATCAGACCTTACTATATTTGGTGAAAGTGATACAATATGAGGTGTTTTTTGTGGAAATTGCAAACCTGATGGGAAGAAAATGCTTGTCTAAAGCAATTCGTGAACTTGCTATTTTTGTCGATGAAGAGGGTGTACGATACTTGGTATCTTTTTAGTTTCATTTTTCACCATCGACGCTGTAAATTGATTGGACAACAGTGATTAACAATCCGCGCCCGTCCAACCGACACCGGTCGGTGCTGCAACTACTAGCCTCGATGCTAGAAAATCGATTTTCTGGAGAGCGTGCCGCGAAATGTCGACAGAGAACTGTAAAAACCGACAGAACGGAAAAAGTCAATTAGAAACTCGTAATAATTCTGAATGAAAAAAGTTAGTTACTCAGTAATTTATTGTGGTACATATTGTGTTTTTCACCAGCATTGTGAACCAACAAAATAGAATAAATAGGTGTAAAATTGACCAAATACCACGTAATTTAAGACTTATTTCTGGTTCCTCACGAAAGGAGTCTGTGAAACCTACAGAGAGGAGACGGAAAAGTGGGCAAGGCCGACTCAGGTCCCCAACAGAGGGTTTCCCTAGGGTGGGTGGTCGTTTGAAGTATGCTGATGTGCCTTATGAAGTGAAATATCCTTTATTATTACATACTAAGCACCGCCTCACATATTTACTAATTTCGCATTTCCATAAAAAATATCTTCATCTTGGTGCCAATCACTTGCAGTATTTAGTTGGGCAACAATATTAGATTGTCTCTTTTAAATATTGAATTCGGCGTGTTCTATTCCAATGTAATAGATGTTTCCGTGCAAATCCTGTCTTATATCCTGTTATGTCAAACTTGCCTAGGTTTAGAGTGTGTGAAGTTAAACCTTTCATGAAAAGTGGTGTGTATTTTGTGGGATCATTTTCTATTATTGTGTCCCGCTACCGTGGTGTCCAATCCGTAAAATCGTATTGCTATATTTTTGTTTGTGGTGGAACCAAGGCGGTACATTTAGAGTACGTGTCAGATTTGACAGCTGAAGCCTTTCTGGCAGCGCTTCGTCGATTCGTTGCAAACTTCGTGGGTGCTTACAATGAGCTTAAGGAAGATTGTAAATCTGCTGAGGAAGAATTGTCCTTGAATGGCACTTTAATCCTTCTTCGACTCCGCATTTTGGTGGTCTTTGGGAAGCTGGAGTCAAATCCTAAGAAACACATCTTAAGCGAGTGATAGGTGGTCAAATTATTACCGTGGAAGAGTTTAGTGCGCTGTTGATTTAGATAGAAAGCGATTTGAATGCAAGACTGTTTTGTCACTGTCTAACGACCCGAATGACTTGACAGCTCTATCTCCAAACAATTTTTTCACTCTTGCTCCTAATAGCTCTATTCCGGACGTAGATGTCGTCTCACACATCCCAATAAATCGTTAAACTGGATGGCAATTCTGGTCTGGTTGGAATCTTGAATATCCTACAACAACGAAGTAAGTGGTGGAACTCTAGATATTCACCTGCTGTCGACACTCTTGTTCTGATCTGCGATGATAAGTTGCAGCTATTAAAATGGAGGTTGGGCATAATTGCAGAGCTGTAGCAAGGAAAAGATCAAATTATTCGGGTAGTTCAGGTTAAAACGACTGATGAGTTATATAACCGACCGGTTGTTAAACTTTATGTATTACCATCATAATAAACTAACTAATTTTTGATTAGTATTACTTGTAAACGTCTTTTTTGATTTTGTTGTGAAAATAAATGTTTATTTTGCGTTGGCGGAATGTTTCGTCGTTATTTTATTTTCATTTTGTGTTGAATTGTGCGCCAAATACTCCCTCCTTGATCTTGTGTCACTTAACGGTCGCCAACCAATTACACGGTCGTCCTTGCGTGGAGAAGTTAAGCGCATGTTGCGCGGGAGGTATGCGTCAAGACAGAACGGGGTGTCATGGCCGTCCGTGTGTGTAAAGAGCAACGTATCTTCCAAGCGGCTTTACGAAATAAGTAGGCTAATACTTGTGGGTAAGGGGTTTACTTATATCTTGGTGGGAGACATTAAATCACAAAACACCCATATTGTTCATTATCTCATTAAGTGTACTAATTCGTTCTTCGCATTTGTGATACCCTGTGTCTCAAAAACTTTTCATTACATCTTTTTCGGCCAATAGCGACTTTTGATCAGGATATTATAGACTACATCATACTAAATTTTCAGCCTATTCGGCTAGGACCCATTTTGCATAACATTTGTTCGGGGTCCTTTATTTAATTACCAACACAAAAAAAAATCAATTATATCAATTTTTATATATAAAAATAGACTTTTTGGATTTGATCATTTATCTATCGCCTTAATTCCATAGGGATAATGACTAACCATATTCTCTCTTGTGAAATCTTTTCCTCAATAGACAATTGAAAATTTTCAGTTATAACTCGAAGGCGATTGAAAGGCAATGTAAATAATTAGATTTAAAAAATATACTAACCCCAATATCATATCCACAAGCGACATGAAAAGTGATAGAATTTAGTGTTAGCTTCAAGACTCCGAGTTTTCGTTCAATATTCATTAAAGATTCATTTAAGAATGACCATGTCATAGGAGCACTAGAATGAGTACGTATATAAAATTAAAACCCCTCAATGTGAATTCGTCAAGAGACTGCAATATGGTCTCAAGTTGTTAGTAACATATTTAAGAACCCAAACAAAAAAAGTTCTATTTTATGTTTTCATTTCACTTCATACCTAGACTATGTTTATTCAATCTTTTCCATTTAAATTATTTATATCAACTTTTTGTTCCACAATATTGATTGTAATTGCTTCAAATTCAAATTGCATGATGAATATTACTTTTACTGTAATAAAGTATGTCATGAAGTAATATTTAATTGGAAATCATTCATATAATGATACATAAAAAAACTAATGATATGATTTAAACAATCACAAGAGATTAAATTTCAAGGTTCTTGTAGATAACTGGAACAATTAAAGTAACCATAGTTAGTTAATTCGTCGTTACTATTACTGAGGCAAATCGTATATTTCCTATGAAATTAGATTCCTGTTCAACAAAACGATTCTCTTCATGAAATTCGTGTTTTTAATAACTATTCTATTGGATTAAAGAAATTTTTGGTAATTAAATCATTTCAGTTATTCCTTGTATCAATATTTTTTAGCACACGAAATTTTACTTAAGAATTCAGAGACCGAATAAAACTTTTGAAATTAATTGATGAATAGAGAATGAGAAGAGCAATCAATTAATATACACTCTGAGTTTTAATTATGGAACGCCATAATTATCTCAGGGAGGGTTAGCTCGATTTCTATGAAATTTTATTTGTAAGGGTTTTGTAATATGACCGATAATGTGGGGGCATTGTTGTCACACTTTGCGGTTTCACGAAATTCAATAAATTTAATAAATTTTGTTATTCCGAATGGTCAGCTTATTTTTTTGGTTTGTGAAATCAGTAAGAAGTGCCGAATATTTTCCATCTATACCTAAGTACCCTAATTAGTTATAGCGACATTTGCAATATCTCCGCTGAAGTTAAAATAGTACATTAATATAGCTATGATTGAACAAACTAATTTCATTCGAATTATCTTTAATAACTTATAATATTAACTGAAATCTCTTAAATAGGTCTACTGTCAGTAAATTAGTAAAAAAGCTTAACGAAACCGGTACAGTAAAATATTTTTTCAACTCGTGCCGCATAAAATCTGCAAGAACTAAAGACAAATCAATTCAGATATTTATGTCATATTAAAAGAGGTAGAAGCAAATTAATGTTACGAAATAACAAACTACTGTAGTCCCTGAATCCGACTCTGTCTAAGCCTTGTATGGAAGTTAAAATTTTGGCGGATGCGCAGGGAGTTCTTAGAACTGTTTACGATTTTATGTTTATGTTTTTGTGACCAGTCTTATCTAGAAAATTCCAAGGAGCTGATTGTTTTATGTAAGGCGCAATCTAGAATTATCTAGTAAATAAGGCACTAATATATAAAGGACCGACCAGCGGGAGAAGTCAGTTTATAAAGTGATCTCGTGATATAAACAGCGAACAAGTAAATAGTCTAATTAGTGAAGTGTTTCTAAAAATTAGTTTAAGTGCATATACTGTCTATATAATATAAATTAGTAAATATATTAGTGAATAAATAAATTAAGTGAACCTACCGTGCGTATACATTTATCCCACCCTTAATAAAAACGTTTAAATGTATAAGAAAAACATCACATTGGTGTCAGAAGCGGAATAATATAAATAAATATCTACGTAAAAATGGCCAAGAGACTAAGTGACTGAGGTAATGGGAGAACTGGAAAATCGCGAGTTGGAAGCGTTCGGTGAGAAGAGTGAGTTATTAGAAGGACTTAAAGTGGCACTGGTAAGTGACGGCTTGGATCCAGAAACATTTCTATTTAATGACGAGGCCTCCACATTGAACTCATCAATTTCTGCCAAGTTGAACGAGAAGATTTCAACTATAAAGAGCGATATTTCTACTATGAAGAATAATATTTCTACTAATATGGACGAGAAGATTTCAACTATGAAGAACGATATTATTACTAATATGGACGAGAGGATTTCCACTATGAAGAATGACATTTCTGCCGATATCTTATCGTTAAAAAATGACATTGCTGCTGACGTCGAGAATAAAATTTCGTCTCTAAAATCAGACATTGAAAACAAGATAAAAACGATAGACGAGAAAATCAAGGAATTAGATAGAAATATGGCAGATTTAAGAACACAAGAAAGAAAAGGAGGTTGAACATATAAAACCCTGCAAGCCAGAAATAACCTCCAGGATAGAAGACATTGGCAGTTTTGGACAAGTCAAGACCCCAACATTCGACGGAAAGACATCGTGGACCAATTATGTGAAACAGTTTGAAGCAGCTTCTAGAGTGAATAATTGGTCCGACAGGGAGAAGGCAGTGAACTTAACTATCGCGCTTGGGGAAGATACCTTAGACGTACTTCAGACAATACCTCTAGAAGAAACGAATGACTTCGAGCAGCTGAAGAAGAGGTTGAGTATGCGATATGGTTACGAATATCTAGAGCACTTGTAACAATCCCAGATGAAGAACCGAAGACAGAAATGTGACGAAACCATTCAATAGTATGAAGTGGATATTGTCCGACTAGTTCGATTCGCTTATCCGTCAGCGCCAGAGAACATGATGGAATGTCTGGACATACCCCATATGCAGAGGACGCTCCGATGAGCCCATCCCAAAACATTGGTCGATGCATTGACTGCTGCTATTGAATATGAAGCAGCCACGAAAACTTCGGGATATAACAAAGTCAAGACCATCCAAGGAAAAGGCGACGAAGACAGACTTGACCTGATCGTCAGTATGATAAAAAGTATGATGGACAAGAAGCCGAGAAAGATCGGATGCTAGAATTGTGGCGAGCTAGGGTATGTACTCAGTACGTGTAAGCACCCCAGGACTCATGCAAACCATAGAACCCCAGTCACAGGAAAACTAGAGCACAAATCCGATTGGAAATTGGCGCAGAAAAGTTCACGCATACGGTAATCGTAGCTGACATTGAAGAAGACGTGATTCTGGGAATGGACGTGATGAATCTACATGGTTTCCAATTGGACTTTTAAAACAGGACAATTAAAGTGGGTTCCGGAGAGGTATTCCTTCACCCATATGAAGGCAGCACGGTGTGGGCAGCTGTACAGGAAGATACCGTTCTACCTGCACGAAGTGAAACCATGATAGTAGCACGCCTACAGGGAATCATGGAGGAAGGAACACCGATTATGATGGAGCCAAGGGACCAAGAAGTTGTCAAAGGCGTACTAATTGGAAAAGGATTGGTTACGTCGGCGAAGGAGATCCCAGTACGATTGATAAACCTGAACAATTACCCAAATACCATCACGAACGAAACCAAGATTGGATTCTGCGAACCAGTGATGTCTATAGTTCGTCAAGCAACGACCACTGACAATTCAAATGCCAGATTCGAATAAATGTTATAAATAGCTGGTCAATCCTTGAATCGAGCTGAGAAAAGGAGAATGAGAGAATTTCTCCTACAGTATCAAGACCTATTCGTACCAAAAGGAGGAAAGACTGGTAGAATATCAGCCGTCAAACACAAAATTGATACTGGTGATGCCAAGCCAATTAGACAATCAGCGCGAAGGGTACCACAAGCGAAGAGGGAGGAATCTGAAAGAATAGTTAGAGAAATGGAAGAAGAAAAAGTAATAGAACCATCTACTAGTCCATGGTTGTCTCCAGTGGTGCTCGTCATGAAAAAGCATGGAACTACGAGATTCTGCGTGAACTATCGCCAGCTGAACAACGTGACGAAGAAAGACACCTATTCTCTGCTTCGAATCAACGATACGTTAAATACTTTGGCCGGCAGCAAACTGTTTTCCACCTTGAATCTGAAGTCTGGTTATTGGCAGGTAGAAATGGACCCAAAAGACAAACAGAAGACTGCTTTTACCACCGGATCTGGATTATGGCAATTCAAGGTGATGCCATTCGGGCTCTCTAATGCGCCTGCGGCATTAGAAAGACTTATGCAACTGTCTTGAGAGGGTTGTCTCGGAAGACATGCCTTGTCTATTTGGACGACATCGTAGTACTGGGGAAGACATTTGACGAACACCTTAAGAATTTGGAAGACATATTCAAACTCCAAGCTGTCCAGCTCATATTAAGCCCGAAGAAAGGTCAGCTGTTCCAAAACCGAGTCAAATATCTAGGTCATGTTGTGAGCAATGGAGGAGTGCCGGTGGATCCAGAAAAAACTGTTTCCATTCAGCAATGGCCGCAACCAACCGACAAACATCAAATTAGGACTATGTATATACGAGTATTATAAAGATTTATCAGGAAGTTTGGAGATATTGTCAAGCCTCTAACTTGACTTATAGAAGAAGCAAGCGCTTTTCAAAGGAACGAAGACTGTCAAACAGCTTTTGGAACCTTGATGAAGCATTAAACCACGGCGCCGATATTAGGATACCCATTACCAGAGGGAAACTTATTTATTCTTGACACTGATGCAAGCAACGTAGGAATTGGAGGAGTGCTCTCACAGATCTAAGAAGGACAAGAGAGAGTGCTGGGATATTCCAGTAAAGTCATCTCCAAACCAGAACGAAACTACTGCGTCACAAGAAGAGAAGTTTTGGCGGTAGTGAAGTTCGTGGAACACTTTTACTAGTATCTCTATGGAAGGAAGTTTTTAGTCCGGACTGATCATGCAGCACCCAAGTGGTTGATGCATTTCAAAAATCCTGAGGGCCAGATCGCTAGATGAATTGAACGACTCAAGAGTACGATTTCAACATCGAACATCGAGCTGGTGTGAGTCACCGAAATCCCAACTCCCTGTCCTGACGGCCGTGCCCAACAGACTGCTCCCACTGCAACAAGGCGGAATCTAGCGAAGTTGCAGTTTCAAGAACTACTGTAGTCAACGAAGAATGGTCCCTTGTTCTAGAAGAAAGTCAGTTGAAAAGAGTCCTAGAAAATGATTATGATTCCGAGAGGAGGAGACAGCTAGTTATACCGAGAACAAGAGTAGCTGAGGCACTGGAAACAGTCAATCGGGAGGTCAACTGGGAGTGAAGAAAACCCTTTAGAGAGTCCGAGAAAGGTTGCATTGGATGAACAGCTCCGACGATGTGAAGGACTAGTGTAAGAAATGTACGACTTATGCTACGAGTAATGGGCCACATCGCAAGAGAAAGGCACCTATAAAACAATATGATGTTGGAATCCCTTTCGAAAGGATTGCTTTAGATATCGCTGGACCATTCCCGACGACAGAAAATGGTGGTAAATACATCCTGACAGTAATGGATTATTTCACAAAAAGGGTTGGAATTCACGCGATACCGAATCAAGAGGCCACAACTGTCGCGGATGTATTGGTGAAAGAATTTATCAGCTGATATGGAGTGTCCTTGGAAGTCCACAGTGACCAGGGAAGAAATTTCGAGAGTCATCTATTCCAGGAGATTTGCTAAAAGCTGGGAATGTAGAAGACCAGGACAACAGCATTACATCCACAGTTAGATGGAATGATCGAGAGAATGAATAGGACTATTGGAAAATACCTGTTCAAAGTAAATTCCTGCCATCAGAGAGATTGGGACCAGTATCTTCGCCTACTCGAATTGGCTCATCGATCTGCCGTCAATGAGTCCACGGGTGAAACACCTGCGAAAATTCTGTTTAGACATTAACTGAGGCTTCCTTGTGACCTTGAATTTGGCTGTCGGCCTGGGAAATATCTAGCCGGATAAGATTACGTGATCCAATTAAGTGATAATTGTAAAGATCTGCAGATATAGTTTTCGTGGTTTTCTATATCATTGCACAGTTATACCGATTTAAATGGAAAAAAGATATCCAGAATATCTCCATAGGGCTAATAATATCTAAGCTTTAATATTTGTAACATCACATCTTCTTCTTCTTTTTTCTATTAAAATATATTAAGTCAATCACTAGGTAGGTCAATTCTTGGTCTAGCCAAAATAATTATTAAACATCAGATAGGCTTCAAATGAAATGTAACTCCTGTCATTCTGATGATGATATTTAGTATCGAAACAATTGTCAATGGGCTCGTTTCATGAAATTCAATGATAATGTCACAAGATATATTGGGTCTGAACTAAGAATTTGCGACTAATAACGCCACTCTACGATTTCAAATAAAAATCAAAAAAATATATTGAAATTTGAATTCTTGTGGTAGACTGTGGAATGCTAGAGCCAATGGCAAACAAAGATATTTTGCGCTGTTGTCACGAGGGAAAACTTTATAAGTAGACTAGTTATCTTTTTTCTTTAACACCCGTTAAAGAGAAACGCAAAGTACTGTTAAAACGTACTCTTTCAAATAATGTTCTCCTAATCGGGTGCCTCTTATTAAAAAAGGGAACTCTCTCGTAGACAAAGAAATTTGGAAATATATATTTTAAACTGAAGTGATGATGCTTCCAAAATAGAAAATATAACGTAAAATGTATGTATAATGAAAATTAAATGTTGTCCATGTAGGTTGAGTTGTTTGGAAAACGTGTCATGTAACACATCATACACAAATTGCGTTACCTCAGAGTTCCAAACTCGATTTAGTACCGGATCGCTTACTCTTCTTCTGTTTAGGGGAGTTTGAGTGACTGAGACACCATGTCCACATCCACTTGAGGAAGATTTGTCGAATTAGCTTCGGTGAAACCTGGATCCATTTTAACGATGTCTTTTAAAATGCAAACAAACAGAAGCACATTTTCTACTATAAAATAATATAACAAACAACTAAAAAGTCGGCGAGGATGATATCTGTTTGAGGTTGTTTGTGGATATTGATGTCAATTGTCAAATTCTTCTAGTCGATTTTCACTTTCTATCAATCAACTTGGATAGTCAAGTAGGATTTGTCAACAGAACGTACTTTCAATCTGACAACAAGGGCTTCTGTCATTGGTCGACTTACAGCGGTTTATTTAAATCTAATAAAATTTTTAAATCTAATTTGCGAAGATATTTATAACTTTTTGAGATAAATATCGTTATCATAGAAAACTATATGATATTTTTAATCCTTCTGATATGATTTCACTTGTTAATTCATACCCATGAAACTAGCCCATTATCTTAGAATTTTCGAATTCTTTCCAATATATTGTGGAATTAACCAGAAACAGTGTCATTGAAAGCAATATAATTGACAAGGTCCATAAGCTGGGGGTTTTTAAGACTTTTCCGAATGTTATTCGAGGTTGATTTTCTACAAATTCACTTTTTAGTGGTTGAAGACCGTTAAGTTCTTGCAGGAGAAAAAAATTAAGGAAAATTGCTGGAAAGGAAGGAATAGATAGAACAGATAGGAAACTTTTATGCTTCAACACAAAAACTGAATCTAGTATTTAAAATAAAACTAACAGAAGTCTGTTCTATTCCATTCGCTTTGTTCCCTAAACAAACAGAGAATGCGGAATTATGAGGCTCAAACAATGGAAAGAAATTATTAAGAAATTTCTTCAGAAGAATATGAAATGTTTCTTTTTTGCAAAAAAATAATTCAACATACCAAATCAAACGCCAACCCATATTATAATTTGAAATAAAACAGAATACACATGGAGAAAAAATATTTCAAGAATCTAACTCACCAGCAAATATGTGAAACCTCTACGATTTACTTACTTGTAATTGCTACTGATAGGAAGAAACTTTCCCTATATACGATATCGTTTAAATACACAAAATTTGGAAGTGAAGGACCTGGGTATGAGTTTCTAATAGGTGAACTCATTGGGTGATTGTTCACTGTATTTATTGTGGAAATACTCACGGGTGTTGGTTTTGGTAAATTTAAATTTTGATTTGCTTTGAATGGGTTTGTTGAGGTTTAAAGGCTAGAGAATTCGTTGGGGTTGTCTTGGAGTTATATGGCGAACAGGTATATGTTGAGATGGAAATGATCTCAGTGCCCTAAAAAATTATTAGGTATATGAGTATTAAATTGAACTGGATTACTGTTGAAATGTTGTCGCTGTACAAAATGTTTACCAGAGTATTGAGGTTGTTTTATATTTATTTCATGTGTGAAATTTTGGAAATAGTGTACAGTGACTTTTTTGAAACATAATAAGTCAAGTGAATAAAAACTAGCACTTTCTAACTAGCATATGCTAGGTCTAGTAAGTGTCTGGTCAAATCACTGTGAATAAAGATTTGTAGAAAATACTAGGGCAAGTTTAGTAGAATCCGGAAAAACCCAAGCACACACTGGCGGGGTAGTACATGCTAGACCAAGTAAATGCTAGGTTTTAACGTTCCTGTCACGACACGTTCTACCCTCCACTACCTTTCAGTCTCCTCCACATCGGCGGCATATCCCTCTCTCAATCTGTTAAATCACGTGCTAGAAGATGCATTCATCAGAAGAATCTGACAATGATTTTAATAAAATAGAGAAAATTGATCGCACTCTGTTTGTACGTCTCCTTTCGAATCACATTGTCTTACTTAACAAATCAAAAACCCCTGCTGTGATAAATGCCAAGAAAGAAGCTTGGGTAACCTTACGTTCTGATTACTGTGGTGCATTGGGGAAACAAGTTACTGTAGGCCAACTAATGAAAGCATTGAACAATGTGAAGTCTACCGTCAAGAAGAAGACTGACGTAAAAGTGACGGGAAAAAGGAAAATAAAACTACAACCGTGGGAAAATACATTCTTGGAGTTGATAGAATATGATAACCCAGTATACCATAAAATTCCGGGTAATATTTCAGTTGGCACAAGTGCCGGGCCCACAGTTCAGCAACCAAGCAGTGATGACATCCAAGAAAGATTGCCGAATACAGAAACTGAAGGGAAACCAAACAAAACAACTAAATCTGCTGCCGACCAACACGAAAATAAGATCAGAAAAAGTGAAAAAATTGTGTCGAATCATGAAGCAGATGAAACTAAAGACCTGTCCACACCGCAGTTGCAAAGGATTGTTTTGTTGCAACAATACAAACTGAATAAGATCAAACTGAAGAAGGAAACTATATTGTTGGAAACCATGAAGAAGCAAACCGTTGAAAAGTCTACTCAAACTGATGTAAATGTTGATGATTGCCTAACTTTATTCACATTGTAATTAATTGTAAGCTACATAAGTTGTATTTTCCTTGGGATTGTAATAATGTACCTAGAATTCTTAGGATTATAATTGTTACCATTGTAATCAAACTTGTAATTTGAAATAATTCAGTAATGGTGTGAATAAAAACTAGTATATAAAATAAGATGATTTTATTCAGTAAATAAAAAAAACCCATATCCCAAAAAAAATAAAAAAAAATATACAAAATTGTGTGCAAGTAGGTGTTTGCGAGAGAAAAACATGAAAACGTTACTAAGCTCAATTTCGCAAAAATATCCTCACTGAATATTCAAATACGCCATTATATTTGCACGTTTGTCTTTGCCTCTTAATGTTGTGTCGGGATTTTCGTAACGAACCACCCCAGGTTGGTCATCTTCATTTGGGACGCTATCAAGATCCCCATACTCAAAGTCATCCTTTAGATGCTTGGCAATGTTGTGTAGCACAGCGCAACTGACTACCACTTGTGGAATGTTGTTTATTGCAACTCTAACACAGTTTCCTAGGATTGGGAATCTCCTTTTTAACTGGCCAAAGCACCTTTCTATTATAACCCTTTCTCTGGCATAGATTAGATTAAACTCACGTTCTTGATGCGTTCGTGCAGGCTTGAACGGTGTAATCAACCACGGCGATAAACCGTATCCTGAATCTCCTAAAAGACAAACTGCTCCATCATACTGTGACACGATGTCTCTGACAAGACTATTCCTCCATACTCTGCCGTCGTGAACACAGCCGGGCCACTCTGCGCTAATACTTGTCAACTGTTCCAATGCACTGCATGTTGCCTGGACATTTATACTAGGATATCCTTTTCTACAAATATACTCATCACCGTGCAGCTCAGGATTTTGTATCTCAATTTGAGTACAATCAAGGGCACCAATTACTGACAGCAGACGAAAATGTCTCTGCCACAAAACTTCAGCCTCGGTCATATCTTCAGCTGTAGTTGGAAACCGTATCCAATTATGTGATTGTTCAACTACTCTACTCATCACGCACCTTATAGTCTTGTTAGCAGTAGTACGATGTACACCCACATCTTGAGCTACACCAGACTGAAAACCAGGATCACCCACAAACCTCAGAAATATTTCCATTTGCTGTCTTCTGGAAATACCACCACTACGAGTATCACTTTCTTCCAGAAACTGTGCCGCAAGTAAATCAAAACTCTCACTGTTAAGCCTTAACAGTTCTTTACAATTACGTTCGTTTATTCCAGAGCTAACAGAATAAATTTTACGTTGACGAATAGGCATAAACTCGGCCATGATCAACAACAAACTGTTGACTGATCTGACGGGTAGTAAATACTAGGAAAAATTCTAGCATGCCCCAGACCAGGCTTGAAAATATCGAAGCATATTCTACAGAACAATCTACCTCAAAAGTTTTATTCACACCATGTTTTAAGCAGTTACTACTCGTCCGAGAAAACTCTACAACTTACTACCCCTAGCAAGTGCTAGTGTGTTCATTCACACAAAACGTAGCATTTACTTAAGAAATCCCTTGTATTAGCTTATACTAGGTTTTATTCACATCACTAATTGTAAAGGTTCGGTCAAGTTATTTGGGTTCATGCATCTAATAGTTGTACCTAACGGTTCCCCAAGTCTTGATAAAAATGTCGTTGAAGCGACATTACTATATATTTTTCTTTAATTTTAAGTAATGTTCGATTTAATGAACCTCTACATAACTTCACAAAAGATTAAGAATTGCTGTGCTTTTTCAATTGATTGTTGTCTCATCATTACTAAATCCCTATTTAGACAAGTTTCGTCTCTCTGTCTCTCTGATCTGCGAAATTTCTCGTTAAAACATCTCTTACATCGTTCTAAGTATATACATTTTGCATATTTACGACTATTATGCATTACCAGTTAATTTAGATATTAGTAAATCAGTAAATATACATTTTGGTGTGTCTATTCTGTAAAATGAATCAATTCGTGATTTACAGTCACTTAGATATCTGTTCAAATTATTTGACTTGCCATCGAAACCTGACAAACATTTCAGATATTCTGGGATAAATTCGGCCATGATTAAATTATTTTCAATATTTGTTTGACTTGTTGAACTTTGGTTTAAAATTAGTGAGTTAGTTGAAGGTTCTAATTTTAAACTTTGAAGAATGTTTGATAAATGGTCAACTTCAGACATGAAATGTATTGAACTTAAAGTAATAACTGAAAGAATACTTCAAGCATTCCTGTAGAGATATACTCCGGTTCGGCCATTTTTGTTTCCCCAGATGAATATATCTGCAAAATTGGACTATTGTCGTTCCAATTCCCGTTGATGGACTTCTTCGTGATCGGGTTAGTTTCGGTGTGTGATACAATGGATTTTCTGACATTCTAGGAGCCACTATAAACTTCCATTTCTATAAAATAACTAAGTCCGTTGATTCCCATACTCAGTCAATCGTTAAAACAAAAATCGACGCGTTCGATACGTATCAATTCTGAATATCCTACTGACTGCGCCGCTCTCAAATTAATAACTCGAAATACTGTTTTAAACAACGTTTCTTCTACAAAATGATAATTCTATGAACTATGATATAACAAGTTTAAATCTAGTAACTGACTAACTTTTTAATTTATAACAAATAATTTTTTATATAATATTTATGCTGATAACGGGGTCTTCGTCTTACACCGTGCAACACCGACTCATCGGTTTCCATGGGAATCTTCAATATAATTCACGTCATGCGCATAGTGAGATTGCGAACAAATATTGTTGTTTGGGAAATTGTTATTGTCTGAATACCAAACTTCTTACGAGATTGTGCCTTTACATGGAGTATGTGTTACATTTGTGGAAATAAAAAAGACACTGGATTTAAGGAATCGCAACAATTATTCGTCAAATTTTGTTGAGTGATGTCTTAATGGTGAACCCTTCCAACAGAAATGAAACACATATAGAAAAGGAGATGAGAATAATATCGTATTTGATTCACTCACCACGCAACAACATCGATCACCAAATCTCTTAAACCTATAAAGTCTTTAACGAATGTGCACCGAATATTTAGGCCATTCTGGACTCTATCGACTGGCGTTATTCTGACATTAATCTGGATAGCGGTCAGGAAACTGAAATCCTGAGGATTATTCAGCCTACGAGGACGCTAAAGAAGCATCAGCATCAAAGATTAACGTTGTCAGAATGTAAATACACTGATATTTGGAAACTATGCTAAGAAACTATAAGAAATAAATATATTACACATAATTCGAACAATTTCATCTCTTGCATTAATGAATTAGTTTAGATGAAAGAATATACCGTATTCACTTCATTTCTGATTGTATATAGATATAAAACTTAAGAAAACCAAGTATAGTCGAAATCAACCAAAACTGTCGTTACGTCATAGCGGAAATAATAACCCACGATGCCAAACTGTTTTGGATATCTCAACTTTTCCTTGTTATTATTAAGCATATTTCTTACCAAAACAATTATTTTAATAAAAACAACTTCGAGGATATTCAATGAGTTATTAATATAAAATTAAACTGTGTATAATATTTTAAGAAATATTCATTTATAATATTTGTAATATTTTTGTATTGTCCAAAATGATATATGTATTTTCTTGAAAGAAAAACTAATTGCATCGTTTGTATATTTCTCTTTATCAAAGTGGAAACATTACAATTAAATAATGCTATTTTTTTACAGGTTGCCTTAATTTTGGGAGCTTGTTTGAAATGAATTCTTGTTTTTATTTTATTATTCATCGGTCGTAGAAAAATAGTGTATGCAACTCTCATGTAATGGTTATTAAACACTCGCATAAACCATACGAAACACGCCTTCGGCTTGTTTCGTATTCCGGTTAATGCTCGTGTATTAATAACCTTCATTACATGATTGTTGCATAATATATTATTTTCATACCGTGCGACGTTTGTTAGCATTAATGACGGCTTTCTTGCTCCTATCCAACAAAACAGCTATAGTTGTGTTATCCTCAGACACCGTCAGCTTCATAAATTCTGACGCTTTTTGAACTGCAACTTTGTGATAATCTCTTCCTTCGTGGTTTCGAATATCCTCGAAAGCCTTCTTGTATTTCGTCAGTGGTTACTTTACAAACTTGTTCAGATCCTAAAAAAACAGACCTAATTATTGCTTTGCTACCGTTGCTACCGTAACAATTTTATCATTTTAATCAACTAAAATATGTCTTTGTATTCACCTGTTTCAGATTCTATTTTTTTGAGGAATTAGATTTAATAACATAAATAAAATTATTATATATCCAATATGTTTATAGCTAGCAGACTACTATAGTTTACCTGTCTGCCCGATCCATCACCAGTTGGGCCAAATAAAACACAGTATTTGCAGAAGGAACCACATATTTTTTCGTTGTACGCAAGCCAGTTAAATGAGTTGAGCCACTCATATCTGAATTTCCTTGACTGTTTTCCCTTCAAATTTACAGGAAAGCTGTAGTCAGACGATGGTTTCCAGGTTTCTTTTAAAAACTTGTAAGTTTCACTTTCATTTAACACTTCTCCGACTGCATTTGCTATGTCGTAAATAGGATATTCATCAGAAGCGCTTTTGATGGTTCATTCGTTTTTGCCTCAACAATTATCATAACACCTTTGTCACATTCTTTCAACTTTTTGTCGTTTATTAACATGAGAAAAATAACTAGTCAACTTTTTCATCGTTCTGTAGCCCCCCTAGCGCCTCTCTGGATCCGCCACTGCTATGAAAAGTATAATTTTGTTAAAGATAAAAAACTTTTTATGACCAACACCCATACAATCTACTATACAAACAATAGTCTTGTCAACTTCAGTCCTAAGTGGAGATACTCTTTTGGCTACAGACATGGTAACTGTGTTTGACAAAAATGGCTACCCACTCAATGTTAAGACAATTCTTGATTCTGGCGATACCACATCTTTAATAACAGAATATCTACTGCGAAAGCTTGGATTTACACGAGATATAAGACAAATTCGAATTTATTGTGTTGGTAACACTGTCACAAACAATTTTAAAATTGTCGATTTATTCGAACATTAAAAGAAATTACCTCTTTGATGTGATTTGTACAATTTAAGACAAAATAACTAATCATTAAACATCATTTTTGCTTAATGTGGACTCGGTTTCTATTCCTAAAAAAATCAGCTTGACGGACTCTTCGATTTTTATTCCTTCGCACATTGATTTACTGCTTGCCGCAGTCGTCCATTATCATTTGTTAACAGGGGGAATCCTTCGATTAGATGAAAATTTTTTCATACTAGATTATTATTATATTTATGAACTTAGTTCAAACATTCATAGGATTTTACATAAAAATGAAGTAGGTATTGAAAAACTTGAGTTTTATTTCGTATTATGGTGTTATTGAAACAGCAGTACTTTTTGTCAAGAATAACATTTTTCGCTGAAACTAAAAATAAATAAGTGTTTCCTCTTGGACACCCCATCTGTGAACTCACTGTATAAATAATACTAGATTTTAGCAATCGTGATTAATTTGACATAGTTTTCCTAAAGAAAAAATTAGATTTGGAATAGACGCTTGAAATGTTTCTGGTTGTTAAGAAGTTTTTGTTGTTGAAAAAGTTGTCAGTGATTGATTATAGTGTTGTTTGTAAATTCAATTCGTATGTTCAATTTTTTAGTTTTCCTGTAACAGTTTAATTGCATTGTCATAGCGTTCACCGTTACTGAATAACAATCTATTCATTCTGCCGAATCCAATGATAAAGCCTTTCTGTGTAAATAATTAATTAGAAACTCAGTTCTCTCTATCAGATTTCCACTTATGCTATGGTATGAAATGGAATTATTGATTTTTACTATAGTTTCTTTGTATAAAAGAAAAACGAGTTTTCAACGTGTCTATCTGTCCATCTACTTTAATTAATTAGAAACTCATATTAGTGTTTTAAAACACTAATATGAGTAGATTCCACGAAGTAAGGGTCGAGACAGTTACTTTAATTAGAAACTCAGTTCTCTCTATCAGATTTTCACTTAAGCTATGGTAATTAATGGACTATTGATCTACTTTAATAGCTAAATAATGATAATTTTAAATATCTCTCCTAGAAGTATTATACCAGGGTAACACTCCAATAACCCGTCATTTAAAGTAAATTACGGATTGAGAAATGTATATTTAAGCAGTGAAAAATAATATTAGATGACTTATTATATTAAATGAAACGAGGTTTATTGCACAATGAAAATTGTAATATAACAAAAATAATACAAATTCGGTTATTATTAAAAATAAAAATAAAAGCATTAATTGCCACGTTTCCTGGTGCTCAACCGCTTTAATTCAATACTCCGGCCTCATATGATCCATTTCTCTGCCAGTCAATTTTAGTTGAGATTTCGAAATCTTTTTCGTTATAAATGCACTTCTCAAAGCAGAAAACAAGGTTAGCTACTACCTGATCACCAGTTTGGATTTCGTGAAAGCAAATCAACGATAGACCAGGTCCAACATGATAAAAAAACGCTAGAAGAAAGAAAGGTCTGTTCTACAATCTTCCTAGATGTAGCACAGGCTTTCGACAAAGTATGGCACGAAGGACTTGAGTACAATATGAAACATCTCATACCAAAATAGTACTCACAAGTTCCAATTCCTTACATATAAAACAGAGTCTTCAGAATAAAACAGCAAGGAGCTTATTCCGAAACCATGATAGTAGCACGGCGGAAGGTACACCGGTGATGATGGAGCCAAGGAACCACGACGCAGAGGTAGGCAAAGGAGTACTAATTGGAAAATGATTAATTACGTCGGCGAAATAGGTCCCAGTGCATGTGTTAAACGTGCACGATTACCCAATTACCATCAAGAATGAAACCAGGATTGGATCCTGCATACCAGTAACATCTAGAGTTCGCCAAACAACGGCAACTGACAATTCCAATGCCATAATTCGAACAAATGATATCAGTAGCTGGTCAATCCTTAAATCAAGTTGAGAAAAGCATTGAGGATTTTTTTGCATCATCGAAACCTATTCGCAACAAAAGATGGGAAGACTAGTAGAACATCAGTCATCAAACACAAAATCAATTCTGGTAATGCCAATCCAGTTAGGAAATCAGCTCAAAAACTACCACGAGCCAAGAGAGAGAAAGTTGAATTATTCGAGAGATGACAGAAGGAAAAATAATAGAACCTTCTACTAGTCCATAGATGTCTCCAATAGTGCTCGTCAAAGGATGGAACAACGAAATCCTGCGTGGACTATCGCCAGCTAAACATCGTGACGTAGATAGACAGCTATCCTCTGCCTCGAAAGGACGATACGGTAGATACTATCTCCGGCAGCAAACTGTTTTCCAACTTGGACCTGAAGTGTGGTTATTGGCAAGTAGAAATGGAACCAGGAGGCAACAAGAAGACTGTTTTTACCACCGGATCTGGATTATAGCAGTTCAACGTCATGCCATTCGGGCTCTGTAATGCGCCCGCGACCTTTGTAAGAATCATGGAAATGTCTTGAGAGCGTGGTCTTGGAAGACATGCCTGGTCTATTTGAATGATATCGTAGTACTGGGGAAGACATTTGACGAACACCTGAAGAATTTGGAAAACGTATTCGAACGACTTCAAGCTGCCCAGCTCATGTTAAACCCAAAGAAATGTCAGCTATACCAAAACCGGGTGATCAATTTAGGTCATATAGTGAGCAATGAAGGAGTGGCGGAGGATCCAGAGAAAATTGCTTCCATTCAGCAATAGCCGCAACCAACCGACAAACATCAAATTAGGATTTTCCTGGAACATTTGCACATAATATAGAAGAATTATAAAGAAATTTGGAGATATTGTCAAGCCCCTAACTCGACTAACAGGAGAAACAAGAGCTTTCCATTGGGACCCAGACTTTCAAACGGCTTTTGAAACCATGAAGAGGCATTCAACCACAGCGCCGATATTGGGATATCCATTACCAGAGGGAGACTCTATTCTTGACACTGACGCAAACAACGTAGGAATTGGAGTAGTGCTCTCACAGATCCAAGGAGGGCAATAAAGAGTGCTGGGATATTTCAGTAAAGTCCTCTCCAAACCAGAATGAAACTACTGCGTTACAAGAAAAGAACTTTTGGCGGTAGTGAATTTCGTGGAACATTTTTACCAATATCTCTATGGAAGGAAGTTTCTAATCCGGACTGCACTCAAGTTGTTAATGCAGATCAAGAATCCCGAGGGTCAGATTGCTAGATAGATTGAACAACTTCAAGAGTACGATTTCAACATCGAACATCGAGTTGGTGTGAGTCACCCAGCTGTCCTTGTCCAGACGGCTATGCCCAACAGACTGTTCCAACTGCAGCAAAGCGGAATCTAGGAAAGCGGCCGTTCCAAGAACTACAGTAATGAAGAATGGTCATTCACGAGGATTAGAGAAGAACAGGAGAATGGTCCTAACCTAAAGAAGATTCGGCAAAGGAAGTAAGAAATTCGGCGACCTACCTGGCAAGAAGTGTCCAGATTTTCACCGACACTCAAGGCATATAAGGCTCAGTGGGACTCCCCTGTCCTGGAAGAAGGCCTGTTGAAAAGAATACTATTAGCTGAGGTACTGAAGAAGTTACACGACATCGGGAGGTTATTTGGGAGTGAATAAAACCATTCAGCGAGTTCGTGAAAGGTTTTATTGGATGTACAGCTCCGACGATGTGAAGGACTGGTGTCAGAAATGTACGACTGGTGCTACGAGTATGAGGTAATGGACCTCATCGCAAGAGATAAGCACCTATGATACAATGGAATCCCTTTCGATAGGATTGCTTTAGATACCGCTGGACAATTTCCGATGACAGAAAGAGGTGATTAATACATCCTGGTACTAATGGATTATTTCACAGAACGGGTGGAAATTTATGCGATCCCGAATCAAGAGGCCACAACTGTCGCGGATGTACTGGTTAAAGAATTTATCAGCCGATATGGAGTGCCCTATTTGGAAGTCCACAGCAATCAAGGAACAAATTTCGAGATCTAGATATTCCAGGAAATTTGTGACAAGCTGGGAATGAAAAGATCAGAACAACAGCGTTGCATTCATAGTCAGATGGAATGGTCGAAAGAATGAAAAGGACCATTGAAAAATACCTGCCCAAAGTAGTTTCCAGCCACCAGAAACACTGAGACCAGTACCTTCCCCTATATGCGTTGACTTATCGATCGGCCATAAATGAGTCCACGGGTGGAACACCTGCGAAAATTCTATGTGGTCGTAAAATGAGGCTTCCTTGTGATCGGGAATTTGGCTGTCGGCCTGACGAAGATCTAGCAGGAAAAGATTACGTGATCCAGTTGAGAAGAAGGATGGACGATATGCACGAATTGGTTCGAACAAATCGTCAAGTTGTCAGTGACAGCATTAAGAAACGAAACAATACGCAGGCCACAGAAGGCAGTTTCAAAAAGGGGATAAAATATGGCTACACAAACCGACAAGGAGAAAAGTTATTTTCCAAAATTACAGATATCATGAGAGGGTCCGTACGTAATAAAGAAGAGGATCAACGACGCCATCTATCGCGTTAGAAAGATCCCCAATGGAAAACCGAGAGTAGTTCACCAAAACCGACTAGCGCCATTCGAAGGAGACCATGATAAAGAGGAAGGAGTGAACAATCTACAACAAGAGTCTGACCCAGCCTTCGAAGAATTTACGGGCGCATACGGAGGTACCGGGAAAGCGAAATACGGAGTCACTACAGACAAGACAAGATTTGTTCACGCTCCCGGAAGAGTACTCACTGGCACACAACATATCCGTCAGTAACAAGCACGCACAAGGGCTGGCAACCGCCTTTCGAAAAAACTTTGGACAAATAGATAAACTTGAAGATCAGAAGCCAGACCCCGGCAAGACACTGAGACTTGAACACAATTTGCGGTACGTCTTCTACCTGGTAACTAGAAATGAATTTCCAGATCGATCCACCTAGCAATGCCCAGGATAGGGAGCAACCAGTTGGATTAGCGAGTCATAAGGAACATGATATAGGTGTCCACATATTAATTTGCAGCTATACCCCTCGTTATCGGTACCCGTTGAAGATGGTGCCATGTTATTTCTATACGACTGGAAAGTGCAGATATGGGTCCAGTTGCCGATTTAAACATCCAGTTCCGGCTACACAGAAGTTCGAGGAGGAACTTCCTTTTAATGAGGGGGTAATGTTACGAAATCGTACACTGGTGCAGTCCCTAAATCCGACTCTGTCTCAGCTATGTATGAAAGTTAAAACTTTGGCGAATGCGCAAGTATTTCTTCGAACTGTTTACCATTATTTAATGTTACCAGGCTTATCTAGACAATACCAGGAGTCGATTGTTTTTGTGAGACGCAATCTAGAAGGATCGAGAAAAAGGCACTTAATATATAAGAGAGGCTACCTACCAACGGAGTTAGTTTATAATTTGATCCCGCGAGATAAACAGTGAACAAGTAAATATATAAATTAAGTCTAAGTAAATAAAAAGTAGTGAAGTGTTTATATAAATTAGTGTAAGTTGATATAGTGAATAAATAAATTAAGTGAGTAGTCATACCGTGTGTATAAATTCATCCCAACCGTCGTAATAAAAACGTTTAAATAAATGAGAAAAACATTACAATAAGTTTACAATTCTTAGTAAAAGGTGTGATATTTATATAGGTGTAAACATATTGTTAACTAGTAACATGGACATTTTACAATAATATGAATGTTAAACACAAGAAATAAAACTAATTGATCTCATTCTGATCATTCAAATCGAGTCGAAATAATATAATGAATATTATATGGTTGTAAATTTCTAAAATTTCTAATTATTCAAACGTTTAGAAGATGCTGGAAATTATTTTTCACGTTTGGATGAAGTAAAGAAGTTTGAATAATTGTTGGTTAATGATTGGAAAATTTTGTGAAAACAAATTTGTTTTCGAACTTTGTTGATAAAATTAATTTTAAGATCGAAATTAAAAGGAAGTTTAGGATCTCTGATTGTGTTTTTGAAATCATTCTTTGTTGGAAAATATTCGAAAACTGAAGATAAATATTTTTCAGAATAGAAAAATCGGAGGACTTTTTTATAACGCCGATAAAGAATTATACAGATCCTACAGTCAACTGGGATATCACTTAAATAAGGTATTGAAAAAAATTTATTCCAAGATGTTAATAATGGTACTGATCATTATTTTTTTGACATTCTTTCATACACATTGTACATATTTCCTCAACATGAGTAATTGTTATTTTAATATTGAAATTAACGTACAAGGTTTGTCTAAAAAGTTTTCTACCTAACAAATGAAAAAGGCCATCCCCTTGTAACACAATATATAATTTCACTAAAAATAGGATTTTTCAATATACTTTAAATATGAACTTAAAAATGAAGTATATAGCTTTGTTTCTCGCTATCTGGAGTAACAGTAAGTTTGAACAAACAATGTGCAATATTATGTTTAATTTCAAAGTAAACTGTATCATGAGAGAAAGCTGATAAAATATGGGCCCATCTTGGTATCCGATTGGCAACAGAAATTGGTGAACATTTTTCATTACTAAAAATGGTTAATAGTCCAGTCCAGGCCGAAAAGTCAGTGTAAGTGTATTTTCTTGATTATTCAACGACAGAGCTAACGAAAGATTCTGATTGGTGTATAAATGCGTGTTGATAATTCAAAATCCGTGTGTTCTCGATTTTGAATTTCGGCATTTGATAGGTTGATTCACAAATTAATAGTATATTACGTAACGAGTGTTGTGAGAAGCATTTTACGCACGAACGGAAAAGTTACGCACGAAGCCGCGTAGCGGCGAGTGCGTAATTCCGTGAGTGCGTAAAATGCGTTACAACACGTGTTACGTACTATACTTCACCTACGAACTACTTGTATTGATAATCGTATTAGAGGATTTAAAGTACAAATCAAAACGTACATCCACGTACACCGGCCGCGGCATTAAATGGGTCACTTTAATCGCTTGGTGTTTAATATACTAATTGTTTACTAATATGATACATTAAGATAGCTAAAATATGCGGATTGAATGAAACGGAACCAATTATCATATAATTCCAAATAACTCTTAGTATTAAATGCAATCTCATATCTAAGAAACGTTATCTACCATTTACATATAGAAAAAAATTCAACGTCTAATATCGAAATAATGAATTTTTAATAAAATGGCTACGTCTATTGCTAAGTGGTTGCTAGAAAAGCCATGCGATTCACTTTACAGCCGTGCGTTTTGTTTTATCGTGCGTAATAGACGTCTTACATTGATTGCCGACTGTGTGTTTTTGACTACTTAAAGGGGTGGTCGTAGGTAAAATATATATACGTAGTTGCTTACAATGATGTGACAGTGACATATCGTAAACGTCTGACGTAGATAGTGAATAAAATGAATCCTCCTGCGGCAAATAGATTTGGTAATCAAAATCTAAAGCAGATTGCAACAGAAGTAAAGGATATAATATAAGGTGATAATACCGTAAGATCGAAAAAGTACATATGGAATCAATTTAGTGTATTTTGTCAGACTCGATATCATCAATTATAATAGATAAATATTTATATGCTTCAGTTACGTTATTACGGTCGTTGAATAATCTTAATAAATACAACTCGTGTAATTATTGATTATCGCAAATACCTTCTCTTTTTCGTAACATATAACGTTGCTTTAAGGCAACATTATATGTTACTCAAAAACGAAGGTATTTATGTTTCGATAATCATCATTACACTTGTTGTATTACTACTTATATCTCAGAAATAACTATGCAGACCTACTCTAAATGGCAAGTACAATAACACCTTAAAATGCTGACAAGAAAGTTTGTCAGGGAAAACAGTTATCAACAATTTAATTGAAAAATTCGCGCTTTCCAGCGTATTTCCTAAAATAAGTCAGCAGGATGACTTTGTACGAAAAAATGCTTCATATATGATTTATTTGTAATAAAAATAGCTACAAAATTCCGGTGTTCCGATTTTGAAATTTTCAATAACAAAGCCTTGAAATGGAAAAACGGTAAAAAACGTCAATTTTTTAAAGTTGCTGTAAAAATCACAATTATAAACCCAAATTTATTAAACTTTCGAAAATTATAGTTCAATTTATATATAATAATAACACTAAAGCTGAAAATCAGGAAAGCAAAACTTTTTGTTCTATGAGGTTTTATAAATCTACTGCATCGAAAACTCAAGGCTTTGCCAAATTGGTTTGAAGCATCGCCGATCCTTGAAATTTGGTATACAGGTATACCTGATCTCTTTGACGTAAATCATATCCTTTTATTTTTTGACGTATTCTCAAATAAAAAATTTTGTGCCACGACCTACTGGACCGAAGATACGTTTTTTTTTCTAAAAAATCTGGAAGACGCAATAAACACGCTACAGCACTCTGATTTTTGGCTGTTAATATTTAATATTTTCTAGTATTGACTGTATGCGTAAAAGCATAAAATGGTATAGGAAGCTGAATTTCCACATTATGGATGTTTGTTTACTCAATGCCCATGCCATGTTTTTGACCAGATTCTAGAAAAATTCTGAACCTGATCTGAACCTTAATTCTGCAAGATTAATCGAGATACACTTTCCGATATACGTTCCAGAAACAGAAAAGGACAAGAATCCTTCAACAAGATGCCTGGTTTGTTCGCACACAAAAAAACGAGAAGAGAAAAGGAGAGACTCTAGATACATGTGTGCAATATTGGACTTTGCACTGTACCCTGTTTCCAAATTTACCACACCCACGCTATCTTTAAAATTACCTTTAACTTTAGCTATTATGATATCATTTAGGATGTATTTTTTAGTGTTCATTTATATAAATAATTTTATTTGTTATTTTCTAATTTGAACATAATCTCGAGTTGAATAAAACCTAACCTACCCTCATTTTACCTATTTGGTATTTGACGGTTATATCCGTCACTCGTCTGTCGAGCACTGCAATTCCATAGTCTGGGAGGCAGAAACATCTGATAATCGAGCCGTACCGAAAGGGTTAAGGGAAAAAGTGGTTCTTTTTTGCACTAGTGTAACAAAAATTTTGTTGCACTCATCTGTCATTCTTGTCAGTTTTGTGATGATTTATGACAAACATAAACATTTAAATAAAATAAAAATCCAGAGCAACTGTCTGATCCTGCTCTAAAACAGAAATAATATATGTATATCTTATTACTTAGTCTCAACGAGTTACAATTATTGCAAAAATCTTTGATTATTTAAAATTTAAATGGTCAAAACGAAAACCAGCTATGATTTAGTACTGACAAGGTGGAGGCCATAAAGATACAAAAAAGAAGAACGGTTAAGTTTGAGTTCCTAACATATTATATTCTAATTTTCGAGTTTTTGCATGAATGTAGAAAAAATATTGTATGCAACTCTTGCAAAACGTGTTTTGTGCACTCAACGTATTGTCAATTTCACGTCACCTGCGAAAAACACTCACTTTTTGCACTTGTTGCATAAATAACTATTGTACTTAATTTGGGGTACCTCGACGAGACAAACGAAAATAACGTAGTCACTTTCAATTTCGAGGCAAAAAAATCTTGGAAATATGTCATTTCCCGTATTTTTAACTTGTACCGTATTTTAAGTTGTTATTCATTATTAATATAGTATTTTTCATGCAATAAATATCTTTTCTTTTTGGTTTTTTTAAATAATACTGACGTTATGTTAGGGGCCCTCAGGAGCCAGCACGAGACGCGCACGGAATGCGACGCTGATTGTTTATTAACTTTTCTCGCCTTCTACTTGATCATCATATATATGAGTCCGCATGTAGAGCGCTAAAATTTATATGACTCATATATTAATGTAATTTTGATATATTTCTGTCTCTTAAAATTTCTCCGTAGTCTAGATCGAATTTATAATCTTTTCCAGGATAAGGAACCGAATCGTACATGTCTGCTGTACATTAATGAAATCTAGTAACTTTACTTACTAGGTTTTACCTTTGTGTCCATATTTTCGTTTCTACTAATCGAGTTGTACTATTAGCTATAAAAAACCGTTTATGAATCATTTAATATATTATTTCAGTATATCGACTTGAAATAATTTTATAACAACCTAAACCCTAGTTACTTAAAATCTTTTGCATTTAGTTGACTTATGACATAACTTTTTCCGACTTAACAATTTATGGCTGTGTATGGTGATTTTCGGTTAAAATATCCTCAGATTTACAATAATAAAACCTAGTTACCGTCTACTAAGGTGAAGGTGGACAAATTTCAACGTTTTTTTGAGATAACATCGTTAGAAGCGCCTCAAAAATTTTGAAAAAAATTTTGAAAATTGCCTTAGGTTTACCCCTTCATATGAGCTAAATACGAGTTTTGCAAAAATTATAGAATCGCTAATATTTTTTTTTAAGTAGTGTCCAACTCTACCCAGAAAAAGGGGTGAAGTTGGACATGGCTTCAAAACCAAGTAAAATCAACTTTTAATGAGAATTGTGTGTAGTTGGACAACTCTAATTTTTTTTTTAAATTTGCACCCTTGCTGGGCCAATGAAAAACGTTTGTAGATAAAAAATAACAGTTTTTTCCCTAAATCACAAAACATCAACTTCAACTAGTCTCTAGAAAAAAAATATAACGTAAAAAACAACAAATATTTAACAAAATACCAGTAAAAAAATGGATATAATATTTTCTGGAACAAAAAAAAGGAACACAATACCTAAAAAATATATAAAATTATTAACCTATGGTGTCATAAGTTAAATTAACTCGAAACTAAAAACGGTTCCGTCTTACTTCTACAGGTTGGTGTAAAACATAAATAACATCTTCCTTTGACACCATCGATTGGTCTTCAACATCTGGATAGACGAAAAAATGCCCCATTTTTTCTCCAAATTTTTTCCTAAGGAACTTAACTGTTAAAAACATCTCATCAATGTCTTGAACGTGACCTACAAAATTTAGATTTCTTTTAGTTGATTCAAATTTCAGTAGGACGTATTGATTTTTTTCAAAATCTCCGATGCTAGTAGGAACTAATTCAGTCTTATCATTGGTTGGAGCAGGGTTGCTTGTACTTGTACTCAGCCTCGTCATAGTATAGTTCGTGTAATTCATCTTCTACTATTCCTATTTCAGATTGGTCAGACATAGCTTCATTGTAGTTTTCTTCTTGGACTTCACTGTCATCTCCAATAATGGCCATTTTCTTACGTCTTGGCTTTCTCGTTTGAATCACAGGAGAAAGGGTCTCTTCATTGTCGCTTTCTTGTTCGATGTCACTATTGTCTTCAGTAAATGTCACACTTCGGCCAGGTTGAATGGCCATTTTTTTACCTCTGGACTTTCTTGTTTGAGTTGGAGGAGCAAGGTTCTCTTTAAAAAAGCTAACGAAACTGTCAGTCCAATGTTTCTCAACATCTAATTCTTGATAATCCGCCAGTTTTTTCAACACTCGCTAAGGATCATGAGGAACTATTCCACATGCTGCAAATCCTGATTTGACATTATTCGGAGATCGCATGTCAATTCTCTGAAAAGTCTGGGATAGCAAGTTTGGAAAATCGCTTTTCTGAAAGACTCCCCGATTTTTCATTTTCCACTGTCTAAAATAAGCCACATCGAGTGGCTGGCAGATGTGGGTGGAGTTTGGGGGGAGCAATATGAAACTGATGTCATGTTGAAGACATTTATTGATAACCGTTACGGATATGTGACTGGACAAATTGTCACCGATGATCACTTTTTTGCCTTGAAGCTTGGATAAGTCTGGAAGAGCAATTTTATAGAACCAGTCTTCGAAAAAATACTGATCGAACTAACCACTTTTTCTCAGGTTATAAGCCGTGCCAGGAGGACCGTTCTCTATCCATGTCGGATAAATATGTTGGGCCTTGTACACTACGTACGGTGGAAGAACAAAGCCGGAAGCAGCTGCAGCAATCATAACCGAAATGCTTATTTTTGAGCTATTGGTATTGGTTTCGTCGTAGTTGACGATATGCGGTCATAACAGCAGAGATGACTTGGGCTCTAGCTCTTTTCATATTCTGGGATAGCCGTACAGATAATTCTCTGTGCCTTTCGAGGAAATTTTTTACCCATTCATCTCCAGGAACATTATCATGGAAAATTGTAATGGTTTTTCCCAGCCGATCCAGATATGATTTCACTAGAGTTTTCACGTCTTTCATAGTTAATGGAAAATTCCACTTAGCGGCACTCATTATCCCTTCTGCTGGATATGTCTCTTCATCGGAAGTTAGTACGGTTTGACTTCCATATTTCTTTTTATTCCTTTAACGTGATTAAATAAAGTCGATTTCGGAATTGGATACTTTTCCGCAGCTTCCCCAAAACTAAGTTTCTTCAATTTAACTTCTTCCTCCGCCTTCTTTATTGTAGAAACCAAATAGTTACAGTTGGGTTTCTTGCCCACTTTTCTATTATATACATGCGGCATCTCGGTGTCCAACTGCACCCTGGAATAAATAACTTTTTTAATGTGACGCCACTGGACTCAATAACTTGTAGCAGATTAGTTTAAAATTTTATAGGTGCACTGCACCACCGAGTCAAAAAATTAAATGAATTTTTCTCCAGCCATGTTTTTTATTAATAAAATTCAACCTTCTTTTTCTCCGCCCCTGAAGGGGTTGAATAAAAAAATCAACTAGTTCAAACCACGACTACTCACCAAAAATTCGATATAAAAAATTGGCTTTTTAAAAATTACATGAACATCAATGCCAATACAAAAACATTACGGCATGGCGATTTATTTATTACATTTCATAAACATATTATTCACTTACTGGGTTCATTCATTCTCGTTCCGATTTCATCCCAAATATTATCCCTGCGAAGAATATTAGAATATTCTGGATGCCGCAGATTGTAAATTTCTTCATACTCCTGCACAATCGTGATAAGTTTTGCTACATCCATAATTACTTCTAAACAATGTGGACGAGACGAAAGACACAAACTATTAACAAAACAAAATATTCTCTTATAATAAACTTTGGAAAGGAAACCCCCGTGCCTGCGTGTACTTGTCGGTATTCGTACTATCAGCATCGGCAGTGTCCGTACGAAACGGATTTTGATTTCGTCTTTGGAATCCCGTTCGGAAATGCCGAAGTGCGGTCGCTTCGATGCCGATAGGTGAACGCAGTTCTATTTGAAACAATGTAGTTTATCAAATAATCCGATTCGTCCGATGCGTACCGTCCGTTTGACGCCGATTAGTGGACGCGTACCTTAACCGTCATTATTGTATATAAATTGAACTATAATTTTCGAAAGTTTAATGAATTTTGGTTTATAATTGTGATTTTCACAGCAACTTAACAAAATTGACGTTTTTTCCATCTCACGGCTTTGTTATTGAAAATTTCAAAATCGGACCACCGGCATTTTGTAGCTAATTTTATTACAAATAAATCATATATGAAGCATTTTTTCGTACAAAGTCATCCTGCTGACTTATTTAAAGGAATTCGCTAAAAAACCCAAATTTTTTCCTAATCAATTTTTTTGTCAGCATTTTATAGGTGTTATTGTACTTGCTATTTAACGTAGATCTGCATGGTTATTTCTGAGTTATCACGTTTTGACACCGTCAGAAGCTCTACCGACTGGACTATAATAAAGGTTTAAGATCGAAGCTCGAAATAAATATTAGTATTGATAGGCTTCCGTGAGATTGATTTTTGAAAACTTATCACCACCTTGCGATTGCGAAAGAAGATACTACACTTGTGAGCATAGAAATCGGCCCACTGTAAACTATTGACTTTAACTATATTTTTCGTAAAAGTGATTCATCAGATCAAAAAAAGAAATATGCTGTTTGAAAGACAACTTTTATGCTTTAATGTGAAAAATTTATGAAACCTTATTTCGACTTCCTATGTTTAACATAGTGAAATTAATGCATTAAGCAAATTGAGCTTTTTCATTATTAACATAAATAGGGTTATTGACAATTTAAAACTTCACACTTAATTTTTTAATAATGGGTATGACCTCCTCTTGCCCTAATAATATCTCTCATACGATGAGGCATAGATCTAACCATGTTTTCTATTGTTTCTTGTGGGATCTTAAGCCACTCTTCTTCTGCAACAATAAGCTCTGGGAACGAGTTTGGAGTATGAAGCTAAGCTCGGATTTTCCGTTTTAGCTTATCCCATAAACGTTCTATCGGATTTAGGTCAGGACTGTATGCTGGCCACCCGAAAACCGACTTCTGCAATGTAATCTTGCACCATTCTTACGGTGTGCAGCCTTGCATTGTCATGCATAAAGTTATATTCGTGGTCGACGTAAGGTACAACATGAATTGCTAAAATCTCCTCGATATATCTAGCAGCCATTAAACCTCTTCTTCCGTGAACACGGTCGCCACTACGAATGAACACAGGGTCGGTTCGTATTCCTATAGAAATTGCACCCCAAATCATGAAGGAACCACCTCCATAAGCACTCTGCTCTTCAAAGCAGCAATCTGGAAATCGATCTTTTGGTCTTAGGTACACTTTCGTTCTTCAGTCGCTACCATGGAGGCATATTCTGGTCTCATCTGAGAACAGAACAGATCCCCATTGTTCCAATGTTCAATTAAGATAGTCTCGTGCAAAACGTAAGCTTGCCTGCCGATGAATTGGAGTAAGTTTTGGACTAATCGCAGGTGTTTTAGGGGTCAGCTTATTTTCCTGCAGTCTTCGTCTTACTGTCCAATGACTACTCGTAATAGCCACTCCTCGCACCTCACGGAGTTGTCGTTGCACTTGAACGGAATTAAGGTGACGATTTCCTAATGTTGTTGACACAATAAAGCGGTCATCACGAGCGGTTGTAAATCGCCTTCTGCCTGTTCCAGGTCGCCTATGAAAGGATCCAGTCTCCTCATAACGTTGGCACACTCTTCGAACCGCTGCGCGGGTCATATCCAATTGTCTAGCAACAGGCTCGCTGACCAAGTCCAATTTCGTTTAACACGTTGAACCCTTATTACCAGCATACTGGTGGTTCGAGTTTTCCATGTGATACGAACTAACACTTTACTGGTACACAATTTCATATATTTTAATGCATGATATTTCACCGCCGAGTAGGAGCTAAGGAATGATGTTTGCTCGTCGTATATATAAATGGTCTGAAATATCAAATATTTTACCAGTATATTGGTAGTTAGGTTCTGAGAGACATAGTGGCACTTCTTTTTAACACCTGTAAATTTTAAGGTTATGTGTTTATCTTGTAAAACAAGAGAACTTCTGTGTCGTTAACTTACTGAAATATGGATAATATAAATATCCCAGGGTAAGTAAGCAGTGTATTATCGATATAGTAATTTATGAAAATGGAATATGGATAAAATTATTGATTTTTCAGTGTATGTTTTGTTATAATGGTTATCATCCAAAGTTTTCATTTTTCGATAGATATATTATGAAATTTCGTTGATATCGGCCTATATTACGTACAAGGAGACCCAACAAATTGTGGAATTTTAGTTTTGAGATTTTTTTTATACATGGTGGCTCAAAAATTTAGAGATTTTTTATTTTAATTCTTTTTTCATTCCAAGTGGTATAAATACACGTAAACGTCCAAAGTATGTTACAAATCGTCTGTTGACGGCAAGTGAAGTGCAGGATGAAATAAACTTAGTAGAGACAGAAGGTCTACGATCGAATGAGTCTCACCAGGACTTTTCTGATGATGGCTCTGTTGTAGACGAGAACTTTGTTGCCGAAGGTAACAGCAGTGATGAAGATACTAAGTCCGAAGTTAGTGCATCAGAGGAGGAACATCTTGACCTAGAAGATAAAAAACAGACTGGCCCTAATGCAAGTTCCATTCCGAACATAAAATAAAAAAAATACATTCCGGATGAATATTACGGTTGGGATGAAGTAGAAAGAGAGGCAGAAGAGTTTGAGTTCACTGAATCACCTAGTATCAATGTAAATCTTCCATTCGATACGAAACCCATATTTTATCTGAATAGATTTTTCGACGATGACGTTCCTAGGTTTGTGTGTTTTAGGACGCATCGTGAAATCGCCTTCCCTTGCCAAACAGTGGAGCCATTTTGTAAGATAATTGTTTAATGGGATCATATGGCAAGTAATACATCATTTGAATGCTCGTTCCACGTCTTGTTCAACGACACCATCACGATCAAACTATTTCTACTTATTTGTGAATCTCAACCCAGTTGCTAATTTAGAAAAGATGAACGTGATAATTGGTCGCTTGGATATTTTGTGTGTCATTGATCTATTAATCGGTTCATTTTTGACAATAGCATCGTACTACTGTCAAAATTGAGAGTTTTTGTAAGAAATTTCCAAGCGATCAATGAACTCGTTCATCTTTTCTAAATGAGCAACTGGGTTGAAATTCACAAATAAGTAGAGATAGATTGATCGTGATGGTGTCGTGGAACAGGACTTGAAACGAGCATTCAAATGAGGTATTACTTGCGATATGATCCCATTTAAAATTATCTTACAAAATGGTGGCCGTCCGCCATTTTGAACGAGGACGTCACGAAATACTAACAAAAACGTTACATTTGTACCCTATTGCAGGCACCCAAATAATTATTGATTTAAGTTCTATGGTTCACGAAATAGATAGGGGGGGAGACTTTAGACGGGAACTGTACAAACGATAAGCCTTTTCATACTCACAATAATGCATATTAAATTGTCTTTCAAACAGCATATTTCTTTTTTTGATCTGACGAATATTCTTTAAAAAAAATATAGTTAAAGTCAAAAGTTTACAGTGGGCCTTTTTGTATGCACACAAGTTTATATTCTAAACCAGAGGTGTCCAAACTACGGCCCGCGGGCCAGACCCGGCCCGGCATAAGATTTTATACGGCCCGCGATAGTTTTTTAAAAATAACTGATTTTTTCACGCTAAACTGTCTGATTTTAAAATGTACCTACAAAAATATCAAGTACGACCCTGTCCATTTGGAACGATCAGGTGCTGACACTGCTGACTGCGTACGTAAAATGCATGGACTTGTTTACTTCTCTTTTAAGTTAGTTCAAATCGAGATCTATTTCTTTCTGTTACGCATTACTGTTGTGTATTTGTTTTTAAATATTAACATGGAAGGATAAAAGAGAAAAGTCGATAACGAGTGTCGCGTTTTTAATGAAGAATGGAGATTAAAATACTTCTTTGTGCAATCGCAGTCAAAGCATGGCAAAGCTGTATGTTTAATTTGCAATGACACTGTTGCTGTAATGAAGGAATATAATTTCCGTCGACACAATGAAACAAAACATGCGTCAACCTAATCTAAAATTAAGGACAAGCTGCGTGCTGAAAATTTTGAAAAAATGCGTCGTGGTTTGTGTTCGCAGCAAAATTTATTTAGGAAGGCTCACTCAGAAAATGAAGCTTTGACTTTAGTTAGCATGACAGTTGCTTATTTGTTGGCGATAAAAGGAAACCCCTTTATGGATGGAAACATCGTTAAAGAGTGCATGATGGAAGCTGTTGGTGGGTTATGTCCAGAAAAGTTGAAACTTTTCAAAATGGTCAGTCTTTCCCGTAATACTGTTGCTCGTCGTATTGACGATATTGGAAACAATATTCTTCGCCAGATTACTGGAAATGCACAGCGTTTCACTCAGATTTATCTCGTGATTGATGAATCAACTGGTGTTAGTGACATTTCACAACTTATAATTTTTGTTCGAGGTGTAGACGACGAAGTTAATGTCACACAAGAATTAGCCTCTGTTAACAGCATGCACGACACTACAACTGGAGAAGATATATTTGAAGAAGTACAAAATACGTTGATAGAATATAACTTGGACTGGAATCGATTCCAAGGTGCGACAATTGACGGAGGAAGAAATATGTCTGGTGCAAACATCGGGGTGGCTGTCCAAATTAGAAAAACTTGTGAAGTTGCAGGAGTATCAGTACCAATTTTTCTGCACTGTATTATTCATCAACATGGTTGTGAGCTGCGTTTTGAAACCAGTTGTATCTGTCGTAAATTTTATTCGATCACGTGCACTCAATCATCGCCAATTTCGATCTTTTCTCGAAGAAATTGAGTCAGAGTCCGTTGACTGCAATTCGATGGCTTAGCTGTGGAAAAGTGCTATCGCAGTTCTTTAGTCTCAGAGCTGGAATTGATTTATTTCTTGTGGATAAAAATGGCCCTGAACCACTTTTATCGGATGCTCACTAGTTCTCGAAATTAGCTTTATTCGCAGATGTTGTGACACACGTGAATATTTTGAACTTAAATATCCAAGGTGAAAACAACTTAATTTGTGATCTATTCGCGCAGATTAAAGCATTCAGAGCAAAGCTGATATTGCTCGAAAATCAGATGAATGAATGTAATTTTCCCCATTTCTTATGCTGTCAAGAATTTAATAGAGAAACTGATGAACAATTTCCAATCAGATTTGCAGTAATAGTCATCACGGATTTAAAACAAAAATTTCAAAAGCGATTTCTGGACCTTGACACGAATTCAAAGGAAATTCAGCTATTTCAAAATCCCTTTGATTGCAATATATTCTGTTGTAAAACTACTATTTAATTAAAATATTAGAATAAGTACGAGCAAATATAACTGACACCATTTATTTATCTGTAAAAATATGCCAATAAATCAGAAGCGCTATCAGCTGACTTTTTGTCATTCAATAAACACAAAAGATAAAATTACACAGTCATATCAACTCTCCCTCCAATTTATTAGGACTGGAACACTTCACATTTCAGAAGCTGGTCAATATGCATTCGCCAAATACTGCCATCGTCCATTATAATCTTGTAAATTAAAGTACTCTCTTTCTCTACAATGTTCCCAAAGTCCCATTTGTGATTTGGATTTGTGTAATTCCGTGCTTGAACTCTGTCCCCGACCTTTTCACTTCCTTTGTAGTAGTTCTTTCTTGATCGATTTTGGGATGCATTACATTAAGTGAGTTCAAATCTTCCTTCCGTACATTAAGTGGTATGCATTTGATCCGGTGGTATTTGGGATTTGTCGCAACTGCATGAGGAGCCTAAAAGGTTGAGGCCTAGCTTTCCTGCCTCCTCTCTCATTGCTGTAAGTGACTTCTTCACTGTCTGAACTAATCGTCACACTTGTCCATTCGATGGCGGGTGGTATGGTGCTGTAGTTTTCTGTGCTACACCATTTGCACATAAAAACCGTCGAAACGTGCCCGATGAAAATTGGCTTCCATTGTCTGAAACTAAAACCAATGGAAGACCAAATGTAGCAAACATTTTTCTGAGTTGTCTCATGCACCAATCTGAAGAAGTATTTTTGGTGGGAGTTACTTCAACCCACTTCTTAAATGCGTCAACAACGATAAAGTACCGTTGTTCTTGCATTGGTCCTGCAAAGTCAATATGGATTCTCTCCCACGGACCTCGAGGAGTTAATCACGGATGATTTTCTTCTTTGCTGGGTTGATTTTGTTTCAGTCGACATTGTTTGCATGTTTTCACCATATGTTCAATATCTCAATCGATATTTTTCCATGTACAATAGCTTCTAGCTAGGGCTTTCATTTTCTCTATGCCTAGATGTCCGACATGTAATTCCTTAAGGACAATCTTTTGAAGATCTTCTGGAATTACTACCCTACTGCCTTTAAAAATACATCCATCTTGCTGGGTAAGTTCGTTGTCGTGAAAACCAAACTGTTTTATTGATTCTCCCTTTTTGAGTGCATGTAAAACTTGTTGTAGATTCTTGTCCTAAGCAGTTGTTCTACAAATCACTTTACTATCAACTTGCAGTGAATCAAGCTAAGTTGAAACAAGTTGCAGCTATCAATCAGGTTACGAGAAGTGTGTTCTGTAGGAGAACGAGATAAAAAATCAAAGTTAGCATCATCAGAGATTCTTCTGTATTCGATGGGGAGAGTTGATATCATAAAGCTGCTGGTGCAACTGGGGAGTAAGGGCGTGCAGTAATGTGTAAACCTAACTTTTATCATCAACGAGTTGACCTTTTAGAAGTAGAAATACCTCTAGTCATCTAATTAAGTTTGTAATCGGTTCATCAGGATTATAAGGAGTAAAATGGATGCTGCCTGGTGTAAAACCATGTGAGATACAAACAGTATGATCGTAAGATGAGTAGGGTGTAGTAATTGAACTAGCAGGTTTTAGATTCTGTATTAAGTCCTGTAATTTAGCTGTAAGTTGTAAGTAAGTATTCATCTTCAACATTGCATCTACATTCTATTTCGTTCTCTAACTCGTTTTCATCAGTTAGAGAATCGAGACTATCCTCAATTCGTTTATAATGATCTCAGTATTCTGCAATAGAATTTAGCTTGACACTTAGCTCATTCAATGTAGGGTTACTTTCTGCATGTCTTTTGGCCTTTGTGAATTGGCCTTTAATTACAGCCAGTGTCGGTTTCTGTAAATCTCCCTCTTCCGACATTCCTTTTCCTCGTCGCCACTATTGTTTGTAAAACTACTATTTAATTAAAATGAGTACGAGCAAATATAACTGACACCATTTATTAATCTGTCAAAAATATGCCAATAAATCAGAAACGCTGTCAGCTGACTTTCTGTCATTCAATAAACACAAAAGATGAAATAACAGAATCATATCACAATGTTGCCGACGTTTCAAGCCAGTGGCAAATAGAAATTATTGATCATCAAGCTAACGATCAAATTGAGGATGAATACAAGAAAGGAAATTTGGTCGATTTCTACAAATTATTGGATTCAAAAGAGTTTCCACATTCAAAGCAATTTGCTTGTAAATCAAGATTCTATGTTTGGCACTACCTGTATGTGTGAACAAACATTTTCCTCGATGTTTCTGAAAAATAAATACACGTAAAATTTATCGGATGATTATTTGCAATCATTGCTTATAATTGATGTTTCAGACTTCAATCCCAACTTTAAAGAAATTCTTCAGGACAAAACACAGTTCCATCATTCCTGTTAAAAGTTGCATGTATTGATGCATCTGTAATATACTATAAAAAATAAAATCCGATGATGTTTTAGTCATTATGATTTTTTTAAAATATTTATTTATACAAGTGGTCCGCCACAATTGGATTTAAATCCCAATCTGGCCCTCGCACCAAAAAGTTTGGACACCTCTGTTCTAAACTACGGAAAATGTTGAATTACTAAATTTGTGTTTGTAGTAACATTAAAACCTCCGCATATTCTTATACTACCATTATTTTTCAAAACTGGAACGATAGTAGACTATTTTGAAAACTCTGTTGCCACTAAAACAATCATTTTACTAACTTTACAACCTCCTGTTCAACAGCAAGTTTTGAAGCAAACGGTACTGTTATAGGTTTACAAAATGTCTCCACAGCATCGTCCTTTAGCTTTAATAAAATTTTAAATTCATTAAATTTTCCTAACTTGTTATCAAATACCATCTTTATTTTCCCTCATTTCAACTGCCCATAAGTTCTAAACGGTTTCAGACAGAAACATGCGGTTTTCAATAAAATGTTTCATTTTAGCACAAATTTTGATTGAAAAAGTTAAGTTATTTTTATTCGTTTTGCCTCCGTCGCAACAAAAACGGCGGACGTTTGACAATGTTTTTCTTGACTTTTGTCAATGGAACACCCGGTATATATTTTTGTAGTTTGAAATAAACGACCATTACCTACTCTTCAGTGCAAAATTTTTCAAAATCGGTTAACGTGTAACTGAGCAATTAGCTTTTAAAATGAGAGATGCAAAGTAGTATTTAATCAGAAAACGTAAGAACAATAAAATTGAATTTTATTCAAAACAAGACACAAAGAAGAAAGTGATAGTTTTAATTAATTAAATGTTCAATGTGCCGCCCTTCTTGATAAATACACTTGTTTAACCTTACATATAAATTTGTAAAAGACTAGCGCAACATATCTTTGGTAATGCTGTTAAATGCATGACGAATATTAATCTTTAATTCATACAAATTTTGTGGTGCAGAATTATACGCTAAAGATTTTATATATTCCCATACAAAAAAATTAGAAACTGTTAGGTCACGTGAATTAGGAACCCATTCTACTGGACCACTTCTGCCAATCCAGTTGTCACCAAATTTATTGGAAATAGAGTTTCTAGCTATTAAAGAAAAATGGGGGAGGTGCCCCATCCTGCTGGAAATAGATTTCATTCCAATAACCATTTAATTGCACGTCTTGATCCAACTGTGCATGAGAAATTATTCCAACATGTCTGTATAAGTATTTCGATTGATTGTTTTTCAGCGAAAAAAAAATGGTCCATGTAATTTATTATTGTTGACAGCACACCACACATTTACCTTAGGTGAAGTATGCACAAAATGGTTTAGAACAGTGATATAAGTGATGACGATGTGGACAAAGAATACTGTATAAACAGTGATCATTTTACGGATAGTGAACAAGAAATGAGTGAAAATGAAGCAGAACATGACCCGGAAACGATATCCAGCGAAGACGAGGAAGAGAGCGTCAATTCCAATAATTATCACTATGGAAAAAATAGGTTTAAGTGGAGTAAAAAAAGCCAACCAGAAACGTCCGTACAGGCACTCATAATATAATTGTACTTCCATCAATGCGTTCACATGTAGAAAAGAGTCCTGTGTTTTACTTCAATAAAATATTTTCGCGAGATACGTATAGTCTTGTTGTCAAGAGAACGAACGAAAAACTCGCAACTTTTCGGCCAAAATATAATAAAGAAAGAGTCGAGTTGGCTGTTACCGACGAAATAGAATTCAGAGCTTTTTTGGGACTGCTTCTCTATACATCCATATGCAAGTCAAATCATGAGGATGTACGAAGTCTTTTTGCTAGGAACGAGAAAGGAAGGCCCATATTCACAGCAATATGTCACAGAAGTATTTTCTAGCCCTAATGGCTGGTTTAAGATTTGACGATGCCTCGGACCGAGAACAAAGAGCAAAGGATAATTCAGCTGCTGCTATCCAAGAATTTTTTGATTTATTTACCCGCAATTCAAAAAACGCATATAAAGTTGGAGCCAATGTGTGCGTGTACGAGATGCTTCTAGGGTTTAGAGGAAGATGTCAATTTAAAATGTATATTCCCAACAAACCCTGCAAATATGGGATAAAAATCTTATGCATGACTGATGCACGAACTGGGTATCTACACAACGCCTACATTTATGCTGGAAAAGGTTCAGATGGATTTAGCCTGACACCCGAAGAAAGAAAAATTAGCATACCTTCTCTAGCAGTAATTAGACTGGTCAAACATATAACTACCGATAATTGGTTTATTTCAATTGAGTTATTGCATCATTTACAAAAAAATTAGCTTACCTAAGTTGGCCCAGTTAGGAAAAATGAAAAATAAATTCCCCCACAGTTTCTTCCGCAACGAAATCGTAATGAGGGCGACACTTTATATGGATTCACAAAAGACATAACAATTCTATCCCGTACACCTAAGAAAAACAAAGATGTAATAATAATGTCTTCCATGCATCACTCTATAGAAGTCGATCCAGAGAATGGATTACCAGAAATAAATTCTTTTTATAACTTGACCAAAGGAGGTGTGGATGCGATGGATGAAAAGTGTGTAAAATATTCCTGTAGCCGCAGAACACGCAGATGGCCTATGGCTATTTTTTATAAAATAGTAGACATATATGGTGTTAATTCCTACATTATGTTTACTTCTGTACTCACAAATAATTGGACTAGATTCAGGTTTATGGAAACTCTGGCAGATGAGCTAGTTTCCTCACATTTAAATAGAAGGTTTGAAATGCCAACGATACAAAGGCAACTAAAACAACTTATTGGAAGTATCCTTGACATTCCCGAAAATACTGCTAATGAACAAGAAGAAAATCTTGAAATAAGAAAGTATTGCCACATCTGCCCATCCAAATTAAGAAGAAAGACTGCATATCTATGCAATAAGTGTCAAAAGCCCATTTGCTTGCAGTGTTCGCGAAAAATCTGTAAAAATTGTGCCAGACAGGAGCGAGACTGATATTTTTTTTTGTCTCTTTTAGTGGTTTGCAGGTTTTGTGTAGAATCTATATTTTGTTACTTTTTTACATTTTTTATCTAAAATATACTTATTTTTAAACACTTATTATGTTAATTTGCATATGGTTCAGATTTTTTTCGGAATATGCCTTATATTAATTTTGTATAAGAAAAAATGTATGTTTTTATTTTTTATTTGTTTATTTACTTAAAATTTGATTTTTTCGTGTAATTTCAATATTTTCTCAAAAAGATTGGGAAAATACTCTTTTTTTGCTAGGAGTCTATCAGACTCATGGTCACCATGTATGTATGTATTATTAGGATCACCAGTTAACGGAACGACGATTTCGGATATCTCCTAACAAAGTCAGATACAGATATGGTGTCATCTAAATAATTGTTAATTGCTATGCCTTTCTTTCGAGATAATGATCCAGTTTCTTCATAAGTGCGGAACCAACCTCTAATTGTTTTTGAAGTGGGTGGTTGTTTATTAAAGTCTCTGAAAAAACGTCTTTGAGTTAAGATTACAGATTTTGTTTTAGCAAAGGAAAGTACAACGTTTGCTTTTTCTACGTCTGAAAACACCATTTTCACATAAAAACAGACAATAACAATAACTGGAAATTCGCAAAGTTGATGAAATTGACTCAAAACTTCCAAAGCTTAATATGATTAAAAGTACTAAGTAAGCATCTCTCATTTTAAAATTTTAAAAATGAATTGCTCAGTCACTCGTTAACAGATTTTAAAAAAATTTGCGCAGAACGATAGGTAAAGGCCAGTTCTTTCAAACAACAGAAAAATATACTGGATGTCCGCCATTTTCTGTTGTGACGTAGGCATTACGAATAAAAGAAGCTTAACTTTTTTGAACGTAACTTATGCGAAAATGGAACATTTTAGTGGAAACCGTATGTTGGTTTTTCAAACCATTTAGAAGTTATGGACAGTTAAAATGAGGCAAAATAAAGATGGATACCCGGTATAATACTTACCACATTTTTTGATCCAAAAAGTATTTTGGTTATTTGGGTCTAGATTTTTACAGCTTTCTAGGTGGGAAACATATCAGACAAACCTTGTACACTTTTTAAATTCACTTCCACGCTTCCAGTTGTTTGATATAGACACCTAAGCAACATTTTTGACCAACTGCATCCACTTAATTCTAATTTGTAAATATAATTTAGATTAAATTAGAGTTAGATAAAAAAGTATTGCCGCATGGGGTGTTTAATTAAGGTTAACGACATCTCCAAGAATTCATGAAAAACAATGAAACCGTACGAATTAGCTGCGTATAACCAAGGAAGAATTTACATATTCAATTTGAGTTAAGTATCTCTAAACTTCATAAATGAGTGAAAATGAGGATATTTGTAGTATATTTGGTAAATAGGAGCTTAAGGTAATGGAGGAATGAAGGTTTAATTAGACACTTAACTAAATTTGTTACTTCCTACAACGTTTCATATAAATATCAATTTTTAATGATTTTTTTAAAAAGCTTTAGAGATTTCCCATTTTTTTACTTCACCCTTATGTATAATATTTGTTGGTCGTGATGAATAAATGAATGAATACAGTTAATTTTTAATCCCTAAAAGACATTTTACAATGTATGGGACACGTCAAATTACAAATAGTCAATGGTAATTAGTACAAACATAATTCATCATCATCATCATCATACAGCCCATTTCACGCCCATTGTTGGACATAGGCCTCCTCCAAACGTCTCCAGTTCTCTCTGTCCCTGACTGTTGTAATCCAATATGTCGCTATCCTCTTTAGGTCATCCGTCCATCCAGTGGGAGTTCTGCCTCGGCTACGCTTATCAGCTCTTGGTCTCCATTCCAACAGTTTTTTGGCACATCGCCCGTCGCCCATTCTAGCAATGTGCCCAGCCCATTTCCATTTCTGTGTAGTGATTCGCTGTATAATATCATCTAATCCAGTACGTCGGCGTATCTCTTCATTTCTCACTCGATCCCTCAGGGTCAGGCCAAGCATCGATCTCTCCATTCGCCTTTGTGTTACTCTTAGTTTTTCTGCGGTTTTCTTCGTTAAAGTTAGTGTCTCTGCGCCATAGGTCAGAACCGGTAATATGCATTGGTTAAATGCTTTTCGTTTCCAACGAATTGGAATATTTCCTTTGAAAATGTCCTTCATTTTTCCGTACGTCGCCCATCCCAGGGTAATTCGCCTGTTTAGTTCGCAGGTTTGGTTGTCTCTGGTTATTTTAATCTCATGATCCAAATATATATATATTTGTCGACCAATTCTACTTTGTTGTTATTAATTTGTATTTGGCCATTGGGAACCATGTTAGTCATTATTTTGGTCTCTTTCAAAATTTATTGTCAGCCCAATCTCTTGTATGGTATCGTTGAGTTCTTGGAGCATGTCTTTGGCCTCTCCCAGACAGTCCGACAAAATAACGATGTCATCCGCGAAGCGTAGGTGATTGAGTCTCTCTCAATCGATGAGTATTCCTTTTTGTTGCCATGCCAATCTTTTAAATGCATATTCGAGCACAGTAATAAACAGCTTTGGTGATATAGTGTCGCCTTGCCTAACTCCCCTTCCCATCTTTATCTTGTTGGTTGTAGAGTGTAGATTTACAGTTGTTGTGGCATTTTCATATATTTTTTCAATTATGTCGCAATATCGGTGGTCAACTCTACAATCTTGCAGTGCTCTTAATATGGCTGCTAATTCTACTGTATCAAAAGCCTTTTTAAAATCGACAAATGTCAATGCTAGAGGGCGGTTATATTCAATGGTTTTTTCTATCAAGGTTTTCAAGCTCTGTAGGTGGTCGTTTGTACCGTACTTCGAGCGGAAACCAGCTCACTCCCGTGGCTGATAGAAATCTAGCTTTGCCTCCAATCTACTTGTTATAATTCTGGTGTAAAGATTATAAAGATGGTTAAGGAGACTGATTGGTCTGTATGTTTCCAGGTCCGTTATATCTCCCTTCCCGTGCAGAAGTATGGTTATTGAATTGTTCCATTTTATTGGGATATTCTGATTCCACAGGCATAGATTAAATAGTTCTTGAATCACGGACATCAGTACTGGTCCTCCTATCTTCAACGCTTCAGTGACGACACCGTCTTCCCCTGGAGCTCTATTATTCTTTATCTTTTTCAAAGCCATATTAATTTCATCCAGAGAAATCTCCGGAATATCCTCGGAGCCCTGATTCTGAACCCCTCTCCGCAGATATTCCTCTGGATTTAGGGTGGTTTGTTTAGCGTATAAAATGCCATAAAAAGATTCCACAATTTGTAGCAAATGTTCTCTATTCGACGTGATATTTCCATCCTTGTTCTTGAGTTTGACAACTTCTCTCTTCCCACTTGTTAGTTTGCGTCTCATTACCTTCATGTTATTATTCTCCTCGATAGTTTCAACGATTTTCTCTTCTTTGTACTTTCTTAAGTCTTCCCTAATTGCCTTTGCTACTTCCTAGTTCAGTCTTTTTATTTCGACTTGGCTAGCGTCTTCCTCACTTTTCAGTGTTCTTCTCCATTCCATTTTGTGGTGCGTTTCCAGGCTGATTTTTTCTTCCTTCGGGCTTGTTGGGCAACATTTCTTTTGGGCGTCTGTTATTGCTTCCACTATTGCATCATTCAAGATGTTAATATCATTGGATAAGGGTTTATCTTGGAGTATTTTGCTGAGGTGTTCCTCGAATTTCCGTTCATCTCTTGGGCGTGTCCATGTCTTCGTTAGGTTTTTTTTAATCATTTTGTGTCGTTCATAGCTTGTGTTTAGTACGATAGTGGCTCTTACCATTCGGTGGTCGCTTGATTTTGCAAATCTATTTAGGACTGTAGGATGTAACAGTCAAACATAATTGAAAGTACACAAATAACATCAAATGGTCAAATAGTTACAGAACAAAAGAAATCAGCAATCGAATAAAAATATTTTTCCAAAAGATATATTGTTAATCTATTTTTAAAACTTAATAACGACAGACATTTGGAATTTTATTAAAGATTTTCAGACCTATAAAATTGAGAGAGTTATGCGCCATTTTAGAAAAATAGGCAAGCAATATTAAATCATGCTTGAATCGAGTATCATATGTGTGATTATCTTCATTACGCACAAAAAGATTTTTGTTGATAAAGACATATAAAGTTTGTTCTCACACGAGTTTCAAACCATCAGAAACAGTCAGGATTCTGCGCAATACATTTCTCCGCTTTCATACATAAGTTTCTGATTGTTTGAAAACAGCTGCACGTTGGACAGTTGGAAAACCATCAGTCAAACCTATGTGATCATCGTCCAGCTGTTTTCAAACAATCAGAAACTTATGTATGAACGCGGAGAAATGGATTGCGCAGAATCCTGACTGTTTCTGATGGTTTGTGACTCCTGTGAGAACAAACCTATAGACGGAGAGCTGGCTACGGAGGGGGAGGGGTGACTCCGTGCAGTGGCAATTTTATCATTTGAGGCTCGGTTGTTATCGAAATAATGTAAGGCGGCCAGAAGGCACCCCGGAAGAACAACGCGTAAGTAGGAGGTTAAATGTGCAATTTTTTCATGTAAACAAATTGATAAAATGCAGTGTTGAAAATTTGTAAAATAATCAGGAATGATACAAACAAGTAGGAGAAAAATTGCCAGAAGACAAGGTAAAGGACCGCCAGAAGGCACTAATGTTGCGAAAAAATTTGCAATAATTATGCAACTCGGTGCAGTTCTGACAATTTTTATACTCATTTTCTAATTCGAAAATTTTATCGCCTGCAAAATACCAGAAGTGTTAGTGGAAGAACGAGCGAGATATTAGCGATACTCAGAGCGTCGGTGGCCCACGAGATGACTCAATTTATTTATTTTGTATTTTATATTTTATTCCATACAGTGCACTTCTCGGGACTTTATTAACATATTCAATTTTTATATAATTAATGGTTCCTCGCCAACTTCTTTTAAAATAAATAAAACTTCAAAAGCTTTTCTTTTTTTCCTTTTCCAACGTTTCGAATCCTTTATTTAGGTTCATCATCAGGGCTATTCATAAAATACACATAATGAATGTTCTATTACAATTTTTTCGTTATAAGACAAATTACAACAATACCTTACAATAATAAAAACTATTCCTATTTTTATTTGAAAATATAAAATTGAGTTAGTTGAATATCCCTATTTTTTCTTATATTACAAAACTTAAAATTGAAAAACTCACCACCTACTTTAACATATCCATTTTGGTTTCTTTAAAAATAATTATAATGAAACATCTAAGTAATTTTCAGAATGAAATTGTGGTAATTTTTATGGTCTACAAATTTCCCTTGCTCAATTCATTTTATAATTCAAATAGGTAGAGAAATCTTCACTGTATGTGTTCTAAATGAAACTCACGGTTTCTAGTTAATTCCACAATATAATAAAAGTTATTGAAAATTCTGAAAAATTGACAATTGTTTCGATAAATCAATGTCATCGTCAGAATGACCTAACTTGTGATTGACTTAATACATGTTTATAGAAAAAAGAAGAAGATGTGATATTACAAATATTGAAGCTTAGATATTATTAGCCACATCTAACGGTTATCCATTAGATATGATAAATAGGCTAATTAGTAAAAAAGAGAAAAAAGTGGCATTACAACTAATATATCCTAAACAAGCTGATGAAATTAAAACTTATAAAACCATCACATATGCAGGAAATATTTCTAATAATATTTCAAAGATAATATCTTCAGCAACGAATGCAACAATTTCTTTTAAAACAGAAAGTAACGTTAGTACAAAATTGTTAAATGTAAAAACAAAAATACCACTATTAAAGAAGTCAGGTATATATAAACTCAAATGTCCAGAATGTAATGCTGTCTATTTGGGTCAGACCCTTAGGAATTTTGAAATCCGATACAGTGAACACTTACGAGCATACAGGTTAAAACAACCAGATAAATCCCACTACGCAAAACATCTACTTGACACAAATCATTCATTGACACCTAACACAAAACTAGAAGTGCTGCATATTTGTGAAAAGAAACAAGAACTGGATTTCCTTGAAGAATTGGGAATTAGAAGACATTTAAGAAACCTACAATATGAAGTTGTCAATGAACAGTTAAATCTAGGGAGTTCTCCACTAATAAACTGTCTTCTTAAGTGATAATTGTAAAGATCAGCAGATATATTTTTCCTAGTTTTCTATATCATTGCACAGTTATACTGATCTTAATTGGAAAAATGATATCCAGGATATCACCATAGGGCTAATAATATCTAAGCTTCAATATTTGTGATATCACATCTTCTTCTTTTTTCTATAAACATATATTAACTCAATCACAAGTTAAGTTACTTCTTGGTCTTGCCAAATATAACTACTAAACATCAGGTAGGCATAAAATAAAATGTAACTTCTGTCATTCTAACGATGATATTGATTTATCGAAACAATTGTCAATTTTTCAAATTTTCGAAAACTTTTATTATATTGTGGAATTGTCTAGAAACCGTGAGTTTCATTTAAAACACTAATATGAGCAGATTCCACGAAGTAAGGGTCGAGACAGTTAATCTCATTTACTGTATGTATTGCTGGCGATATGAATTAATTTCTTTTTAAACGCAAAAACACCAAAATAATAAAACATTTTAGTACGGTCGTAGATGATATATTGGAACGGGAAGGTGGAGACATCAAAAGTTTGGAGTTAAATTTTATTTAGTAGATTGCTATAAACATTATCCAATTTATACACATCTTCACGAAAATTAAGTGAATTGTTAGTTTTCTGAATGTGAATCATTCCTTTGATACATCTTTCATGAAAATTGGACAGAGTTGTATTATTTTCTAAATTCTTGACATAATTTTGGTGGTTACGTAGTCTATTTCTCAAGTATTGTGAGGTTTGTCCTATATATGATTGGTTGCAGTTGTGACATTCAATTTTATAGACTGTATAAGGTGTTTCTGTTTTTGGAATAGCAGGTTTGAATTTAGTGAAAAATTGTTTAGTTTGATTTAGTGGTTTGTCGGCAATTTGTATATTGAAATGTTTGCAAATATTCTTAATTTTTAACATTAGGGATGTAGGATAAAGCAATGTATATGTTATTATTTTTGTTATTATCGTTATCATCATAATTATTATTTCCATAGTCCACTTTTTGATTTGAATTTGTGTTATAGTTATCGTTATTAAGATTTGTTGTAATATTGTTATTAGCATTTGTTATAATGTTGTTATGATTACTTTTGTGGTTGTAGTTATTTTGATTTGTGTTGTTATTCGTTGATTTGGAATTATAAATCCTATGTTATTCTATTTTTAATAATAAGTTCAAAAAACTTTTTTGGGTAATTATTTTTTATTAAAATGTTTTTAATTTTTTTAATATTATTTGGTCTGTTTATAGAGTGTGAAAGCTCTATGGCTCTATCTGTTAGGCTGTTAACAACACTTTTTTATATTTGTTCGGGACATTAGATTTAAAATTCAAATATCTTTCAGACCAGATATTTTTTGTATACCAATTGGTGATAATTTTTCCTTGTGAGTTGTGGGTGATATTAATATCAAGGAAACTTATTGATTTATTATTTTCTTGTTCAATTGTAAATTGGATTTTCTTATTATAGCAGTTAAATTTATCAAGCATATAATTTAATTTATTTTTAGGTATACATGTAATACAATCATCCACGTATCTTATAAAAAATTAGGGTTGAAAATCAAGATCATTTTCCAAAGGCATTAAACTCTGTTTACAATCTACAGTCTGCAAATATAATTCACATTTTTTCTCACAAATAGAAGGTGTTGCCATGTGCTCACCTATTTCTGCCACTATCGCCAATTTAGTAATGGAGGATTTAGAGAGAGATGTATTGAATGATCTTGATTTTCAACCCTTATTTTTCAAAAGATACGTGGATGATGGTATTACATGTATACCTAAAAATAACTTGAATTATATGCTTGATAAATTCAACTGCTATAATAATAAAATCCAATTTACAATTGAAGTAGAAAATAATAAATCAATAAATTTCCTTGATATTAATATCACCCACAAATCACAAGGAAAAATTATCACAAATTAGTATACACAAAAAATATCTGAGAGATATTTGAATTTTAAATCTAATTTCCCTAACGAATATAGAAAAAGTGTTGTTAACATCATAACAGATATAGCCATAAAGCTTTCACACCCTATAAACAGGCAAAATAATATTAAAAAATTAAAAACATTTTAATAAAAAATAATTACCCAAAAAAGTTTTTTGAACTTATTATTAAAAATAGAATAACATAGAATTTATAATTCCAAATCAACGAATAACAACACAAATCAAAATCACTACAACCACAACAGTAATCATAACAACATTACAACAAATCCTAATAATAATATTACAACAAATCTTAATAACTATAATTATAACACAAATTCAAATCAAAAAGTGGACTATAGAAATAATAATAATGATGATAACGATAATAATAAAAATAATAACATATACATTGCTTTAGCCTACATCCCTAATGTTAACAGAAAAATTAAGAATATTCGCAAACCTTTCAATATACAAATTGCCAACATACCACTAAATCAAACTAAACAATTATTCACTAAATTCAAAACTGCTATTCCAAAAACAGAAACACCTAATACAGTCTATAAAATTGAATGTAACAACTGCAACCAATCATATATAGGACAAACCTCACAATACTTGAAAAATAGATTACGTAACCACCGAAATGATGTCAAGAATTTCAAAAACAATACAGCTCTGTCCAGTCATTCTTTTAATACTGGCCATGGATTAGGTTCAACAGTTTTCAGATTTTGGTTACTGAAACCAATTTCCATAAAAGATGTATCAAAGAAATGATTCACATTAAGAAAACTAACAATTCCCTTAATTTTCGTGAAGATGTAGATAAATTGGATAATGTAAATAGCAATCTACTAAACAAAATTTAATTTCAAACTTGTGGTGTCTACACCTTCCCGTTTCAATATATCATCTACAACCGTACTAAATTGTTTTATTATTTTGGTGTTTTAGCGTTTAAATAGAAATTAATTCGTATCGCCAACAATACATACACTAAAGATTTCTCTACCTATTTGAAATATAAAATGAATTGAGCAATGGAAATATATAGACCATAAAAATTACCACAATTTCATTCTGAAAATGACTTAGATGATTTTGAAAAGTTCACTGTCTTCGTCTTATATGTATGTTTCATTATAATTGTTTTTAAAGAAACCAAAATGGATATGTTAAAGTAGCTGGTGAGTTTTTCAATTTTAAGCTTTGTAATATAAGAAAAAATAGGGATATTTAACTAATGTTTGCTGTAAATTCTCAATTTTATATTTTCAACATTGATTAAATAATGTTAATATCATCTTTATATAGAAATAGGAAAAGTTTTTATTATTGTAAGGTATCGTTGCAGATTGTCTTATAACGAAATTGTAATAGAACATTCATTATGTGTATTATATAAATAGCCCTGATGATGAACCTAAATAAAGTATTCGAAACGTTGGAAAAAGAAAAGCTTCTGAAGTTTTATTTCTTATAAAAGAAATTGGCGAAGAACCATTAATTATATGAAAATTGAAAATTTTCATACTGCCAATTAACCAATAAATATATTTATTAACATAATTTAAGATATTTTATGACTACCCTGGACAAATGCCAGAAGTCAATTGCGGAGACAAGTTTTTTATAATTTTCTTTTATACAATAACATGGAGTTTATTTTTATTTCTATGAAATTGAAATTCATACTTTCGAATATTTAGTGAATATTGCTGTTATATTACATCCATTGGTGACCTTAGGATTACAGGTTTTCCATATCGAACAGTTTTTGGAATCAAATGAAATCGAGATTACCGATGATATTATACAATATTTAACAGAATTTCAATTAAACGAAGTTTCCGACACAATAGAGAACTCTTAGACATTTTGCAACAGTACTCTGAATATAAACAAAATACACTAACCGGGGTTCATGGAAAATTAGCTCAGTTTTACGCAATGTATATTGAATTTGTCATATACTACTTGATGTTTACCAGAAGTATCCGCAATGGTGATTTTGATTTATATAAGTTGATTATGCCCAAGTCCTTCGTTTTTTACCAAAATAATTATTCGCGATGGCTCTTAGGATATCTTGACAAATGACTGGTAGTTGAAAGAACTTATCCAGAACCCGCCGCAGAATTCAAAAAAGGAATGTTCGGAATAAAAAGAACGGATCATAACTTCTTACGACTGCCTCTGGATCAAACTGTCAATGGCGATGCACCGAGACGATTGGCAGGCATTACCCGTTTCACAAATTCGATATCTGCTCTACAACGATGGTTGAAGAGTCATAGTATAAGATCGACGATTATCTCCTTTGTGTATAGGATAAGTCCGGTATAGTTGGACCAGCGGGATAGACGGACCAGGGCGAGAATTTCTAGACGTGTTTGTTAGATAGCGCCCGCGATCCTAATTTGACGGAATGCCAGTCACGCCATACCAGTTGAGCGATGGTGGTCGTGGACCGATTAGCGTTTAATACTACGTAATAAATTATTCGAGAATTCTATTGTGTGATGGTGAATTGATTTTAGGTAAGTTTTACAAGACAGTTTATGCATAATATAAATTATAAGACCCCTGTAGACTATTTTAACCTAAAAATAAGAGCTCTGTCACCTTGATTAAGTATGAATAACCATCTCTCCCGTAAGTTTGGGATTGGTGGATCGCATATTTTAGGGTGAGCTGGACCATGAATTATATTGCCAAAAATCATATATATGGGTCAATTCAATACATTTATTTCTTTAACAGAGCCATGCCGACTAAATATAATCGCAAGGGAACATCAGAACGCGAAAATTGGTCCGCGGAATCACTCCATAATGCAATGGAAGCTGTGACAAATAAGACAATTGGCGTTAATCAGGCAGCCAAAGAATTTGGGATACCGAAAACGACCTTAGAAAAAAGACTAACGACTAGTAATAGTAATAGAATGAATCGCCTTGGACCTGACTTTCAGCTAGGTGATGAGTCGGATAAAAAATTAGTGGCTCACATACTTAAGTTACAGCAATATGGTTTTGCTCCAGACAGAGACAGCGTTAGAAAAATGGCATACGAACTTGCAGAAAGACTTAAAATTAGGCATAATTTTAACCGAGATACGTGTAAAGCAGGCTATGATTGGCTCCAATTATTTTTAACTCGCCTTCCTGAGATTTCAATCCGTAAAGCCGCGGGAATTTCTTATTCACGAGCAACAGGTTTGTGCAAAGAAAATGTTAGAAAGTATTTTCGCTTACTAGCTCAGGTTTTGGATGAAAATGATTTAAATGATAAGCCCGCCCATATATTAAATGTAGATGAAACTGGACTACAGTTAAACAATAAACCAGGTCAGGCTCTAGCCAAGAAGGGGTCAAAATGTGTGGCAAACATTACTTCAGCAGAAAAAGGGGAAACGATATCCGTAGTGGCCTGCTGCAATGCTGACGGATTGTTTCTGTCTCCATATTGTATTTTTGAGGAGAAGAAGAGAAAGGAAGAATTTTCAACCGGAATGCCCTCTGGGTCATATATTGCAATGTCAGAAAAGTCTGCATATGTTAATGCCGATATATTTCTTCATTGGCTGAAAACTCATTTCCTGCCAAGAAAACCTAATGGAAAAGTCTTACTTATTTTGGACGGACATGCTTCCCACACAAACTATCTCAGTGTGTTGGGGTTTTCGGAAGCGAATGATATCATTCTTTTGTGCCTACCGGCGCATACAACCCATTTCCTGCAGCCATTGGATCGATCCTTTTCCAAGTCTTTAAAGAGCTACTATTATTCGGCCTGCACTAGCTTCATGAAAGCCAATCCTGCAAGAAAATTGGGTAGACTTCAGTTCGGTGAACTATTGGGTTGCTCTTGTGAAACGTTCACTTAGCAGTTAACATTTCTAATAGAGTTTTAAATAAATAATTCAGCGATGCATGTTAAATGTATTGGTGGAATAGACCACACGTCCTTCCTTGCCAATGTTTTAAACAACTATTTAAATGTTGGTGGAATAAACTGTATAGATATCTCACAGAAAAAAAAAACCTGAATAGAAATTCGGAATGCGGCACTATACGAGAGATTGTAATAGAGAATGGTAGTCGCAGAAATCCTGATAAAAGTTTTAAATATTCTGTATGGTTATTAAAAAAACTTGTTCTAAGAACAAATTCGCAGGGATTACTGGTAGGTTTTATTTTTTTTGTGTAATATTTTCGTAAATTGATAAAGGTTTTTGTCCAGGACAAATCATTAAACTAGATTGTATTTCTGTAAAAAAATGATAAGTACATTTTTATATATGTCGCTGGACAGATATCTAAATATCGTGTTAATTAAAAAAAGGTCTATCTGTAACACACTTGGTGTTCTTGTAGCGATACCGCCTGGAATAATTTAACTATTCCGGTAAATTTAACTAAAATCACCCGACGGAAGAACTAAGGTGAAGATTTGTCGGCAATTTGCATTGACTCACAAGAAATGGTGTTTCCATAAGAGCCAATTCATGATCTAGATACTCAACTATGTATTATACTGAGAATTATTTAACCTAGGAAGATTTTATGGAGAATCGACTTCGACTTGCTACTTCAAGATAAGTAAAATTATATTGTATGGCTTCACCATTCATATTTGTACAGCTTGTCTTAGTTTTTATCTATACTTTCTTTTTCTTCTCACATACACACTTTTACTAACCCATTATTGTCAAACTATGTAACACGTTTAAATATTTTTTCATTCATTATATTCATACATATTAGTAGTTTGTTGTTTTATTTATTATACAGAAAGACCTGTGAAATAGCCTTCAGTACATTTTTTTTGCATAAGTATTGTCTAAAAACTAGCAGAGCACAGCAGGTAAGAGTTGACTGATTAAGGAGGTTGATTTCTTTCTAATTTTGTTTAGGAACAAAGTTAGTGGCGCCCTTACTATTGATGTAACTTTACTGTTTTTTAGTTTTTCTCTCTCTCTCTTTCTCTTTCTTTTTCACATTTTTTTTCTTTAATTAAACTTCCTTCAGATAACAGAGCCCTGAGAACTGGCTCCGTTATCTCCAATCTCTTTGTCAGTTTGGAAAGAACCTACTCTCTTTTAATACTTTCTATTATTTAAATAATTTTTACCCTGAGAGTAAGAGGTGTTTGTTTCATTGGCGCTCCAACGTGTATTAATTCTTACATGTTGTTATCTGCTATTTCTTTTTGGTAATAAAATTTTAATACTTGAAAATTTTTTTCCTGCTATTAGGGGGGAAATATCTTTGTTATAATGTTCACTGTTTAACTTTTAATATATTTTATGCTTTCTGCTTTTATAAAACAGGTCCTGTGTAATAAATATATACATCTTTTTCGTTGTTTGAAATATTATATGATATATGTTATATTATATTTATAACTGGTGTGAAGCTTAACGATTCATATATTACCCAGTTTTTATATCAATTCATTTGTTACCTTTCAGTGACCTTCAAATTGTAAATTAATGTTGTTGAGTATTTGTTTCAAAATTTTTTTTCTATCATTAGAGTATAAAATTTTAACTTAACTTTAATTACCAAGAAAACTGTATTGAATTTAATTACAAAAATGTCTTTGCCTTATAAATTGAAGGTCGAATATTTATTATCTCATGAGCTGGAACACGAATTGGCATATAGAAATGTTGAAGTATTACCGACAGTAGCGGAGCGTAGAAAATTGTTGAGGGGTATTTTAGCTCAAGAAGCATCCGGTCGCAGTTCTATTTTATATGAGAATAGTCAATTGAATTTTGATAGTGAAATAAACGGTATAGAGTTAACTTTATCTGATTTGAGCAGAAAAATTTCAGAATTTGTAGGATCAGATAGGGACAATGAATATCTCAGATTAACATGTAGATTAGCTCATGCAAATAATCGGGTGTCTCGTTTGTCATGTAATAATGATGAGGAAGAATTAAAGAAAAAACAGTTTGCTACTCAGATTTTGTTGTTAGAGGGTGAACTTGATGGTAGATTACCGGGAACTATTCAGGCTCAATCAACTCCTGTGGGTCAGAACCAAAGCTTTACCTTCTCTAAGCCAGTACCTATATATAAATGGGGAATACATTTCTCAGGAATTGCACAAAATGAATCTTTGGCAGGATTTTTAGAACGTGTAGAGTGTTTAAAGATTTCTCGAGGGGTAACAGATAACGAATTATTTTCTAGCGCTGCAGATCTCTTCACTGATCAGGCATTTTATTGGTATTTAAATAATAGAAGTCAATTTCAAAATTGGTCAGAGTTAGTTTCTAAATTAAAGTCAGATTTTCTCCCATATAATTATCAGGAAGATTTATTGGATAAAATTAAAAATAGAAAACAAAATATTAATGAAAAAGTTACGTTATATATAAATTCTATGTGTAGTCTATTTAATCGATTAGAAATAAAACAGGATGAATCATCAAAAATTAGAATCATTAAGAGAAATTTGCTTTCTAACTATGTTCAACCGCTAGCTTTATTAGATATTACCAGTATCGAAGAGTTAACCGATAAATGTAAAAAGTTGGAAGAATCTTTTACCTACTCACAGAATTCTCAGAATTCAAGTATTAGTTCGAGCAAACCTAAAATATATCTAGAACCACAGTTAAATAATACTTTTACCTCATCTTATCGGTCTAGGAATCATAATAATTCAAGGCATCTATCTACAGTGTCTACAGTAAGTTCACATAAAGTTTGCTGGAATTGTGGTGAACAGAATCATTTTTATCCGCAAAGTAAATACGCTTTAAAAGTATTCTGTTATGGATGTGGAAATCCTGGATTTATAAAATCTAAATGTCCAAATTGTTCAAAAAACGAACCAAGCGGTCAGGTCAATGCTTTGGTGACACCTACCGCTCCTCAAAATCCTTCAGGATCCACACATCCAAAGCAAAAAAAAAATTCAAAAAAACAAACGAAGTCAAGAACAGTTTCCGAAATAACACCTTCAACCAGCAACCAATAAGTGAAATTTATTCCTTATCTAATCTATCTAAAAATTCTAATAAAAATAACTTATCTTATTTCAATAAAAATGATTGGTTAGCTTGGTTAAATATAGTAAGATCGTTTTACAAGCCAAGCAAGGTAGTAAATAAATTTCAGAATTCTATAAATACTCAATTATCTAGTAATTACTTTTTAGACTTGTTATATCGAAAAGATAATGATAACAGGCCTTATGTGGATATTATTATTTTTGGGAAGACATTTTCTTGTTTGATTGATACAGGAAGTAATCTGAGTGTTTTGGGTTCTCTAGGTCTTGAGTTTCTTAAGAATTTATCTATACCTATTTCTATTACCGAACAGTTTCAAGTTTCGACTGCTGATGGTACATACCATGATGTTGGTGGTTTTGTAGAAACTTATGTCACAGTGGATAAGTTATCTCGGATTTTAAAATTATATCTTTTACCTTCAGTTACTCAAACAGTTATCTTAGGAATGGATTTTTTAAAGACATTCAATATTAAAATAGATTTTTCTAAATTTACTATGAATTTAAATGCCTTATCTTTAAATGTCATCAATACTGTTAAGGACGTCACAACTTTAACAAATGATGAAAAAATTAAACTTGATGTTGTTATCGAAAAATTTAAAAGCATTAGCCCCAAGGATAAAATTGGTAGGACACATATCTTAGAGCATTTTATCGACACAGGAAATTCTCCTCCATTTAAAATAAAACAGTATCCATTGCCTCAAGCTATGGAAGTTCATGTGAATAATGAGATAGATACATTATTAAAATTAGGGGTTATTGAACCAAGTACATCTCCTTATTGTTCTCCTATCTGTTTAACTCATAAACCTGATGGTAGTATAAGGTTACTTCTTGATGCTAGATTTTTAAACAAGCAAACTAAAGCAGATTCGTATATGATTCCAAATATCGAGGTAATTCTTAGTCAACTAAGGGATACGCGATATATTTCTAGTATCGATTTAAAACATGCTTTCTATCAAATACCTTTAGAAAAGTCGTCTCGTCCAAAAACAGCTTTCGCAATACGTTCTAGAGGACTATTTCAATTTACAAGTACACCATTTGGTTTAATCTCAAGTCCAGCTACCATGTCACGATTAATGGATATGGTAATAGGTCCATCTTTAGAACCATATTGTTTTTATTATCTTGATGATATAATTGTTTGTACATCACAGTTTGATAAACATGTTGAAATTTTGTCTAAAGTTTATGAGAAATTAAAAGAGGCTAATTTAACGGTAAATATTGATAAATGTCATTTTTGTCGTCCTTCTCTTCGCTATTTAGGTTATACCTTGGATGAAAACGGGTTAAGTATTGACGGTGAAAAAACTAAAGCTATTACTAACTATCCTGTACCGAGGACAACTACAGAGGTGCGTAGATTTTTAGGTGTTGTTTCATATTATCGTCGTTTTTTAAATAATTTTTCTACTTTATCTGCTCCCATTTCTGATCTTTTATCTAATAGAAAAAAAAATCAACCAATAAGTTGGACACCGGAAGCTCAAAAAGCTTTCGATGATATAAAAACTGTCTTAACTACCGCTCCTGTACTTTGTAGTCCTGATTTTGACAAATCATGTTATCTAATGTGTGATGCAAGTGATGTAGGTATTGGAAGTGTGCTTTTTCAGTTGGAAGATGGGTTGGAACATCCAGTAGCTTATTATAGTAAAAAATTGAATAAATGTCAAAAGAAATACACAACTACTGAAAAAGAAGCCCTTGCAGTCCTATTATCTATTGATCATTTTCGTTATTATCTTCTGGGACGACATTTTACTGTCATCACCGATCACTCTTCTCTTGTTTGGTTAAATAACATGAAGAAACCATCACCACGATTAGCTAGGTGGATTCTACAACTTTCACAATACAATTTTTCGATAGTCCATCGTAGAGCAACGGGTACCGTACCTGCAGATTTTCTATCAAGGGTGCCGGAAATAAATGTATTAGATTTATCTTTACTAAAACCTGATAATTGGTATAAAATTATGATAAATAAGGTTCAATCCGATCCGGATAGTTATCCTAGTTTCAAGGTGGAAAATAATATCCTATATAAGCATGTCTTTAACAAGTATGCCAATATTTGCAATTTAACTGACTGGAAAATTGTAGTTCCAACGGAAAACAGACTTGAATTGTTATCGAAATTTCATGATGATCCTACTGCAGCTCATTTCGGTGTTTTCAAAACATTAGAGAGAATCTCAGAGTTATATTATTGGCCCAAAATGAGACAGAGTGTACAAAAATATGTGAGGCGCTGTAAAGTTTGTGCTGCCTGTAAGCCCACAAATTTGCCACAAGCTGGTCTCATGGGTAAATATCGTAACATAGGGTTTCCTTTCCAGTTAATTTCCTGTGATTTAATAGGCCCATATCCTAGATCTCGCCAGGGAAATACGTGTGCATTGGTCATTGTTGATTTCTTCTCTAAATTTGTTTTAATTCAACCCTTAAAACAAGCTACCTCTTCTGCGATTGTGAAATTTATTGAAAATAATGTTTTTCTAATTTTTGGAGTTCCTCAAATAGTAGCTGTAGACAATGGTAAACAGTTCACTAGTCAGTTGTTTAAAAGTTTGATGTCTAAGTACAATGTCCAAAGTATTTGGTACACTGCAAATTACACTCCTCAAGCCAATCATACTGAGCGTGTGAATAAATCTATTGTCACTGCAATACGTTCATATTGTTTTTCTGATCATAGAACTTGGGATGTAGAATTACAGAAAATAGCTCAGGCAATTCGTTTGTCTAAACATGAAGTCACAGAATTTCCACCATCTTTTCTTGTGTTTGCTAGAAACGTACCTGTATCAGGGTCATTCTTCGGGAATATTGCAGAAAATGCAAATAATCAGCCTGCAATTGCTGATAAAATACACCGTTTACAGGATACTCAAGAAATGCCAAAAATTTTCGAAGATGTTAGAAAAAAATTACACAAGGCTTACATAAAATCGAGTAACCGTTATAATCTTCGTAAGCGCGATATTAAATTTCATGTAGGTGATCATGTTTGGAAAAAGAATTATCAGAAATCTGATAAAGCTCAATTTATTTCTGCAAAATTTATGCCTAAATATATACATTGTACTGTTAACCGTGTTATATCTCCCTTGATTTATGAACTTAAAGATAGTAATGGCAAAAATATAGGACGATGGCATATTAAAGATCTAAAAGAATATAACTTATCTACTGATGAATCAAGTGACTCTACCGATGATGAAAATAATCCTGACTCAGTATCTTCGGATAGCGAATGAACATTTGTTAGATGAACACATTTTTACCTTATCTGCAAAAGTAATTTTACTGTAGATTTTTCTGTGTTGTGCAGAGAGTTAAAAATAATCTCTTGGCTAAATTAATTTGTTGGTAACCTGGGTTTATCTTGTAGATTATATTTTTGAAATTAGAAAGTATTAAGAAATTAATATTATTTTTGTTTACTAAATTAGAGTTATGTGATGTTGGAACGGTAATTAGTATCACTAAAATTTGAATGTTCCATATTATATTTCTAATTTGTAGACTTATCTTTTCAGTCGAAATGTGTAGTTACACATACTGAAAAATATTATCTTATCTTACCGTTTTCAGTTGAATTGTGTCAAATGACACAAACTGAAATAATTTATCTTACCTAGGGTTTTGTGTGTTAGAGAGAATGACACACAGAGCTTTATCTTTACCTTATTTTATCTCGTGTCGAAAATTTATCTTTACCTTATCTTATCTTGTATCGCAGCAGACATAAATCGTGCGTCTTCTGTACATTTAAATATTGTCCCACCAGACATCTATTGTATAGTATATATCCTAGCTTGCTATAATAGTTATAGCAAATTTGACTCTTACCTCTTTTGGCACAGCAACACAGAAATGATCTATCTATGTTACTTAATAGTTGGTTTAATTTTATCTTAAAATTTTTATCTTTATCTTTTCTAGTTAGATTCCAAATGAATCCAGTTCATTGTAAGGAATTTAATTTTCAGTGTTCTTAAACGCTTATCTCTATCTAACAAATAGTTATTTTCTCTATTCAAAAATATCTATAATTATCTTGATATATCCTACCGTAGAAATTAAAATTTCTATCTGTCAAGAAAACATATTTTCTTTATCTTATAGTAAGGGAATTTGAGAGGATAGAACAAATAAGTTTGGAGTTTATTGCCTCACCTTTAGAATATGACATATGGTTGTTAAATATGTTAGTGCTGGAATAATCGTCCATTCCTTTGTGACAGTATTTGTATTTCCTCTAATTTACTTTCTCTCTGTTTGCTATTTAGGATTCTTATGAATTCTTATTATTATCTACATAGAAACATCAAAATATCTTTTTGATATTTCTTTACCTGACTATGACTCATATACACTAGATTATAATATTAATCTAGGCATTAAAAACACAATATCTTTACCTTAATGATTCACAATATCGAAAAGTAGATACGAATAAGTTTGGAGTTGGTTACCTCACCATTAGATAATGACTTGTTGTTGTTAAATATGTTAGTGCAGGAATCATCGTCCATTCCCTTGTGACAGTATTTGTATTTTCTTTAAAGTTTACTTCTTCCCTCTTGTGAATATTGCGAAGTGTTTTTGATGTTCCTTTACCTGATTGAGACGTCTATATTCTCAATGAGAATAGTAAGTTTTTTTATTTTTTTTCTTTTCTTTCCTTTCATTAGTTATAGGATACGACAATTAGTTATGAGTTTTATCGACCTATTTATCTGAGCCATATTATGTTATTCTTTTCTCTTCCTATTATCATTTTATTTTAACTTTTATTTTTGATTTAAAGAATTTATCTGGGGTAGTATTCTTGTGAGTTTATTCTCACCAGTGTTGCTTGCAGTTCGGTCTACGGATAACGAGGGGCAACCCTGAAATATCACACCTGGGCAAATGTCTTTTCCTATATTCCTTACCTTCAGAACAAATATGCACTCAGTGAATAAGGTTCGTGACAAATACCTAACTTGTCTTTCATATAATGGGTGGTTAATGTTGGACCATCTTAATAAATTTCCAACTTTTAATCTTTTTCTATATCTTTTTATGTTTCTTCCCGACTTTGTCTTTTTGGTATCATTTAATAACCCTTCAGGTTATTATTTTAGCGTTAATGATATGCTAGAATATCATTGAGTGTGCAGTACTCTGAACTGGACGTTGTGTAGTGTCTTCGTTCGAGCTACATTGCGGTGTGGGGTGTTTGAAGTTGTTATGGGGCAATGTGGAAGCAGTTGAATCGGAATACGAGGCTCTCTTTGCTGCTAAGTTTGCGCAATTTCGGTCTTGTGTGATCACTTACAACTTGGCACACCTTCTGTTTCTAGATTGAGCCATGGGGATTCTCAGCATCTGACCTGACGGTGGATATCGGATGCAGACAGTGCAGAACATGTATGAGGGTGTGTTTTTTATCTTTCATTTTTTTTTGTCTAAAATTTTCTTTTGTTATGCTGTATTTTAAGGGTTTGAGTAAGTTCAGTTACTAAACGGGTAGACTGTTCCCTTGTATCAGTACTTAAGTCCCTGAAAATGCATATCTGGGTTTTTGGTTTTCCTAATGTATATTTTTTTCGTATTCGATTTAGGGTTCTATGTTGATAAGTAAGAGCAGTTACTAATTGGGTAGACTGTCCCTTTGAATAAGTACTTAATAACACAGAAGCTTAAAGTTTATGTTAGTCTCAATATGGGGATGAACTTTATTGGGGGTGTATAAATATGTACAAAATATGTATGTATATATATATTAATATTGACTCCATCAATGTTTTTTTTTAAAATAGTAAGGACTTTCCTTTTTACTCATATGTGATTCTCATATTTTAAAGTTTCTATTTTAAATTTTCTTCCCTCGTTTTTTTTTGGTCTCAATAGTTTAATTATATTACAAAAAAATTTTTTTTGAAAATTTTTTTTCTTGGCTGTTAGGGGTATGAAACGTTCACTTAGCAGTTAACATTTCTAATAGAGTTTTAAATAAATAATTCAGCGATGCATGTTAAATGTATTGGTGGAATAGACCACACGTCCTTCCTTGCCAATGTTTTAAACAACTATTTAAATGTTGGTGGAATAAACTGTATAGATATCTCACAGAAAAAAAAACCTGAATAGAAATTCGGAATGCGGCACTATACGAGAGATTGTAATAGAGAATGGTAGTCGCAGAAATCCTGATAAAAGTTTTAAATATTCTGTATGGTTATTAAAAAAACTTGTTCTAAGAACAAATTCGCAGGGATTACTGGTAGGTTTTATTTTTTTTGTGTAATATTTTCGTAAATTGATAAAGGTTTTTGTCCAGGACAAATCATTAAACTAGATTGTATTTCTGTAAAAAAATGATAAGTACATTTTTATATATGTCGCTGGACAGATATCTAAATATCGTGTTAATTAAAAAAAGGTCTATCTGTAACACACTTGGTGTTCTTGTAGCGATACCGCCTGGAATAATTTAACTATTCCGGTAAATTTAACTAAAATCACCCGACGGAAGAACTAAGGTGAAGATTTGTCGGCAATTTGCATTGACTCACAAGAAATGGTGTTTCCATAAGAGCCAATTCATGATCTAGATACTCAACTATGTATTATACTGAGAATTATTTAACCTAGGAAGATTTTATGGAGAATCGACTTCGACTTGCTACTTCAAGATAAGTAAAATTATATTGTATGGCTTCACCATTCATATTTGTACAGCTTGTCTTAGTTTTTATCTATACTTTCTTTTTCTTCTCACATACACACTTTTACTAACCCATTATTGTCAAACTATGTAACACGTTTAAATATTTTTTCATTCATTATATTCATACATATTAGTAGTTTGTTGTTTTATTTATTATACAGAAAGACCTGTGAAATAGCCTTCAGTACATTTTTTTTTGCATAAGTATTGTCTAAAAACTAGCAGAGCACAGCAGGTAAGAGTTGACTGATTAAGGAGGTTGATTTCTTTCTAATTTTGTTTAGGAACAAAGTTAGTGGCGCCCTTACTATTGATGTAACTTTACTGTTTTTTAGTTTTTCTCTCTCTCTCTTTCTCTTTCTTTTTCACATTTTTTTTCTTTAATTAAACTTCCTTCAGATAACAGAGCCCTGAGAACTGGCTCCGTTATCTCCAATCTCTTTGTCAGTTTGGAAAGAACCTACTCTCTTTTAATACTTTCTATTATTTAAATAATTTTTACCCTGAGAGTAAGAGGTGTTTGTTTCACTTGGAACAAAGCTGCTACGGTACAGAATGCTGTGTCCGGATTTAAAGCCACAAGTATTGTTCCATTTTGGCCCGATGCAATCCCAGATTAGGCTCACCTCACACCAAAGGAAAACGCTGATTTTGCTCCTGCAGAAAACAATATCCAAGCTTCCTTGCCGTCCAATACGGATATTGTCAACAACGATGTGTCATTCACTAACGATTCTCCACAGCCAAGTTGTTCTCATCATAGTGACAAAGTAATTAATACGCCTCCGTCTACAAAAACTGTCACACCTGGGAAGCTTCTGGATGACATATCACCAATTCCTGTTTCTGCGTGTTTACAAAAAGCCAAGAGACGTGGACGTCAACTTGCAGAAGTTCTTAATACGCCTGAAAATATCGAAGTTGTGAAGAACAAGAAACGTCCCTTATCTACAGCTCCATTAAAGAAGCAAAAAAATATTTTAAAAAAGGTAAAACTCCCGTTAAGAAGAGCAACAGTTCCTACCTCAGACTCCTTTGATTCTGATAGCCCTATCCTAGATGATGAGAGTAGTGACGGTGGAACAGAAGACAATGCTGAGTGCATAGGCTGTGATGATGAGGAGTTTCTTAGTACAAAATAGGAAGATGAATGGCTCTGTTGCATTACTTGCAAAGGTTGGACGCATGAAGGGTGTACTGGTTATATCAACTTATGCAATGCATGTGGAAAAATAGCCGCAAAAAAGAAATAAATGTTTTGTGTGCTAATATTAGTTATAATTATATGTTAACTATTATTTAAGACATTTGCCATTAGCTCTAGGAACACATTTTCTACTGGTCCGTCTCTCCCGATGTCGATGGTCCATCTAAACCGGAGAAGGTCCGTCTAACCCAAATTTTTTGCAATCATATTTTTTTAGTTTTATCTTTTTGAGAATAATATTTTCTAGTTTTGTTATCACCAACCTGTACTCTTGTATGTAATTAATACTTACACGAATATTCAGAATCTTACTAAACATTTCGATGAAGCTTTGTTAATTTCAATAAAAGTGGTATAACTATACCGGACTTACCCTAGTGAAAGCGGCATTAAAAAAATTCAAAATACAACAGCCGCTTTGGAAAAACACACATTTATGAATGATTCGAAAAATTTAGCTTCATTTATCGCCGCTGTAAAACGGAATCTGAGCCCATTCAGTTGCTCAGAATCGAAGGAAATTTTTTTATTCAATATTAAAACAGGTATCAGCGCATGAAAACCCGTGACTGATTTCCTTTTGAGCGTAGAAGAAAATGGACAGGCTATTCGAGATTTGTTTATATTGGAGTGTTCACAAGATATCAATAGGTTTGAAGCCCCAATCAAGTAAAATAAAATTTTTCGAGCTGTAATAATAAACCAAAAATTACAAAATTACAGTGAATCATAAAGTGCACAAGGTTCGCATGCAACGCGATCTGTTCGGTTGGATGCTGGGTATTTCGATGAAAGAGGCGGCAGACATTGAGAAAATGCTCTCTCATCTTATGACTCCAATACCTACATTATTATGTCACTTAGATGGGACAATTTGCAAGACTGAAATATTTCCTTACCGACGGTACGTTACCTCCCGCAACTGATGTTGTAATTGTTGATGTGTTTTATGAATTCATTGTATTAGAGACGTGCCAAAATATTTTGGCAATATTTCAAAATAAATCTTACAAATTCTCTGGAGTTATGATGCTCCGTGTATACACGTAGTTTTTGACCGTTATTGTCGACTATCTATCAAGGATTACGAGCGTTCGTTGTGAGGAGGTTTCGAGTCTGAATACCAATACGCCATCTCTGGTCCCGAACAAACTAGATCAACTGACTTCTCTAAGGAACTGCGTAATTATAAATTTAAAGAGGCTTTAGTAGAATTTTTGATTCAACACTGGCACACTCAGGAAGTAGGTATGTTCATTCGTAATAAAACAATAGTGCTAAATTATGTAAAATGTTACTCATATCAAGTCGATGTTGATCGTACTGTCATTCGAACTGTTATTGCAGAATTTTGCTGTTCTGCGCACGAAGACGCTGATACTAAGAAAGTATAGATACCATGATTTTAAAATTGATCCCAATCCCAATATTGTCATGAAGTGTTCCGATACAGATATAGTACTTAATTTGTTGGCCCATTTATGTAACTGTTTTAAATGAAACTTACTGTTTCTAGTTAATTCCACAATATATTGAAAATATTTTATGTGGAATTAACTAGAAACAGTAAGTTTCATTTAAAACAGTAAAATGAGTAGATTCCACGAAGTAAGGGTCGAGACAGTTAATAACTAATAAGGGTTCTTGTAAATATCTTGCGTTATCAGTAGTTAATTACGATAATTCTACCCTCCCACATGCTCCAGATAATCCAAAGAACAAGGTAAATAACAAGTAAATTTGTGATTTAAATTGAATTTTTATTCTTGTTTTAAAATTAAGGTGTAAGGATTCTTCTTTTCAACCACCCTCTAAACATTGAATTCCTTCCGAAGTATCATCTGCCACTCCTTTATGTCTTTACAACTTCGTTTATCATGAATTCACTAATTTTAGACGTAATTTACCCTTGTTCGGAATCCTTACCCCTAACTTCAAAGACTCCATCCACCCTCGCACAGGATATTAATAATTCTATACCTTCCATTGATTTTATTCTCTCAATTAATTCCCGCAAGTTGACCTTTCGATAATAGGGTCTGAAAATTATTCCTCTCAGGCACTACTCTGATGATCTATCAATTAATTGTTTCCCAAGAATTAGTATAGTCGTTACTTAGTGCCTTCAATTGCAGACAAAAAAATCAGTAAAATTGCTTCGGCTTCATTGAATAAAATCTAAAATTAAAAATTGTTTGTATTTTCTTGCAGGCAACAATAAATGATGTAGCAGTGAATACTGTTTCGGAAGAGAAAAAAGTCGAACAAACTGTTGTGTCTTCTGAACCTCAAAAACCAGCAGCACCAGCATCATCAATTCAAATTACAGGGATTACGACTGGCTTGAATCCATCACCAGCAGCACCTGCAGCGGAAAATACCCCGTTCAAACCAGTTAGGGCTGGATCTATGTTCGCTAGGTTCATTGATGACATATTTCAAGTAAGTGTATCTGGTAGTGGTCATTCATGATCAAGCTTTGATGTTGTTTGTGACTTCATCAGAGCATTTAGTTCGCTGTTATTATCAATTTACTTTATATTAGTCTTGAAACTCTTTTTCCATACCTTTCCCCTTTTTTCGAAACTTTTTTCCGGATCTGATAGTGGAGAAGGAATACGATTCAAATACATTTTTCATTACTTATCTCAGGCTTCTCTTTTATTTAGGCAAGCAATTTTGAGGCCCTTAAAAAAGGCACAACTAATAAATTTCAGAAAGAAATAAAATTAGCAGTAGATAACGCTAAATCAATAATTAGCGATAAAGAAAAATATAAATTATTTTTACCCAATCCGAAACACCCTGAACTTTATACATTAATTAAACTCTATAAAGAGGAGTACCCAATCAGACCAGTTGTTTCTTATTTCACAGCACCTTCATTCAAAATTTCAAAGATTCTCATTTCTAAATATCGTTAATTCAAACCTCAATTTTAAGTTAAAAACTCAACGGAATTAATCAATAATATTCAAGATATAATACTACACCATAATTTTTAATTCATATCGTTAGATGTAACAAATCTATTCCCTAGTATACCTCCTAAAGAAACTATAACTCTTGTTGATAACTTGCTCACATACAATAATGTTAATCCTATAATTAAAGAAGAACTTGAAAATATAAAAGACATGAACAGAAATGCGATGGAAGAACTAGATAATCCCAAAAAACAAATAAAGAAAGCAAATGAAAAAATCGAAAAATTGGAAGATGACAAACGAAGGAAGAATATAGTAATACAAGGATTACGCCTGGATGTACGGGAAAGGAATCTTATAAAACAAGAAGTTAACAACTTTATTAAGGATAAAATGGGAGTAGAGGTGAAAATAAAATTGATGACATTGAAGATATGGACTCGGTCCTTGTCGTAAAAATTTTGCATACAAAAAACAAGAAACCTCGTTTGTTTACCATTATAGGCGATAATTATTAGCGTTTATTTCGAAAATATGTTGCACTACGGCCATCAAATATACAGGAACGTCGTTTATTTTTGAAGTATGTTAATGGGAAGTGTCAAAGAATGGTTGTTGGTATTCACAAAATTAGTGCCGTGCCGAAAGAAATTGCAAAATTTTTGAAGTTAGAAAATTGGAATGAGTATACTGGACATTTGCTAAGAAGAACATCTGCTACACTTATTATTGATGATGGCGGTGACCTCACGTATCTTGAAAGACATGGAGGTTGGAAATCGAGTACGGTAGCAGAAGGATATATTGAAGAATCATGTATCAACAGAGAGAATACTGCCAGAAAAATACTGCAACCTGACAAAGAAGGTACAAACTACCTGTTCAGATATTTCCTCGAATGTTTCATCAACAGTACGGAGAATATTTTGAGTTGTTCTAACATTAATGAAAATCTTTTGAATTGTTCGAAAATTGTTAGTGATAATTTCAGTGGTGCTTTGAATTTTGGCAATAATTGTTCCAATTGTACATTCAATATCACTATAAATAACAAATAAATACCTATATATAGTTGCCCAATTAGTTTGTTTTACTAAGTTTGTAAGAGACAATGTTTTTTTTCAAATTTCAATTACAGAGATCGAATGCAATTACTTTTAGTCCTAGGATTAAAAGTAACGTTTTTAATCCTAGGATTAAAATTGTTGCTAAGCAACGAACAAATTTTTGTACGGTAAGGGAATTGATGGCTTGTGCACCTGAAAATAGTACAAAAATGTCAACATTTTTTGATGGTTGGAGAAAAAAGTGTATTTCATTACGATACATTAAACTACTTCTTATGGAAAATATAAAAACATTGTAGACAAATACCAACATCACATTTTTTACACTTTTGTTGTGTGACACAGGAACAACGATGTGATCATATCTAATTTGATCCGAAACTCTGTTCATTGTAACACTAAATTGACTAGTGGAGGGTCTCCCTGGAAAATTAGGTGAATTTTGATACTGGGCTATATAGGATCGGGCATATTCATGTCGGAAATCTAAGTTGGACATATTTTTTCTATCTTCAGATAAACTATATAATACACAAGCATTGTGGAGAGCGATATCAATCAACTACGTACTAATTGGACAGTACCTCATCCATTCTATCTGTACCGCCCATATATTTGTTGTACATACCTATCAAATATGGTCGAGGTCCTTGTCAGTAAATTAAAACTGGTAAATAAATTATCAGTAAAAATTTGAAAACGTAATTTTTTTATTTTATCTGGAAATTCGTCCAACATGGTTACTAAAGGTGACGTGCAACTACCGAATTCTTTATTCTGAGAATCGGATTTTTTTCATTTTTGCCTTGATAAATTTGAATATTTATCAAGGAATTGAGACACCAGGCTTTATATTCAAATCTAATGGGTTTCCCTTTGATGAATTGTTTGCAGGAATGTCGCCTGTAATATTTTATCATCCATTCGCCAAAGTTCAGATGCTCAGTAGGTTTCCAATATGTTTTACAATTTGCAGCAAGTTTATCGATAAGTGAACATACCTTCCACATTTTGTCATTCTCATCAAATTTTGCAACAACAAAATGGATAAACCTCATAATTTGTTCGAATCTATTTCGTCTCATGCCCTGTTTATAATCATCATTCCCCATATTACCTCATTGATCCCAATAGTTTCTTCTGCTGGGAAGGCGGTTATAACCAGAAAGTACTAAAACTCCAAAATAACATTTCAATTCTTCAATAGTTATATTTGGATCCGGACAATTCAAGTACATGGCATATCATCTAGTTTCACTTGAAATATTTTCAAATATTTCTTTGTCAAAAAATAGATCAAAAATGTTTATCGGTGAATAATCATCATAAAATAAATGTGTAAGATATTCAAATCTTCATCAATCCATATTTTCCCCTTTTGTTTTCTCCTGTCTAGATTGTTTTCTCCTATTTTTTTTTCGAATTCCATATTTCTGGTTTTCATTTGTCTAGATGTTGGTTTTTTATGTTTGTTTATATGTTTATGTTGTATTTTCATTCTGCTGGAACTCACCGGCGACTATTTCAGCAGATGCTAATAGTTGCCTTCTACTCAAATTATCTGTTGTACCTCCTCCATCTTCTGCAGAATCTTCATCCGTATCAATTTGGGGATCAGGGAGAAACATATAGTGATGGGCAAATGTGTGAAACCAAGTAAATATCTCTGGAATTATTAGAGATATCAAAATGAAATTTGGAAGGTGGATACTACAGTAGATTGCCTATTTTTTTCATATTTTTCAACAATTTTGAACTTCCTGTTTTACCGGAAGTAATATCTATTTTAAAATTTGCAATGGAACACCCTGTATATTATTTTAGTTTCTGATGAAACATTTTATTACGAATACAAAAATATCGGGTTCGATATGTTTTATTTCAATGCCTACCGAGATATTAACAGAAAAGTAACTAAGGAAAGGAAAAATTTGATGGTAGCTAGTAGTCCATGAAATTCATTGTAGAAGTGACAGTAGTTGTCAAAATAAGTTATTCGTGTTTGTATTTGAACGTAAAAAGATTGTATTGTTTTAATTTGATCGTAAAATGGCCGAATTAAGTGAAAGAGAAAGAATAGAAATATTAATGATGATTGGGTATGGGGAGAGGAAAAATACGCATCAAGAAGTGTGTGACCTTTTTAACATTGTTCATCCGAATGCACGAATATCCCGTTCAGTAGTGACGAAAACTTTGCGAAGGTACCACACAAAAGGAAAAGTTAGCAATTTACCAAAAAATGGACGGTTGAAAAGTGCATGTAATGAAGATATAGCTCAAAATGTTGCTATATATTTGGAAGAAAATCCTCACTTAGCCACTACCGACCTCGCCAATGTGCATGGAATTAGCCGTCGTTCAGTAGGAAGAATATTACGGCGGGGAAAATATCATCCATACAAAATTCCGCTCGTTCAAGAACTATCCGAAGACGATTTCGACAGACGTTTACAATTTTGTGAAAAGATGATGGATATTTGCAACCGTGATAATAATTTTATAAGAAATGTGGTGTTTGCAGACGAGGCTACATTTTCTTTTAACGGTACGGTTAATCGAAATAACTGCCGCTACTGGTCGCAAACTAATCCTCATTGGGTACAAGAGACTCATACACAAGATCCCCAAAAATTGAACGTTTGGGTTGGCATTCATAACAACAGACTCGTGGGACCCTTCTTCTTACAAGAAATTTTAAACGGAGATAGGTATTTACAGCTTTTAGAGACACAAGTGATTCTGGCATTGGAGATAAATGGACAATAACCAAATAATATCTGACTTCAGCAGGATGGAGCACCACCCCATTACGCTCGCATTGTTCGAGATCATTTAGATAGGACATTTCAACACAGATGGAAGAAGGGGTACTTATGAATGGCCTGCACGAAGTTCCGACCTCAATCCACTAGACTAGTTTCTGTGGGGTTATTTAAAATCTAAGGTTTATGTTGATATACCAAATAACTTGCAAGAATTAGCTCCAACAAGAACTCAAAAGATCCAGAGCATTCCACCAGAAGTAATAGCTAATGTTACTAGAGAATTTACAAACCGACTTGCCTATTGTCAAGAAGTAAACGGTGCTCAGTTTGAACATCTAATACATTAATTTTAGTTTAGTTAAGTTTCAATGTTTTGAAAATCACTTAGTTTCAGTTAATAATTATGATTATTTCTCTGATGGATATTAGATTTTTCCTTTCCTTAGTTACTTTTCTGTTAATATCTCGGTATGTATTGAAATAAAAAATATCTAATCCGATATTTTTGTATTCGTAATAAAATGTTTCATTAGAAACTAAAATAATATACAGGGTGTTCCATTACGAATTTTAAAATCAACATTACTTCCGGTGAAACCGTAAGTTCAAAATTGTTAAGAAATATGAAAACAAATAGGCAATCTACTGTAGTATCCACCTACCAAATTTCATTTCGATACCTCTAATAATTCCAGAGATATTTACTTGGTTCCACACATTTGCCTATCACTGTATATCGTAGAAACAGTAGAGCCACTCTTATTTTCTTCTTCAAATACCATATCTAGGGCCTCTTTCAATGAAAAACCACGTCTGCAATGAAAATAACAAATATCTTCATACACACCATTTGGTAAAACCAGACTTCCACAAAGAAAAAACTACATAACAAATAATTGACTTTTGTCAACAAAAATACCAAATAAATACTACCACTTTAACCCTTATTCTATAATAATAACAACCACTGATAATAAAAATTAAAAGTACTACACTACCTACTCAAATCTAACGTCCATTTTTGCTCTTCGTCTGAAGTATCACATAAAAACATATAAAAGAAACTAGAACAATTTATACGAAACGTGATTTGTTTCTGGAATGTATGTCTTGTAGGTCCATCTAGTTTAGGATAGACAAATGAGTTCCTTCAAAAATTGCAGTTTTCCAATATAATTGCGCACTAGAAGTAATGTGAATTTCTGTGAGCATATGGTAATGCAGGGCAGAAATGGGTTAATGAAAGACGACATTGCTGCTGACGTTGAAAATAGGATTTCGTCTCTAAATTCGGATATTACGGATGAAATGACAACGATGGACGAGAAAATCGAGGAGAAATATGACAGATTTGGAAAGTTATCATGAAACAATTCGAAACTCCATTATTAATGCCTACAAGATGTCTTGCCCACTCAGGCGGATCGATCTCGATGGAGCCTCCACTTCGTGGTGGTGCCATGAGATTGGCCAGCTCAGGGGGACGGCGAGGAAATCTTTCAATAAGGCAAAAAGAACAAAACTCAAAGAGGATTGGAACTCATACAAGTCTCACCTCAAAGAGTATAAAAAAGTCATCAGACAAAAGCAAAGAGAGGCATGGAGAATCTACTGCGAGGAAATCGAGGATTTCCCCCAAGCAGCTAGACTCCAAAAAGCCCTCTCAAAAGATCCCCACCGTCATATCGGTATACTAACCAGAGAGGATGGCACTAAAACTGCCAACCTAAAGGAAAGTCTACAATTATTGATGTCAACTCACTTCCCTGACTCCAGAACCACAAATACGGCGGCCTGGGAGGATGAGGAGAATCACTACCCGACGGACGATGACTGGTGTTTATCACGACAGATCTTCGACGCGGACAGACTGAGGTGGGCCATCTTAGGCTTCTCCCCCTTTAAATCCCCGGGAACGGACGGCATTTATCCAGCCCTACTTCAGTGGGGCCTGGATGAACTAATGCCGCACCTGGTAGGAATCCTCAGATCCTCACTGGCACTGAGGTATATTCCAAAAGGTTGGAGAGAAGTCAAAGTTGTGTTCATACCAAAACCAGGAAGAATGGACTATTCCATCCCAAAAGCATATCGACCCTTTAGCCTCACATCGTTTACAATGAAGACTTTAGAGAGGCCGTGCGAACGATACATAAGAGATGTGGTGATAACACGAAATCCACTGCATCCAAATCAACATGCATACACTCCAGGGAGATCCACGGATTCGGCTCTTCATCTCGTGGCGGGCCGCATCGAGAAATCGTTGGAAAATAAGGAGTCCACCCTGGGTGTATTCATAGACATAGAAGGCGCATTTGATAGAACCACTTTTCCTAAAATAACAAATGCACTTTCCAATAAGAATATACCCCAAACCATAAATGGCTGGATATATAACATGCTCTCAAAAAGAGCAATCAAAATCAGTGTAGATGATGTAACCATCAGAGGCTTGGTTGTAAAAGGTTGTCCACAGGGAGGGGTGCTCTCACCACTACTATGGAACATGGTCTTAGACTCCTTGGTCAGCCACCTCAATGATAACAACTACTACACAATAGCATACGCAGATGACTTAGTGATTCTGCTAACAGGAAGATTCGAGGAGACACTCTGCGCTTTAATGCAGGAGGCCCTCAATATCATAGAACAATGGTGCAGAGACCATTCGCTGTCAATAAATCCAAAAAAGACTGAGATGGTCCTCTTCACGACAAAAAGGAAGCTTGCAAAACATCAAGCCCCAAAGCTCCTAGATACCAAACTTAATTTCTCTTCAGAGGTGAAATATTTAGGGGTCACCTTTGACAATAAGTTAACATGGAACTCCCACTTAGAAAACAGAGTTAAAAAAGCATATATTTCTTATGAGCAGTGTCGTAGAACCATCGGCCGCACCTGGGAAATGTCACCTAAGGTTGCTGCCTGGATCTACACTGCCATCATCAGACCTATGCTAACGTACGGTGCGATTGCCTGGGGAGCTAAGGCAAACCAGCTGACAGTCGTCCGTAAACTGGACAAATCCAAAGAACAGCATGCTTCAACACAACAGGAGGCATGAGAACCACACCAACAAGAGCTATGGAGGTAATCCTCGGTCTCACTCCCCTTGACATATACATCAAGGAGGTTGTTTTGATGACCATGGCACGTCTGCGCTCTACTGGTATACAACCTGATGTAGGATTCGGTAAACTGAGACGTAACTTGTGGCATGAGGCCCTCAGGGAGATCCCACTGCTGCAGGCCAATACGGACTCGATTCCACCGCGATATGCCTTCAACAGGCCCTACAAGGTAATCTTTAAAAACAACTCACAAGACCTATTGGAAGAAGACGCAATCCGCATCTTCACAGATGGGTCTAAATCCAATGTAGGCTCAGGATGTGGTATTTTTTCCAGATCCCTGAATCTAAACATAAAATGGGCAATGGGCTGCAATGCAGGTGTTGCTCAAACAGAGCTCACTGCTATCTGCATCGCTGCCAAAGAGATTACCAAAAGGAAAACCGCAGGTAATAATATATACATCCTTACGGACAGTAGACAAACACTACTAGCCCTGAACAGACCACGTATTACATCAGGCCTAGTACTAGAATGTCACATGGCCTTAATCGAAGCCTGTAACAACAACACGGTCACTTTAGGCTGGATCAAGCGCCATGAGAAATCGAAAGGAAACCGTATTGCAGACTCGCTAGCCAAGAAGGCAGCCTCCCAAAAACTCTTGGGACCTGGCACTTTCATTGGACTATCGGCGTCAGCAACGGCCGACCTATTAAAGGAACACTCCCTTAATAAGTTTAAGGGTAGATGGGACGACGCAGAAGGCTGCAGGCTTGCCAAGGAACTGCTACAGTACCCGGACAGCAAAGTAGCCAAAAAATACGTGACTATGAACAGGCGGAACCTACGAACAATCACGGGAATTCTGACTGGTCACTGCCACCTACGAAAACACCTTCACAGACTGGGTTTATCTAACACCCCACTTTGTAGAGGATGTGAACATGAAGATGAGACTGTCGAACACATTCTTTGCGAATGTCAGACACTCTCTTAATTTAGGTTTCAAGTATTCGGCGAGTACAGGCTAACATACGCCAATATGAGGGAACTTAATTCAGGCGACGTTATCGCTAACTTCAAGGAAGTAGGCTGGATGACGAGCTAGAAAGAAGTTTTGAACCTCAGAAGGATGCACAATGGGCCAATTGTGGCCTAAGTGCTGTGGGGCCACCCACCCTTCAAATCTTTACAGATACAGATGACAGATTCAAGAACACAAGACACTCCAGCAGGAGAAAAGAAGATAGAACCAATAAAACCCTACAAGCCAGAACAACAACCCGAGACAGAATATATTAGCAGTTTTGCCCGAGTCAAGGCTGCAACGTTCGACGACGGAAAGACATCGTGGACCAATTATGTGAAACAATTTGAATCAGCCGCTAGAGTGAATAATTGATCCGACAGGGAGAAGGCAGTAAACCATCGCGCTTCGGGGAGATGCCTTATATGTACAACATACGATACCTTTGGAAGAAACGGATGACTTCGAGCAGCTGAAGAAGAGGTTAGACATGCGATATGGCCACAAACATCTAGAACATTTGTATCAATCCCAGCTGAAGAACCGAAAGCAGAAACATGACGAAGCCCTTCAAGAGTATGAAGTGGATATTGCACGACTAGTTAGATTCGCTTATCCATCAGCACCAGAGAACCTTATGGAATGTCTGGGCATCCAGGCCTTTATTGATGGCTTACGCGACCCCGATATGCAAAGGACGCTTCGTTTAGCCCTTCCCAAAACATTATTTGACGCATGGACAGCTGCTCTTGAATATGAAGCAGCAACAAAGGCTTCGGGTTATAACAATGCTAGGACCATTCGAGAGGAAGGAAACGAGGACTGATTTGACCAGATTGTCAGTTTGATAAAAAGTATGGTGTGTAAGAAGCCGAGAAAGATCAGATGCTGGCAATATGGCGATCTAGGGTATATACGTAGTTCATATAAGCGCCCCAGGACTCCTGCAAACGAAGAACCCCAGTCACAGGAAAACTAGATCGGATCAACTACGAGGGAGAAGCACCGACCCATGATCGTTCCAAATACACTCTCATACTGATAGCTTCGCTCAGATGTCGCAACGACAGTGTGTATGTAGATGTCGAAGTGAATGGCAAAATATATACTCTGCTGGTAGACACTGGAACAGCTAGAACCATTATAGGACGAGAAATAATAAACTCCAAGAAGAAGCTTTTACCAACGAGACTGCGTCTGCGTGGAAGTGCCAACGTTCACGAAGAGACACAAATACAATTGGGAACTGGCGCCGAAAAATTCACGCATACGGTAATTGTAGCTGACATTGGGGAAAACGTGATGCTGGGAATGGACGTTGGAGGAGGAACAATATTTTTGATCGCTCTAGAGGTGATGTGGTAGAATGGGCTGTGTACGGCCTACTACAGCGAATGTACTTTCGACAGGTAGCCAAATACCTCCAATAGATTTATTGCGGGTGATACAAAGTAAAACAATGGAACAGTCATAAGGCAAATTGAAACTCATTTTTGTTCAAATGATGTATTTAATTGATAAAGATGAAGTTAAATCGATGTGGACATAAATTATTGTGGAAGTAAAGAATTGATATAGCACGTGGCAACCTTATAAGCAATATTCTAATGTACCAGAAAACAATTCTAGTTAACGGTTTAATTGTATGAGTAACAATGTCTAAGTTTACTTTTATTTACCTGACCATATCACTGACTCTACACACAAACATATAACACAATAACAAATTAATCAATTAGAATACTGTATAAGTAACATTTTATATTAGAAACACGGAACCTTTTAGTAGGTTCCGTAACTAGACATGTGTGTCTTCTAATAGCTCGAATAGAAGAGTGTGTCAAAAAGTCGAAGTCGGGAAGTCGCGAAAGCTTTCGAGAACGCACAGGCGCAGAACATTTCTGGTTTTCGTGTGGCATAGAGCTAATAATATCTAAGCTTCATTATTTGTAATATCACATCTTTTTCTTTTTTCTATAAACATATATTGAGTCAATCACAAGTTAAATATAGGTGAGGGTAAATGAAAATCACAAGTTAGGTCACTTCTTGGTCTAGCCAAAAATAACTACTAAACATCAGGTAGGCATAAAATAAAATGTAACTTCTGTTATTCTGACGATGATACTGATTTATCAAAACAATTGTCAATTCTTCAGAATTTTCAATAACTTTAATTATATTGTGGAATTAACTAGAAACCGTGAGTTTCATTTAAAACACTATTATCAGTAGTTGGTCAATCCTTGAATCAAGTTGAGAATAGGAACATGAGTGGATTTCTCTACAATATCGAGACCTATTCGTACCAAAAAGAGGGAAGACTGGTAGAACATCAGCTGTCAAACGCAAAATCAATACTGGTAATACCAAGCCAATCAGGCAATCAGCTCTAAGACTACCGCGAGCGAAGAGAGAGGAAGCTGAAAGAAGAATTCGAGAGATGGCAGAAGAAAAAGTAATATAACCATCTACTAGTCCATGGATGTCTCCAGCAGTGCTCGTCAAGAAAAAGGATGGAACTACGAGATTCTGCGTGGACTATCGTCAGCTAAACAACTTGACGAGGAAAGACAGCTATCCTCTGCCTCGAATCGACGATACGCTAGATACTTTACCCGGCAGCAAACGGTTTTCCACCTTGGACCTGAAGTCTGGTTATTGGCAAGTAGAAATGGATCCAGAAAACAAAGGTAAGACTGTTTTTACCACCAGATCTGGATCATGGCAATTCAACGCCATGCCATTCGGGCTCTGTAATGCGCCCGCGAAATTTGAAAGACTCATGGAAAATGTCTTGAGAGGGTTGTCTTGGAAGACATGCCTGGTCTATTTGGATGAAATCGTAGTACCAGGAAATGCATTTCACGAACACCTAAAGAATTTGGAAGATGTATTCAAGCGACTTCAAGCTGCCCAGCTCATGTTAAACTCAAAGAAATGTCGGCAATTCCAAAATTGAGTCCACTATCTAGGCCATATAGTAAGCAATGAAGGATTGGTGGCGGATCCAGAGAAAATTGCTTCCATTCAGCATTGGCCACAACAAACCAGCAAACATCAAATTAGGAGTCTCCTGGAACTTTGCACATACTGTAGAAGATTCATAAGGAAGTTTGGACTCGACTCACAGAAGAAAAAAAAACTTTCCAATGGAACGAAGACAGTCAAGCGGCTTTTGAAACCTTGAAGAGGCATTTCACCACGGCTCCGATATTAGGATATCCAGTATCAGAGGGAGACTTTATCATTGACACTAACGCAAACAACGTAGGACTTGGAGGAGTGATCTTATACATCCAAGGAAGGCAAGAAAGAGTACTGGAATATTTCAGTAAAGTCCTCTCCAAACCAGAACTAAACTACTGCGTCACAAAAAGAAAAAGTTTGGCGGTAGTGAAGTCCGTGAAACCTTATACCAGTATCTCTATGGCTCAAGTGGTTAATGTAGTTCAAGATTCCCGAGGGCCAGATCGCTAGATGGATTGAACGACTTAAAGAGTACGATTTCAACATCGAACTTTGAGCTGATGTGAGTCACCGAAATGCCGACTCCCTTTTCAGACGGCCGTGCCCAAGAGACTTCTCCCACCGCAACAAGGCGGAATATAGAGAAGACGCAGTTTCAAGAACTACGGTACTCTACGAAGAATTGTCACCCACCAGGATCAGAGAATATGATAAGAATGATCCTCACCTAAAGAAGATTAGGCAATGGAAGGAAGAGAATCATCGACCTACCTTCCACCTGCACTTAAAGCATATTGGGCTCAGTGGGACTCCCTTGTCCTGGAAGAAGGGATTTTAAAAAGAATCAGTGATGATGGTTCCGAGAAGAGAGAACATATATTTATTGAAAGGACTCCTTGAGAACGATGATGGTTCCGAGACGAGAAGATAGATAGTTATCCCGAGAACGAGAGTTGCAGAGATACTGAGAAAGTTACACGACAGTTCATAGGGAGGTCATCTGGGAGTGAAGAAAACCCTTCAGCTAGTCCATGAAAGGTTTCATTGGATGAACACATCCGACGATGTGAAGGACTGGTGTTAGAAATGTACGACTTGTGCTATGAGTATTGGACCACATCGCAAAAGAAAGGCACCCATGAAACAATATAATGTTGGAACCCTTTTCTAAAGGATTGCTTTAGACATTGCTGGACCGTTTCCGACGACAGAAAACGATGGTAAATATATCCTGGTAGTAATGGATTATTTGACAAAGTGGGTGGAATTTTACGCGATCCCGAATCAAGAGGCCATAACTGTCGCGGATGTGCTGGTGAAAGAATGCACCTGTTTGAATTTTTAAGCATTCCCTATTAAATTTTTCAATTTACTACTGCCAAATACATCGAAACTATGACATTACCAGCATTTTATCACTCTTTTAGCTCCACATTTTTATTTTGTATACAGTAGTTAGTTAATACTAACTTATCCTTGTTCAACATCACAATATTCAATTATTCAATATAGATATGAGATAAGGGTAACATGGTATTTTCGAAATCAGAGAGTAGCAAACTTTTGTTTTTTTGAAAACAAATCTGCACGGGAACTTTTGGATGGTATCGTAATTTTTTTAAATCAGGTTTGTATTGCAAGTATGTTTGGTACAGCACCAATGTCTAGTCTATCATATCAAAGCTCGCATTCTTAAGGGTATATGGTAAATATTTCATATTGAATATTGATTTCAGACACCATAAAAAAGACTTTGAAAGAAGAAATGTCGAGAGCCAGTTATTTCAGGAAATTTGTGACAAGCTGGGAATGAAGAAGATCAGTACAACAGTATTGCATCCACAGTCAGATGGAAGGGTCGAAAGAATGAACTAGACCAATGGAAAGTACCTGTCCAAAGTAGTTTTCTGCTACCAGAGAGATTGGGACCAGTATTTGCGTTGGCCTGTCGACCTGCCATGAATGAGTCCACGGGTGAGACACCTGCGAAAATACTATTTGGACGTGAAAAGAGGCTTCCTTCTGACCTGGAGTTTGGCTGTCGGCCTGGCGAAGATCTAGCAGGAGATTATTACGTGATCTAATTGAGAAGAAGGATGGACGATGTGCACGAAGTGGTTCCATCGAATCGTCAGTTGCTAGTGACATAATGAAAAAACGGAATGATACACAGGCCACAGAAGGCAGTTTCAAAGCAGGTGATAGTGTATGGTTACACAACCCGACAACGAAACAAGGATTTTCTCCAAAATTACAGAAATCATGGGAAGGTCCATACTTACTCTAGAAGAGCATCAACGACATCATCTATCGTATAAGCAAGATCCCCAATGGTAAACCGAGAGTAGTCCACCAAAACCGACTAGCGACATTCGAAAGATACCATAAGAAAGAGGTAGGGGCGAACCATTTACAACGAGAGTCTTACCTAGCCTTCGAAAAATGTATGGGAGTATACGGAGGTACCGGGAAAGCTAGATCCGGAGTCACTACAAAACTAAGACAAGATTTGTTCACGCTCGCGTAAGAGTACTCACTGGCACATAACATCTCCGCCAGTAACAAACACGCACAAGGGTTGGCAACCGTCTTCCGAAAGAAGTTTAGACAATTAGTGGAACTTGAAGATCAGATGCCAGCCTCTGGCAAGACACTGAGAATCAAACACAATTCGCGGTACGTCTTCTACCTGATAACTAGAAAGTAATCTCTAGATCGATCCACCTACCGGGATGTGTGGGAAGCGCTACGAAGCCTTCGAGATCATGTGCTGGAATCCCACGTGGAGAAACTAGCAATGCGCAGAATAGAGAGCAATCAGTTGGATTGGCGAGTCATCAGGAACATGATAGAGATGATCTTCCAAGATACCGGTGTCCACATATTAATTTACAGCTATACCCCTCGTTATCGGTATCCCTTGAAGACGGTGCCCTGATATTTCCATACGACCGGGAAGTGCAGACATGGTCCAATTGCCGATTTAAACATCCAGTTCCAGCTACACAGAAGTTCCAGGAGGAACTTCCTTTTAAGGAGGGGGTAATGTTACGAAATCGCACACCGGTGTAGTCCCTGAATCCGAATTTGTCTAAGCTGTGTATAAAAGTCAAAATCATGGTGAATGCGCAGGGATTTCTCCGAACTGTTTACCATTTTTTTCTGTGACTATTCTTATCTAGACATTTCCATTAAGATCCATTATTTTTGTGAGCCGCAATTTAGAAGGATCCCGAAAAAAGGCACTTAATATATAAGAGAGGCTACCTACCAACGCTGTAGTTTATAATTTCATCTCGTGAGATAAACAGTGGCCAAGTAAATAGTCGGAGTAAATAAATAGTAGTGAAGCGTTTATGAAAATTAGTGTAAATGAATATAATTTGTATTTAATATAAATAAGTGAATAAATATATTAAGTGAGTAGACCTACCGTGTGTATGAATTTATCCCACCGGGCGTAATAAAAACTTTTAAATAAATAAGAAAAACATTACAATATCTTCAAATCCTGCAATGTTTTATATAATCTTACCAAGTAAAGCATAGTTTCTTGCTATTGAGAATTTTTCACTCTCATTGATAGATATTTTTCCTAACGTTTTATACTCTTTCGTTCCTTTCTGCCCTAAAATCCTGCAAAGTTTCACAAAAGCTTACTAGGCCCAACAAAGATTCTTTTTACTGAGTCTTTTTCATTGTCATTGATGGATATTTTCCTGATTCATAATCATGTCATGTGAACTACATTTTCTTCTACATTAATAATTAATTATAATTTTTTTGTTTTCCAGATTCCTATCGCAGTTTTACAGAATGTAGCAAAGCTGATCAGCAATCCATTTGCACAACGAAAAAATCCGGAAGTAGTGGCCACATTATCATAAATAAATATTGTAGTTTTAGGTTAGCTTCCGCCAATGAATCTTGCTTAATAATTGATAAAATGTTTTCTCCAAATTTGCTAACGATATTCTGAAGAAATTATTTGAAACAAAATTTATTATTCAATAAAAAAATGGAGTTCTTGAGTAGGTTGTGTTCAGATGTTGATTATCCGGTGAAGACACTGTTTATCGCCAGCAATAGGAAACTATAATTAACATTGTTAATAATTGAATAGGAGGCAGTTTATTAAGGTTTGATTCAAACTGACATCAAAAATGTATGAAATTAATCTGATGATTATAAGGAGCCCATGGTGACTTTTTCACACATTGCTTTTTATATTGAGTAATTCTCTTCACTATATTGTTTTCTTCAACTTTCCAAGAAGTCTGAGGTATTTTAGTGCTAAAGTCAACAAGTAAATGATGATGTTATAATTTTTTCGATTAACAAAGTAATTATATTGAAAATAATTCTGATATTTTTAGCATTTTTGGTATAAATAGATAGGTAATAATGTAGATTTGCTTGAAATGAAGTAGTATTAATATGATTATTTTTTTTACTTGTAAATATATTATTTGTTAAGTTTTGTTACAAAAATAAAATGTTTTCATTCCCAATAAAACTGTTGATTTGACGAATTTCCGTATCCATATAAATAGTTTCTTCTTATAATAGATAATTTATGGTCTTTTTACATTCTTGAAATTTTTTGAGCTTTTTCAGAGAGAATTTGAACTGAAAAATCTGTATATTCAGAAAACCCAGAATTGTACCGTAATGTTGGAGATATATTTGTGATAATTACACTTTTTTCTCAAAATCAGACCTTATGTCTCTTCTTACTGATTTCTAGAATACTTCTTGGTTCATTTTAATTAAATCTTTGTGCTCTGATTTTTCGAAGAACATTAGGTTTTGTATATTCGAATAATATATTGGATACAGATATAGAAAAAAATGTCTAGAAATGAAGAATAATTTAATAGGAACGGCTCAAGAGGTTTTTAGAAAATCAACAAATAGACAAAGAAGCAATTGGTTTGATAATGAGTGGGGGAATTAGGATACAGAAAACATGGCACGAATTAAATGAACTACAACAAAAAATAACATGAATTGGAAAAGAATGCATTAAATAATTTGTACAAAAAAAACTCGTTAAATGAGAACTTAGAAAATATAGAAAAGCAAATATGTCAGAAAGAGATAAAATATTTTGCAAAAACGTAAAATTATAATGCAACCAACCAAGAAAGAGTAATAAAAGACTGGAAAAGCAGAGCAAGACTATAAAAAATAGGAAAAAAATTAAAAGGACTCTAAAAGGAATATTGTACATGGAAGAACATAACGATGAACTTTCAGTATATGTAGATGAGCAACCAGTGCAACAAGGAGAAAAGGAAAAACAACGTCAGGAAGTAGATGAAATAAAAGAAGAAATCTGAAAACGAAGAAATATTGAGCCCACAGGGGATGATGAAATAGAGGCAGAACTATTTAAATATGCAGGACAACAATTGCAGTAACAAATATATCATCTAATCAAAAATATATGGAAACGAAATAGAATTCCGGAAAATTGGCACACTAGCATAGTCATAACTGTATATAAAAAAGAAGACACAATTATGGACCCATAACATTACTGAATGTGACATATAAGATACTTGCAAATTCAGTTGATAAACAACTAAAACTATACGCAGAAAAAATTCTAGGGGACTACCACAACGGTTTCCAGTCAGGAAGGTCGACAATTAATGTAATATGGTCCTGGCAAGATAGTAAATCACACTATTATTTTCGGCTGTATTTAAATTATTGATTTTCATTGTTTATCCAAGGAATAATATCGTGAAAAGTAAAGTTAGTGTTAGTATAGCATAACAGTAAGAAGAGTTATGTAAAATAAGATTTCTTTGGAAACCCAAAAGTTACCTAGTTTTTAATGAAATAGTGAGATAATAGTTCTCCAAGATATTAATGAATAAACTTTAGTCATTTAGTTTTTTCAAAAACTTGTATTCATCAACTGATAACAAGCATTTGGAAATTAATGAAACAGTAAAAGAGGGCTCTATTTGGAAACATAAAGAATTATTAAAATGGATAATATTTTGTAGAAACTAAACACCATGGATGAAAGGAGCATTAGAATAGAACAAAAAATAGATGGATTAAAAAAAAGTAACCGCCCTAATGAAAAAAAAAACTCCGAAAGAAAACAAGGAAATAAAGATCTTGAAAAACAGCTAGACACACAGGATAAGAGGATAGAAGTTTTAGAAAGAGAATGAGAACTAAAAATTGAATTATCTGTGGAATCAGTGAAGTAACGGATGGAAATACCGAAACCCAAAAGATAAAAGTACAGGAGGTAATTAACCAACTAGGGGCTCAGTTGAAATTCGAACAAGATATAATGAATATCAAGAAATTAGGAAAGAAAACGTAAACTTCATCTAGACATAAAAGTAAGATATTTGAAATGTTAAAATTGGCACGGAATTTAAAAAATTCGAAGTGAAGAATTTTCCAAAAGAAATTTGATATCAGAGAAAACAACTTTTGAACAAATGAAAATAGCTAGGAGTCAAGGCTGCAAAGCTTTTGTTGAATACAATAAACTTTTAGTGAATGGAAAAGAAAATGAACTTAAGGATATGGAAGGTAGGAAGCAGCAGATAAGTATGCAAACACCAACAGAATTTAGAATAGCAGTGGGAAGAACAGTAAGTGATAGATCACCAACACAGAAGAGCATTCTTCAAAAAAACTGAAACTTTTATAAAAAAAATAATAAGAAAAGAATCACGTTGAAAAGGAATCACACACTAAGAACGTAAACAAAATCGAAGTAAATGAAGCCAAAACACTAAATACAAATGGTAGAAAGGAAAAAATAAATTCAAATGATGGAGAAAAAGTAACAACTCGGGATGCGCTCTTAAGCAAGCAACGCAGTGTTAGAGTAGTACTCTGGAATGTGCAGAGATTTGAAAACCTCAACAATCTTCTTGTCGAAGACTCGCAGGTGCAATATGATTTCTTATGTATATGTGAAAGCTGGCAGGCTACTGATATTGAATTACCAAAGTTTATACGTGATAATTACAGTGTTGTTTACTCCATAGCAATTAGGGAACAGTCTGTAGGACATGCAAATGGAGGGCTAGCCATATTCTACAAAAACAGTTACAGCCCAAGACTCCTGGAGACTTCTTCTTCATAGAGAAATCATTCGTTTCATTCGTACTACCATCCAGGAAACAGTTACTACCACCGCTCAAAATACTAGCATGCAGAAAAATATCAACAAGAGACACGAAAGTTCTGAAAATCAAGCTATTTTTAATAATTGTGTTTTTAATAATTAAACTAAACTAATTTACATCTCATTTTTTAAATTATTCATTTGCATATTCATCAAATTGTCTAACCGAATTACACTCTAGCTTTTTTTTGATTCGAAGTAAACTTGAAATTTTTTGAATTTTGTTGTTATTAGGTAATTCAACTCAAAACACTGCCAGAGAAAATTACTCGTCCTACGGACTCGTAATTTTTTCAGAGGCAGTTTTTTTTTCGGTAAATTGCCAGGCAACGAAATTCTTATTGTTACATGTCAAGTTTACTTGGACAAAAAAGCTCTCGTGCAATTATAAGTGAAAAAAATCGAAAAAACACAATGTAAAGTAATATTTTTTTAACAAAATGCATTCGTGCAGGTGCAAAAATCCTAGTCTTCGATCCGGATTTTGCAACACCCATGGTTCTTGTTAAAATGTTACTTAGCAACGTGTTTTTCCGATTTTTTTTCCGGAGAAATTAGATGCCGTTATGATATTACTTACGAGTGAAGCATTCTTCTTTGATTGAAGATATTATTCTTAGTAATCAATACACTTAATTAAGCTCCTGTTCTGTAGTTGGGTTTGTCCTGTTTGAACAGTGTATTAATAAATGAATATTTTTCTCAAAGGAAAATGACTTAGTTTACTGTCATATCATTCCAGGTTTAATCAATGAACTTGACATTTCTCATGTAACTACCAATTATTTATTGACTCTTTAAACACAAGTCTAAAGTCAGTTTTGTTGTTTTATGGAAACAGTGCTTCACCAAGCCATTGGCTTGAAAACCAAGCTTTTTTAAAAGAAAAAGCTTGGCTTGGCTTTGTTATTGTAAGTTTGGGCTTGGCTTGGTTACGAAGATTTTTCAATCTTTACCAAGCTTTTTTAAGCTTTCAAGCTTTTTCCCCCACCTGGCCGATGACGTGTTACGTCTACTATATGTGGCAGAAGAAAGTTTGTATTCCAACAGTTCTCGCGATCATATTCGAAAATCACGAAAAACAATTAAAATCATAAAGGTATCTAGTTTTTTTAAAAATAGTCCAGGGCAGACAAAAACAGACAGAACAGCAGTATGCACTTTGTGTACAAGAAAATAACTACACTCAAAACGAAAAATGGGTCAACTACGTCTTTAAAAAGACATTTACAAAGTAAACATAAGGATTTTTACGAAAAAGCATTTTGCGGGAGAAAAATATTATTGAAAATCCAAATAGTACTAGCTCTGTTTCAAACTGGCTGCAGAGCCGGACAACTCCAAGTGAATATTCGGTGAGTTTTTTATCTTATATAGGTATTATTCTGTTTTGAATCGAAATGTCAACTCTAGAATTTACAAATTAGTATGACTCTCCGGTAATTTAAAAAATGATGTGAATATATTTTTAAATAACCAAATAATAGTATTATTGTGCGGAGAAAAGATTCTTTTAATTTGGTAGGTAGGAGTGGTCGGACTTATATTATTTGTTTTTTTTTAACTAATTATTAGGATCAAAAGTAAATGGTCGAATAAAATTGGTTAAATGAAATTATGTGGATCGTTTGAGGAAAATAGGAGAATATTTAAAAAAATTCAATATACAGGTTTAAGGGGAAAGGGGTGCTTCATTCAAGAAACAAAAAAAATTGGATATGTAATTTTTTGGAAAGCCAAACGTTCATTGAAATTGTTACAAAAATCCTAGAGCTTTTTATGAAGAATATTTTCTTAGTGGAATATAAACTTTTCCTTTATCTGTATGCAACTTTTTGTGACACATGTCGATAATTGGTACTTATATATAATTTTCAAGAGAGAAATACAAGAAATATATTAATTACTCCTTGTATATTGTACTTGATAAAATAATTTTTAATTTCAGGATTCAATCTTGGCACGGGAACTGTAGAAGTTGAAACACTCAATGATATATTAGTTCAATACATTTGTAAGAAATATTTACCTTTCAATTTTTTTGAGGACGAGGCAAGCCGTATTTTTCTACATAAATCCAGCCATATCATGCCTGGTAGGGACCAAATGAGACTGCTTACTCTGAGAAAATTTACTGAAACTCAATGTTCTGTTTCAAAAATTTTGCAGTTGAATAAATCCAGGATATATTATACAATGGACGGTTGGTCATCTAATTCAACTAGTGGATTTTATGGCATCACTGCCCATTTTAATGATGATAATTGGAAACTACATGCAATTTCATTAGTTCATCCTATGCACTAGGGGCCAGTCTACTTCAGACTTCAAAGGACGGAAACACTGAAGTAGTGGTATATGTTTCTCGTTTACTTTCAAATACAGAAAAGAGGTATGCTCAAATAGAGCGTGAAGCCTTGGCTTCAACCTGGTCAGTTGAAAAATTTTCTGAATATATTTCTGGAATCCCCATTTTAATACAAACTGATCATAAGCTTCTAATTTAGGTTTTACTGACAAAACCTATTGATGAATTAACCCAAAGATTACAGCGTTTTAGAATCCGTTTAATGAGGTATGATTATAAAACCTATTATTTTCCAGGAAAGGAGCTCGTGATAGCCGATGCTTTATCGCGGAATTTTTCATCGGATACTGAGTTACCAATTCAAGATGAATTGCAATGGGAAACAGAGGCTCATGTTAGACTTATAGTCCAGTCGGTTGAGATAAAATCTTATTTTCTAGACGAAATTAAAGCTGAACGGGAAAAAGACCCTATTACAGTTCAAATTATAAAATATACTGAGAGAGGTTGGCCAAATAAAAGTAATTTGGGTAATGATTTATCACCTTATTATCAGCATAGATTTGACTTTCCATTTTCTGAAGGGTTCTTATTGCGAAATTCTCGTATTTTTATCCCGGCTTCACTTCAATTAAAATGTTTGAAATTTATTCACGATGTAAAGTGTAGACGAAGAGCAAAAATTTCCGTGTGGTGGTTAGGTATTTCTACTCAAATAGAAAATTTAGTTAGAAATTGTCCTCAATGTGTGGAAAATAGAATGAATTTTAAAGAGCCCATGATTGGAGAAAGTTTTCCTGACCGTGCTTGGCAGAAAATTGCGTTATATTTTTTTAAGAGTAATAATATTTGGAACCTTATTGTTACAGACTACTACTTCAGATTTTTTGAAATATTTAAGCTTACAAAAATGACCGAATTAGTTATTATAAACAAATTAAAACAATTATTTTCTAGATATGGAATTCCCGAAATTGTTAGATCAGACAATGGTCCGCAATTTCAGTCTGAATTTAGAAAGTTTTACTGTGAATATGATTTCAAACACATAACGAGTAGTCCTTACTTTGCACAGGCTAAAGGTTGTGTTGAGGCAGCTGTTAAAATTGCAAAAAATCTTTTAAAAAAAAATGACGACCTTCATAAAGCTTTGTTGGCTTATCGAACGACACCCTTAGAATGCGGTTTTTCCCCAAGTGAGTGGATGTTTGGGAGAAAGGTGCGCTCTTTATGCCATTGTTGCTTAGCCAACTTAACAATCCCGTCGACAATCAATTTTTGATCAATAAGGAAAGTAAGGTAAAAGAAAAGTATATCAAACAATTTAATAACAGACACCGGTCCAGAAAATTATCTGACCTAAAGGTAGGAGATTATGTCTGGGTAACGGATTTGAGAGTTCACGATAAAATACTCGAAATTTTAGACAAATCTCGTTCATACCTAATTGAATCAAACTCTGGAATTTATCGAAGAAACAGGTGGCACCTGATACCAGCACCTTATTATACTTAGCAACAGTTTACCCCGGCATATACTTCACCCGAAAATTACCAACCTCTAAATTCTAATAATAATAGTTCAAATTTAACAGGAACATATAAAGAGTGTAAACGGAATGATATTTCTAGTACGCCTGAAGGTGAATCTCTTGATGTTTCTGGATCTAGTTTCACTTCCTCTAATATGATTGTTTCCCCTGAAATGAATATTTACTTGAATGACCCTGTTTCCCCTAAACCGTCTATAGAAAACTCAAATGTGAAATTAAAAAACCTAGGTATTTAGATGATTATGAATGTTTGTAAATTTAATTAGGTCTAAGAAAGGGAGATGTTCTGTCAGGTACTTTGGCTGATGGCAACCCTGTAGCGTCTGACGGATGGCGGACCTGAGTTAAGTGAGCCATGCATAGGTAACTCTTATGAACCAGCTTGTTCCATAAGAGCTGTTTGCGACTACACTCGCCAGAGGCGCTGTAATCACCTTAAATTTGAACGTTGTCAAATCTGTAAAGAAAAATTCCTCAGTTTTTCGTCAATCATCTGATCCATTGCTTAAAGTTACTAATATGTAATAGGTATGAACATATTTTTTCATTAGCATAACATAAGACTTGGATGATATTTTGGATTTGAATTTTAACTTATCTTTCAATATATATATATATATATATATATATATATATATATATATATATATATATATATATATATATATATATATTACAGAAGCTATTCAAGTTGTATTTTTTAATTAAAATAAAAATCATAAGTTTTCAATGATAATTTGGAGATTTGGCAACATCACAGCGGTTTTACGAGAACACAATACGCAGGTGCATCGATTTCTCGGCCAATGTTTATCCATAGATAAAGGATAGGTTAGGTTGATTTATTTTTATCAACAACAATACCTAGTCCAACTCATTATCATTATTATTCCAATTAGTGTTGTACCTATTGAGACTAAGTTGAATTTTAATTTTTGTGTGTGTTTATTAAACTGATTTAACCAAACCAGTCCAATATGGTGTTTTCTTGATGTGTGCCAACATGCAGAAGCCGGGGTGACACTGTGAAAATGCATCGATTTTCCAAAAACTATGAAAATGTGAGTACCGGCGTTACTTTCAATATTGAAGTTGTGATAATTATATTAGCAAAATCTGTAATATGTTATTTTTTCCACTACTGATATGAGAAAACCTTATTATTTACCTCATTTGTCTAATGAGAAATAGCTCAATATTTACCTAAAACTTTATTTATTGAAATGAACATGAAAAATAAACTCTTTGAAATGTCCTAAGACAATGTAAATGATCAGAAAATATGAAAATTATTTAAAATAATAGTAGAAATGACGTTTATTGAATCCCCTCAGTTTCAATGATTTTATTCAATGCTTTGACAAGTATTCCCAGCTGATATTTCGATATCCTTGAATAATTGGGGAAATGACTAATTTTAAAGTAAAAATAAGGGTTTTCGGTATTAGTTCGGCCATTAGTAGTGAAAAAAATACTATATATACTTCGGTTGAGAAGACCATATTTGTATATTATATTAATTATTATCTAACTTGTAAATAAACGTATGTAGTGAAACAGTTTTTTTCTTCATGAATTCCTAAACAATCTTCCAGTTCCAGAAAAAAAATTTGAATTTTATATGTACGGTTCCCGCTTTTGCTTTATTTCTGACTCCAGAAACGCCAGAGGGCGTGGTAATTAGTGAACCAAACTCTTTATACTGAGTTGCCTATCTATCTATTGAAAGTCAATCTAACATATCCTATCCTTTATCTATGAAGTGAGCTGGGGATCGGGAGAAAGACAGATAACGTAACGAGAGACTGACGGTTAAAGGTGAATATTAAGAACCAACTGTAAACTAGAGTAAGCAAGGGTTTTGAGATGAATAAAGTATCTGAATAATAGACGATCCCAAAAGTGTATTATTATTGAACCCGCAAACATGACAGTATTTATATTTGTATTTTTGTAAAAATATATAAACAAAATCTTAAATTATCTTTGAATAATACAAATTTCTAATAATATTGACAAGACGTGTTACAGATAAAATATGAACCACATCAAACATTTTTATCGATTAAAGGCAAGTATCAACATATGTCAAGGGGTTGTCAGATGAAAATATTACAAAGAAAAAGGAGATTAGAAGTTGTAATAATTATAGTGACTATTAAAATTACTATCCATAGAAATAATAATATCAATTTGTTCCTGTTGTGAAAAGATCCTGAATAAAAAATATTTTGTTCCTGTTTTTGGCATGATTGTATACAAAATTAATTCAAGATGTATAGACGGTAAATGGATATTTGGTGTCCTATAAGAATCGTGATATAATCCAACAAACTTCTGAATTGCTGTTAGCTGGCCTGTCCTTTACAAGGTACTTAAAAAACATTTTTTTCTTTTGACTGCATAACTTCAACTTCTGTACGATATAAGCCTGATGTCAACGTCAGTCACAGTGAAGTGTGAAATATGTGGTAAATTTTTTAAGAAGCGTGGCCTAAAAACACATCAAAACAAGACCCATGGTGGACTAAATTTCAGTTCCATTACAAAAGAAAGTTTTGGAAATAAGGAAATGAAAGATACGAATTTACATTTTAAGTTGGCAAAATTGAAGAGCTAACGATCATTAATCAGAAGACTCCCAAAAGCTTCAAGGGCTCTTTGTGCCTCAGCGCTCTCTAATCTGATTGATGAATGCGTAAGACAAAATTCTATTCCTACCTGGGAAAATCTATTGCTTTTTCCATACAATGATTTAAGTCTTCCTTCTAAGAATTCTAATGAAAAGTATCTCTCTCTACTATAATCAAGAATAATTTAAAAACATTTCAAAATATAGATCATCACTCAAATTTCTCTGATCAGTAAAACACAAATTCCTCAGTTCGGAAAAACATAAATTCATCAAAAAACAGTAACATTAAAAATGTCATTAATAGAGTTTCTGACGGCGATTTGACATCCGCAATCAAAATCTTAGCTTCAGATGACAGTTTTTCTGATGTCACTTCAGTCACTTTAATAGAATTAAAATTGAAACATCCTTTAAAGAAACTTAATAGTACGTTCCCTACTCTGAGTTCAGAACCTCTTCCTATTCTTATTAAAGAAAAATTTGTCAGTGACCCATTTAAAACAAGTTCTGCTGGTGGTTTAAACTCTTCAGAAAGTATTTGGTCATTAAAATCTAACAAAGTTGTACAAGGATAATATAAATCCTGGGATATACCTTTATTGAACTTTGAAAAAGAGAATCTGTTTCAGAAAGCTATAAATTTACCAGACAAGGCTCGTTTGAATGCAGCATTTTCAAAGGAATCAGGAGCATGGTTGAACGCTATACCGTTTGTCATATTAGGTACGCTTTTAGATGACGAAAATTTCCGTATTTTTATTGGTCTCCGTTTAGGTTGTCAAATTTGTGTTAAACATCGCTGTCGTTGCGGAGCTGATGATGATGAATATGGTAGACACAGCCAAAGCTGCAAATTAAGTACAGGTCGTTTTTCACGTCATTATACAGTAAATTACCTAATCAAACGAGGCCTATCATCTGCAAAGATTCCCTGTTCGTTGGAACTGTTAGGTACTTGCCGCGACGACGGTGAACGTCCAGATGGTATGACCCTCATTCCATGGCAACGCGGCAGACCAGTTATATGGAATTTCACTTGTATTGGCACTTGGGCTCCGTCCCATGTTCGATTGTTATCTACTTCCGCAGGCGCTGCAGCTTTACAAGGCGAAACTTTTAAAATGAATAAATACAAATTCTGAAAAATATTTACATTTTTATTCCTATAGCAATTGAAACCTCTGGTATTGTCGGTCATGAAGCTTTAAAGCTCATTCAAGGAATCGATAAAAAAATAGCAGTAAAAACCAATGATTCAAGGGCAACTTTGTTCTTCATACAACAAATTAGTATTGCAATTCAAAGAAGAAATGCTTCATTTTTTCTCGGCACGTTTTCCCGCTCTAAGCCTCTAAAAGAACTTTTTATGAAACCTAATCATAAGAAATCTAATTCTTCTACCACTTTCAAATTTTCTCACATTACCGACCCTAAAACATGTGATCTTTCCTTTATCCAAAATTCTTATTTAACATCTTCATCCTCTTCTTCAGAATGGGTGCCTTCTGATAATACATGCGTTGACAATTTCATAAATCATGCCTCCAACAACCTATTGGACCTCAGTGTACTAAAAAATATAAATAACTACCAGCCAGATGATGTCCCAATCATAGGAATACTGAAGAAGATGACTATGCTAGAGAATGATGCGATTCCTATACGCAATAAATTATCTTTGACAAAAACAAAATATAAAACTGGTTTACAATCAGTAGAGTTGGAGACATCAAATAACAAGGAGAACGACTAAATGGAAGGTATTTATACTAACAGTGTGGCATACTCTAACAATACTAATACAGACAATTTGTCTGATGAAGATGCTAACGGAAATCACGCATCAGTAGCCGATTTGAGTAAAAATTTTAATGACCAACTCTCCAGGACAGTAAAAAATGGTACTAACCTCGCCAATAAGACACCTGCGGTTAGATACACAATTTCTGATGTGACCAATGTAGTGAAACCACTAAGTACAAAAGCAATATCAATCAGAGTTAAAAAATTTAGCAATAATGTTTCAGTGACCAAAAAAAATGACATTGCCTCCAATAAGTGTCAAAATTACCCCGATGTTTTGCAGTCAAATTCAAAATTGGAAGAGAATGTAGACGTAGAAAAAAATAATGGGTCATTAGTCGATAGGGTCGTAGTAACTGAGGAAACAATAAACATCAATTCCCTTTCTAAAAATAATCCTAGAGTTGACAACTTCTCGTCATACACTTCATTTTCGATTAATGATTATCTGAAAGGGGATGACACTCAACAAGAACAAAAGGACACGTCTAAAAATGATATAGATAACAAGGAATATATTAACAAAGTGAACCAGACCAATGATCTATTGACATCAACCAAACTTAATAGCAAACAACATCAATTCAAATTCCTTATCACGCCGATCAAGTGAGAAAGACAATAATAGAATCCGAGATTATTCGGACAGTGATAGTAGCTGCGAAAGAACTCTTAACAATATCTCCATATTCAGATCCATAAAGAGTATTCCCCGAAAATCTTTGGGTCTCAAAAGCCTCAAAAATATGGTTAACACATGTTTCATGAATAGTATTATCCAATGCCTATCAAACTCAAGGTGGCTATTAGAATATCTAAAGAAAGACGCATTCATAAGAGATATTAACATAAATATATCTAGCCTGAAAGGAGCACCAATTAATGCATTTGCTGAAGTTATTGAAGAGCTTTGATCTGAAGACAGTTCAGACAGAGTGGTTAATACAGTATCATTGGAAAGTAAGATTCAGCGATTTACTTCAAGGTTCATGGGATAAACTCAACATGATGCACACCGTTACCTATTAGCAGGATTTCACGAAGATGTCAACAAGGTATATGAGACACCAAAGCCCATATTAACAGAAACTGATGACAAACTTAGTGACATTGAGAAAGCACAAGAATCTTGGTTCATATATCCGAGAACGGACAGCTCCAAGACTGTGGATAACTTTGTCGGTCAATTAAAATCAACAGTCAAGTGCACACACTGTGGTCACTGTTCAGTTACATACGATCCCTTTTGGGATTTATTCCTTCCTATACCCCAAAAAACAGGTCAATCACGACTTTCACACTGTTTGGATCTGTTTACAAGAGAAGAAACACTCGACGGTGATGAGAAACCAACATGTTCGAAATGTAAGGAACGAAGACGGTGCACTAAATCATTCTCAATTCATAAATTTCCGGAAATATTGGTTATTCACCTGAAGCGCTTTTCGCAAACAGAAAGATTTAGTGGAGAACTTAATGTTGCAATAGATTTTCCAATAGAAGGGCTTGATATAAGCTATTACGCGGCTGATAATGTGGCACCTTGTATGTACAACCTCTACGCTATATCAAATCACAGTGGAACCACTCACAATGGTCACTACACAGCATATTGCCGACATTCCTACACGGGACAGTGGCACGAATATAACGATTCAAGGGTGCTATTATTATCGTGGAAATCTTTGGTCAGTGGAGAAGCATATGTTCTCTTCTATGAACAAGATGACACAAAGTCCCACCTTTAAGTTTAATAAATTTTTTATTTTTTTTCATTAGTTTTTAAATTGTATATTTTCATTGTGAACCAATGTCTTATTTGCTTTTTTCTGCAAAATTTATTTATAAATTATATATATATATATATATATATATATATATATATATATATATATATATATATATGTATATATATATATATATTATATTCTTATTTTGAATGTTTATTAATAAATAAAGTTTATTGTTGGTTCTTCTCTGTTCACGAGGCAATAAACAGCTTTTGAATCGAGTGCGTAAATTTAATCAAATAACCAGTTATTAGGGAAAATAATAAAGTGTAAAGTTAGTGATAGCATCAAGACCAATCCACGACACCATAACTGAGTGAGTACAAAACATATCCTACAGTTGTTTGAATAATATCATTCATTCAATACCTTATATACTGACAAATACAACAAATTTTACTTGTCAAGTAAATTCCAAGCAGCAAAAACAACTTGCTAATTGACTGGAATCAACTGCCAGTGCCGTACTCAGAAAATAATGCTCCGAAAACCATTTAAAACAAAATATGGATAACGACAACATGAATATAACACCTACTTCACCTAATACACCATCAACTACTCCAATACAATCTTACTCTCAAATGATCAAACAACCAACTCAACCAATATATCCAGCAAAAGACCAGGGAATCATATTTAGTGCAATTAATGATCCAATAATTCAAGACTATCTTCTGAGTTTAGGCCCAATAGTTCAACCACGCAACATCATTTTTTGCTCGAGGATATCTCATAATAGAGTGTGTATTTATTTATCGACCAAAGCTGCAGTTGATCAATTTATAGAAAATGGAGGAGAAATCGAAGTTTTGGGACAAAAATTGAAAGCGCGACATTTAGTAACCCCTTTAGACAGGCTAGTCATCTCTAATGTTAGTCCGACTATACCACACGACACACTTAAAACTACGCTAGAAGGATTAGGTCTAAAATTATTATCCCCAATTACATTTCTACGAATAGGTGCAACAGATCCTGCATATAGCCATATAATGAGTTTCAGACGCCAAGTTTACATTACCCCTCTAGAATCTCTTACTTTATCCAAATCTCCAGAAATTACACACGACAACCTCTCTTAACGTATTTTTCTCTCCTTAGATAGTCAGAAATGTTTTAATTGCAAACAATCGGGTCACGTTGTTGCCAATTGTCCTACCTTACAAAACCAAAAGTCTCCTATCCAAACGAACACAATAAACAATGACGCCCCCCAAACATCACATGAGCAAACAAAACCAACAACAACCTTTTCTCAACCAACTCCGATAGATCTATTATCTACCCAATCAAATCTGACAGTAAACACCCCCACAGCTGAAGTAGGCAACATATCACAAAAATCCACAACAACTTCGCCCAATTCTACAAACAAACGACTCCTATCATCAGAATTCTCTCCGGAAGCATCCACTATGACAAAACCAGCTTTCTCGACCTTAGAAAATCCAAAAAAGAAAAAACACGCTGCAATCAGCTCCACTCCTGTCTACTCCATCTCAGAAGAAGCAACCAGCCATTTAAAACCAATAATTGAAAATCAAACACCCCCTTATCCTCTGAACTATGACTAATTTAAAAGCCTGCTGGAGCACACACACGGAGTTCAGAACGCATATAACGTTGCAAAATACAATACATCAGATATAAAAGGCGTCATTGCAATGTTACTTACACTTTACCCTCAGTTGAAAACCCGATTTACTAAATTGAGAAGAAAGCTGGAAAATCAGGCAGATGATACCGGCAGCGAATCCTCCATACAATCCCGTTAATCACGTCAAAATATGAATTTGAATAACAAAATTCAATAGTATACTACAATGGAACCTGAATGGATATCATCTCCATTTAGGAATGCTATAAAAGCTCATATCGGAACATCTTCCAGACATTATATGCTTACAGGGAACTCACTCCCATGAACACAAAACACATACCCCAAAACATTACAATGGATTCTTTAAAAATAGAAATCGGACAACGGCCTGTGGAGGTGTAGCCATATTCACGAGATCAATAATAGTAGCGGAAGAAATGAACATCACCACCAACATTGAAGCGGTAGCCATTAAAATTAAAGCTCCAACCGGAATAAATATATGCAACTTATACCTCCCGCCTAACATACATGCAGATCCCAAGGAACTGGATGCGTTATTTAAACAAATCCCTTCTCCCAGGCTAATTATAGACGGGCACAACATTGCTTGGGGATCCAGGTCAAACTATTCAAGAGGAAAGCAACTATATGAGACATTCAACTGCACTAACTTAGGTATATTGAATGACGGCAGTGGCACCAGATTCAACATAACAGCGGGCACTTTTTCAGCAATTGATCTCAGTCTATGCACACCTAATCTTCTACCCCAACTCTCTTGGCAAATTAATAAAGACTTATATGACAGCGATCACTTCCCAATAACAATTACCAACACCACTAAACGTTCTCACGATACAATATCCTTACAACGTTGGAGACCAAACAAAGCAAATTGGACTAATTTCTCACAACACATTGACGACAATATTCATCTGGCAAAACTGCAAGATGATATTACGGCTACAGTAGAAGACTTTAACAAAATAATAATAGATGCAGCATACCACGCTATTGGTAAGACAGCGCATATAAAAAAGTACAATGCAGTATCATGGTGGAACGAAGAATGTGAGTCAGCAATAAAAGCAAGTAAACAATCCTTAAATAAATATAAAAGATATAAGACTCCTGAGAACTGTATAGAATACAAAAAGAAGCGAGCGTTTGCTAGACTAACCATCAAACACAGTAAAAGAAAATCTTGTCATCAATACGTTCAGAAAATCAATAGTTCAACACCAATAACAAATGTCTGGAAAAAAATGAAGAGCATAGCAGGTAAAAGCTCACATATGGAAATTGCAGCTTTACAAAAAAACGATTTAAGTATGATAACAGATAACAATGAGATAGCTGAAGAATTCGCAAACGCTTATTTTCTCCATACTAAAAATGATAACTACGACCCAGACTTCCTAGCATTTAAGCAGAAGCAAGAAAAGAACACCATTATGATACATGAAAACGCAGACCCTATTAACACGCCTATTAGCCTACACGAATTCAACGATGCACTCCACGAACTTAAGAACACATCTCCTGGACCCGATGATATCCCGCCCATATTTTTAAAAAACCTGCCTTCATCTGCGAAACATCACCTCTTGCAAATATACAACAGTGTCTGGAGCCAACATCTATATCCTAACACATGGAGAAAGGCAATCACAATCCCTATGTTAAAATCTTCTAAATCACCCCTTCTAGCAGATTTTTATAGACCCATTTCGTTAACTAGCGCCCTATGCAAACTGCTCGAAACAATAATAAATAAAAGACTTCTTTGGGACCTAGAAAGCGAAGGACATCTGTCTCCGGAGCAATCAGGATTTAGACCAAATAGATCAACATTAGACAACATAATTGATTTAGAAACTCATATTAAAGAACCATTCTCAAATAAAGAACACTGCATGGCCATCTATTTTGATGTAAATAAAGCTTTCGAAACAACCTGGAAACACAACATACTATCAAAGGTAAGCAACCTAGGATATCAAGGTAACATTCTAGCTTCCATACAGAACTTTTTATGTGATTCAGGTTAGAGTCAATGGGACAACTTCTTCTATCCAAAAACAAGAAAATGGAACACCCCAAGGATCAATGATTAGTCCAACTTTATTTCTCCTAGCCATGAACGATATAACTAGAGATATAGAAAAACCAATACAGATCCGAATGTATGCGGATGACGTGATCATTTTTGTAAAAAGCAGGACGTTATCTGCATGTGCAACGATACTTCAAAAACAACTCATAACGATGGAAAAATGGCCAAGAGCGACAGTTTTTCATTTCTCGCCCAGCAAATCACGGTGCATAATATTCTCAAAACAACCAATTTACCACAAACCTCATATGGAAATCTACAATACTACTCTCAAGTACACCAATAACATAAAATACCTAGGACTTATATTCGATGCGAAACTAAATTGGAAAGCCCCTTTAACACAACTGATTAAAGACTGTCGAAAAGGACTTAATTTACTGAAATGTCTATCAAACAAGCATTGGGGAGCCGAAGGCAGATTACTCTTAAATATCTATCAAACACTTGTCAGATCAAAAATTGATTATGGCTGTATTGCTTATGCATCAGCAAAAGTTACAATACTCAAACAATTAGACGTATTACACAATACAGCACTACGCATTATCCTAGGAGCCTACAGAACCACACCAGTAGACAGCCTATACTGTGAAGCCGGAGAAGCCCCACTAGAACTTAGAAGACAAATCCTAAGTCTCTCATATGCCTCAAAAATAACAGCTAATCCTCTTATTTTAACCCACCATCACACATTTAATAAAAACGTAAATCCAGTCTCACCTAATATTCAAACAGAGCCATTTTACGTAAGAATACAGCACTATAAAAACAGTCTCAATATATCCAACATCTCTTCTTTAAAAATCGAAACTTATAACTTCACTCCACCCTGGCAAATAAGGCCACCACATATAAACACTCATCTTTCATGTTTTTCCAAACAAAGCACTAGTATACAAACCCTCATCCAACATTTTAACGAGACCATTCAAAAATATCCCGACTATACCGAAATATACACTGACGCATCCGAACAAAATGACGGACTAGGCGCAGCCATTGTAACCCCTACAAACAATGTACAATTCAACCTTTCAAAATATGCAACAATTCTAACAGGATAACTTTATGCAATACTAGAAGCAGTAAAGTACGTAACAACATCGAACTACGAAAAGACGGTTATACTTACAGACTCTTTAAACTCCTTGAAATTATTGAGAAGCACCTATTCGAAAAATTTGCTCGTACTGATGATCAAACAAGAAATTCATCATCTTCAATCGATAGGAAAAAACATACATTTCCTGTGGGTTCCTGCACACATAGGCATAAAAGGTAATGAGATGGCCGATCAACTCGCCAAAAAAGCAGCACTACTTTATACCATACCAATCATTAAGCACTTATTCACCGATCTAAAAATATTTATTCGCAATAAAGCAAAACAAAAATGGAATGGCACATGGAGGAGCTCACACGCAAAACTTAGAGAAATCAAACCCGACATAACACCCTGGCTAACTTTTACCGAAAATCGAAGACATCAAATCATCATCACAAGGCTTCGTCTAGGTCATACTCGAGCTACTCATGAGTACTTACTTTCCCGAACACTAAGATCAGAATGTGTTATTTGTGAGCAGCCGTTAACAGTGAAACATTTTTTGGTTGAGTGTCCACTATATCATACCAACAGACTAGCATGCAACATAAGTGAATCTCTGGAAAATACTTTAAACAACAGCAGTAATGTGAAAAACCTTATCAACTATCTGCAAATCGCAAACTTTTACCATAAAATTTAAAATGTACTTTAAACAAAACATGTGACATGTCAATATCTATTCATAATGTTAAACAAACCTAATATATAGCTACAGACCGCTAATAGCCCTTGAGGCTGATGCGGATTCGTGAATAAAAAAAAATACTGTTATACAGTTTTATAAAAAGTTTATCTTTAAAAAACGAGTTTTTTTAATTTTTTAAAATTCACCACTAGTTTGCTTATAAATTGGGAGTTTCATATTTTACATTCTCCCTTCTCTGAAGAGTTGAGCGTGATAGGGAGAAACCGAGTGCATGTTACAATTCAGTATAACACAGTAGACGAAAAAACCAAAAAAACTCGGAGAGCGACAAAAAGTTTCAATATGTAGAACAGTGATATTGATGAAAACCGTATGAAAATCAGTTCAGTTTGTCTTTAGTTTATCGCGAATAGACAGATGAAGAGGAGGACTTCGTTTTATATGTAGTGGTTTGATATGCTCTGTCCTTTTATATAATTTTTGTTTATTTCTCCCATAAGTTGTCATCGATACTAGAATAAACGAAACGCTCTGAAGCACGTTTATATTTACTTCTGGACAAGTTTTAAAGAATGCGGTTGAAAAAGAAAACTATTAATTCCACTGATAATATTACTAACTCCTTTTAAACAAACGTATGATACTCTCAAACTTCGTCGAGTGGAAAACGGCTCTCCGTTTCAACAAGTGGCTGAAAATCTAGCGTCATGCGTGGTTTCCATGTGAAACTGAAATTTGATATATAAAAGCGGCCGCTTGGATATCTCTTCAGTTTCCGCGGCTCGGTCTTTGCTGAGAGTTCCTATAATTTTGGTTCACGAAAATTTGCGTACAAAAACACGCAGATAAGTTCGAGTTTGTATCGTGAGTGTGCGAGATAATGTGAAACCAAGGTAATATCGAGGAAAGTTGGTGAGTTTCCTTGAGAAATTTTCAATTTTCATCTTACTTTCATGAAAATTCATAACTTTCGGGAAATTTAGATGAGTATAGAGGAGGATAATTAATACAATATGTAGATTTGTTTGAAAAATATTGAAATGTGAATAATTAGAGCGTAAAAAACCTGTAAGATAGAGAAGTCAGGATTAACATCTACAAGGGGATTTCACAGAGTGAAGAAAGAAAAATAAATTGTTTTGAGATATTTTAAAGTAGTTCAGTGACATGATTACTAATGGAAGGCATTCTCCATTCTGCTTAAACCAAAAAAAAAAACAAATGTGAGTTATGTCAAGCATATAAACTGGATCTAAGAATGAAGCACAAGAAATGAAGGACTATAGATCTTCAAGCTATCTTATTAGCACCACGCTCTTATATTTCTAGTTTTTACCATAAAACACAGTGTACATATTTGTGAATTTATTGTATGTAATTATGACATCTTCAAGATATTGAGAAGAGTATTCCACGGGATTTTCACCAGTTTTATTCAATTCTGCTATACGAAGAAGTAAAATATCCTATGAGAATAAATATGTTTTTTTGTGATAGTTTTCAATAATGTAAAAGTATTAAACTCCAAATTTTTTATATATTGATGCATGGAAAAGCAGTCAATTCATTAAAATAGTTACAAAATTAAAATTGGTTTCGACTTTTAAATTCCGAATACATTGCTAACGTAAATTAATTACAAAATCCCTTAACATATTCCATATTATGTTATATATGGATTTTTCTACTTCGTCTCAAAGTACTTATGGATTTAGCTGGTATACGAATTAAAGTATCAAGTATCGATATGATAATTAGTTCATCAAAAGTCATGCTATCTGATTTTATAAATTGAATGAAGTTACGTTATTATGTTATAAAGTCATTTGTTCTGCATTCAGCCATACTAACACAAAGGATTAAATTTTTTCATGATGTTGAATGAATTTGACGTGACTGAAATATGCTATTCATTGCAGGCCCTTTAAAATCGTCGAGAGACCCAGCATGAACCAAATTAATAACAATGCGAATGAAACTTATTTGTTACTGTGCTTTCAATTTTAGGGTTGCAGGTGATATGAGTGAATTTAGCGAGATTTAAAAAAAAGTTTTTCAGTAATTATACATAAATATACCGCCTGAAATATTTGAATATACAATTCGTACAATGCTAGTAGGTACTATTATTATCTGGAATATTTCATTTTTTTATTCGCTCATTAGAAATCGTTCATTATTGACAACATTAATGGAACCTAATTATGCCTTGTAGTAACTTTAGACGTTGTTATCAATAACACCATAATACAAGATTCAACTAAGAACATCCAGTGAATGAGTTGAATGTAAAAATAAGTCCAATGTTCGGAGGTGTTTCATGTTACCGTCAAAAGGCCTTTACTTTAACTGAACCACACTCCAATAATAATATTTTCTTACAGTTCATTTGTTGCTTCAATGTATTACCTTTTTGATTGGTCTCTTTCTTATTACTTTAAAGATGATCTATATATTTTATGTCACTGTAGTTGGTGTAGGAAATATATAAAATTTTGAGTTGATCAATTTAATGTAAGCCAACCCTGTGAGTGGAGAAAAAAGCGATGTCACAGTTTACAGAAATAAATCAATTAAAAAATGTCATTTCAATTGAATGTTTTGGGTATATTGGTTAAAACTGATGAAGAGTGTTTGTTTCTCTGGTTTATTTTGGCAAATTAACCCTCCAATGTTTATAGAATATATTAACAATAAAAAACAGCAGTAGGCACCTATTAAAGTTCTATTTAACAAGTTATCCTATGCTTTGTAAAATTATTAGTCTTTCATTCTTTTAATGAAATTAACTCGACCCTTACTTGTTAAATGTTAAACATTCTAAGAAATTTGACAATTGCTTCTATATTGAATGTCATCGTCGGAATGACAGAAGCTACATTCCATTTGATGCCTACCTGATGTTTAATAATTATTTTTGGCTAGACCAAGAAGTGACCTACCTTGTGATTTTACTTGATGAAGATCCATACTGAACGATGTAAATAAAACAATATAATTCGTTTTTAGAAAGCTACTGTGTTAGTGAAACGCGGCAATCAGTTTGAATTGAACATTAGTTTAGATAAATAAAGTTTTAAACAAATTAAATTGTTTTATCAACGGTGCGTGGGAATAATAAAATTCGCCTGCATTTATTTCGATATATCGGAAAGTGCAGCGAAAATTAATTAACTAGAATTTGAATTGTGCCAACAAAATGTAAAGTACGTAGTGCTACTGAAAAAAACAAAGAAAAAAGTTAGATTTTGTAAAAACAATCAAATAAATAAGTTAGTGTTATTAAAATGTTACTTAAATAAGAAGCAATTGATTTAAGGTGAGTCCAAAACGATATAATTTGCGCTGTTGCCAAATTTAAAAAAAAAAGACAAAATAAAGAAAGAAATTAGATATATATATATATATATATATATATATATATATATATCTAATATATATATATATATAAATATATATATATATTTATATATATATATATATATATATATATATATATATCTAATATATATATATATTTATATATTATATATATATATATATATATATATATATATATATATATATATATATATATATATAAGTGGTTGGATAGATCAAGTATCTCCGAAGAGTAGATCTGGGTATCTCGGTCTTACGCTACCTCGAAAATAATATGATCAAATAGAAGTTGAATACAAAATATAAACAAAATGGATAGTGATAATTATTCTACAGAAGATTGAAAGAAAAGGAAAATTGATGGTTTATTTGAAGTTAGAAAGAGGACTAGCAGAATCCCACCTAAAAGTAAAAAAGATGAAAAGTTAGATCAAATCATACCGTTAATGAAGGAAATGTCTTGAGATCAAAAGATTATGAAATGGGAACAACAACTAATTAAAAACAAGATCAAAGAAACTAAAGATCAACAGGCTCTGTTTAACGAAGAAGTATTAAAGTTGAAAGTTGAAAACGAAGTATTGAGAAAAGAAAACCAACAATTAACAAAGAAAATGCAGAAGCGGAAGAGATTAAAAGAACAATGGAAATTATAGATAACGAGAGAAGAAAGAAAAATGTCATGATGAATGGATTGAAACTTGATACTAATGAGCCGTCGAAATTGGTAGGAAATGTCAGAAACTTTTTGAGTCAGCAACTAAAAATAAATATCGAGCCTAAAGCAGATAACAAAATAGGGGAGAAAATGTGTATAATGGAATGTCAAAAAGAAGCTGATAAAGAGAAAATTATGGCAATTAAAACTAAATTAAAGGAGAGGAAAGAAGAAATAGTTTTTATAAATAATGATATGACCAAGAGGGAAAGGAAAACAAAAAGAGATAAGGATTTTTGCACAATTAGAAAACCAAAGGAGAAAAGACGTAAAAATGGGATACAATAAGGTAACAGTAAATGGGCAAGAATGGAGATGGGATAAAGAAACAAATAAAATGAAAATACTGGAAAAAATACATTCAAAAAACTAAATAAAGAAACAGATATTCATCGTAACAGAGAAAAAGACACGGAAACGGAATTTGATAAGAAGGAAGTAAAATTGGCAACGGAAATGTGGAGAATTGGAACATGGAATGTTAGAAGTATTTTAGGAAAAGAAAAATAATTAGAAGAAGAGTTTGAAAATACAAACTTGAGAAAACTAGCTATACCAGAGACAAAAAAAAAGTACAGGGGATACTGAAAATGGATAATGGTCATATACTCATATATAGTGGCATTGAAAATGAGAAAAGAGCGGCAGCAGGAGTTGCAGGCATAATACATAAAAACTTAGAACAAATTACTGGATGAACGGGATGGTCGGAAAGATAACTGGTGATGGAAATGAAAAATAAAAATATGAAACAAAAACTATAATAATTGTATATTTACCTAATGAAAATGATACAGTAGGAAATAAAGATAGGTCCAACTATGGCTACAGAAAATGCAAAAGGAAAAATAATTATACTTGGAGATTTGAATAGCAGAATGGAAACAAAAGATAACATTTACAGAACAGTAATAGGAAAATATGGTCAAGTATTTAGGAATAATAATGGAGAACTGCTGTTGGATTTTTGCATATTACATAATTTTATTGTAACTAATAAATTTTTCCAACCTAAAGAGATACATAAATATACAGGTGTGATGGAAATCAGAAATGAAAAGTCAATAATAAATTACATATTAGTGGAAAAGAGAAATAGAAAGGAAGCATTGGATACCAAAGATAGGAGAGGACCAGAAATAGAAAGTGACCACTATTTACTTGTAACAAAAATAAGAGAATAAGTAGAAATTACAAATCATAATAGACAAAAAGTAGAAAAAAGAATAGAATATGAATCGGTCAGATCATACAAACTACGACATATATATATATAGCAGAGAAATACAAAATAGCATTATCAGGTAAGTTCTTAAATAATTCTGATATTATGAGAAATGGTAATTTAGAAGAAATGTGTGATTATTCCGAAAAAACCGTATTGGAAACCGCTGAAGAAATATGTGGTTGTAGCAAGAAAACTAATAAGAAAAACAAACAGCATAGTGGACGGACGAAATTAGAATAAAAGTAAAATTAAAAGAAGATTCGTGTAAAATATATATAAATATCAAAACAACGGAAAACTATGAAGTGTACAAAGAGAAGAGGGAGAAAGTAAAATATATTGTAGCAGTAGGTACAAGAAATCAGTGGGAAAAATTTGGCGAAAAAATGGAAAGCATTAGTAAATCAAATCAAAAATTGTTTTACAAAACATGGAAGTTATTAAGAAAGGAAAAAACACAAGAAATAACATGGATAAAAATAAAGAAAGAGATATACTAAGAAATGAAAACGGAGTAATGGATAGATGGAAAGAGTATTTTAAGGAATTATTAGGAGCAGACAACAGAATTCAGGACATTAACAAAAAAAGGATACAATAATAGAATATAAAGACATTGTAATTTTAACAGAATTAAAGGAAATAATAGATAAATTGATAAATCTCCAGGAATTGATAAATTAACAGCAGAAATGTTCAAGAATTTAGGGGTAACAGGAACAAAAACATTATTGAAAATATACAACATGGGGTGGAGTAAAGAATAGATTCCAGAAGATTGGAAGACAGCCTTAATAGTCCAATATATAAAAAGGGGGATAGAGAAGACTGCAATAATTATAGAGTAATAAATTTACTCAGTACAGCTATGAAATTCTACGAGAAGATTATAGACAGTAAGATAAGACCAATGATAGAAAATACTCTCGAAGAATCGCAAAGTGAATTTGGAAGAGGGCGAAGCATCCAAGACCATAAATTCACAGTGAAACAGATAATTGATAAGTTCTCACAACCAGAAAAAGAGGGGGGTTAATGGACATGGAAAAAGCTTTTGACAAAGTACCAAGGGAGAAGTTATGGAAAGTACTAGAAGGAAGAGGAGTAATCTACAAAATAATAGACATAATCAAAAACATTTACATAATTAATAGAAATTGTGTAACATACAGGAATAAAACATCAGAACCATTTTCAACACAAGAAGGATTAAGGCAAGGAGGGGACTAAGTCCTTTAATATTTACAATTTTAATTGATGAAATAATTAGAAAATCATCAATCCAAATGGCAAAACTACACGTTGGATACAGACATTTAGGAAGAGTGGATATATCGGAAGCAGCTTTTGCAGATGATTTAATAATTATGGCAGGAAAAGAGAAGGATCTACAAAAGAATATGGAAATATGAAGCACGGTATCGAAAGAATTTGAAATGACAGTGAATCAAAGTAAAATCAAAGTTATGGTTATAGGACGAAAACAAAAACATCTAAATATACATTTAGATGGAATAAAAATTGAGCAAGTTGGAAGATATAAATACTTGGGAGTAGAAATAGAACAAAATGGAACACAGGAAGTCGAAATTACCAATAGAGTACAAAAAAACGATGAAACTATATCGAATAGATTGTAATAAGTTATGAAGCAACCACACATATCCTTAAAACAACTGGAAACCTGCTGCAGCTGTTTCTACTTCAAAAAAAGATTAGATGTTAAAAAAAGTTTTAATTTTCTTTTCATTACTTTTTCCTTAATTTCGACAGGACATTTTTTCATATCTGCCTTCAGCATATTTCATTGTTTGATATGCTTAACTGTACGTTCTACTCTATCGTAAATTTTGTCGGAAGTAATGACTAATAGCTTTTAATTTAGCACAATACTTTCTGAAAACAGGTAATTTCCTACTAAAAGTTAATCGCTGTTTTCATTTTCTTTGCAATTGTCTACGGTAGGAATGAATAATCCATAATTTAACATAACTACATATATTTTTAAACAATTTTAATGACAAAAGAATGTTTTAATATATATGGGAAAAACAAAAACAATATATTATTAACCAGACGCTACAAAACAATGTTTTTCGTTATTGTATTGAATTGAACTTTGAAAAATTCTTTGATTTACAAACTGTATATAAGAATATCTATATATTAAGATATCTTTGAAAGATTTAATGATAAATTTTGATTGCCAAATGAACAGTTTTTGAGACATATTAAATTAAATAAAGCGCTTAAAGCCAAAAAAAAGCGGTGAATAAATATTTTTATAGGAATCAGACAAGGAAACTTTTGCGCCCTATTTCGAATCTAAATTCAAAGTATCAATTTTCGAGAAATTTTGGAATTTCTGTGTTTTGGTAGGAGATAGAAGACTTATTTTAATTAAAAAGCTGGTGAAAAACATTTTCATAGGAATGACCAGAGGCACTTTCTCCGCACTACTCCAAAATGAATATCCAAAATTTACATTTTTGGCCCACCCAATTATCGGTGGTACTCTTAATATAAGAGTATTTATATTTTCTAATTATTACTTTTTAGGGTGAATTGTGATGCTAGACACCATGTATATGCTCATGATTTTGATAAATATAACTGTATCAATCCTTACTTCTTGGAATCTACTCATATTACCGTCTTAAATTAACTTACTGTTTCTAGATAATTCCGCAATATATTGGAAAAAATGTTAGAAAGTTGACAATTGTTTCGATATTAAATCATCGTCAGAATGACAGAGGTTCCATTTCATTTGATGCCTACCTGATGATTAATAATTATTTTTGGCTAGACCAAGAAGACCTACTTTGTGATTGACTTAGTATACGTTAATAGAAAAAAGAGGAAGTTGTGATATTACAAATATTGAAGCTTAGATACTATTAGCCCTATGGTGATATCCTGGATATCATTTTTCCAATTAAGATCAGTATAACTGTGCAATGATGTAGAAAACCAGGAAAACTATATCAGCTGATCTTTACAATTATCTTTTAAGAAGACAGTTTAATAGTGAAGAACTCCCTAAATTTATTTGTTCATCGACGGCTCTATATTAAGGGTTCCTTAAGTGTCTTCTAATTTCCAACTCTTCAAGGAAATCCAGTTCTTGTTTCTTATCACAAATATGTAGTACTTCTAGTTCTGTGTTAGGTATCAATGAATGGTTGGTGTCAAGTAGATGTTTTGCGTAATGGAATTTATCTGGTTGTTTTAATCTGTATGCTCGTAAGTGTTCACTGTATTGGATTTCAAAATTTCTAAGGGTCTGGCCCAAATTGACAGCATTACATTCTTGACATTTGAGTTTATATATACCTGATTTCTTTAATGTTGGTATTTTTGTTTTAACATTTCACAATTTTGTACTTACGTTACTTTCTGTTTTAAAAGAAATTGTTGTATTCGTTGCTAAATATATTATCTTTGAAATATTATTAGAAATATTTCCTGTATATGTAATGGTTTTATAAGTTTTTATTTCTTCAGTTTGTTTAGGAAATATCAGTTGTAATGCCACTTTTTACTCTTTTTTATTGATAAGCTTATTTATAATATGTAATGGATAACCGTTGGATGTTGCTATTTGTCTAATTGTATTAATCTCTCTATCAAAATTACATTTGTTCATAGGAACTGAAAATGCTCTATGTATCATTGAATTGTATGCCGCTAGCTTATGTGACATTGGGTCATTGGAATTATATGGAATTGTCACATCAGTGTGTGTTGGTTTTCGGTAAATTGCATAATCCAGTACATTATTAACTTTTTGAATTTTCAAATCAAGAAAATTGATTAAGTTATTTTCTTCAACGTCTAATGTAAATTTAATATTTGGGTGTAAATTATTAATGTGGTTGAAAAATATATCTAATTGTCGTTCACTACCTATAAAACAAGCTAATATGTCATCTACATATCTATACCAAAATAAAAAGTTTTTTGAAATATTACTTTTAAAGATTTTTCTTTCTAAGCTGTCCATAAAAATGTTTGCCAAAATAGGTGATATAGGGCTTCCCATTGGTAAACCTTCATTTTGAATATATATGTAATTTGTCAAAAGTGGAATAATTCTGATTAATACATACATCAAACAAATTGAGTATATCTGATATTATTCCTGGATTAATATTTTTTCCTTCTAGTAATTTTCTTACAAGTATTAGACATAGAATTCAATACCCTAAATATCCAATTCCATTGTTGTATTGGAGCAATCGATGGAACATACATTCCCATGAAAGCACGTCATGGAAATCTAGAGACATACTTACAGAGAAAATGTTTTTATGGTGTAACTTTACAAGCCATTTGTGATAACAAAAGAAAATTTTTAGACATTTTCTGTGGTTATCCCAGCAGTGTTAGTGATATTCGAATTTTTAGGAATTCAACTATATTTAAAAATTTCATAAGACAAAAGCTCTTTCATAATCGGAGATAAAGCATATCCAGTATATGATTGGTTCATAGCACCTTATAAAAATAGGGGATATCTCCATCTTTATCAAGTTAGATTCAATATCCAACTTGCTAAAGCCAGACGGGTTATTGAAAATACATTTCGTCTGTTATTTGGAAGATTCAAATATTTAGGCATAAATCGTACAAATGTAATTTCCCACGCTGTTCAAACTGCATGGGTTCTATGCAACATATATATGTTTAATGTTTAACGATGATGAAGCAAATTATGAAGAAGAGGACAATTAGTTCTGCATGAAGTCAATGCAATAGTGAATAACATCCAAAATAATGAAGAAATGGAGAATGAAGGCAAATAATTTTAATTAATCTAGTTTTGTAGTTTTTGGTTTGTTTTATTCATTTTGTTATTCTGAAGCCAGTTAAAATATTTGTTTCTTTCTTTTTCTGCATTCTATTTCCTGATCTTAGTGTATGGTTGTATTTCTATTAAATGCATATGTATTCCATAATAAGCTACATCTTGAAAAAATTTGCAAATGAGAGAAAATGTATGGAAAATAATTCGAGCTCGAGGGAGATTCGGTAAGAAAACTTTATAGCTACATTGTATTTGAAATAGTTCCATTTTTTTCTACTTTCCTTTCGCCCTAGTAAGAAAAGTAGGAATCGGTCTTAAATAAATGTATTACTTCTTACTGTAGATATTAGAACTAGAGTCACAAAGAAAACATCATGAAATAAATCGTACAATTTTTGTTCCTTCTGAGCATACTCAAATTTATCATAAAAATATAAAATATTTTTTCTACGACCATAAAGAAAAACGTACATTTCAAGTGCTTCTTCGATTGAGGAACCTACCACATTGTAATACAGATTTCCATTTCCCATGGGCTAGCTGTATCGAAATACCTATTCCATTTCCCACGACTATCATGCGCTACTATACTGTCATTATAATAACGAATTTTTTGGTCATATATATTATAATATATGATCGAGTCATGTTTGCTAATGTATATCTAATAATTTTACATTTCAAATCGGTGTTTACAAAATTCGTTTGTAAAGAAAATTTATAATCGAAAATGGGTCGCGATAGTGAGGAGATTTGACATTGACATGCTGATCCAGATATGTAAAGTAGCCATTGCTTCAGAAGGACATCGGTCACTATCCTTGTTCATGCAGGAGGTGATATTACTCCTTTAAAGAGACACGATAATTGATAACTTTTTCCGCAGGTGAATTATAACGATTTTTCTGCATAAAGTATTTTTATTTCCGAGTTGTAAAAATTTTGAACATTATTTGTTTCAGGACGTGGGTAGATACTTGTACAAGAAGAAAAAAATATATGGGTCATTCAAAGGGGTAAGAGCCACACTTAATATTATCAGAGAAAAAATTCACTAAACCATGCAACAATGACGGCAGGAAAGTTTATAATAAAAATAGTTATGTGAAATATTACACTTTTGCTTATGATTTATGATGGTCGTAGAAAGAGTATAGTGTACAATTGGCATGAAATGACCCATTTCCAACTCGTAGGTATTTGAAATTTTGTATTACTCGCTAAGCTCGTACTACAAAATTTCATATACCTATTTGTGGGAACTGTATAGTCATTTCGTACTCATTGTACTATAACGTATTTGGTGAACAATTTTGGTTTAAATCCCGAACAAGAAGATTCATTCAAATATATGATCAATATTTTTCATGAAATTTTGTACTATTTAAGGCGTAAACAATGTCCCGTATATAAATTCGCATCTGGTAATTTTAAAAATTTAGCAATTATTTTTGTCTGATTACCAATTTTGATAATTCCGACTACTTTCTTCGAACATGTTCCTTTTTGGTAATTAACAAAAAATTGTTCTAAATCTGGTGGTCAAAGCAGAATACATTTTTTGGAGACCTCGTAAAACATACAAGAAATTACAAAGGATCTGGGTTTGTTTATCAATTAAATTAATTTGAAATTCATTCTCCAAATCTTTACATGATTTATCTTTAAAATTTTCAATTTTTGACGAAGACGTACTCCATAAATTCCAAAAATGAACACTAACTAAAATTTTATGGAAATTACTATTTATAATACAAATATCAGCAATAAAAATAAATGCATGAAGCGGGGATTGAACCAACTATATTCTCTTCTGTATACATTTAGAGACGTGCGTTAACAGACTGATCCAACACAAACTTATATGAAATGAACGCAATTTACGGTTACTTGAAATGTCAATGTTACTTTTAACATTTATCATTGTTTTTTTACATATAATATGTTGTCCAAAGGGTTGAGAGCTTGTTTTAATTCGATATTTCATTCATATAAGCAGTGATAAGATGTTCTGATAATATTTTTAACTCCGTTTACCAGAGATTCATATTTACTTTTTGATTTTTGGGGTAATCATGTGTGTTATACATCTCCTTTACGGCTAAACGAATATCTGATGGAGTAATATTTATTGGTTTTTGATTCATCACTGGAGTCACTCATTTTACTAAATATTTTTCTTGATAACTGAAGAAATATTTTGACAAGTTATCTTGACATTACATTGAAATTGGGAGAAAGAAGAGTTGACGGGTACTAAATGCAAATGCTGATTGGTGAATTTCATATACATTCTACATGTAAATGAAATCATATGCGTTCAGTTAACCGAAATGGCCACATTTCCATTCTGTAAATTGTGCAGAAAATGGATAATATACATGTGGGTGTAGAAAAAAATGTAAAAAGTTTCGTTGAATATTATTTTATTATTTGTAATTTTGTAAACATAACCCAAACTTCTCAATCATGCATTATGAAATGTAAAGCGCATGCGGGTCAATTTCTACCGATGTGTCGACTGGGTTAAATGGTTGGACGATTGGTAAAATTTACCGTTGTAAGCATCTGATCGCATAAAACGCGCCCGACGTAGCATCTGTGTGCACCCTTACATTTGACATAACCAAATAACATTTGTATTGTAACGTCAACTGACGCTGTTGTGAGGGACGATACAATTCGATGATTTTAGTAACGGTGCTCGAAAACATCATTTTAGAAACTATTCGCAAATAGAGTATTCTTAGGCTTGCGTATGCATGACGTTGGGAACGACGTCAATAATAACGCCCCGATTCGAGATTCAGGGCATAAGTGCGGATGAAACCCAATCATCGACCACCACACCTGCAAGAAATGGATCACCGGAGGCGACATTGATTCTCTTTGCGAAATATCGAAACCACACATGACCAACGTTCAACTTTAGAAATATTTCAACAAAAGTTACAACTTTTATTTTTTATAACTGAATATCTTTTTAATAAATACATGGAAAATTATCATTGATGCTGCAACTGGAAGATCATATATGAATTATATGGCGAATGTATGCATACTTTGCCCGTAGATAATATACTTTTCAATTAATTGAAACATATAGAATTGCGGGGAGAGGGAAAAGAGGGCGGAGTCGAGACGTGACATGGCGCGAGGGACGAGCAGTCACTCTTGATAATAACACTTACGAGCGTACATATTAAAACAACCAGATAAACCCCACTACGCAAAACATCTACTTGACACCAAACATTAATTGACACCTAACACAGAACTAGAAGGACTACATATTTGTGATAAGAGACAAGAACCAGATTTCCTTGAAGAATTAGAAATTAGATGACACTTATACTGATCTTAATTGGTAGAAATATATCCAGGATATCCCCATACAGCTTATAATATCTAAGCTTTGATATGTGTATTATCATATATTCTTCTTTTTTCTATTAACATCTATTAAGTCAATCACAAGGTAGATCCCTTCTGGGTCTAAATAAAAATATTTATTTAACATCAGGTAGGCATCAAGTGAAATGTCACTTCTGTCATTGTGACGATGATCATCAATATCGAAACAATTGTCAAGTTTCTTAGAATTTTGAACATTTTTTTCAATATATTGTGGAATTGTCTAGAAACAGTAAGTTTCATTTGAAACAGTATCATGATTTTGTTGGTGACGCAGATCCTTTGATAATTACCTTACATATCTGGAAGACTTAGTATTCAAGGTTCATTGGCTATCTTAAGTAGTTAATAGGTTTATTTTCATTTAACAATCATAATTTTATGCAGTATTCGTGAGTTGTTTAATGAACGCGAAAGTGTATGCAACCAAATTGGTAAGTCTCTTTAACATGCTAATAATACTGATTAGAATATTGATTCGAGAAATAATTTTTGAGTCTTAAAACTAAAAGAATTATATTTTGAAAATTGTAATTTTCTTTTCAATCGATTTTAGAAAGTTTGGTTATTACTTCAGCTCCAAATTTTTAGAAACGTCAAATAAAAATATGATGTTGTGGAGTTATCAAGGAACGGTAAGTTTCATTTAAAACAGTAAAATCATATTTTTATTTGATGTTTCTAAATATTTGAAGCGGAAGTGATAACAAATCTTTCTCAAATCGATTAAAAAGAAAATAACAATTTACAAATATAATTCTTATAGTTTTAAGACTCGAAAACTATTTCTCGAATCAATATTAATTTTTCTTTACGTATAACGTTATTACGTATTAATTGCTTTTTACATATTTACTTAGGTTTCATTTGATACACATATTAAGAGGTTTTTGTTGGGTTTTTGGCTGTAGGGGTGGAACCATGCAGCCAGGAACACTGTTGATAATAGATTTTGTGTAAATAATAAATTCAGATTTGATGGTTATATAGTCTAAAAATAGAAAAAAATTGTAATACACGGTTACAAGACAAGTAAATATTTTTTTCTACGCCCATGTCTGTAAACGTCAAAAATCGCACTGTCAACATTCCTTGTAAATGACACTTAACAATAACATGCACGTAATGAGATCTAATAACTTACACGTGCGTTTTGAGAAGAAAACTTAAACTTCTTGGTTTAATTAAATTACAATCAAATTTTTATTCATGTAAGACTTTATTTCATCTATTTACACAAATTTAGTCAATTAAAAAACATAAGCATTAGCGAGATATATTTAGGATTGAAAGCGTGATGCCCCTAAACGTAGGCAGCACATTAAGCAATTCTTTAAAAATTGGACACGTTTTCTTAAGTAGCATGCTATGAAAATAAATGTTATGTTATTTATATTGCCAATTTCTCTAACACAATATGATACAATTATAAATGATACCGTTCATCACCATTAAATAGTAAGGCACAACCGATTTACAATAATTGTTCAATTGTTATTAACAACTATTATAATTGAATTTAAATAATTGCAATGTTTTTTATTCAATGAAAGAAAATGAATGGGCGTAGAAAAAGTATAGTACGTTACACGAGTTGTAAACCCATTACGCACTCATTTCGTGCGTAATGGGTTACTTACAACTCTTGTTACGTAATATACTATTACCTACGACCACCCCTGTAAGTAGTCAAAAACACACAGTCGGCAATCAATGTAAGACGTCTATTACGCACGGTAAACCAAAACGCACGGCTGTAAAGTCAATCGCACGGCTTCCATAGCAACCATGTTTTAAACATTTTCCTGCTCCTTGCGGTTCATTATATTTACACCTGGTCACTCACTTTGAGGTCTCTTCAGCCAATAATTCATTGAAAAATTCGGATTTTCTTGCTATTCATGAACTCAATAGCCGCATCTTGAAGGAGACCAATTCTATTGGTGCAAAACCTTCTACGGAACTCATAAATCTTATTTTTAACACCGCTATTTATCTCGATATTTTTAAACTATCCAAAGTGCTTCCCCTTTTTGAAAAGGGCGATGCTTCCGTAATCGATAATTATCACTCTATCAGTATTATTTCAATATTCAGTAAAGTCATTGAAAAATTATTAAAAAAACAGTTGTATGACTATTTTGATTCAAACGAATTCTTCAGTAGCTCCCAATTTGGCTTTAGAAATTCTCGCTCAACCACTCAGGCAGTTCCTAATGTTGTGAGTGGCGTAAGGTAAATTGTGCTATTACCGGCCCACTTAAGGAAATTCTAAATTTAGCTTCTTGGATTAGTGTAAATAGTTCGTACTTTATGTAAATGTATCATTCTATAAGGCAAAGGGGGGAGTTTTCTGTGAATTTCAATTAAATAACAATTTATATTTTTTATACCAAAAAAAATATTTTTTTTTAAATTTCCTTTCTTTTCTATTACCGGCCTATCAAAAAATCTCTTAAAGTAACGCCGGCCTAAGCTTAATCTAATACCGGCTTTTATTACAACATTTTGTGTTTTATGACGAAAAAATAAACAAAAACTGCAGAAAGTACTTCACCACCTTGTATATTTTCAAAAACGTATTTAAAAAAATAATATTTTTCACATTTTGAACATATAGATGAATTTTAATCGAAAAATAAGGTAGATTATCAGTTATAACTTCTTTCCTTAATTTCAGGAACTGCAAATAGTCCCTCCCCTCTTGTTAATGAGCTGAGACGGCTCTATTTTGGAGATCACTTCATCTAAATCACATTTTCATGATGGGGCCATTTCCAATTACTTCCAATTTTTTCCATTGCATTGTTGTAATACGATTTTGATTTACTGTCTTCTTTTAAACCAGGGAAATATTTTTCATCATATTTGAAGATAACGTAGTCCCCTTTTGTAAAACTAGTAGTTGTATTTTCTGTGTTTTTGAGTACTTCGTGATCTATTATTTCCATTTTTTTTTCTGTGATTGTTTTATCTTCACTCACTTCATCCATCATCGAAACATTCTCAATCTGCTTTTCCGTTCCTTTAAACTGTTTGATTGAACTACGGGCACACTTTTGGGTTTCTTGTTTTTTTTTCTCCTTTTTGTTCTCATCGTTTTCAATAGCTTTTTGTTTTCCCTTTTCTAGATTTTCTTTTTTTTTGTTCTTCAGTTTCTTTTTCCAGCTCTAATCTTCTTTGGTATTCAATGAACTCGTCTGAGATTGCGACGATCGGAGTTAATTTTTTGGTTACTTTCTTTTAAGCGTTTTAAAATGGTATTGGTAATTTTGGAGGCGGTACGATATAATCTGATGTATTCTCCTTTTCTAGTTTTTTTGATTCTGTGGTTTTTAAGCAATCATTTTCTACTTTCTGATTTTGTAAACAGTGTAGAGGTGATCTTTTTGAACTCGGTTCAGCAACCTGTGGTTTACCATCGGCTTCAAAGTTAATGTTCTCTTGATCGTTTTCATTTATTGATTCCGCGTTGCCATTTTTACCGGGATCAACAGTTTCAACATCTTCAACAGGATTTTCTGCAGCATTGAGATTCTCAACAAAATTTAGATAGGCAACAGAATTAAGGTTATTTTCACCGGGATTAACAGTTTCAACTTCTTCAACAGGACTATGATTATCTGCAGAATTGAGATTTTCAACCAAATTTAGATTGCCAACAGAATTAAGGTTATTCAGATTTTCAATAGGACTTAGATTAGTAACGGGAATTATATTTTCAATGGAATTAAGACTGTTAGCGAGATTCAATACGTCAATTCTCAGAACCTGAATGTTATTAAATATATCTGAATGTTCTGTAAATGTATCAAGTTCTAGTCCTCCATCTTCTTTTATTTGAAAAATGCTAATGTCAGAATCCATGTTGTTTATTAAGGTAGTATCTCCTAAATTATCGATGTCACTCAAGACACTTGAATACAGATTCATCATGTTTATCAAATTCGTTTAGATGGATATCATCAATGTGTTGTGAACATCCTTCTATTTCTACCCGTGACTGTGTTGATGTGCCTGGTATTTGTTCTTGTTGTGTCTCCCATTTCTCTTCTTCTGGTTGCGATTTCTCGTTTTTATTGTTACAATTTGACTGCCAAAAATTGAAGAGTTTGTCGTACCGAGCTTCTCCCATCAACGATGTACCTGAGTTGGATCGGAATTTCTCCAAAGTGTTTGGAGAAAGCATTTCTTCAAATTTTTTTCTAAAACTGGACTTTGAGAAATCGCCCTGCGTATCGTTTTTAACTGAATCTTTGCTAATTGAATGTTCGATTTTATCTTTTTCGAGTTTGCCATAATTAACACTATCTGGACTGAAAGGAAATAATCCAGTGCATTTAAATGCAGACTGAATTGTACTTTCTTTTAAGCATTCATCAAAGCATTCTTTGACTAAGGCTGAAAAATTGGTTCTTTGGACTTGCTGATAGTTATTGTTAATTTTAAATGTATGCACTATTTTTCGCCATGTGCCTTTTACAGGTCTATAGACAGCAACATCGAGCGGTTGGAGGATGAGTCGAATTTGGAGCTAAAGCCACTACTATATTCCCATGTGTCTTGCAAAATTCGCTTAGTGGCAGTGAAATGTGGCTGGTGTGACCATCCAAGAACAACACGACAGGTCTTTTTATGTTATTTTTGATAGCCACTTGTCAAAAACGTTTGTTACATACTCGTAAAATGCTTCTGTGTTCATCCAGCCTGATTCTGTGTATCCTATGCCACACCCTGAAAAAAATAGATATAAATATAGTGAGTAGGTACCTAAAATATCTCAAGTATCTCTCATAAATAATAATATATTACCTGGTGGCATTGTTGCAGGAAGGTGTTTTGGTAGTTTTACATACGGAAACAGTATCATAGGTGGCGCAATATTTCTATCTGCAGACACATTAGCAAGCACAGTCAAGTACTCTTTTTCATTGTTGGCTATTCTGATGTACACTGATTTGGACCCCTTCCTGACAAGGACCTGTTTCTCTTGAGGACATAGAAAAAATGCCGTTTCATCGCAGTTGAATATACGGCTGCCATCTTGTAACACATCCATTATTTGGTTTTCTTGAAAATATCTGTGAACCTTCTCAAACCGGTCCCTAATCTGTTTTTCCGTCACGGCAGAACGAGATTTTGTTAAATTTTGAGACATCCGAAGACAAATATCTTGATGTCTATTGAGAAAATTTTGATACCACTGACAACCAGGAATACCGTTTTTGAACGGATTTGGCCGCTTCAAATTATTCACAAGTGCAGCAACTGTTTCCAGTAACTGTTCTTTGGTTACTGGAAATCCCGCGTCTCCCAAATGGTGTATCCAAGCTACGATCAGATTTTCTTCATCTGAGGTGAGCACTGGCTTTGCGCCACAGTTATCACTCAGATATTTTTCATTATTTTTGTCTTTTAGGGTACTTTTGGGTATACTGTATACCTTTGAGGCTTTGTAAGCTGACATACCTTTTGACATTTCCTCCAAGGCATGTTCCAAGTTTTCTTTGGTGTATTTTTGTTTATTTTTTGGCCGGGATATTTTCTTAGGTAACATCTTTCTGCAGGAAATAGGTACAAGTAAATACATTATATTTTTGCAAATTGAGTAAGTAAGAAAGTGTAAGACTTGTGTTTAATTAAGAAATGAATTCAATGAGAAAGCTTAAGCTTGTAAAAATATTTTGTATAGTACATTTTATACAACAGACTCTTATGATAACTGAGAAACACAAATTTTAGATCAATATTTTTTTATGGCTGGTATGGATTTTCTTTTGTAAACACTGTTTATAAAAGTTTAATATAAGAGGCCTTTAGTCCTATTTCTATCAAGAAACGTGTGGGCCGAATCTATTTTTTTAAGTGTATGTCATAAAAATTTAAAAACAAGATTATTGTTAAACATATAAAAAAATATATATTTAAAACAATCAAAATTTTTTGCAATTCCGGCTTAAGAGGCCGTAATTTGATCGAGGTCTCAAATAATTATCTAATACGGGCCTATTTTATTTTTTGCGATTTGTACCATTTTTTTTCTACAAAATTACTTTATAAAATTTAAAAAATATATTTATTGGACTCTATTAAATCAACCGGAAATATAAATATATCCAAGAATCCCCAATTCTACTATTTTTATTAAAAAACTGGTTGGCCGAAAAATAAATTCATTGACTCTTTTTGTAAACACTCTTTAAAATTGGGTTACATAAAAGTCGTATTTTTCTTACTTCTTTTAAAAAAACTTGTGGGTCGGAAATAGTTTAATATATTTTTCAAAACATAATATGTCACAAAAATCCGAAAACAATGTTCTTTGTTTTTTTTTAAATTTTAAAAAATTCTTGAAAATAATTGCTATTTTTTTTCAATTCCAGCTTAATAAGCCGCAATTAGATCGAGGTAAAAATATTAATCTAATACCGGCCTATTTTAGTTTTACAATTTTCACCATTTTTCCACTGAAAGTATTCTATAAAAAGTGAAAAATACGTTTAATAGACCTTTATAAATCAAGCAAAATCAAAAACATGTCTAAACATTCTTAATTCTATCATTTTTATTGAAAAACTGGTTGCCTATAAAAACATTTTTTTCTCACTGAAATTTGTCTTGAAAACGCCTAAAACTGGGTAATAAAAGTCATATTTTTCCTATTTCTATAGAGAAACTGGTGAGCCGGAATTAGTTTTAAATATTTTTCGAATTATATGGTACATAAACTCGAAAAGAAAGTTTCTTGTTTTTAGTTACAAATGTGTAAAAAAGATGTTTAAATATAATTGCAATTTTTTGCAATTCCGGCTCAATAAGCCGCAATTAGATGGAGACAAAAAATCTTAGTCTAATACCGGCCTATTTTATTTTTGCAATTTTCTCCATTTTTTATACAAAATATATTTTACAAAATGTGAAAAGTATATTTAATAGACCTTTATGAATCAAACAAAATCAAAAACATTTCTAAACAGCCTTAATTCTAGGAGTTATTGGTCAGAATTCCTTAAGAGGTGAAGTCAAATCACTTACCAAATATAGAGCAAATAACAACAGCACTGCACTTTTTAGTTGTACATCTCACTTAAGACTGGCAATTGTTTTAGGCGCGTGCCAGCATCCCCACTTTTTATGCATAATTTGATTTGTGGATAAAGATCCTATCATAGAGTGGGTGCCATATTCAGATTCTTTCACGGAAAATATAGATAAATCATGAGTAAAGTTGATGTACGTATTTAAGCCGGTATTACCTCACGATTTTGCATGAGCCGGTAATCACCCATTTTATCTTAGTGGAAGAACTTGAACACGATAATCGTACGGCCATAATGCTGCGCGATCTTTCAAAGGCATTTGACTGCGTTCTCACGACATTTTCTTAGAAAAATTAAATTATTATGGAGTTAGGGGAATTCCGTTGAAGCTTATTGGTTCTTACCTGTCAAACAGAAAACAATGTGTTACAGTGAATGGTGTAACATCAGATTTTCTGGAGGTAAGTCATGGAGTCCCTTAGGGGTCGGTTCTAGGCCCCCTCTTGTTTATCATTTATACTAATGATCTGAGCCGTTTTATGTTACCCTATATGTCGATTCTATTTGCAGACGATTCAACATTTATTATTTCGGAGAATGATAATACAAATTGAGCCGCCTCTCTAGATTGCGTTAGTAACAGGGCAAATGAATGGTTTTTATCGAACATACTAAAATTAAATAATAATAAAACTGAAATCATGCATATATCTGCAAGTAATCAATTGTCATTTCACCAAAAAACAAAAAATGTGAAATACTTGGATTAGTCCTAGATCACAGGCTAAGTTGGCAGGCACATATTGAGCATTTAGTCTAAAAATTTCCAAGCTCGTTATTCATTTTACGACAGTTGAAAAATATTACTAATTCAAGTACACTCAAAACTACGTATTTCTCACTCTTTCATTCGCATATTAGCTATGGCATCGCCCTCTGGGGAATTCCTCCCATGCTTTAACAGTATTTAGAATGCAAAAAAGGCGATAAGGGTTCTTAGTTTCAGGGATCATTGTCAACAGTTTTTCATAAAATATAAAATTATGCCATGACCGTCATTGTTTTTATTTCATACTCAAATTGAAAATCATGGGAAACAGTCAATGTTGTCTAGAAATTCAAATATCCACAACTACAACATTCGTAATGCTCACCATATCAGATGCAGCTACTTTCGGCTAAATAAGACACAATCAAATTCATTAAACGATAGGCTTTTTAATATTTTGCTATCAATTGTAAAATCCTTGGGCTCCAAGTTTTTACTTAAATATTGTTTCTATTCTGTTGATGATTACATTGTGCATTGTCGAGGCAATCTCAACACCGTATCTCTGCTGTTACATTTTACTCTGTTTTTATCTTAAGATATATTTAGTATATTTCTTTTGTATGTATTTTCTTTATGACTTGCTACAAACATTTTATTGTAAAGTAGTTAATAAATATCTATCTATCTATCTATCACTTAGCAACTGTCAATAGACGTAGCCAATTTAGTCAAAATTTATTACTTGGATATTGAACGTTCAATTTTATTCTATATATAAATGGTAGATAACGTTTATTAGATATGAGATTGCATTTAATACTAAGATTTATTTGGAATTATATGATAATTGGTTCCGTTTCATCAAATCCGCATCTTCTAGCTGTCTGAATGTATCCCATATTAGTAAACAAGAGTATATTATACACCAAGCGACTAAAGTGGCCCATTTAGTCCCGCATGTGGTATTTGATTTCTGAGAGAAGAAGATTAATGTCAGTTCAGTCGAGAGGGGTATACGCTATTATATGCAATTCCGGTAATTCTACATACTTTGTAATGGAAATAAATACTACTTAGGATGGACTTTTACGAAACTTGGCTGGCATCGATGGTGAACTTCTAAGATGCTTGGCTGGACATCGAGGAGCGACTTTAATAAAACTTTGCTGGGCATCGAGGATGTACGTTTTTATTTGTACTTTAAATCCCTTAATAATATTATAAATACAAGTACAAGTAGGTCGTAGGTAAAGTATAGTACGTAACTCGTGTCGTAACGCATTTTACGCACTCGCGGAATTACGGACTCGCCGCTACGCGGCTTCGTGCCTAACTTCTCCGTTCGTGCGTAAAATGCTTCTTACAACACACGTTAAGTAATATACTATTATCTAGAAAGAATACGTACACTTACATCAACTTAGAGGAAAAAACAAGATCACACGCTTTAACCAAGGTATTATTCTGACAAAACAGGTGGACCATGGATAGGAAGGTTTATTATATATTCAAGGGAATAGACATATGTATCAGCACCTAACAATGCTTTTCTTTCTAGATAAATATAGTTGTTATATGTATAAAATTAACGATTACGTCGAAGACCTTTTTGTTATTGGTGCACAAGTGGAATAGGATGTTGATAGGGACTCTAATCCCAAGTTTTCCAAGATATACTTGTGAATTTCGAATTTAGCGCATTTTAAAAATATGTTCACACCCTTCGTACATATCAGATATTATTTATTACTTTGATTTTGTAGAGATGGGTGATGAAAGATGAATGTTCGCATTGCATTTTTATTAAGTAAATCGTATTTATTCGACTCTAAGAAGTGTTTCTGTACCAACATTGTTCTGGAATATTTATTTGTGTCAAAGTATATCGTGAATTTTCGTTGTTACAATAGTTCTCTTCTATGTACAAATTGTTTTTGCATATGTTAATGGAATCAGATGGACAATTATTCTCAAAATATGCTTCTCCGGTTTCAGTACTTTCTTTCGCTAATAATATGTGCTCGTTTTGTTGTATGCCCATGTGACCTTTTACCCAAGCCATTTGTAAATTAGTCCGAGAGCTGGCACCAATTTCTGGCTAGGTATTTGAGGCAAGCTGAAAACTTGTTCCATACCTCTCCTATTCTATCCCAATTCGGAGCTGCAGACCTGGCTGGTGAGTAGTGAGGCTAAATGAACCTCTAAAGTTTTACAAATATTATTTTTCGTTTCAAAAATAGGTTAGATACAATATGGAATTTTTATCTTTTGTAGTTTTATGTTTAAAGAATAAAACATAAAACTACAACATATAAAAATTGCATATTGCCTCTAACACATTTTTGGAAAAATATAAGTATTATTTTCAAAAAGTTAGGGGTTCATTTAGCCCCGCTACTCACCAGCCAGGTCTGCAGCTCTGAGTTGGGGTATAATAGGAGAGGTATGGAACAAGTTTTCATCTCAACTACCTACTCAAAAATTGGTGCCAGCTCACCTACTATATTGAATTTCCTTGAGGTGAGTTGTCCTAATATGACTTGAATTTGGATTGATCGGTTTTTTTATACTTTGTAGGATACCAAGTGAATCAGAAAATGGTTTTCAGACGTTACATATTCTAATACTTTCAATATTCCGTATGTGTCTACTGTGTCATTCTAACTTTGATCATTGATTGTGAACTTCTTTCATATTGATATTAGTTCGTAGTTTAAGGTGACAACAACGTTCTCGCACATCGCTACCGTTAAACTGAAGAAAACTGTGAGTAACTCTTATTCTAACTTATCTGATTACACTAAGTTGCTCAAGGATGATCCTACCCCAAATATAATATAAAACGGAGATTCATAAAACAGTATTTAGTTCTCGAAATAAATATTTATAGCTGGGAACAACTAGACCTCACGAAATTTCTATGTTCAGAACTGGAAATAATTCATTGAATTTTTATCTACAAGTAGTATTATTTACAATAATAAACTAAAGCAAACCACACACAAACCACATCTACACAATGAATGAATTGACTATTAGGAAAATATTAAAAGAAGCAACCGAAAGAATACTAGAAGAGTTACAAAATACAAAAACTGAATTAAAATGTGCCATTGATGAAACAGAGAAAGAACTTTTCTTAAAAATTGACACAACATAATACAAGGATCAGACATATATAAGAGGAGGTCGAAATTAGAAAAGAACAGATAGATAGGGAAAAACGACTTAACAATATTGTTATTTTAGGTTTAAGCAAACCAATTCCAAACATTAAAATTGAAGATATCGGCACTGAAATAAATGAGAATTTAAATACTAATATAAATGAAATTGACATAAATAATTTCTATCCGCTGTGAAAATCAGAGTCTGTTGCAGTGATAATTTTTTGCTCTAGTAAAAATCCAATGAAATCAGTTAATTTGAGGTTATTTGTTTGAACACAACCAATCAGAACAACATTATACTGAAAACAGATCCCATGGGCTGTTTTCACTCTATCACGTTGCTATGGATACAATTTGATTATTTATTTCGATTTTGACGTTCCAAATATTTAATATTTCAAAATGTCACGATTTGGTCATGATACTGACGAGAATATTAATGAAATTATAGAAGCTCTGTACTTCTTTTCTATAATTAGCAGAAAAATTTCTATCCGAATAACCCTCGAACATTGATAAATGCTCAAAAAAAATTTTATAACAACTTCGTCGTCGTCGTCAGTAGCGCCAGTCCATCGCCTGAGGAAGGTGATACAGCAAGAGCGGGTCACTGATTCAAACCTGTTCACCGCGATTTCGCCGGCAACGTGGACGCCTCCACCAGAAGACAACCAACCCCATGTTCTGCCGAACTTTTCAGTTCGACAGTTCACATACCACACTTGGAAGTGTAAATTGTTCCTCTCGAAACAACTTATATTTATGAAAATAATAGACAGCGTTAATCTTGTTTTTATTCTAGCCAACACATAAGAAAGCGACACCATCCGAAGAGGGAAGGACATTTAGCACCCAGGTAAATATAAAACTCCTGAAAGCTAATAAGTCAGGAAACCTTTAACTGGGTAGGCAACTCCCTCCGGCAGTGAGTCCGCTGTCGGTATTAGCTTTCGACCCCATTCCATAATACACCCAATCCTTAAATGTCCTCCACACATCGTCGCAGCAGCAGATCTGCAAAAACACCTTCCAGACCAACCGACTAAAAAATCCAACAAATCCAACAAATACTGAACGAAAACCAACAATTTAGACTCGAAACCCAAAAATTCCTCGACGACACTCAGATATCCCTGGACGCACAATTCCCTCTTCTCTCACCGGTTACTTCCAGCACCACATCACACGCTTCCAACAAAACCCACCACTCCTCAACACCTTCCCCTCAGAACCCACCAAACACAACACCACGCTACCTACAAAACACAGACTACACAACACCACGCTACCAACAAAACACAGACTATAACCCACAAACCCCATACACATACTCACAACACAGACAAACCCCATACACATCCGCAAGAATGTCTTACGCTTCCTCCGTAAGATCCCAATCCCCTACACCTACACTCACACGACAACCAACTGCCTCCGACGAGGATGGCTTCACCCTCGTCGGTAAAACCAAATCTCGACCTACAACACCGACACCTACCAACATTCCTACAACCCACACCACCAACAACCCTACAACAACAACCCACACCACCAACAACACACCAATACAAACCCTCAACCTCAGAAATCTCCCTACACAATACACCACACAAAAATCCCTCTACACTCTCCTCAACACCTTCGAACTCCTTCACGGCCACATCCTCTATTTGAAAGTAAATTTCAATCGAACCGCCTTACTCAAAACGTCCTCCACGAAGTCAGTCTCAACTATTCTGAGACAAGTCCACAACTCCACTGGTGATAACAACACCATCATAAACGTTTTGAACTCCACCGAACGTCCACCCCGCCCGGCCAACAATACACTCATTCCCACCTACACTCTCGTTTGCAAAAACGTAGACGCCTCGGTCAGCCTCAGAGAATTCGAAGAAATTCTTCACGACCAACAAATCCCTTTCCTCAAAATTTGGCGAATCATCGCCAAGGCCACCAATAAACCAACATCGATGTTCCGCATCGTCACCACATCCTAAAACCTTTATCACCAGGTCCTCATCTCCGGCATTACATTTCATGGCCTCCCACATCAGTGCGAGCCATCCAACTCCAATCCACTGCCCCCAGTCCCCAAATATTGCAGTCGTTGTATGCAAACCGGACACTCCTCTGACACTTGTCGGTCTAAACCGATATGCCCTTCCTGCGGCCAAACTGGCCACCGAACCGAGAATTGCCCCACGTCCAAAACCCCTAAATGCACGAATTGCGGTGGTCCTCACCCCGCCTTCCATCCTCGCTGCCCACACAGGCTATCGACACCCAAAACCCCCCAAGAGACTGCACCTGTCACTCTCGAAAAGCCACCAACCCCATACGATCTCTCAACTAATACCAAAATTCTTATTGAAATCATCACCGTCACACTCATGAATGCCATCCCCAACTCAAGAGATGTCATAGCCGAAACACTTCGTCATTTAATTCCTTCCATCTATCGACACAACTGCTCTATAACAAATATAGGTAGACGTGCTCACTTTGCTTTCACTCCCATCAGGAGCGAAAGCGATTCAAATTGATCCGCGAGCCCCACCCACCCGGTCGGTGCTGCAGGTTTTTCACGTTTTTTCCCGTAGCATAGTGAATTTATTCGCTGGCCAAATGGGCCGACGATCGACGAAATTTTTGGATTTAAGATTATTATTACCCAACCCACACATACAACATATCAACCAGTCATTTTAAACTCCCCAATCCTCACCTCGAATTCGAGAAAAGCCAGTCGCCACCACCCGACATCATCCACACATCTTTCAATGTCTCCTAGTCACTTTTCCAACAAACTTCAATAAACTTAAAATCTCAAAATTTTCCCAACGCTTTTTATTAATTCTCAAGACATGGGAGACACCAAAAACACCAAAAATTCCAAACACCCATTTTCCAACAATCCCAAACAACCACCTCGTTCTATTAACTACCCGCAACACAACGTGGTTCGTCTTATTCATTTTTCTACCTTTACCAGACACTTTTTAATTTCCCATTCCATACACCATTAAAACCACGTTGGCTCAAAAACATCCAGCTTCGCTGCTGATTGTTCCTGCCTCTCTCTCCGGTTGATTTCTAGCAAAAAACACAACTCACCCACAAAACTTAACTAATTTTCAATTTTCCATACACCTTTTTTCTCTCAACTTCCCATACACTTCTTAAAAAACTGAATTTTTAGCCCTACCCAAATCGTAAGCCAAGTCAATACGCGCACACAAACAAACCACCCACAAAAACACCCCCAACCAGCCCTGAAGAGGAAACGAATCCTGCGGCGTCGGTCTGTTTCCAAGCAACAAGCTTTCGAAATCTGTTATAAAATGTTTTCGAACAATTATCAATGTCCTTGGGTTATTACTACTGAAAGTAGAATTTGTGTCATATTTAAAGAAAAAGTCCATTTTAACAAATATTAAAAATCTCAAGGGTTCGGGACTCTCAATTTCCAATGACCCAACACCAAAAGAGAGAGAAACTTACAAAAATTTAAAGTCGTACCTCATACATTTTCGTAAAACAGTGGAATACTCTAAATGTTATATTAAAAATAATAAACTGGTTTTGGATAACAAGTCTCACACTCATGAGGAATTCACAAAAATATCAAGAACCGAAACCATCAGCCCACCCAATACTCCTTATTTCTCTGAAGATCAAAAAACAAGTGAGGTAAATCCACAACTACCACTGATAGTCAACGCTGACACTAAGAAGCCGAAAACTTGCTCAGCATCACAGACCAAATAATTGAAAGGAACTATACTACCTAGATCTTTACAATAAATTTTAGTTTTATTAATTAACTTTAAATAGTTTAAATTTTATTATCACGTCTTTCTGCTTTTTAATTGCAAATTTTATCTGTATTTTAATATATGTACCTGATATATGTACGTGATTGTCTTTATCTATAATTCTTGTTCAATTAGTGTGTATCTTTGACATGGCACAATATATACGAGATTCCGAAGTACTGAATATAGAGACATATAAATTAGAAACTATTGAACAGTGTACAGAGGTTTTGTCTTGACTAGCTAGAAATAGGTGACGCAAGAACAACCCTTATAAAAGATGTGATATGAAATCATTCGATGTATAGGGTAACATAGGTAATATATCTATTTATAATCTTTTTAAAATAAAAGTAAGCTATGGCTACATATTCACACTTTATTTCTTATAAATTTGAAAGTTTTTAATAATTGACGTACTTGCTTTCAGCCCTGTTTAAATAATATTATTGCTTGTGTTTTATTGCATTTTGTTTTGTATCCGGTCTTATTCTAGTACAAATCAAAAAAAGTTTTTTGGTTGATTTGTAGCTCTGACAACTGAAGCGAAACAGATGTAGCCTTCTTTGTAATGCGTTTCGAAAGTATAACTCTGATGCGGCCCTTTCTTTCTAATGTGTTATATTAGTATAAATCGAATCGCGTCCGTTAGTTCTTATGTGTATTGATAATATGTACCTATAAATCGGATGGAGCATTTCTTTGTGTAATATTTTTGGTAGTATGACCTGAATGAATCCTAATTTGCACTTCCGTCTAAAATATATACAGAAATTAGAATGATTTTTGGTAAAATTTAAAGAAAGAAAAAAGTCAACTTCAAACATAGACTAACAATATTTAAACAGAGCTGAACGCAAGTATTTATCAAATTTCGCCATTATCATCGAAAGAATTAATGGCTACATAGTGAATTTCAGATTCCTAGCTCACATGAGCTGGACGACACGCATAAAAACACTAAAAGTTACAAATCTCAAAAATAATATTTTTGCAGATCCAAATTAACTAACAGGGCAGAGCTGCCGTTCGCATTTATGTAGCATACTTATTAACTGTTAAATCAAAATCTAAATACATTTGGCAACAATAGATAAAATAGTTTGTACTCACATATCGCATCGACGATGCAGAATCTCCATATCCATTTTCCACAATCTCCATCACAATCACTTTTAAAACCGTAATACACGAAACCCGCCGAAGCCGATATCGAAATTCACGAATCACTTCTTTTTCACATTGCGACGGTGGCCTGCCTCATTCATGATCATTTTCCAAATTCATACAACATAATCTCATCCTTCTTCTGTTCACTACATTAGAGCAGCTTCAAATCCTTAACTCGTCGTTTCTTGGAAAAAAATTGAATACTATATACTAAATAGTACAAATCGCGTATACCAAATCGATTATTATGAAAGAAATTAGCTTAGCCCATCAGCCCTGTCCTTGTAGTTTAAGAAAATCTCACCAGATTAGTCATAAATTCATTTGAGTGATAATCGCATCTACAAATTAATACAAAATTAGATACGTTATATAAATCGATGTAATATACTGGGGATCAATCGATAATCTTTTGTATTGATTAAAATGTTCCATATGATAATTCCCGGAATCAAAATCGATGGAGGTGTCAGGGTCTCAATCTGCTACTCCCTGATCTTAAAAGATTGTGTCATGGAATGACGGTTTGATGAGATGTTAGAGTGTCTGTTTCTCTATCTCAACTAAACTTTTTGAAAGAGAGAGCAGCTGAAATGAAGCATTAAATGGTACTAATTATTTCAAGGGCACTTTTTTGTCCTTGAAGTGAGAAATCGCTCCAAAAGGCGGAATAACTGACAACGGTCAACGGCATAAGGAGGATGAAGAGGGAAATGGCAAGCCATTTCATTAAAGACTTCTCAAAAGTATCCCTAGTAGAAGTAACTATGCAAGACTCAAAAATGAGTACGGTCCCTAGTCCGCGGCAAACCTTAAATGGTCAAGGGGTGCGAAGAATCCCCGATAGGAGGAAATCCCACACGAAAGTGGGAAACACAATTAAAAACCGATCTCAATTGCTAATAGGAACAAGGAATATAAATAGTATGTTTGAAGCAGGAATGATCCACAATAAAATTCAGGAAATGAATAGACTTAATATAAATGTTTTGGGAATAAGCGAGATGCGTTGGCTACACTCAGGAACAACTAAAATCAATGATATGACAGTATACCATTCAGGAAATGAGGACGCAAATCATTGGAATGGAGTCGGTCTTATAGTAGACAAGTTAGCTCAGAAAGCAGTAATCAATTTCGTACCTTACAACGATAGAATGCTACTACTACAATTCCATGGAACTCCCATCAAACTCAATATTATTCAAGTATATGCTTCAACTGCAGAAAAACCTGACGCAGAAATAGAAATCTTTTATAAACAACTTAAAGAGCTTATCGGTTATACTAGGAAAAATGGAATAACCTTTATTATGGGGGACTTCAACGCAAAAGTCGGAGAAGGTAGAGTAGAAGAAATCGTAGGTAGGTGTGGCCTAGAAATTAGAAATTGTCAGGAGACCAATTTGTTCAATTCTGCCAAGAACATGACTTATTCATCACCAATACTTGGTTCAGGCTCCCGCCATCCAGGCTTTATACCTGTAAGTCACCACAGGATAGTCCAAGCAAAATAATTAGAAATCAGATATACTACATATTTATCCAGAAAAGATATAGGAATGGTATGAAATCAGTGAAAACCTACCCTGGTGCACATGTCTCCACTAACCACGTGCTACTACTAAGCAAATTCAAAATCCGCCTAAAGAAAATAGAAAAACAAACAAAGATGCACAGAAGGTCGAGGATTCCAAAGTACGAGCCAGTTCAACACTAAATGAGAACTTGCAAGAAATTAGGAATCACATTAGTCAGTCAGGACAACTCAACATCGAAGAGCTATGGACTAAAATCAAATATGCTATCAATAGTGCTCAACACACCCTAATAGACCCAAAAGACCAACCAAAGAAAACTTGGATGACATCAAAAATACCTAAAATGATGAATGAGAGGAGAGGTTATAAGGTAAAAGACAACAAGAAATACAAATGCATATACAAAAGAATTAAGAAGAGAAGAGAAGTGGGTGAAAGATATGTGCACTGAAATCGAAGAACTCCAACAAAAACATGATGACGCGGCACTTCACAAAAAAGTAAAACAAGTGTGTGGAATAAAGAAACTCAGTAAAGCTACTGTCTTGGTAGACCGCAACAACAAAATACAGAGAAAACAGATGTACTGGCGGAATGAAAGTTGTATATTGTAGATGCATTTCAAGAAGATCGACTAGACCCCAACATCGCCTCAACAAGCGATACTAGCCCTAATATTTTAAAGTCTGAGATAATGAGTGCTATTAAAATATCCAAGAGTGGCAAGGCACCTAGACCGGGTGAAATACAGACAGAGTTTATAAAGATTATAGACTACGAAAACCTAATTTTATAAGAAAAACTTTTCAATGAGATACACCATACAGCAAAAGTCCCAAAAGCCTAGCTGCATTCCATATTTATTCCTTTACCCAAAACTAGAAATCCCAAGAGGTGCAATGATTATAGGTTAATCAGCTTGATGTCTAGTATGTTAGAAAAAATCCAGGATATCACTATAGGGCTAATAATATCTAAGCTTCAATGTTTATAATATCACATCTTCTCCTTTTTTCTATTAACATATATTAAGTCAATCACAAGCTAGGTCACTCCTTGGTCTAGCCAAAAATAACTACTGAAAATCAAGTAGGCATCAAATGAAATGTAACTTCTGTCATTCTGACGATCATATTGATTTATCGAAACAATTGTCAATTTTTTGGAATTTTCAGCAATTTTCATTATATTGTGAAATTAGCTAGAAACAGTGAGTTCCATTTAAAACAAGAAATCAAAAGTTAATTAACAAGGACCTCTAATAGGTTAAAGACGGCCCTGCATATAATTGAATTAATATAAGTATAAGAGGTTTAATTTCTAAATCGCGGACCTACTAAAATTAGACTGCGTTTTCCCTATTTTGTAGAAGCAAAACCATATAAGTGATATTTATTGAAATATAATAGAGATATTAGCTTTGTTCGCGGGTCACAAATAGAATCGATTATGAACCAGTTGAAAATGAATTCAGCATCGCTGTAATACGAATGCTTGATTGAGAACCGATTCAGGATTTTTATTTACCGCGAACAATTTAAAGACCACAGGAAAAGTTAATATTTCGACAAAGGTTATCAACTATGCTTTCGACTATCCCTTAAGGCCGCTTGACATGGAGCAATACTACCTGCAATGAAATGCAATGCAAGATGCAATATTTCTTGATCACAAGCATGCGCAGATAAAGCTCAGCTGATATTTCTCCGAATTGCAACTTTATCGGTTTGGTGCAATTTCTATTGCATGCAATTTGCAATTCTAGGGAGAAATCTAGTTACTTTTGGTTTAACAACCAATCAAATATCAGTCAAATCACTTGATCACAAAATACTGACGACGGGTCCGTTTTCTGTGAATTTGATTGACTGTAGCACTTTTTTTTGTATAACTAACCTTTTTGCTGCTTCGTAATTTTTGTTAACGTCATTTTTTTTCAAGTTTTTTATTTGCCTTGCGTAATGTCAAACAACGTGCAAGATTCATCACATGCAATATTTTACCTTGCAATAAATTGCATGCAATTAATTGCAGATTGTATTACTTTATGTCAAGCGGCCTCTACTGTTGAATATTTTTGTCAATTGAAGAGTGGAAGTACCAAACACACTAAGTACCAAATTCATAAATATGAGATAATCAAGAAAACAAGTGTATCAAATGTATTTTTTGTACTTTTTACCTGAAAAAATTCACAACATTTCCTTACAAGTGGAAGAAGTAACTAAAATATTAGACTAAAAATTTTATTATAACATTCAAATTAATATTATTTTGTTTAACTAAAACTGAAAAGGCATAAGTGCCAAGTTATGAATTTAGCGAAGGTTATAAGTAATAACAAAAGATGAGTCCCAAGTGCCACTTAATTTATAGGTTATAAGTACCAACTAGAGGTGAGTGGAACTGCTACTAGGTCCCAAGCTTTCCTCTTGTATGTTGAGAAGTTCTCTGTAAAATGCTTTATGTTCAGGATTTTCCAGGTAAGGAATCATAGACGTTAATGATTTTTTTTTATTCACAGAAATCTTATTTTCAGGGGGTAAAAGTGATAATTTTGCAGATTTTAGGTCTTCAAGAGTTTTTCCGTTTTTCAGTATATTGACTGGTTTCCATGCCTCGATATCGGAGAAGGTTTCTTTCATTTGAAGAATCGTTGGATTATTACAATCAACTTTTATTCTTATCGCTTTACTTATATTCAATTTTTTTGTGTTGAGATACGTATCAGCAGCTTCTTGTATATTCCAAAATCCATTTACGGACATGTCAATAACTTGAAAAGGAGGATCATATTTTGCGGAAGTTATCACTTCGTGTAAATCATTGGGTATCATTGCCTTCATAACGCGTTTCCTTTTCCCAATCAGAGCGAAGTCCCTATCACAACACATAAAGCTGTGGCCACTAATAAGGAAATTATACTCTATTGTGTCAAAAACTTGATGGAGAACAAGGAACACCAAAACAAATATTACCATTCTGTTCTTATTTTGCCCCGTACAGTTGTCACTCCATAGTAGCAAATGCTTTTTTTCCGTAACACCAGAATTTAAGACTTTAAGAAGGGTAGATGCAACCTCGTTACCTTCTCGACCACTGACGCCTTCATGCCACGTGCACATAAAAGCATGGTTGTTGTCAGATAAATGAATCCCCAGATTGTAACAAGATAATTGGGACAGGTAAAACATATCCGAATGGGTCAAAGTGGGGACAAATAGGACCTGTTGTAAATCAAACGAAATAGAACATTTATCGCTACCAGAAAGTTGTGAATCAGCGTTTTCCTTTTTTATATATGCCATAGCTCTCTCCACTTTCCGATGGTGAAGTTCCAATTGAGCTTTTGCCTTGGTGCCGTCACTATTATTCTGCTTTGACTCACAGTTTAGCCTATCACACGTATGGCATGTATCAACTCTAGGGCGATGAAAGTTTAATTTCGGAAAATCGCTTTTGAATACCCCCCTATAAAACTTATAGCTCACGGAAGACCCTTTGTTTTTTTCTAAAAATGATTTAAAAAGTCTGTGCATATTTAAATCGGGACTCAAAAACTGCTTCTCTGATTTGGCACGTGACTAGTGCGAGACATCTCTGACGAAGGAATTTATATGTTGATGGATCAGCTGACGGTCATTATCTGTAAATTTGCTTGGCTTATTATTTGAACGCCTGTCTGTAAATGTGGTATCTCCCATTTTCTTCTTATTTATTAGACCAGCTAAACGTTTTTGAGTAACGTCAAAAATATCCATAAATGTCTTTCTGCATATTTGAACGAAATTTCCATCTTGATCTGGAACTGTATACGATATAGTTGTTTGTCTTTTACTGTCCAATGTAGTTTTATACTTTCCATGCCGACGTCTTTTTATTTTCACTAAATTTATCAACCCCATTAAATATGCGCCTTGAGTTTTATAGTTTTCGGCATAAAATCTTTCAGAAAGTTGAAGCTTTCGTTCATATGTTATTTTTTTGCAGTCATAATAGCATTTGCACTGCACCTGAAAAAGGAATGCACACAGTTAAGTGGAATCCCACGAACAAACTAATTTTATTTTCATTGGTACGAAACATTATGTCCCCCTAGCATTTCAAACAAAAACATTTGTGTAAGCTCCCTAAACTACTACACACATTCCCGCCATCACTACACTCTTCCGCCATAACCTAAACTTTCTTACCTGTTCATTAGGCGGATTTTTGTGACCAACTTCAGTCTTATTTCTGTTAAGATATGTCTTTCCAGCATGCCTTTTCTTCCTTTGTTCTTCTATAGACCTTCCTTTATTCTTTTCTGGATCAATTTCCATGATTACACCGTAAATTCAGCCCAATACACACACAAACTAAGACGTACTTTTACTGTGAGTAAACATTGGCACTTATAACCTTTCTCCATAGAACCTCCTGGACTGTAGTACCCAGCGTCATCTTATTTTCGTTTATATAAGCTAAGAAATTAGATAGCACTTAGAACCTTTGAGGAGGTATTGGCGACGCCATTTAGAACCATTTTAAGAAAATACTCAGAATATTTAGATTTTGGTACTTAGTGCCTTTGGTACTTCCACTCTTCAATTGTTCATTAAATCCAACCTAAAAAAAAATTAAAAATGGAATGCACCAAGTAAACACTTTTCAAGTTCAATTCATGTTTACATGATCATGATAATGCAGCACGGTCAACGTTTAAAACACCCTTTATATAGATTTTCGAAAGAAGGACAACAATACTATGTCGGGTGATTAATAGGTTTTAATCACAACGAAGGAATGTGATAAAAACATTCGTTTTTTGGCTAGAAATTTAGATAGTTACGAAAGTGAAAGAAAGATAAATTTTAAGTGTCACCATTATACGTTTGATTCAAAATATATTTTTTGCGAGACGGCATGGTAAAAACCGATGAATTAATTTTTTTCTTTTTATTTATTGTTGGTAGACTACAATAATATCTGAACTTTTGGTGTTTCCATCAACTTCAGAGTAAGAAATTTATGAATGTTCTTAATGCAGTCTTGTCGACAAGTTGAAATTCGTGAATAATAGAGATAAAGGTCCTAAAAATCTGTGTAGTAGCTTATTAGATTCAGAATTTTGTCTAGGAAAATGTAAGGGAAGCATTTATTGGCACATAAAAATAGCAAAAGTTATAAACAAATTTAGATGAAAAAAAGGCATTTTGGTTTTCGTCTTTTTCTCATGAACAATTAACATTTAAGAAATAAAAAATAGATTCTTAAAGAGAAAGAAATTTCAAATAAAAAACATATGAATCATGGATGTCTATTTTTATTATTAATAATTTTAATTTAACGCTGAATGTAGGTACCCAACAAATTAAAAACATTTTTATAATTTGTTTATTATAATTTTTTTAATTAACAAAAAATGAAAAATCGAAGTATTGTGAAAAGAAATTATTTTTAAATTTACTATCATATTACTATTTTTGTGATAATATAAGGAAATAATTTTTATAAATTATTTATAAACAAATAGACTAATTTTAAGTTTTTAAAAAAATCCTTTTTACAATTTTGTTGTATTGAGAATATTATGATTAAAAAAAATAACAATTTTACTTAAAAAAGTAATATCTCATCCATTGCTCAAATGTGACTGGTAGTTAAATCAATGAAAAACAGAAACTCAATATGTCACAAAGTTTTTAATATTTGAACTTTTACTAGAATGCCTTAATGAGCAACTAGTTACGGCCTAAAGTGGTCATCTTCAGGCCATCTTTTTGTTTAAATAATAAATACCAACTCTTATTAAAAGAATGGAGTGTGTAGGTGTTAGGAAAGGAGGAAGGGTTGGCAAGTATGATCTCAAACTCCCTAAACAAGAAGGAATGAACAACCGAAAGAGGAGGGTCATTCATCAGACGAGAGAACCGGTTGTGGGAATCAGTGGACAGGAATGTAACAAACGGTGAAAAGATGGACTTTAGGAACAATGACGGCTTTTTAGTGTGTTCACAGAAACTAAAATAAAATAACAGCCAGTAAAATATGGCTAAAATTGTTAAGCAATGTTGAACCAACCATTATGATGTAGCCAATATGAATAAAATTCCTTTGACATTGAGTTTCCAGTGGACTGCAGCAGGCTGCCAAAGAAATCCCTATAGTTTTTCATTGATAGTGGGCTTCAAGAATCTATAAATATCGAAGGACCACCGTGTTACCACGGAAAATAATAAATAAAACCATTGAAAAATGTCTTTGACGATTTATGTTTCTCAAGTTCCAACAGTACATAAAACAAGTAAATGGAAAATTATGAATGTAATACACGTCTACATCAGTACATAATATGAAAAGTTAGTAACGTAATAATCACGCACAAATAAATCGCTCTTCAAAAGATAAATTATGAGTAAAGTAAGGTGTAATCCACCTCGTATCCAAATGGACCCCAGAGTTGGCAACACCGCGAAAAAATTGATGTTGCCTGGCGGTAACCGGCAATTAAATGAATATTTCCAAATAAATATAACTATTGGTTATCTTACCAAATTTAAGTTTCAATCTCTAAAACTAATCACTATTTATATTTCTTTCCAAAAAAGCTTTGTACCGGGAAAACTACAATATACATAACTAAACTGACGAGTGATGATTCGCATGGTACCGTGGTGGTACTCGGATATGGAATATCGATTTTCGATTGCTCGCTATGCATCGACGTTCCTCGGGCCGAAGGCAGCCGAGGTAACGGCGGTTCAATAATATTGGATTTGAATCTAATTTTGAAATTTGGCGGGGTCGACGCAAATGTTAAAATGATTTTAACATACTGGGCGGGGGGAGGTGCTAAGAAGAGAGAAACAACAAAAGAGAGAATAAAAAAAAAGTAAACAAACCATATTTTACAAATATAAAGTCCCTATAAAGGAACAACGGAGGCCTAGAATATTGCCCGTTGGTGTCCACACTAGCCATGGGTTATTGCCAGGAAGTACTCCGGACCCAGAAAGTAACTGTGTTAGGGGTGAACTAAGTTTCTAAAGGGAGCAGGGCTAATTTAACAATGGGGCGAGTGTATTCGCCATCACTAGTTTTTATTCTAGCAACTCGGAACTTACCGTCACGACCAGGGATAAGTTCTAAAATTCTAGCTACAGGCCAATTAAGAGGAGGTCTGTCCTCCGAAAGGACCAGAACTAAATCTCCCACAGATAGGTTTTTTTCAACCGTCTACCACTTGGGACGGTGTTGCAATTGGTGCAAGTAATCAATTGACCAGCGCTTCCAGAATCTCTGTTGGATCTGGGTGCATTGAGTCCAAAAGGACAATCTATTAGGAGGAGTCTCACTGATGTCTTCTTCGGGAAAGGCCGTCAAGGGGCAACCAATTAGAAAATGACACGGGGTCAATGGTAACAAATCATTAGGATCGTTGGATAGGGCGTACAACGGACGGCTATTTAAAATGGCCTCAATTTGAATGAGAATGGTGGCAGTCTCTTCGTAAGTGAAGATAGACGTGCCTTATTATCTAAATAAATGGGATTTGGCGCTCTTAACAGCGGCCTCCCATAGACCTCCCCATTGGGGTGAGCGTGAAGGAATAAATTTCCAAGAAATTTCGGTTGCAGTAAGATAACTTGAGATTTTTTCAAGAGTGTCATTAGATCTGAGAAAATCTGCGAGATCTCTCAATTGATTTCGGGCACCAATAAAATTCGTGCCTCTGTCACTATAAATAACCTTGGGGTTACCTCTACGACCAATAAATCTTTTTAAACATGCTATAAAACCTTCAGTCGTTAAGCTAGTGACCAATTCAATGTGTATGGCTTTAGTCACCATACACACAAAAATAGCTATATAGGCTTTGAGCAAAGGGGCCTTACGAAGTCTTGAGGATCGTAATGAGATAGGTCCAGCAAAGTCAACACCAACTTTAAGGAAAGCACGAGTTGGTTGAACACGATCAGCTGGTAATGGGGACATAATTTGTGAGGAAAATTGAGCATGGAACCGATAGCAAGTTATGCATTTGGAGAGAATTTTCTTCATGGTACGTACTCCACCAAGAGGCCAATAAATTTGACGAAGTTTAGCTAAAACATTTTGTGGACCACTATGTCCAAGTCTTCGGTGTTCACTTTCTATAAGTCTAGTGACTATAATATCATTAGAAGGAAGTAACATTGGAAATTTTTTATCAAAGTTAAGTTCGGCGTTCTGAAGTCTGCCACCTACACGTATAATTCTATTATTGTCTAGGAAAAGATTGAGCGGTAAGAGTGATTTGTTTACAAGGGACTTGTTTTGAGATAGGTGTTCTATTTCTCTAGAGAAATGCTCTTTTTGAATTTGAAGTATAATAAATTCCAAGGAAACTCGAAGTTCCTCTACTGATAGAGGTCCAGTAAATTTGTCGCTGAATCTGCGACAATTGTTAATGAACCGAAATAGATAAGCAAGGGCTCTACGCAGTTTTTGGAATTGAGGAAACTCTGGGAACCATTCTTTTAAGGGGTTAACCGGAGATTTGAGAGAAGCTAATGAATTATAGTCCTTAATTTGACATAAAAATTCAAGACCATGTAGCCAGAAGGGCTGAACATCCTTGGAAAAAGTTCCTTGTGAAAAAATGTCAGCTGGATTCAAATGAGATCTAATGTGTCTCCAGGTTGAACCTGCACTATTCTGTTGAATAATGAGGACACGCCGAGCCACAAAAGGAGTAAATTTACTCGCCTTGTGCTTCACCCAAGAAAGGGAAACCAGGGAGTCTGACCATAAGTTTATGGATTGGAAGGAATAACATGAAGTGAAAATGTTTTTTATTCGGACAACTAAATTGGACGAAAGAACCATAGAATTGAGCTCTAGTTTAGGAATAGTCAATTTAGCTTTCAACGGGCTAACTCTAGACTTAGATGCAACAAGTGAAGAAGAAATAGAGTGATCAGAATAAGAGGCTACTAAATATATACAACAACCATAAGCTACATGGCTGGCATCACAAAAACCATGCAACGAGACATGAATTAACTTTTTATTTTGCGTTAAAAGTCGAGGGATTACGAGCTGAGGTAAATCTGAAAGATTTTTGACAAACATGTTCCATTGCTTAAGAATATTGACATCTTTTATAGGAGTATCCCAGTCTAGCTGAAGTTGCCAGAGAGATTGCATAATAAGTTTCCCAAGTACGATTAGAGGGTTTACTATACCCAAAGAGTCAAAAGTACTAGCGATAATGGACAAAACGCTTCGTTTTGTTAAACAAGGCAGATCAGGCACGGCTGAACCACTAATTTGGAGTAAATCAAGGGAAGAATTCCATATTATGCCAAGAATTTTACAAAGAGAATTTTCTAGATTTAAATCTAATTCTAAGTTAGGATCAAGAGAGAGAGACTGGAGGAATTGTAACGAGTTTGAATGCCACTTGTGCAGTTTAAACCCATGTTTACTAAGTACTGTGTTTAATTGAAAATAAAGAATTTCTAATTCGTCATGATTGTTGACTCCACTAAGAATGTCATCCATGTAGGTTTGCGAAAGCAGGGCTTTCTGAGCTAAAGGAAAATATGTATTCTTTAAAGCGATGTCTTTGATGACTCTAGTCGCTAGGTATGGGGCACAGTTTTGGCCGAAACTAAGCCGAGAAAGCTCTATGCATTGATATGCATCTACAGGACTGTCACGCCAAAGCACATTTTGCAAGTGACGATGAGCAGGGTTTATCTCAATCATCCGGTACATCATTTGGATGTCCGCACATAAAACATAGCGAAAGGATCTAAAGCGACAAAGTATGTCGAATAAATTGTCTTGGACTTGATACCCTTTATAAGTAAGATCGTTGAGAGAGACCCCAGTGTCAGATCGACACGAGTAGTCGAAAACTATTCTACATTTAGAGGAAACAGACGAAGAGCGTATAACTGCTCTATGAGGAACAAAGTATTTAATCTCATTAGTGAGATTACAAAACAACGAAAGCGGTACCACTCTAGCATGGTCTAAATAAATATAATCAGTCAAGACTTGCTTGTATGTTTCAAAAAAATCGGCATTTTTTTCGAACTTTTTCTCCAAGTTATTGAAACGACGCTTGGCTATCGAAAGTGAATGACCTAATTTTTTACCAGGATCTACTATCAAAGGCATGTCTACTTGATACCCTCCAGAAGGTAGAATTTTGGTAGTTTGAAGAAAAATATTTTCTACTAGTTCATCTTCAAAGGAATGGCCCTCTGAATCAGGAATGTCCTCGATTTTCCAAAACTTCTCTATTAATTCGTCAATACTCGGAGCATCAACTAAATTTTCATTTTCTACTAGTAAAAAGGAAAGAGCAAAATCAGTTTTATTGCATTTGTCTACGCGCATTTCTGGAACAGGGCCAGCTACTACATAACCTAGATGAGTGTTCATAAGCGTGGGCATGTTATCCCCCATCCTGAAAATTTCATCTTTTAGAAGACAGAAGTACACATCCGCCCCTACCAATATTTGAATTTCCCCTGGTTCATAAAACAAAGGGTCAGCTAAATCCAATTTAACATGATCTGGTAAACAAATTTTATCGGGCGGTATAAAAAATTGAGGTAATTTATTGGTAATTTGATCAATGACAGAGCAAGTTATATTAAAAACCTTGAAGGGTTCCACCAAAGAGCTAAAAACAACATCTATGACATTATTGCTATGGGTACATCTATTATTACCAAGACCAGAAATATTTACTACGTGAGATTCATAAGGAGTACCTAAAGAATCAGCAAGGGATCTTTCAATTATACTCATTTGACTCGCAGAGTCGAGAAGCAAACGAACTGTTATAGTTTTCCCATTTTTACAATGTACATTTACCATAGCAGTGGGTAACAACACAATCTTATCAAACAAACTAGTTGCTGCCAGCGAAGATTGCTGGACACTGGAAGAGGAGGCAACATGATCTACTTCCGAATTGTTCCTTACAATGGAATTGCATTGAGAAGAATCTCTGTTTACAACATTTGCAACTCTATTCATGTTGGAGCTCGGTCCAGGATTCGGAGAACTTCCAGAGTTACGAGCGGGAGGAGCACTTCTATTTGAAGAACTGCTACTATTAGCAGAACGAGAATTAGAATTAAATTCAAAATGAAGGAGAGAGTGATGAGACTTACTGCAACTCAAGCAACGATGAAGAGATTTGCAGCTAGCAATTAAATGCTGAGAACTTAAACAGTTTAAACATAATTTGTTTGTTTTTGCAACTTTATGCCTGTCAACGGGTGAAAGAGCTAAGAATTTACTACAGCGATATAATAAATGTGAGGTGTCTGAACAGAGTACACAACCAGACCTATTGGATTGAGATGAAGAAGATTGGATATGGGGTTTATCACCAAAACTAGTATGCAAAGTGACACGAGGTTTACTATCCTGCGGTTTGGATTCCTTTTTATGTCCAGAGTCAAATAAATTTAAGTTTTCTAACACACTATAGCGTCTTTTAATAAACTCAAGAAATTCATGAGTATTTACTAATTCCATTGGTTTTCTTTCGTTTTCAAATTCTCGTCTAGTAATGAAATCTAATTTTTGTTCTAAAAGAAAGACCACCAGAGTCTCGAACATAAGTTCTGATTCTAAATTCAGATTTCTTATTTGTTCTAGTGTCTTTTTGGATGCGACGTAGAAATCTCTTAAACTAGCCGCATTACTCTTAACTATAGGTTTTTGATCCAACAATGATGAGAATAGAGAATTTAACAATTTAGATTTATCCTCATAAGTGTTTTTTAAAATGTCCAAAGCTACCTCTAGATTCCGGTTAGTTACACTTAAACTATCTATTAATTCGAGTGGCTGGCCACGAAGCAAGCTTTTTAGATAATAAAATTTTTCGCTATCACACTGAAGTTTAGGATTTTTCAAAACTAAAGCTGAAAACAAATCAAGAAAGGACGTCCATTCTGACGCCTGACCTGTAAACGGTTTAATATTTATTTTGGGTAGAACTACATTACAATTATCACTAGGGCGAGATGTATTTTTATTAGCTTTGTCAAATAAAGAACTAAATTTTGCAATGCATAGCTCAAATCTATCAGATATGAGATCCTCTGGTCCGCTGTCAGACAAAGTTTCATCAGAGGTTAAAGCCATACCTAAAATTTCCGATTGAATTGTTTGATAATTACTATAATGTCCTATTAAACTATCTAATTTAATTTTAAGAAGGTAAGATTCTTCTTCACCTGTAACATTAGCTAAGAATCTTTCAAACCGTGTAAGTTGGGCCTTAGCACCGGCTCGTTTATTTTTTAGATTTGCTAATTGCGAAGTCATCATTGACAAGAGTAAGTAACCGGAAACAAATTGTTAACACAGTAAAAACGTTAATAATCGTATACAGTACTAATATTGCAATTACCATAAAATAAATACGACAATATACAAGAGTAACACAAGCAATAAACAAATAAATTATTCACAAATCTCAAACGAGAACTATTAAATTTGAAGGAGAGAAACATACCTCAATAAATCAGTGCGTAATTGGGAATTAATGATTTTCTAAAAAAGAATCAAATTTAAGGCAGTTCTATTCTATAGATAAAAATTAAGTAGTATTTTCAATAATAAACTAAAAAATTTCTTCTTAAAAACGGCAAGTCAGTTTGTGTTCCAAGAACATTCATAATAGAAAAACGTTATAAAAACAAAGTCTAAAGTTTCATACACAACAGAAAAACCTAAAGGCGCCGACATAATATGTTTTCAAACTGCTTCTTTTTTCTGCTGAGCGAGGCTTCATGCAGGTGCGTGTTAAAATACATTGTGTAAATTTAAAATCCCACGTAGCACGGTGTTGCCAAACCAAGTCGTATTTCCCGATCCCTGCGGACGGCACTTCGCGCACATAAATTTTATTCTAATCACCGAAATGTAAAAATTGTTTTTCCACTAAATTTCTGTTTTTGCTTTAGCGAACTGAGTCAATATTGTCTATTAGCATTTACCTAAAGCGAGTCTATACAAATGTTCAAAAGTTTAATGTGCGGAAAATATTCGTCTTTCAAAAGAAAAAAAATTTCTCGAAGGACCACAAAAAACTGTGAATAAAATTCCTTTGACATTGAGTTTCCAGTGGACTGCAGCAGGCTGCCAAAGAAATCCCTATAGTTTTTAATTGATAGTGGCCTTCAAGAATCTATAAATATCGAAGGACCACCGTGTTACCACGGAAAATAATAAATAAAACCATTGAAAAATGTCTTTGACGATTTATGTTTCTTAAGTTCCAACAGTACCTAAAACAAGTAAATGGAAAATTATGAATGTAATACACGTCTACATCAGTACATAATATGAAAAGTTGATAACGTAATAATCACGCACAAATAAATCGCTCTTCAAAAAATAAATTATGAGTAAAGTAAGGTGTAATCCACCTCGCATCCAAATGGACCCCAGAGTTGGCAACACCGCGAAAAAATTGATGTTGCCTGGCGGTAACCGGCAATTAAATGAATATTTCCAAATAAATATAACTATTGGTTATCTTACCAAATTTAAGTTTCACTCTCTAAAACTAATCACTATTTATATTTCTTTCCAAAAAAGCTTTGTACCGGGAAAACTACAATATACATAACTAAACTGACGAGTGATGATTCGCATGGTGCCGTGGTGGTACTCGGACATGGAATATCGATTGCTCGCTATGCATCGACGTTCCTCGGGTCGAAGGCAGCCGAGGTAACGGCGGTTCAATAATATTGGATTTGAATCTAATTTTGAAATTTGGCGGGGTCGACGCAAATGTTAAAACGATTTTAACACAATATAAGTCCATAACACAATGAAGAATTAAATGGAATCACGAAAATATAGAGACATTCAACGGAATCACTTTCGACAGACACACCAACAATGATATGAACCACAGACAATATGGAATATATATCCGGTAAGAACATAAATAGAGGAAGTATGTCAAATTTCAATGTTGAACCCTGAGAGGGAAAATGAAAAATCTTACAATTCTCTTTACATATGGAGCCAAATAAAATCGTAGAAAAGTTTAGTAATAAGGTACATTGAATATAATGGAAAGCGCAACAACTATAAACGTATGCTACCCCTAAAATTAAAGAAAATAAAATTATGGTAAAAATTTTCGTAAACAAAATTTACTCTGTAAAACAGAGGAGAAGACTTGTTAATAAACTAAATATAGTAGTTTAGTCAAAAGATAAAAAAGAAGAGTTTGACAGTAGTATATAACCTTTGAAAAGAATGAATAAAATGGTAGACAAAATTGTTTCTACAGTAAATTACATAAAGTTAGTGAAATATTATTACCGGCGATATTAACAATAACAAAATTGACAATATTGAAGCTAATTATAAACAAAGGAATACAATTAACAATCAAAAAGGGAGACTGAGGAAGATGTATGGATCTCTTGGTCTCAGTTGTTCATTAAGACAAATAACATTGTTTGATTGTATATGTTTATTTACAAATAATTACAAATCAGCAATAAGATAATATATTAGAATTACAAAACTGTTGAAACCAATGTATAAGCAGCGAGAAAAGATACATTACAATAAACAGATAGAAAATGTAGAACCTATTTCTTTACAAAAATGTAAATAAACAAATAAACAGGGGAGGCTAATTACCTATTGTGGCTTATTTTGGATCTCTGTAACCTATTAAGACCTATGAGGTTGAACATAGGCACAATGATCCTATATGTCGCCACTTAATTGCCAGTTTTGTACTCATTAACATAACGTTAATTCAACTTTCCTTATACACATATATACACTTCCATCTAAGCAATCAATAATTTTATTAATATCCTTAGTTTCTAGGAATTTTACATATTTTTTAAATATTTTTTTAGCAAACTGATAGAATTCAATATTCTTATATGAGTCTTATACGTTTCTGGAAGAGAATTAAGCAAACGGGGTGCTATGAATTCGAAGTACCTAGTTCCTACTGTTTTTTGCGCTGGGTTGGTTTGGACAAAATCTTTTGTTTTATTTCTAGTATGATAATGGTGACCAGGAGATTGCAAGTATAAGCGATTTTTAAATAAGTAAACAACTAAACTAGAAATATATAGATGCCTTACGGACATTATATTAGTTTCGTTAAAAAGTTGGTTTGTACTATAGGTTAAATCCGTAAAATGCATTATTTTTAGAATTTTTCTTCGCAGAATTTCAACCTGCTCTAGATGAGTAGGCACAGTTCCTCCCCAACCTAATATGCCATATCTAAGACGTGATTCTACAAGAGCATGATATATGATTATCAGATGCTGTAAGTCCAGTACTCTCCTTATATATTTGAGTTTATACAATAAACATCTCAGTGTCTTAGCTACTTCACGTAAGTGGGATGTCCATCGTAGATGTGAGTCTATTGTTATTCCGAGATACTTTATTTCGTATTTCAGAGAAATATCAATATGTATGTTGTTAATTTGTTAATAGTAACAGTAATTTTTCATAAGGAGGCAGTTTGTGTTTGTAACTAGTGGAAGGTACAATAAATGTTTTCGAATAGTTGACTGTTAAAATTTTATGTCTCAAGATATCAAATAAATGTCTTGGATCGGTTTCTATTTTTTGTTTGAGGCCTTTCCACGTACTGTCTGTATATATTATAGCAGTATCATCCGCGAATCCTACTATTTTACCTGTAGAATTATAAGAGAATAGAAGATTACAAAACGTTACCCATTTCTCGATTTAAACTTAACATTAAAGAGTCTCTATTTAATAATAGTATAACGTTGAAATTCTAATTTTAAGCAGGTAAAATTGGCCTTATTCATTTGAATATTTAGAGAATTATGTTACATAACTTTTGTTATCTTAGCATGTAAGATATTGTACAAGAGGATATTTGATATTTAGTTTGCGTTTTTTGTTTTCTTAGCATGTATGATATTGTACGAAAGGATATTTAGTTTTGTGTTTTGCGGTTACGTGGAAGAGCGCTACTTAGCTGGTGCTTCTAGTACGAAAACACCATCTAAGAGCGAACGTCGCCTTTGCTTGTACTTGTATTCTCATAACAAAGCAATAAAGTCATTATTATTATTATTATTATTATATACATATTAAATAGTATCGGTCCCAGCACAGTTCCTTGGGGAACCCCGAACAATATATTTTTTTCCGTACTGACCTTATCATTTATCCTTACTATTTGTGTCCTATTTTTTAGATAGCTTTCAAAAAGTTAATGAGGCAGACCACGTATTCCTGCATCCCCCAGGACGTCCAACAACTATTCATGGCTCACAGTGTCAAACGCCTTCGCCATATCCAGAAATACAACTGCCGTTGGTTAAGTTTCATCAACAGAACTGTACACAGAAGAAATCAATGTCTAAATTGCATCATTAGTAGAAAGTTCTTCTTGAAAGCCAAATTGATGCTCTGATAATAATTTGTGGTTGGCTATGAATTTAGTTAATCTTTTTTTCACAGCTTTTTCCATAAGCTTTGTCAATGTCGTAATAAGTGATATGGGCCGATAGTTGCACATATTGGCCTTGTTGTCCTTTTTGTAGATTGGGGTTACTACAGCTTTTTAAAAAATAGTGGGACATACGCCTTCTGCAAAGATCAAGTTTATTAAGTCGGCTATAGGTTTAGTCAACTGTTCACTTAATTTTTTAAATATTTCTTCTCGCAGATTGTCTATGCCTGGAGCCTTGTTTGGTTTCAGAGATACTATTAAGTCTCTTATCTCTTCCGTAGTTACAGGCATCCAATAAAAAGTCTCAAAGTTTTTAGATCGCCGAGGAGGGGGTTTAGTCGGTACGGTTATTTTTTGTGCCAAGTTTTTTCCCTCTGTTACAAAGTAACTGTTAAATTCGTCTGCCATATCTGATTTGGATGTTATTTTTTCGTCTTTTTCATTAATTATAAAATTAATATCATTTTTTGTTTTATTTTTGTTGTTAACTAGGTTCCACATATATTTTTTATTACTCCCATTTTTTTGTATTTCGATTCGGTAGTAGTTTTGTTTCATTATTTTAATTAGGTAATTCACGCGTTTGCGGTAAGTGATATATATTTCTCGTTTCTCCACATTATTCAGATCTTGCTGAAATTCTCTGTAGAGATTATTTTTAGTATTAGTTTCATTCACAAGTCCTGCCGTAATCCACTTTTGACGCTTTATATAATTTTTTTTAATTTTTATTTCTTGTGTATGTTTTCTTATAAAAATACTTGAGATATTTAGCAATTCTTCAGCTTTTTTGTTTACCCCCTTTATATTAAAGTAATATTCCCAATTATAATTTTGCAGATCACAACTGGCTTTTTCATGGTTTATGTATGTTTTATACTTAATCGTTTCAGAGTTTCTACAAATAGTTTTTATGGGAAGGCTCAGTAGCGTAGCTCGATGGTCTGTTATATTATTTTCATACGTTGCTGCAGTGACATTTTCAAAACATTATGTGACTGTTCTCAGAAAGATATGGTCCAGGCAACTACGTGAATTATTTTTTATGATTGTTATCTGGTTAATCTCAAAAATCTCGAATAAATTCATCCTACGACCTTTGAAGCACTTATGTAATCTACACGCATTCGATAAAAAAGTTGTGGTTCTCAGATCTAGTGTGATTCGCAAACGCAGATGGTGAAGCAGGTGGGTCAGTATTTTGAAATATTTTAACAAAACTAAGATGTTCTTCAATTCTAGTTTCTAACAAACGACTAGACTGACCAATATAGACAGCATTACAGCTACGACAGCTCAATTTATATATACCAGGAGAATGTAGAACTGGAACAGAATCTTTGGTGTTAACCAAAAGAGATCCTAGATTCTTATTAGTCTGAAAGCCAAATTTAATATTATACTTATTGAAAATGTTGACAAACTTATAAGATACTGGGTCAAGGAAGTGTAAAGAACCAACATACTTAGATTCATCTTTGTTTGAAATGTTATCGTGCAATGTAATAGTGGGAAAAGTCAGTTTAAATTTATTAAAATGGCTAATGTAGATTTTGTTGAATGAAGCAATTGGAAAGTTGTTATTAATTGGAATTTGCTTAATAATATTGAATTAACTATTGAAGGCTTCCTATGACAAAGTTATTGAAAAGGCCATATGTAAGCAACTATTGAAAGATGCAATTTTATGTGATTGGGGGTGGTTAGAATGAAAATCAATAACTGCGTCCGTTGTGGTTGGTTTACGATAAATCTGAAAATTCAACCTATTAGAACTATCATGCCTATTGATCAACAAATCCAAAATGGCAATACTATTCTCAAACTCCATTGTAAATTGAGTTCTAGGATGCAGGGTGTTGATAAAATCCAGGAAAGAGAAAGCCTTTTGGTGGGTACCGTTAAAAAGAACGATAGAATCGTAAACATAGCGATAATAAAAGACTATATATTTTTTAAAAAAGGGACCATTGACATACGTTTTTTCCGAATTATTCATAAAAATTTCAGCAAGTAAAGGACTCAAATTAGAACCCATAGCAAAGCCCGTAGTCTGTTGATGAAATTTGTTATTAAATTGGATAAAGCTCTGTTGTAAAGCTAATTGGAGCATGTTCACCACATCAGAAATGACATTCGGAAACAAATTATTCGAATTCAGTAGGGTTTCGACTAAATCTATGCGTTCTGAAGGGAGTATACTAAGAAAGAGATTACAAACATCAAGAGAGAGTAAGAAAGAATAATATTTAGGAAGTTTAATGTTAGAAATTTCATTACATAGTTCTAATGATTTTTTTATAGAAAAATTATTATTGAAATTAGTTTCTAAGTAAATTGTTGAGGGAGCAAGAAAATTCAGAAGTTGGGAATTCCTTCTTATTTAGGGAGTTTGAGATCATATTTGCCGACCCTTCCTCCGTTCCTAACACCTACAGACTCCATTCTTTTAATAAAAGTTGGTATTTATTAATTAAACAAAAAGATTGTCCTTCCCTTTATATTATGACCCTAATTGAATTGGTACTGTAGTTCAATTTTTCTTCCTACACCTACAAATATAATCTGTTTCCTTAAACATTTTTATTTTCTATTACTTCCTTTCCAAATTTTTCTATATATTACAATGATAATTCAACTCAAATTATGAGTGATAAAGTTTTTTTCTTAGTACACCTCAATTTATCCAGAAAATTTGCTACTTTCCTCACATCCTTCCCTTTATCAGCGCTGTTACTTGGACGTTTGTTACCCCATTAATTATTTTCACCTTGGTAAGATCTTTGTATTATTAAATGTTTTCTTCCTTAAACCCAAACATTATTCGTAGCCTGAATATGGCCATTGTAGGCCTAAACTAGTTGCTCATGGAGGCATTTTAGTAAAACTTCAAATATTAAAAACTTTGTGACATATTGACTTTGTGTTTTTCATTGATTTACAATTTTACTTCTTTTTAATCTTTTTTGTCATATTTGAAATGTTTAATTAATTTTACTTAAAATCATAATTAACAGTCCTGTATATAGTAACAAAGAAAAACATTTTTGTGCTAATTTATTTGATTATTAACTTATAAATTTGTTATGAACACATTCACTTCGTCTTATTTTTTTCCTGAAACTACTAAAAATTACGAAAACAATCATATATTGCGATGTACAGAATTTTTTTTCATTATTAATTGTACCTGCGAAAAAACACGAGACTGCTATATTTTTCAACAAAGAAACTAAAATATCTTATAAACTATTTGAGATACGAATATAAACATTCGTCATTCTATCCAGGATCAAACAATCGTTTAAATGAGACTTGAAATAATTTTGTAGTTATTGTTGAAGCTGATTGCCACGTTCCTCGATCTCTTTTGATATATAATTTTTAAAATAATACATATTTGGTTATAGACCTTGAGGGTAATTTTGTGAAGTATTAAAATGTGCGATAGTAGAAACTGAATATTTATAAACTTTATAAACTAGCTTTTGCCCCCGACTTCGTCCGCGTGGTGAACAACATCAGATATCTTAGAGGGTACAATCAAATAATTCCTTTTCAATATTTATATTGTAATGTTTTTGTTATTTATTTAAACAATAAACGGGTGGGATAAACTTTAACACACACGGTATGGCTACTTACTAATTCATTTAAACACTAACTCACTAATCACTAACACTTAATTTATATATACAGTATATTTACTTAGACTAATTTATATTCACTAATTTATTTGTTTATCTCACGATGTCAAATTATCAACTCCTAACTATTCCTGATCAGTCCCCTTATATACTAGTGCCTTTTGTACTAGAGAATTCCGGGCTGCGGCTTATACACACAAATAATTTTTCTGGCCATTTCTAGATAACTCTGGTCACAAAAACCAGTTCTAGATAAGATAGTCTCAATCGTAAACAGTTTTTTATAACTGCGTATCCGCCATAATTTTAACTATTATACCTGGCATAGACAGGGTCGGTTTTAGGGACTATACCAGTGTGCTGTTTCATAACATTACCCCCTCCTTAAATGGAAGTTTCTCCTGGAACTTTTGTGTAGCCGAGACTGGATGTTTGAATCGGCAACTGGCCCCATTTCTACACTTTCAGATCTTATGGAAATACCAGGGCACCGTCTTCATCGGATACTGATAACGGGGGTTGTAGCTGCAAATTAATATCTGGACACCGGTATCTTGAAAGAAAATCTCTACCATGTTCCTGATGATTCTCCAATCCAACTGGTTACTCGCTATCTTAGGCATAGCCAGTTTCTCCACGTTGGATTCCAAAACATGGTCTCGGAGGTTTCGAAGTGTTTCCCACACATCGCGGTAGGTAGATCGATCTTGGAATTCATTTTTAGTTACCACGTAGAAGACGTACCGCGAATTATGTTTCAGTGTCTTGCCAGGGGCTGGAATCTGGTCTTCAAGTTTTTCTAATTGCCCGAACTTCTTTCAAAAGACGGTTGCCAACCCTCGTGCGGCCTTGATACGGGCGAGGATGTTGTATGCGTGAATAATCTTCCGGGAGAGTGAACAAATCTTGTTGTTGTTCCGAAGTGACTCCATATCTACGTTTCCCGGTACCTCCATACGTGCCCATAAATTCCTCGAAGATAGGGTCAGACACATCTCGAATAAGGTTTACTCCTTCCTCCAGGTCATGGTCTCCTTCGAATGGCGCTAGTCGGTTTTGATGAACTACTTTTGGTTTTCCGTTGGGGATCTTGCTTATGCGATATATAACATCATTGATCCTTTTCTTGATTAAGTATGGACCTTCCCAGGATTTTTGTGATTTTGGAGAAAATCCTGTTCTCCTCGCCGGGTTGTGTAGCCATACTTTGTCCCCTTCTTTAAAACCACCTTCTGTGGCCTGCGTGTCGTACCGACTTTTCATTCTGTCGCTGGCAACCTGAAGATTTGTTCGAACTAATTCATGAATATCGTCCAGCCTTCTTCTCAATTGGATTGCGTAGTTTTCGCTTGCTAGATCTTCTCCAGGCCGGCAGCCAAATTCCAGGTCACAAGGAAGCCTCATTTCACGTCCAAACAGGATTTTTGCCAGTGTTTCACCCGTGGACTTATTGACGGCAGATCGATAAGCCAATGCGAATAGGGAAAGATACTGGTCCCAATCTCTCTGATGGCTGGATACTACTTTGGACAGGTATTTTCCAATAGTCCTGTTCATTCTCTCGACCATTCCATCTGACTGTGGATGTAATGCTGTTGCCCTGGTCTTCTTCATTTTCAGCTTCTCGCAAATCTCCTGGAATAGATGACTTTCGAAATTTTTTCCCTGGTCACTGTGGACTTCCATGGGCACTCCATATCGGCTGATGAATTCTTTCACCAATACATCCGTGACAGTTGCGGCCTCTTGGTTCGGGATAGCGTAAATTTCCACCCACTTTGTGAAATATTCCATTACAACCAGTATGTACTTGCTACCATTTTCTGTCGTCGGAAATGTTCCAGCAATATATAAAGCAATCCTTTCGAAAGGACTTCCAACATTGTACTGTTTCATGGGTGCCTTTCTCTTGCGATGTGGTCCATTACTCGTAGCACAAGTCGTACATTTCTTACACCAGTCCTCCACATCGTCGGAGCTGTTCATCCAATAAAACCTTTCACGGACTCGCTGAAGGGTTTTCTTCACTCCCAGATGACCTCCCGATGGACTGTCGTGTAACTTCTTCAGTACCTCAGCCACTCTTGTTCTCGGGATAACTAGCTGTCTCCTCATCTCGAAACCATAATCGTTTTCAAGGACTCTTTTTAACAGCCCTTCTTCCAGGACAAGGGAGTCCCACTGAGCCCAATATGCCTTGAGTGTCGGTGAAAATCTTGACACTTCATGCCAGGTAGGTCGCCGATTTTCTTCCTTCCATTGCCGGATCATCTTCAGGTGAGGATCATTCTCCTGATCTTCTCTGATCCTGGTGGGTGACCATTCCTCGTTGACTACTGTAATTCTTGAAACTGCAACTTCCTTAGATTTAGATTTGTTGCATTGTGAATAGTCTACAGGGCATGGCCGTCTAGGCAAGGAGTTGGCTTTTTGGTGATTCAAATTAGCTGGATGTTCACCCCTGTCTGATTTCCCCTGTGTTTGAAGTTCTTGGGTTACAGGAGTCTTGGGGAGCTTAGACGGACTGCGTACGTGCTCTAGCTCGCCACACTTCCGGCATTTGATCTTCTTCGGCCTCTTGTCTGCTATACCTTTCAACAAGTTGACGATATGATCAAGTTTGTCATCGTTATCTTCTTCCTGCATGGTTCTACCTTTGTTCTACCGCGAGCTTTTCTTGGCTGCTTTGCATTTAAGAGGTTCTTGGTTTACAGGAGTCGTAGGACGCTTACACGAACTGCGTGCATGCTCTAGCTCGCCACAATTACAGCACCTGATTTTCTTCGGCTTCTTGTCTACCATACCTTTCAACAAGTTGACGATCTGGTCAAGTCTGTCATCGTCACCTTCTTCCTGTATGGTCCTATCTTTGCTGTATTCCAAAGCCATCGTGGCTGCTTCATATTCAAGAGCAGCAGTCAATACATCGGCCAATGTTTTAGGATGAGCTAATCGGAAGCGTCTTCTCCATATCTTGGTCACACAAGCCGTCAATAAAGGCCTGGATGCCCAAACATTCCATCATGTTCTCTGATGCTGATGGATAAGCAAATCGAACTAGTCGGGCAATATCCATTTCATACTCTTGAAGGGGCTCGTCACGTTTCCGCCTTCGGTTCTTCAGCTGGAATCTGTACCACTGTTCCAAATGTGCGTGACCATATCGCATGTCCAACCTCTTCTTCAGCAGCTCGAAGTCATCCGTTTCTTCAAGTGGTATCGTCTGTAGTACATCTAAGGCAGCTCCACGAAGCGTGATAGTTAAGTTCACTGCTTTCTCCTTATCGGATCAATTATTCACTCTAGCGGCTGCTTCAAACTGTTTGACGTAATTGTCCCACGACATATTTCCATCGAACGTTGGGGCCTTGACTCGGGTAAAACTGCCAGTATCATCTGTCTTGGGTTGTGTTCCTGGCTTGCAGATCTCGATCTCCTTTTCTTCTGCTGAAGTGTTTTGTGTTCTCAAATCTGCAATTTTTGTCTCTAACTCCTTGATTTTCTCGTTCATCTGATTTCCCATCGTTGTAATCTTATTCTCCATGTCTGATTTAATTTTCTCGTTCATCGTTGTCATCTTATTCTCAATATCCGATTTCAGAGACGAAATTTTATTCTCGACTTCAACAGCGATGGCATTTTTCAATGATAAGATATCTGCAGAAATATCATTCTTCATATCAGAAAAATCGTTCTTTATTGCAGAAATATCGTTTTTCACATTAGTTGAAATCTTCTCTTCCATGGCAGAAATATCGTTCTTCATTGCAGAAAAATCATTCTTCATATCAGAAACTGACGAGATTAATGTGGAAGCCTCGTCTTTGAATAAGAATGTTTCTGGATCCAAGCCTTCACTTTCCAGTGCCATTTTGAGTCTTTCTATTAATTCGCTCTTCTTACCGGACGTTTCCAACTCGCGATCTTCCAGTTCTGCTCTTAATTCCGCCACTTTCAGATCACTCAGTCTCTTGGCCATTTTGATGTAGCTATTTATTTATATTATCCCACTTCTGACACCAATGTAATGTTTTTGTTATTTATTTAAACAATAAACGGGTGGGATAAACTTTTAACACACGGTATGGCTACTTAGTAATTTATTTAAACACTAACTCACTAATCACTAACACTTAATTTATATATACAGTATATCCACTTAGACTAATTTATATTCACTAATTCATTTGTTTATCTCACGATGTCAAATTATCAACTCCTAACTCTTCCTGATCAGTCCCCTTATATACTAGTGCCTTTTATACTAGAGAATTCCGCGCTGCGGCTTATACACACAAGTAATTTTTCTGGTCATTTCTAGATAACTCTGGTCACAAAAACCAGTTCTAGATAAGATAGTCTCAATCGTGAACAGTTTTTTATAACTGCGTATCCGCCATAATTTTAAATATTATACCTGGCTTAGACAGGGTCGGTTTTAGGGACTATACCAGTGTGCTGTTTCATAACATTACCCCCTCCTTATTCTGTTAAATTTAAACGACGAAAACTAAGTTTCAGTTAAATAACTATATTAAATTAGTGTTTTAAATGAAACCTACTGTTTCAAGTTAACTCCACAATATAATGAAAAAAATGTTATAAATTCTAAAAAATTAACAATCGTTTCGATATAACCTAAATATCATCGTCAGAATGACAGAAGATACATTTCATTTGATGCCTACCTGATATTTAATTATGTTTGGCTAGTCCAAGAAGTGACCTACCTTGAGATTGACTTAATATAGGTTAAAGAAAAAAGAAGATATGATATTACAAATATTCAAGCTTAGATATTATTAGCCCTATGGGGATATCCTGGATATCATTTTTCCCAATTAACATTAGTATGACTGTGCAATGATATAGAAAACCAGGAAAACTATATCAGCTGATCTTTACAATGATCAGTTAAGAAGACAGTTCAAAAGTGGAGAACTCGCTAGATTTATCTGTTCATTGACGAGTTCATATTGTGGGTTGCTTAAGTGTATTCTAATTTACAATTCTTCAAGGAAATCCAGTTCTTGTTTCTTATCACAAATATGTAGTACTTCTAGTTCTGTGTTAGGTGTCAATGAATGATGGGTGTTAAGTAGATGTCTGGCGTAGTGGTATTTATCTGGTTGTTTTAATCTGTGTGCGCATAAGTGTTCACTGTATCGGATTTCAAAATTTGTGTGTCTGTCTGACTCAAGTAGGCAGCAGTACATTCTGGACATTTAAGTTTATATATACCGGACTTCTTCAATGGTGATATTTTTGTTTTTACATTTAACAATTTTGTACTTATGTTACTTTCAGTTTTAAGAGAAATCATTGTATTTGTTGCTAAATATATTATCTTAGAAATATGCATTTGTATTGGTTTTATAAGTTTCTATTTCTTTAGTTTGTTTAGGATATATTAGTTGTAATGCTACTTTTCCCACTTTTTTATTAATTAGTTTATATATCGTATGTAGAGGGTAACCGTTGGATGTTGCTATTTGTTTAATTGTGTTAATCTCCCTATCAAAATTACATTTGTTCATAGTAACTGAAAATGCTCTATGTATCATCGAATTATATGCCGCTTGTTTATGTGACATGGGATGACTGGAACAATATGGAATAGTCACATCAGTGTGTGTTGGTTTTCGTTGAATTGAATAATCAATTACATTATAGACTCTTAGAATTTTTAAATCAAGAAAATTGATTGAACTATTTCCTTCAACTTCCAATGTAAATTTAATTTGTGGGTGTAAATTATTGATGTGGTTGAAAAATACATATAATTGTCGTTCACTACCCATAAAACAAGCTAATATGTCATCTACATATCTATACCAAAATGAAACATTTTTTGAAATACTACTTTCAAAGATTTTTTTTCTAAACTGTCAATAAAAATGTTTGCCAAAATTGGCGATATAGGGCTTCCCATTGGTAAACCTTCATTTTGAATATATATGTTATTGTCAGAAGTGAAATAATTCTGAATTATACATACATCAAATAAATTAAGTATATTTGATATTATTCCTGGATTAATATTTTATCTTCTGGTAACTTTCTTACAAATATTAGACATTCTCTAGGAGGAATTTCAGTGAACATATTGGTAACATCAAATGGAATAAGCTGAAGAGATCTCAAACAAATTCAGTCAAAAATATTACTTCTAATAACCCAGATCATCAATTGCATCTTCCTCTAAATGCTCTAATATGCCCCGAAAGAAACAATATAAGTAAATAGACGAATCAACTCTAATTCAATTAAATAAATAACATTTTAAAATACTATATTGTCTAATAAAATTGATTTTTCTAATTTCCACTCAATTTTGAATCTACCTTTATATTACACGATCTAAATTCAATAATAAAGTAAGAATTAGGAAACTTTATGAAACATATTTTTCACGGCACTGGTTTACAGACAAGTCATACATTGAAAATGAATATTTTCATTATATTAATCGATCTAAGCATTCACATTCAATACCAAATCACAAGAATAAGCTTGTTTTTTATCCTTTTGACCAAAAAAGGCAATTGAAATGAATCACGATTACGGAAGCAAAAAAGTATAAGAAAAAATACTCCATTTAGAAAATGTATAAGTCTAAACTAATAATATTGCTTTCAAAATTGATTATACCTAGTACGTATTTCATTTGCCAGTTAAAAACAGGACATCTAATATTTTATTATGAAAAAGTTATAAAAAATATAATTCTTGCACATTTATTTCAAGAAAAATGTCAAATTTTACATTATTATATAAAAAAAAGAAATTATGTTGGAGAATATAGTAAAATTAAATAAGAAAACCCTATATTTTTCCAATTCCAGAGAAAAACAATTTCATTACCTGTACAGTGTAAAATATCCAATTTTAACGCAGCACATAGCACATCCCCTCATCGCACACACACACACTTTATATAAAATAAAATTATGTTAACAGATACAGGAATGTTTGTAATTTTTTGCAGTCGCTTAGATTGAAATCACGTGAGGAATGTAAACAAAAGACATACGTTATTAAAGGAACCACCGATTTAGATTTATTTTGAGGTATTTGGAGTATTCAATAATGTAACTTTTTTTGACAATAAGAATTCTTTGAACTAAATAAAATTTTATATCAAAAAGATTCAGCATTCTCCGTATTATTTCGAATTAACAGCTTACTTTATAAATATGTAATTAATATCCAGACAATTAGACATTGAAATATGAAAAATTAAAACATACGGGGTTATACAAATCGTTCTGTACCCAAGATTTGTTGGCATTTATTCATGTCACAGATGAAAATTTAATTAAGAATGGAAAAATCCACAAAACAATATACTTCCTCATTTTCGTTATACAGAGTGACCGAAATAAAATTTGCAACCCCCAATATCTCGACTTATGTCCACAGATTTGGAAAAAATAACAAAACGGTTCAATTTTAATTTAGAGGAGAGTCAATTTTTATAGTTTGTATATACCGGGTGTTTCTATATTCGACCGACAATGCTCTACCACAGAGAGATCTCAATAAATGATTCATTTTGATATAGGAATACGAACCCTTACGGAGCCAAGTGGCTGAGATATAGGGTGTTAAAATTTTTAAATCAAAATAAAAAATTTGCCATAAATCAAGAACGCCTCTAAATTTTTTTTTCAAATTTGGTGACCAATATGCTCCTTAATAGAGTAATATTTTGACATAAACAAAGTTTGGAAAAATTTAACCAGTGGCACGCTGTCAGTGTTGTATACCGACGAGGTTAGATTTACTGAGGAAAGAATTTTCAACTCTAGAAACAGTCACGTTTGGGATGAAGAAAATCGGCACTTTGTTCATGAAAGGGGATTTCAGCATAAATATTCGGTTAATGTGTGGGTGGGTATGGTTTGAAATTGCTTAATCGGGCCTTACATTTTACCGAATAAAATAAATAGAGCATTTTATACGCGCTTTCTAGAAGAAATGTTGGATGAATTGTTGGAGAATGTACCGTTAAATATTAGACAACAAATGTGGTTTCAACAAGATGGGGCATCTGTTCATTTTGCTGCAGCGGCAAGAAATTACTTAAACAGATGTTTTAGAGAAAAATGGATTGGTCGGGGTGTGTCCAATTGTTAGTCTCCAAGATCACCTAACTTAGATCCTATCGATTTTTTTATATGGGTCTATATGAAATCCTTAGTGTACGAAACAATCATCGAATCTGAATAAGATCTAATAGCTAGAATTCAAACTGCGGCTGGAATCATTCAATCCCATCCAGATTTATTCTCAAAGACACTTTTTTCAATGACAAAACGATGTAAGAAGTGTATTGAAGTAAGCGGGCAACAGTTTGAACAACTACTGTAACTTTGTCAATTTTGTTATTGTTGTAATACAGAATTGTTTAAATTTAATTTCTGCTATTAATATTTTTATTTCCATTGCTTATTTTGTTATTATTGTGAAACATTTTTGTTTGAAATGGAGATTATGAATAACTTTTATTCGTTCTGAACTACTTCCGCTTGAATCATTATTCGAAATTAAATGAATAATTAATTAATTTGTAAATTACTTACGTGTTTGCAGTATTTAGTTTACAGGCAAATTTCAACAACGCCGTTCATTTTAGCTTCATAAAATGTCATTAGTTTTTCCACTAAAAATAATCAGGCAATTTAAAACGAGATTAAAAAAAGAATTTGCTCCAGTGGTGTAAAAAATAGGGTGATAAAAGTAACAACTATCCCTGACAGCGCGACACTGGTAAAATTTTTCCAAAGTTTGTTCATGTCAAAATATTACTTTATTAAGGAGCATATTGGTCACCAAATTTAAAAAAAAATTTGAGGCGTTCTTGACTTATGGCAAATTTTTTATTTTGATTTAAAATTTTGAACTCCCTATATCTCAGCAACTAGGCCCCGTAAGGGTTCGTATTCCTATATCAAAATGATTCATTTATTGAGATATCTCTGTGGTAGAGCGTTGTCGGTCGAATATAGAAACACCCTGTATAAAACGGCCCTGGTAATTAGTGAGAAAGTTGTGATTGTTTTCGGCTGCGTAATCTATCAATTGTGAAGTTAAATGTTATGAGTCCACATATTCAAAATATCAAAGTAATAAAGTAAGAACAGTCCTTTTAAATAAGTAATTTAAGTTTTAAACTGCAAAGACAAGGTCCGGCGGGTTGACCGGACAACAGCTTTTTTCGCGGTGTTAATAGAGATACATTTTATTTGAGGGGTTATTTGGTTAATTATTGTAGATAAGAGTAGATACTAGTCATATTTAAGAACAATATAAGCGAATATATCATTTGAATATAATTTAAAAGAACATGATCGTACTTAAAATAAATTATTAGCATAATGTTTAGCGAGGATGAAAGCAGGAAAAGAAAAAGCGATAGAGGATGAAGAAGATCTTACAGATGATAATTTTAAGAAAAGTAAAATAACCGGGAGATCACCAATTAAGAATCAGAGAAAATTAGAAGATAACATAGAGACCTTAATGAAGATGATGCAGTCAATGGGGGAAAAGATAAACGATATGGCTACAGAGATTGAGAAAACGGGGGAAGAATAGAAGGTATATAGAGGTGAATTTAATGAATTATGAACTGAAAATAAGAAACTTGGGGGACAGAGAACCAAAAAATTAAGAAAGCTATATTGGATATTGATGGGAAATTAAGGCGCATAGAAAACGAAAAAAAGGAAACACCCACAATACAGAAGAACTAAATAAATTAATGGATACCTTTATGATACAAAAACTGAGTTTGAAGATAGGTATTGATAGCGCTGTAAAACTTGGAGATGAGACTTGCCTACTTCACAGACTATGAGGAAAAAAAGAAAGTAATGAAAAATAAACTAAAAACGAAAACTGGGGAACTATTATATATTCAGGGAGATCTGTCAAAAAACGGTAAGGAAATACAAAAACAACTTAGGCTTAGAGGAAAAGTGTAATATCTAAATGGAAAAATGACTGAAATAGGGTATAGTAAACTATATACAGGGTGGACCGGATTTAATTGATGTATACAGAGATCTCGTAAACCGCAATAGATACAATATCGATTAAATGGAGAAAAAGTTTGGTATATTCATGGGGAATTAGATGTTTCAAAAAAATTCGAAATATATCGACTAGTTCCGGAGATATTCGACAAAATCCGCAAATGGCCCTTTTCGTTTTTCAAATGTGCCGTTGTTATTATAAAAGATATCAAAAAAATTATTCTCAACTTTTTTTAATAAACGAGGTTTTTTATAAATTACCATATCAAAAATTTCTATACGACGTTTCGTATTTACAGGATCACCTTCAACTACATATTTTCAAATACGGACCTGGATTTTTTATTGCAAATTTTTTTACGTTTTGAATAGATACATACAAATATATAGAATACTTGACGATTCTACCACGTTTCGTCTTTCAAAAATCAACATCTCTTTTAAGTCCGCTGTCCTTTACTAAAGTCAAATTGATAATTTCAAATATTGGGCATTAAATAAGAATTTTGAAAGAAAATGAATGCACTAAACATGTGTACAAAAATATGTTAAATTGGTTAACGGAAAATGTATGAAAATCGGTTAATAAGAACTAGGTGTTACGTGCCGAACTAAATAAAATCGTTTTATAACTTCGTAGTAGTATCTAACTTCTGAAAATTTGAAAATAGTACCGTTTATTTTTTATCAAATCAAGCAGTCTGCAAAGAGTTCACGTAATCGAAATTTCCATGAGATATTTCCTAACGTAAAGTTGAATACACTGTATTTTCCTACACGTTTCTTTCTATCTTTAATATTTCTAGATTTACATTCACGATTTTCTTTAAAAATAATGTTAGCCGTGGACATCACAACCAAAACTTTTCTCAAACTGCTTATTTATCTGTCAACTGAAATAGGGGATACTAGGTATTTGCTTTGATTTCTAAGTTTCAAATGATTTAAAAAGTAAATAAATATTATGGCTCGTTACACTGACAAAGAATAGAAAGATATGTACGATGTGTACATAAAATGTCGTCGAAATTAATTACAGCCGGCTCAGGCCTATTTCGAATTATATCCAGAAAGACAGCAGCCATCGTCAAGGATATTTCCGCGTATATCAAAGAATATGAGTGAGTGTAGCACTGTTAGAAAAAGAAGAACCAAATATCAGGTACAAGATACGGTTAACGATGTTAATGTTCTTGCTCAAATTTACATTAACCCTGAAAATTCAACTAGACGAATAAGTAAAGAATGTGCAGTAAGTACTTGCACGGTGAAAAGCGTTTTGAAGAAATATAAATACCATGGGTATAAATTTCAGAAAGTGCAGAAACTACACGCTGGAGACTTTGAGAGAAGGATGACGTTTTGTCGTTGGCGGAGACGAAAATTACTCCGTGATCCATATTTTAACAAAAAGATACTTTGGACAGATGAAAGTACATTTACTAAAAGTGGAATATTTAATCCAAGAAATAAGCATTTCTATGCCACTGCGAAGCCCCATTCAATAAGGGATGTTAGGCCACAAGTCCGTTTTTAGCAAAATGTATGGTAGGGTCTAATCAATAATCAAATAATTGGACCAATATGTTTGGACGGTAATTTAAATCAATTCCGATATTTAGAGCTACTGGAGGAAGTATTCGATGAGATGTCCCTAGAAACAAGACGAAATCTTCATTACTTTATGCAAGATGGCTGTGGTGCGCATAATGCGAGAAGAGTTGTACATTATTCAAATGAATATTTTGGAGATAATTAGATTGGTACCAACAGGTCAACAAGGTGGCCTCCTGGATCCCCTTGTCTTAACCCCATAGATTATTTTGTATCGGGCTTCATAAAAAGCAAAGTTTTCAGCAAAAATATGCCAATTAATATACTAGAACTGCGTCAACGAATAGTAGATGCATTTCGAAAAATTACTTCCGAAATGGTTGATGCAGCTACATCTCATATGTCAAGGAAAATCGAACTATGTATTGCACAGAATGGACGTCATTTTGAACAAGTTTTATAACTGATTTTTGATTGAAGTTTTTAATTTATGTTTCACTTATTATTATTAAATACATCATTATTTATTCATTATCATTGAGGTCCAAAATAAAGTGTTGAATTTTATCATTTTCTTTCAAAATTCCTATTTAATGCCCAATATTTGAAATTATTAATTTGACTTTAGTAAAGAAGAGCGGACACTTGTTGATTTTTGAAAGTCGAAACGTGGTAGAATCGTCAAGTATGCTATATCATTAAAAAATATTGCAATAAAAAATCCATGTGCGTATTTAAAAAAATTCAGTTGATGGTGATCCTGTAAATACGAAACGTCGTATAGAAGTTTTTGTTATGGTCATTTATAGAAAACTTCGTTTACTAAAAAAAGTTGAGGATAATTTTTCTGATATCTTTTATAATAACAACGGCACATTTAAAAAACGAAAAGGACCATTTTCGGATTTTGTCGAATATCTCCGGAACTAGTCGAGATATTTCAAGTTTTTTTGGAACAGCTAATTCTTCATAAATATACCAAACTTTTTCTCCATTAAATCGATATTGTATCTATTGCGGTTTACGAGATCTCTGTATACGTCATTTAAATCCGGTCCACCCTGTATAGGGACGGAAGATTGGAGGTGGGATAACGAAGAGGAGAAACTGAAAAAAATTAAAGATACGTCATCAAAAAACTAGCAGATATAATCATAAATAATAATGTCAAAGCAGGGGAGAGACACCAGGCTATGAAAACGGATATGAGACAAAATTTTAAGGAATTGGATAAATAGGAGTATAAAACAAATCGGATCGTCCGACAGTCCAAGTTTCAGCATATGATGATTCAAACGATAGTGGCCTGTTAGAAGGCCTGTAAGGCACCGTAGATCGTGTCTATTATAGCCTATCATTTGTTTGGATACATTATTAGAAGGATGTATGAAGGCCTTTGAATGAACCAATTCTGGTATATTATGCCAGAAGTCTAAAACTCTTCTTGCAGTCCAAGTATTTAGTGCTTATTTGGCAACACTTGTTGCGATGCCAATTGTAGGTTCTGGTCCGATAAAGTCATGAGGGGCACCCTCTCTTGCAAGAGAGTCCGCCTTCTCATTACCATCCATACCAGAGTGGCCAGGGATCCAAACCAGCGATACCCTGTTGCGTTCTCCTATTGAGGCGAGTCTTTTTTGGCAGTCTAGAACCAATTCCGACGTTACACGGTAAGAGCTTTCAAGGCCGCTTGGCGGCCCGTAAATTTTTTTATTGATTTATGTGTGTGGTTGGATTGCCCCAAACTCTCCACACATGGAGCAATGGCATAAATTTCCGCCTGAAATACGGTTGTATAGGATCCCAGGCGACTATGTTAGTCATACCATTTTTCTCGGTAGGGACACTTGGATGGCTACTACATCAGGAGTTAAAAAGCCTGTAAGCAAAAAATAATTAATATTTTTCCTAATGAGGAGACATGCCCTGGGTTTCACCCCAGGACAGACTACTACTTCACCAGGAATAACGCTGCGACCAGTTTCTCGGTCTGTGTTCCCTGTTCATGTTTCTTGCAGGAAGGCAAGGTCGATTCATTCGTCCTTGAACCTTTTACCAATAATGTAAGAAGCGGCCTTGGCATGCTGTAAGTTTGCCTGTGAACAGTTGAAAGTGGCGAATACAGGTAGCCGCAGGCAAACTTGTGTCTCCTCAGATCCCTAGGGTAGATCACACGGTGGATCAATTGAGGCGCCACCATCTGATCCTCCCTGTTCCTGTGAGGAGGGTCGGTCCTCCTCACTGCAGCAGGAGGTTCTCCACTCGGCCCCGGACCACTGGTAAAATGTAGAGTGTTTCATCAAGAGAGATGTTGCTGAATAGAGATATTATGTCGAAACTGAACAAAATGTCAGAATTGGTGACGTTGAGTAGTTTCATACGGTTGATAAATGATAAAATGAATTATCCACTTAGGATTCGTGTTTTTCAACTGTAAGTAGAAGAATATCTGAGAGGTATTTGGTTAAACGTTGGGTTAGACAATTGTATGCACTTACAACTAGTATTGTTGTATGCGACCATTGTATATGATTAAATTGTATTTTTTGCGAAATAAGTGTAATAACACTTATCGCCAACCTACTTTATTCACTCTATGTAATGTTCTTCTAAAACCATATTTTTGAATAAAGTTATTATTATATTACAATGGATTTGAGAGGAACATCAGGTTTGTGAATATTAGGAAGTCCATAGGTTTTTGGAATACGAGAAAAATTTTCTTTGGGGATGAGTAGACGTTCCATGTCTAGGGAAAGGTCTGATTTGTTAATCTGGGCTTTTGGTGGTTTTCCTGCGCGTTTTTCACTTCAATATTAGTGATTTTTTCACTTTTACTTATTTATAATAATTGTAATTTCCATAAAATTTCATTATCATTCAAACTTAATATCAATTTCCAAGTTTAACCTTTCCTACATTCGTCCTTACCAGCAGTGCTTCTATTACAACGTTTTTTTCCCAATTTCCTTATTCATTTAGCCTGAAGTTGGCCATTCGAGGCTGAAAGTATTTACGGATTTTTATACATATAATTTGTGACATATCGGCTTTGGGTTTTCATTAATCTCGTTGTCAGTCACATTTGTGAAATGAAACTTCATTAACCCTCTAATGGGCAAAAAAGACGAAGGTGAAATAAGAAAACAATTTTCAGAAAAAAGCTTTATCAATAAGATAATATATAAGTACAAACCAAAAAAAATATTTCTTTCGAAAATTATGGAAAAAAATTATGTTGCCCACCACCCATCCGAAAACAATACTTTCTTTGGAGAAAAAAATCATTAAAAAATAAAAACTTATTTTGCATGCATAAGGAGTTATGTCTTCGTTAATCTTAGTGCAACAGATTCTACATCCTCTGTATTAACCCGTTTCTATAAAATGAGCACCTACATGGTATAGTATTACTTCATCCGGAACACTCCTTTTATTGGCAAGAAACTGAACAGGTTTTCCTCGTTTCTTACGGGTACTAAAGGGATTTATTAATTGTCGAGCAAAAGAACGATGTTATGCTAGCTGGTCACCAGCATCTTCTTTTGATTTATTGTACAAAACTATTTACTACGCCTAAATCCAATGGCAAATACAAAATCCTATACCACCACTTTATCGACTCTCCCATAATGGAGTTGTGAATATTTACTACTTCTGGACAGTATGTAGTACTACTTGTACCGTCCTTGTTTCTTCTCTTTACTGTGGCAACATTTTTTGGGGAGGTCGCAGTAGTGAGTAAACAAACTGGCTTACTATCTTGCCATTTGACCGTACTAACCACCTTGTGAAAGCTGAACATAAATTCCCCCCGTTTTAAGTTATGTTTTGTTTTCTTCATTTGTGGTAGATTAACTCGGTTGGATCTTACCGTTCCTATACTAATAATGTTTTTATCTAACAGTCCCTTTTGAAGTTGGACACTAGTAAAAAATTGTCAAAAGTAATAAGACAATTTGTGTTCCTAAATTGGTTTGTCAGCTCCAAAACAACTTTTTCTACCAAAGTAACTTCTTTATTTGATTTTGGTGCCTTCCCCGGACTTGCCCGTATACATTTCAAAACCCTCTTAGGAGTTTTCCAGGTACCAAACTTTATATCCATGTTTGATAGGTTTCATCAGTAGATATTGTTTGAAACAACTTCGTCCTTTGAAAGCGGTCATTGATGAATCTACTGACAGAACGGATGAAAATGTATACACTCGTTGGTTCCTTTCATTTACATTGTCTATGAGAGGTTGAAGTCTGTATAGTTTGTCATATAGTTAGGACTATCACGGGGAGGGTAAGCAGAATTATCATTTATATGCAACGCTTTTGTAATTTCTTGAAATTGTTTAGAACTTATTACATCTGAAATTGCCTTCACCCCAAACAGTGGAGCTGAGCTCCAATAATTTTCAAATCTTGGAAGTTTATTAATTCCCATTATATTCAGTCAACCTATATAAGCTTTTAATTCTAAAATTTATGAGTTTTTCCAGTTATGAACATTTTTTTGATACGAATATAGATTGGTTTATGTAAAGATAAATTCAAGGATTGTGTCATCAAATATGTCTTAAAAGAATGATAGCTCCTTACCTCAGTTATTCAAAGACAACAGTATTTCAGGTTCATTCAAAAATTCTAATGATAAGTTATCGAAGGATTCAGATTCAGTGGGCCATTTTACTTATTCTTTTTTTATTTTCGGCTTCGGACGATTTCTAATTTTTCTATAATTTTTACGACATCCTTCAGTTTCCTGGCCATCATTAGTCAATTTTGACAATTCTAAAAAAAATAGTGATAAATAAAAAAAATAGTATATCAAAACCTTGTTCATTATCAGCATCGTAAATACTAGATGGACCAGGACTACAAATAACGGATGCAAATGAATCGGGATTAGAAATAGCGGATGTAGATCGACCCGGATTAGAAATAGTGGATATACCAGGACAATTAATATCACTAGCCGTATGAGATCTGAAACTTCCAAACTCTCTTTCAAAACTTATATTCACTTCGGAAACATCTAAGGCATTGAGTTCTTCTTCGGCATCAGAATGACATTTGTTTTCTGAAATGTATCCGTCCTCTGGCAAACTAAATAAATATTCCAGAGTTTTTTCCGCTTCGTCAGGACTACCCAAATTTCGTCTTTATAGACGGCTAGATTATGTCGTATTATTTTATATATAAAATGCTGAAATAAAAGGAAAAACTTAACATTTTTCGTAGTTTTGAGATGGGCGGTGGGAATCTGATTTCCCACCTATTCAAACTTTATTTTTATAAAGATAGAATATTGTTTTAAGAGTTTTAATATTTTTAGACATGCATAAACTCAAAAAATACATATTTCATTAAATAAATCCTTATCTACTCACTTTTTTATCACAAGCACGTAGCAAACTGTAGATAACACCTCATTACGTAAAATTGGCGCTGAAATAATGAGATATATGTTTAAGTGGTAAGTTTGTGCAAATATTTGGTAAGACTATAGCATCAATGGAAAAAACTGGATGGTTTTTATGAATTGGACGAAGGGTAAGACCAACTCCACCAGCTGTAGTAACAGTTTTCATCGAATCCAAGCCATTTAATTGTAATGAGAATTTGTTTGAACTCAAACCTAAACGATTCACTGCTTTTGACGTTATAAATGACAGCATACTTCCTGAATCGAGGAGACAACGCGCAGGCTGATAATCTCCAAAATTCCAAAATTATCTAAAACCTCCACCATTGCCGTGGACAACAGAACACTAGAGGGGCAGGACAAAGCATGAAGTGCGGGTACTGATTGCAGTGCAGGACTGGATTGAGTGGAAACAATATGATTAGTAGTGTTTCAAATGAAACTCAATGTTTCTAGCTAATTCCACAATATAATGAAAAATGTTGAGAATTCTAAAACATTGACAATTGTTTCGATAACTGAATATCATCGCCAGAATGACAGAAGTTACATTTTATTTGATGCCTACCTAATACTTAGTAGTTATTTTTGGCAAGGCCAAGAAATGACCTACCTTGTGGTTGACTTATATATATATATATATATATATATATATATATATATATAAAAGCAATTTTGAATTAGTATTAAGATCTTTTAACCATGTGATGTCCCAACCAACAGGTAATTTATTTCATTGTCAAATTTGATTATTTTAAGAGTTAAAATTTTTACTGTTTTTACTTTTTAATTATAGTATAGTTTCTGTTTGTAATGATATATTTTAATTTTATTGTAGGTGATTTGATAATGACAGGATTATGTCGAAACGTACGTAATCAATAAAAAAATGTATTAAAAGAAACGTCCAAAGTTTGTTTAATGACCTTAATCCAAGAAATTTCCATAAAAATATATATATACAGGATGGTCAAGAAAAATTATTGATATATATATATATATATATATATATATATATATATTAACATAGAGTAAAACAACACCCTGTATACCGAACATAAAATAAAAAAAAACTACTTATTTCAAGAAATAAATTTTTTTTGAAATTTCAATTTTTTTAAAAAAGATTATCTAAAAAAGGAGACAATCTGTACCATGTACTATTCAATAGAGAAAGCATCTAACTGTATAATTTAAAATAAGATTTAAAAAAAAAACATTTGTGAAATGAATTAACAAAATCTCTATAAACCTACAAGACGAAATATTAGAACGTTGTTACATATACAAATGGAAATGATAATCCTTTATTTTTATTGTCAAGGTAAATAAATAGTGAGATTCTTTTTAAAATGAATATTAGGGTTTGAAGGACATGTAAATAAGATTTTATAAATATTTAAAAACATAACGATATAAGAAGTAAACTGAAAAACATTAATTCTATGGAATGTGACATTTATTGAACGGTTTGACGTTATGAACACATATTTTGTAAATTTGAAAATGTCATTTTGTAAACTAAATGAAATATAATTTAAGAGACTCAATATGAGTTAAAATCATTAAAGAACCTTAAAACAAAGCGTTTTCAAATGATAGATGGACAATTCACTATTTGAAATGAAATCTATAAAGAAAAGTTTTGATAACCAAATCTGATTGGTGGAATGTATTCAACAAACTTTTAATCTGCGACAAGTAGTTGTTAATAATAAAAAAATTGAAGGAGAAAAGTTTGTTGATTATAGAGACTATTGACTAGGTAAAATTCTTTTTGGGTGGTAGAAAATTTGAGAAGCAGCAAAATTTTGGGGATTAAGAAAACTTTTCGAAAAATAAGATATTTGGCATCAAAATTCAGAAAAGAGAGATACATTGTACTTATGATATGGTAGATTATATATTTAAACAAGCAGATGTAGAAACTAAGAAACAATTTGGTAATTATGTTTGAATACTAACCGTATAATTGATATATAATACTTGATTAATATTTGTATGGTGGAATGGATATATCCACCATACCTTTTAGAAAGCTTTTGATTATGTAATTGGACTGAAATGTATTGATGTGGACGGGACATAGCATTGATTCCTGATTTTGTGTAAGCTGGACCAGTGATGTGACAATTTCCAGAAGGTAACCTAAAATAAAGTAAAGGATAATTGAAGTGAATTACTATACAGGAATAAGGTATTTAGACTATTTTCATTATACATAAAAAAGTTTGAATAAAACTTACCAATTTAGTAAAAAAAATTGAACTTTGGTATTAAACAAACATTTACAACCATTGTGTTTCGCCATTTTGATATAATAATCGTTTATATAGAAGTTTCAGTATCATAAGATTTGTATTAAATGTTGCCTATTTTAGATTTGTATATAGAGATAATTTTTTCATGTGAGAACGTGATTTTGTTTGAATGAGTGGTCATAATAGATAGTAGGTTTTTTATTAATTTGTGTCTTGTAAAAGAACAATGTATTTGTCTATTCAAAATATTAAATAACGTTCTTTCTAGTTTGAAGAACATTGTAAAATTGTTTTTGATACATTTTATTTCTTTGTGGTGATGGCTCCATCTAGTTTGAACCGTTGGTAGTTTAAACTGACATCTGTGAATAGTAAAAAGGTTCAACTTGAAACACAGGACCGTCTTAAGAATTTATTACGTATTATTAAACAAGCAAGTACATTTTTATTAACAAAATTTTTATGAAGACAGAGATATTTAATCAAATTTAGGCGCTCACACTATAAATTGAATTTTTGTTTCTCTATACCTGAACCCTACTCTGAGGTTAAAGAGTTTCTCATGTTTTAAAATATAACCATTTTAGTAATAAAATTTTAAATTTTTACAATATACCGGGCAAATCAAAACTAAATATAAACTAAACTAATAATAACTATAAATCATTATTTCTCTCCCTGTTCTATCCAGTTTAACATGTCGGCCCAACGTAGGGCAAATTAGGGAAAGTATATTTGTTTTGAAACATTTAAATTACACACCCTTACATATCAGTTTAATATATATATATATATATATATATATATATATATATATATATAATAAGTAACGAATAGATTAATGGGTAAGGCACGCAAATAGAAGAAGAAGCTACTGAAAAAAGTGGTAACCGCAGACATGCATGTTTCTGGCTCATTAGCCGTCATCGGTACGGTACAACCAAGAGAAGATGTGAAACATGGGAGCAAAGTTGGTGAGTGAAACATGAGAATATATAACAGAATTCAGCAGGATAGTCAAACACAACATTTGCGTCAGTAATATTAGAAGATCTCGAATTTTCGAGACAACAACCAACATAGACACGGAGGTGCATATAACACTCCCGTCTGAAACTTCCGACCCAGATCAATGAAATAACAACAAGATGTACGAATAGTGCGTGACATATAAACAATAAGTAACGAATAGATTAATGGGTAAGGCACGCAAATAGAAGAAGGGGCTACTGAAAAAAGTGGTAACCGCAGACATGCATGTTTCTGGCTCATTAGCCGTCACCAACTTTGCTCCCATGTTTCACATCTTCTCTTGGTTGTACCGTACCGATGACGGCTAATGAGCCAGAAACATGCATGTCTGCGGTTACCACTTTTTTCAGTAGCCCCTTCTTCTATTTGCGTGCCTTACCCATTAATCTATTCGTTACTTATTGTTTATATGTCACGCACTATTCGTACATCTTGTTGTTATTTCATTGATCTGGGTCGGAAGTTTCAGACGGGAGTGTTATATGCACCTCCGTGTCTATGTTGGTTGTTGTCTCGAAAATTCGAGATCTTCTAATATTACTGACGCAAATGTTGTGTTTGACTATCCTGCTGAATTCTGTTATATTTTCTCATGTTTCACTCACCAACTTTGCTCCCATGTTTCACATCTTTTCTTGGTTGTACCGTACCGATGACGGCGAATGAGCCAGAAACATGCATGTCTGCGGTTACCACTTTTTTCAGTAGCCCCTTCTTCTATTTGCGTGCCTTACCCATTAATCTATTCGTTACTTATTGTTTATATGTCACGCACTATTCGTACATCTTGTTGTTATTTCATTGATCTGGGTCGGAAGTTTCAGACGGGAGTGTTATATGCACCTCCGTGTCTTTGTTGGTTGTTGTCTCGAAAATTCGAGATCTTCTAATATTACTGACGCAAATGTTGTGTTTGACTATCCTGCTGAATTCTGTTATATTTTCTCATGTTTCACTCACCAACTTTGCTCCCATGTTTCACATCTTCTCTTGGTTGTACCGTACCGATGACGGCTAATGAGCCAGAAACATGCATGTCTGCGGTTACCACTTTTTTCAATAGCCCCTTCTTCTATTTGCGTGCCTTACCCATTAATCTATTCGTTACTTATTGTTTATATGTCACGCACTATTCGTACATCTTGTTGTTATTTCATTGATCTGGGTCGGAAGTTTCAGACGGGAGTGTTATATGCACCTTCGTGTCTATGTTGGTTGTTGTCTCGAAAATTCGAGATCTTCTAATATTACTGACGCAAATGTTGTGTTTGACTATCCTGCTGAATTCTGTTATATTTTCTCATGTTTCACTCACCAACTTTGCTCCCATGTTTCACATCTTTTCTTGGTTGTACCGTACCGATGACGGCTAATGAGCCAGAAACATGCATGTCTGCGGTTACCACTTTTTTCAGTAGCCCCTTCTTCTATTTGCGTGCCTTACCCATTAATCTATTCGTTACTTATTGTTTATATGTCACGCACTATTCGTACATCTTGTTGTTATTTCATTGATCTGGGTCGGAAGTTTCAGACGGGAGTGTTATATGCACCTCCGTGTCTATGTTGGTTGTTGTCTCGAAAATTCGAGATCTTCTAATATTACTGACGCAAATGTTGTGTTTGACTATCCTGCTGAATTCTGTTATATTTTCTCATGTTTCACTCACCAACTTTGCTCCCATGTTTCACATCTTTTCTTGGTTGTACCGTACCGATGACGGCTAATGAGCCAGAAACATGCATGTCTGCGGTTACCACTTTTTTCAGTAGCCCCTTCTTCCATTTGCGTGCCTTACCCATTAATCTATTCGTTACTTATTGTTTATATGTCACGCACTATTCGTACATCTTGTTGTTATTTCATTAATCTGGGTCGGAAGTTTCAGACGGGAGTGTTATATGCACCTCCGTGTCTATGTTGGTTGTTGTCTCGAAAATTCGAGATCTTCTAATATTACTGACGCAAATGTTGTGTTTGACTATCCTGCTGAATTCTGTTATATTTTCTCATGTTTCACTCACCAACTTTGCTCCCATGTTTCACATCTTTTCTTGGTTGTACCGTACCGATGACGGCTAATGAGCCAGAAACATGCATGTCTGCGGTTACCACTTTTTTCAGTAGCCCCTTCTTCTATTTGCGTGCCTTACCCATTAATCTATTCGTTACTTATTGTTTATATGTCACGCACTATTCGTACATCTTATATATATATATATATATTATAATATATACTACTATATTCTTTAATAATTAAATTATAATATATACTATATTGTATTCTTTTATAGTTGCCCCAAGTTTGGCTGACAAATTATTATATATCCAATGTATCAATAATTATAATTGAATGGACGTATGATATATAACAATATAAAATATTAATTGTCGACATTTTCACAATTTGTGATTGTAGCTACACTATTGTGAACACACCTTTACCACTGAATATAACCTATTTGAATTTTGACAGCAGTTGTCAAATTAATATGCCCGGCTCAGATGAATATTAAATTTTGTACTTTGAAAGATAAATCAATACACAATCGACTTACTCACTCTTATCTCAGGGTGGGATCAATGATTTTAAATGATAATTCAAATTTATAAATTTCAATGAATTCTCCAAATTAAGTATTACGCTATTCCAAATCTAGAGTAACTGTTTGTTCAATATACTACAATACACTTAAATTATCTTATGACATATATGATTTTACTGTCACTGGAAATTAACCAAATGTCACTTATTATATCAAATTTTCTATAGCATGAAAATTATCAAATACAATGAGAATAGATATGAAATGAGTACCAAAGTGAGTTGGAATCAAATTTATATAATATATGATCAGATAACAAATTACAAAAAATTATAACTTTTCAAAAATATCATAAACGAAACACAAAGATAGAATTTTCTATCAACCTTAATATTAAAACAACATATATTAGAAATCTACTAGCTAAATATTTTTATCAAAAGTTCAAAATGTCCGATTTTATACTTGATGTATATCAATGTCAAATACGCAAATTTCCGTGAAATTGTCTATTCCAAAAATTTTCTTCACTTGACGTTGAATTTTATATGTGTAACGTTACTGTGATTTAGATCAAATTTATTATCATAAGATGCATCTATTTTTGAAAGATATTTAAGAAAGGCCTATTAATTCTCGAGAAATAATGTAAATAAACTGGACAGGACTCACCAACTAGGTACTGGTTAAATCGTTCGTATTCTAAAACGTATTTACAATTCAGCAACACTTTCTGAATTTATAATTTAGAAACCGGAAACCACTTGCACTTTAACGATGTAATTCTTCTGCGAAATATACACGCACTGGCTTTACAATGCAAGGTTTTGTGATCTGATAATATATTCATATAATTACTATTATATTCTTAAATAAATTTGAGACAACTCTTAGTTAGATGTTGTCTCGTGGGGGTTTCAAATTCAACTGCCTAAACTTTATACATAAATAAATCTCTTCTCCTTTGGTTACTAAAAATTCCATTTTTTTCTGAAAAATACAAATTTTTGTTTTCCTATAACAAAGAGAGATTTGCTTTCTTCTATTATAATTGCAATTTTGCTAGCAGAGACATCTGTATTTTGAAACTTCAAATATTTAATTTCAAATCGTTATAAAATCTATCTATCATTAAGTATATTCTGCATTAATGTCATCCGAAATTGAAATGTCAAATTTTATTTGTATATTGAATCTTTCAAATTATTGATTATACAGTGTGTATCACAAGTATCACATACAAATATACATATTTCTCCTTATTTTAATGTTCTCTTTAGAATTTAGATAAAGGAATTGTATTGATATATATATATATATATATATATATATATATATATATATATATATATATCAACAGAAAACAGAGGAAGATGTGATATTACAAATATTGAAGCTTAGATATTATCAGCCCTATGGTGATATCCTGGATATCATTATTCCAATTAAGATCAGTATAACTGTGCAATGATATAGAAAACCAGGAAAACTATATCTGCTGATCTTTACAATTATCACTTAAGAAGACAGTTTAATAGTGGAGTGCTCCCTGGATTTATCTGTTTATTGACGACTTCATATTGTGGGTTTCTTAAGTGTCTTATAATTTCTAACTCTTCAAGGAAATCCAGTTCTTGTCTCTTATCACAAATATGTATCACTTCTAGTTCTGTATTAGGTGTCAATGAATGTTTGGTATCAAGTAGATGTTTTGCGTAATGGGATTTATCCGGTTGTTTTAATCTGTATGCTCGTAAGTGTTCACTGTATCGGATTTCAAAATTTCTAAGGGTCTGACCCAAATACACAGCATGACATTCAGTACATTTGAGTTAATATATACATATTTGTGATAAGAAACAAGAACTGTATTTCCTTGAAGAGTTGGAAATTAGAAGACACTCAAGAAACCCACAATATGAAGTCGTCAATGAACAGATAAATCTAGGGAGTTCTCCACTATTAAACTGTCTTCTTACGTGATAATTGTAAAGATCAGCAGATATAGTTTTTCTAGTGTTCTATATCATTGCACAGTTATACTGACCTTATTTGGAAAAATGTTATCCAGGATATCACCATAGGGCTAATAATATTTACGCTTCAATATTTGAAATATCGTATCTCCTTTTTTCTATTAACATATATTAAGTCAACCCCAAGTTATGTCACTTCTTGGTCTAGCCAAAAATAAGTACTAAACATCAGGTAGGCATCAAATGAAATGTAACTTTTGTCATTCTGACGATGATATTCAGTTATCGAAACAACTATAGTTCACTTCGGTACTAGAAGGACTAAAGTTTGCATTATTGATTCCATCATCAGATGATTTTAAAAAACAAAAAAGAGTATGATGACTCTGTTTGCACCTACGACAAGAATTTGGAGATCTACATTGTCTAAAGCTATGTGCAGGACACACAAAGTTTATTTTGTTTAACAAATTGATATTTTCCTTTTGGATTATTTTTTAAAAATTCTGAACATCTATACAAAACGTGATTAGCCTTGCAAAGATAACATTTCAAATTATATTTGCCACAAGATTCACTTGCATCAAAACTTGAAGTAGCGGTATGCTAAGGCAGTTTGGAAGCAGGTTTAACTATTGGTTTGTGAATTAAAGAATTATTATGATTAACATATTCCAAAGCCTCCATCTAGCGCGCTAGAAAACTGAATAAATCTTTATAAGTAGGGAATTCATCGTCTCATTGAGTAGAAGTATGGTTTAGCTCAAATTGTGAAACTAAAGAAAATGGTTATCGCTTTAAAACCATGTGAACAAGAATAAAATCCCATTTATCGACAAGGAAATCGAAGGTTTTTAAAGCTTTCAAATGGCCATCAAAGGTTGACAATAAGCGTCGTAACTCTGTAGGATGATCCGAAATGAGTTTTGGGTAGTTATCCAAAACCGTTCATTGCGTTATGGCAATTTTCCTAGTGTTATTAAACCGTTTACGCAATGCAGCATAAGCAAGATAATAGTTACGTTCGGTCATTTGAAAATGTTTATTGACAAAAAAATGCCGAATTTTGAACGGATGGTCTCAAATATTTAAACTTTCCTATTATACTGAGCTAGCTATTGCTGTGAATCAATGTGTCGAACATGTCAATAAATAACGGAAACTCAGAAATATCACCATTAAAGTCAGGCAAAGTGATGTTTGGCAAGGCAACATTGCTATGACTATTAATAGGGACAGGCGTTTTGTTTACCGGGAATCCCGTAGAAGTGATCAATTTATAGTAAATTTCTCGAATTTGTAACAAATTAGCCTCAAATATTTTTCGAATTAAATCTTCTGAATTAAAAGCCACTTGCTCTTCACATAATAAACCAATAATTGCATTATGGTTTCTAAAGAACTAGTCCTCAATTGAATTGACATCCTCATAATTCACTCTCAGAATATTGACAAAGTTCACATCCCCAAGAGCGCGTTTAGAAATCTGCAAAACTTCCTTCAAACGACGAATTTTTACCAATCTATAATTGGTGTATTTACGTAATTTATCTGTAGACATTTTATCAATAAATTCAAATATTTTTAATTTATAATGTTGATTAAAAAAAGTATTTAACCTGAGCCCGTTCTATAATGAAGGAAAAAATTGATATTATTTATGTATAAAAGAATGAAAAGCGTTTTTAATTGAATGTAAATGAATAAAGGTGAATGACCTCGTCTATTGAAATGAAAAATTATCGATTTTGAAAGTCAAAACTGAAGTACTTGGTACGACAACTTTTTGCGCTTTACTAATGAAACAACAACAAAACCTGACTGAGAACTACTTCATGTTGTGCGTATAACTTTTTGTAGAAATAAATAATGAAATTGATAGTCAAGAAAAATATTAATATTAAATATCAATAACAGTAATGAAGGGTGCGATAATGATTATCCGGCTACGAATGTACCAAAAAATATAAAATAAACTGGGTCTGTGCCCTTTGACCTTCCGATAGCTAGTTGAGAGAAAATGGATTGTATCACGCGAATGAATTATCTTTATGAGTATTAGTAACTAAGCCCTTGTCTTACCTTACGTGCCTGATCTGCGGTCTTCTAGGTGGATGCAGAAGTCTGGGGCCCCATTCTTTCAGGTAGATTGGAGACACCACATACACAACACAAAGTCTCGTTATAACCTCTCGATTCGACTTCACCTTAACAATTCAATCTATCGTTCCTGCTTCTCGTCGACTTCAGCAGACAGCGCGTCTTCGTACGACAAGAGAAGAAATGAAAGAATAATAATTGAAAAAAAAGAAAGACTATTATATACACAACACAAAGTAGCGGGGACGCGATACCCACGGCCCGCTAAAGGGTTAATAGCCAATTTTTATTTAAGAAAGGACAAGTCGAACTGGATATTTCTTTTGCGAAGCTAATTATGGATGTCATCTACTTTCTCAGCACTTTTTGGTAATTTTTGAAGAATAAGACTATGGTCGACAACTACAACCGAAAATGGATTGAGTTTGATCAAAAAGTTCAAACGATCCTTCAAACATCGTTGAATTCATTTGTTCATAAGAGTTTACCGTTTTTTTTTTAATTTAAAATACCAGAAGGATCAAGAAATACTTGTACGCTTCGAATATACAAAATAATTAACCGGCGATCATTCCCAGATAGAAATTGTAATCCTGAAGACCAACCTTTCATAAATACTTGACAATAACGTTCTATGTTCTTGTCTTGCCAAACTTTAGGGTCGGTATGGGCTTCATTCGCCCAAGTTTAGCCAAAAAAATATATATGCTTTTCATCTTGGTGGAATTTCACCACTAATCGAATGTATATTCTTCGCCAACATTGATATGGTTCACATAGATTTCAAAAATACTATAGAATGAGATCAACATTAGGAGGCAGAGGTGGTATTCTTAGTTCAACAAAATTTTATGAAAAACTCCACTTTATATTCTTATTTCGCCACCCGGTACAATTCATAAGAATACAATATTGATATATGATTTAATTTCCTATCAGTTCTAAAAAAATGTTCCTCACAATTTGATACTTTACCGAAATGTTTTGTTTAACAATATTTCTCAAGCAGCTATCATGCCTTTTCAATGGACTGAAATACTACTTACAATGATACATAAGAGAGGACTAGCGTGTGAACCATCGAACTATAGAGGGTAAGCATTAACTAACTGCACTGGTAAAGTTTTTACCAGCATAATTTACAACAGTTTACACAGAATGGTCTGAGCAATGTCACATTTTGCCTGAAGCTCAGGCGGGTTTCCTTTCTGGACGAGGGTGCATAGATAATGCTTACACTTTGAATTCCATTGTCAACTTACATATCAGGCTTAAGAAGCGAAAAATATTTGCTATTTTCGTAGACTTTAAACGAGCTTTTGATTCCATTGACCAGCAAATCCTATGGGCAAAACTTTTTCAGCTAGGTTTATCATCAAAAATGTTGCGTGTCATAAAACACTTATATGATAATGCCCCTAATTAAATTCTTAGTTAATATAAACTACTTTTTGAAAAAAAACTTTCATTTCTACAAACTGAAATGAGACTTTACAACTAGGAAGCTATATAAAATCTGAATGTGATAATGAAAAACGTTATAAAGAAAACCATCCGTGAGATTGCAATTCAGCAGTCTAGCGGTGTCCTATTACCATATGCGTTCCCATAACTCCTCCACCATTAGACAGAAATTCAAGAAATTTGTTGACTTTGAGAGTTCCAAATTTTGGGGACCATTCTGGATTTCTTGGCCTTGGCTTCTTCTTCGGGTTCTTCTTGTTAGAATGAATTTCACAGTCCAATACAAAATAGTTATTAATATGATGAAATAAATAAAAATAGTCAAAATATTGAAATTTGCAGATATTATTGGAGACGAAATGTTGGCGATTTTTTGTTTTTGAATGTCTAAAGCACTTTGAACATATTTAAAGTCGTCTAAATTGATAGAATTCAATTGGATTGGTTCCATCTGAAAATTTGGTATTTCATTTGAAAATTTTAAATTTGGAAGGTTTATTAAATTCAGTTCGGTTTGACAATTTTCAAAATGTTTAATTTTAATACCATCCATGTCCACTTCGCACTCCGAATCAAGTTCTAGAATGAAAGTTCCCTGAATTGGAAAATTGTCTTTGTTAGATCCGCACTTTTGATTTTAACTACACTTATTTCAGGAGATATTAGAATCCAATGATTCTTCTCTAATTTTTGGATTCGTAATTTAGGCATTCGAACAGTTAGCTGCTGGCATGATCAGACGTTCTTGAAGTAGCGAAGCATCTGGATTTCACATGGGATTTTTTCTTGGATGATAATGGGTCCATTCTGGTAGCAAATGTACTGTTCAGATGAAACTTCTTGACAATTATCGTCGCGAAACATATAGGAAAGGTCATTTAGGATAAGGAATTTGGCTTGAGGTAGAATTACTTTGAAGGAGTTTTGTGTGGGTACAGGCAATGAGTATATGTGGAAATATTTATACGTTTCGCTTTCTACTATAGGAATTTCTAAGATAAATACTATTTTGTATCCCTTGGTATAACATTTTACTTCTGTGACCTTTTCATATAAGATAATATTTTCTACTTTTGGTTCAAATTGAAGCTTATTGAATTCCAATTGTTCATTTACAATCATTATTTCATTTAAAAGTTCTCTAGGTTCAATTATTGAATTATGAACTATATTTAATTTGAAAAATGTGATAGCTACTTCGATTTTCTCTAGAATATTGTAAATTAATTGAAAAGTTGGAGCGATTTGAGAAACCAATGTATCCGTGACATAAAGGTGATAATTTCCTTTTTCTTGTTCGTAATAAGTTTCAATTTCCTTTATTCGTTTCAATAAAGTTTGTTGATTTTGTGCCAATGTGTTTGTATTATTTTTATAAATATTGACAGAATTTTGAAGAAGTGTTATTTGTGAATTGACTATATTTTGTTATTTTGATTGATTCTCAGAAAGTGTGTTAATTGGTTTATCATATTTTTCTGCATCGTTTTGATCTTGATTGTCCGTTAAAGATTCAATTATTGAGCCAAGTCCGTTTATTATTCCTCTTTTGATTATTATATTAAAAACTGGATTTATCTGATTCAACTGGATTTGTATTTTTTGTTCTAAATTTAATATTAGGTTGCACATACTTTCAAATTTATGGATTAACACGGATTTATCTTCATTCTTTGGAAATGTTTGCTGAATTCTTTTAAAGTGATTTTGTACAGCTTCAAAATGGGTTACTATATCTGAAATGTCGAAAGTTTGAAAAAAAGACCAAAAATCAATTTTATTTTGAGCATTGCCTAATTTATAAGGTAGAAGACCGGGGTTATTATTTAAGTTATGGAGTCTTGGGTGGTTTGATCCCTCATGGATGTGGATGGACAACCTGTAACAGTTGGAGGTTGTTTTATTTCCTTTATATGTATTATCTCCTTTCTATTTTTATTTTTCTTAGAAGTTATTTCTACTTTGTTCCTATCTAAAATTTCGGTTAATTCATAAGGTCCTATAAATTTATGATCTTTTTTACTATGATAACGTAAGTTTTTCTTAAACATTATTTGTCCTAACTTAAAATCAGTATTAGTATTACCTTTTTGGTTATTCTTATCTACAATTTTATCGTTTTGTTTTTCTATTGTTTCTTTTACATTTTAATATACATGTTTAAGTTTTTCCTTATGATTTTCAGCATAATCCGAGTAAAATGCTGCGGTAATAAAAATTTCATTTGGATTTCGCGAATTAGTGTGTACGGTTAATACGAAAGGGGTTAATTTTAGTGCTAGTATGTATTGAGCTATTGTAACCTAAAATTGCATAGTCAATTAAATCGTCATCATTGGGGTGCATTTCTTCTAGAATTCTGAGATGTTCTATTAGACTGGAATTGAATCGTTCTGCTACACTGTTTGATTCGTGATGTGCTACAGTGCCAAAATGTATTTTTATTTTATGTAAATTCAAAATTTCTTTTACAGTATCATTATTAAATTCGGTACCATGGTCAAGAATAATTTTTTCTGGTATTCCAAAAGAACAAAAGTATTTCAATAATGCTTTACTTACATGCCGTTTTGCCTTCGACTTGGTATGCTTGTGCGAACTTTGAAAATGCGTCAATAATAATTAAATATATTTGATTGTTGTAATGAAATAAATCTATGTGAACAATTTGAAAAGGTTTTGATGTTGTTTCAGTGGTACCTATGGGGGATGTCTGCCATATTTTGTTCGTTGACAAATATCACACGAGTTTATATACTCAGTAATGGTAGTTTCCATATTTTTCCAATAATAGTTCCGTTTTAAATATTCATACGTTTCTACAATACCACGATGGTTAGTTTTGCCAACGTAATGTTGTTTTATTAGCATTATTGGTTCTTCCTTTTCCTTGATTGTGTTTACTTGTTTTAAGCATCTAATTAATTTTGGGCCTTTTCCGAAAAGTGTTCTAAATATATTTTATCGAAATCGTTATAAAGGGAATCATTGTGAAAATACATGCAGTAACAACGTTTCATAATTGTGTAGTCTTTTAAAGATTCGAGTATAAAATTTTCATTATCTTGGATAGGAATTTTAACATTTATTATTTCATGATTTTCGTAGGATTCCTGTTCAACTATTAATAAAGGATACGGATGCGGTGTGACTATAATTTGATTAACTTTATTATTAATTATTTCAACATATATTCGTATACCGTCATTTGTTGTTTCATTAAAAGTGGTGTGTTGTGTATTTGAGTTGCTGTCAATTGTGTCAGCTGTTTGCAAATTGGCATCGGTTATATTGTTATTTATTTGTTCGTCTATAAGGTCATTTAAAAACTGGTCTAATTCATAAAGATCTGTAATTTCGTCAGGATTATTAATCATTGAATCATTTTCGAGTGCGTTAATAACTACTCTAGAAAGTGCATCGCAATTAGAATTTAAAGTCCATTTTTATAAATTATTTCATGGTCAAATTCTTCCAAACGTAATCTCCAGCGTATTGATTTTGAATTCGGTTCTCCGAGATTGAATAGCCAAATTAAAGGACGATGGTCACAATATATTTTAAATCGATTACCGTACAGATATGGTCTAAAGTATTTACAAGCCCATACTATGGCAAGTAATTCTCTTTCAATAGTTCTATATTTTTGTTCAGAGTTATTTAAGGTTCTTGAAGCGTATGCAATTGGTCTATCCAAACCAATTGGACCTTGAGATAATACTGCGCCTAATGCTACGTTTGAAGCGTCCGTGGTTAAAACAAAGGGCTTAGAAAAGTCTGGATACTGAAGTATAGGTGAATTTATTAGTAGATTTTTACAAGTGTTAAAAGCAGAGATAAAATTTTGATCGTGTTTGACTTTAGCATTCTTTTTCAGACATAAAGTTAACGGTTTAGTTATTTTAGCAAAATCTTTAATTTATCGTCTATAATAGCCTGCTAGTCCTAAAAAGCTTTTGATTTCCATTTGAGTTTTTGGTATTGGATAATTTTTCATTGCACTTATCTTGTCAGGATTTGGCTTTACTCCGTCTGGTGTAATAACATGCCCTAATTACGCGACTCCTTTTCTTAGAAAACCAGATTCATCAAGTTGGATTTTAAAATTTGATCGTCTTAATCGGTCAAATACTGTTTTAAGTCTTTCTACGTGTTTTTGCAAGGATGTGGAGTAGATTACAATGTCGTGTAAGTATACTAAACATATTTCGTTATTTAAACCTCCTAAAATGTTATCCATAACTCTTTGGAATGTAGAAGGAGATGAACGTAGTCCCATTGGCATACGTTTAAATTCCCAATGTCCGTTTTAGAGTTGAAAATTCTGTCTTCAGAATGTCCTCTTCGTGCATTTGGATTTGGTAGAATCCGCTAGCTAGGTCTAGAGTACTAAAATATTGACTTTTGCCTAATTTGTCTAAAATTTCCGTAATGTTTGGTAATGGGTATTTATCTGGTATGGTTTTTTCGTTCTATTTGCGGAATTTCTTTTTATTTGATTTGTCTGTTTTCTTCAGAACACCAAATTGGCGATGAGTACGGAGAATTGGAAGGTTGAATAATACCTTGATCAAGCATTTTGTTTATTTTTGTTTCGACTTCTACTTTATAAATTTCGGGGTAACGATATGTCTTGGTAAATATTGGGGTATCGTCTGTTAAATTTATTTTGTGTTTCACTTGGTTAGTGAAAGAGAGTGGTATCTCTTCACAATAAAAAATGTCACGATAGTCATAACATAATTTTTTGATAACGTCTTTTTATTCTGGATTGCAATGATTTAGATCAATATTTTTCATATTTGTCTTTAAAATAAGGTCATGTTCTTCACCAATTTCATGATCAGTTTTCATTTTTTCTATGAAATTAATTTCGTTTATATTTGAAATTTCAATATCGATTGGTTCGAAAAATTCGATTTTTTCAGATTTAGTGTTAAAGTTTAGGATTGTAGTAAGAGCAAAGTAATTTTCTACATTTACTACAGCGACCAGCATCTCGATATGAGTTTCAAACTTTTTATATTCTGAAAATCCGGTGCCTTGTTTCATTTTTACTGGTGTTTTAACTTTTTGTTGAATTCTTGGCAGTATTATCAAGTGATATGATTGATATTTAGGATCTTGAATATTCGATATTTCATTCTCAATTTCGTAGTATATTGGAATTTTTGCAAAGGGAGTTACGATAAATTTTGAGTTCATATCTATTGAAGCTTATAATTGTTTCAATAAATCAACGCCTATTAATCCGTCATATTTATCGCTAAAGTTAAAGAGATAGAATTTGTGATATTCTGAAACTCTAAAATTCCTGTAAATTGGTATTTCTATTACTTCGTCATGATATGTTATATTATGAGCACACTGTATTTGAAAATCTTCTTCAAAAATTTCATTTGGATAAAATTGATAAGCTAAATCATGTTTAATTAAACCACGAATACAACCTGTATCGATTAAAAAATTTGCTTTTAGTTCGGGGATGTAAATATGTGGTAAATTTGCTCTGGATGTATTTAAAGTTATTAAGGGGGATTGTTCTGTGAGGCTTCTTGTTGAAAATTTTCATTTGGGTCTTGAGAAATTTGATAAGGATCATCGAATTGATATGGATTAGAATTGTCATATTCTGGATATGTTTAATCGGTTTCATGTGGATTAAAATAATCAGAATTTTGGACATCATGGGTTTGGTATGTGCATTCACCTTGTATTTGATGCTCAAACGTGATTTGAGGGTGCTCTCAATATCTGGCTTTGCCTGGGTTGATTGGAGAATGGTTGTCTCTGAGTTATTAGATACACCTGGATTTGAATTTCGATCAATTGGAATAATAGGTTGAGAAGGTGGCAAATTGAGATGTTTGTAATTAGCATTGCTACTCTGGAAAAAATTGGGATGATGATTAGTTTGTCTGGATGGAGTGATTCTCGGCATTGGTTTGTAAGATTGATTATTTAGAGTATTATTTTCATTCTGACTAAACATAAAATTCTCTTCTTCTCTAACTAAAGACATAGCTACTTCTAAACTATCTGGGTTTCGCAAACGTATATTATTTTGCAATTGACCAGTTAAACCTCTAAATCGTTATAATTTTTAATTTTAATAGTTTTTTCTGCAATTGGATCATTTAAAGCATTTCATTTTGAAATTACTATGCTACGTGCTTCCTGACATCGCATACCGAAATTGTATGGTGTTTCATTTTTTAATGGTCTCAAAACAATTGAATCTTGCACCAAGCAATCTATATTTCTCTGATCCCCGAAACATAATTGGAGAGCTTGTTTTATTTCTGCCCATGTTCGTAATTCAGTTCTTGAACCTATATGCATTAAAGCTCTACCTACTGATTTACTTAACAATGCGCGTAATAAAAAACTATTCAATTGTGGATTTGTTGCATCGAAACATTGAGAAATTAGTGTGTCACAGTTATCTAGGAAAATATTTGAAGTATGAGGATTATCCTCGTATTGTGGGATAGTATCAATATATAATTTTAATAATTGATAGTTTGGATTAGCCATTGCTTCAATTTCTGGTATATTACTTTTTTTTCCAAAGTTATACTAGAATTAAATAAACCTGCTAATTATTTTACAATTGAGTCATTCATCAACTGATCTAAATTATATTAGGTATGTTAAACAAATGTTTTACTCTTCTAAAAGTATATAAAACGTAAATAAAGCGAAAGTTTATTCGAAAAAGGAAAAAATGGAATGTTTTTCGACTTACAGTACTATGAAGAAAATGTTCATTCTTCTCCACTAGGATCTGTGCGATGTGGTTCCTCTTCCCTGGACTGGATTCTTGAACTTAACGTGAAACCACAAAAATAACACAAAGTTCGAGATTGCAAATAAACCGTTGATACGGACCGGTGTCGCGATTTTTGCTGAACCGATTTGCAATCCTACTGACTGCGCCAATTAAATTCGTAGTCAATATAAACTACTTTTTAAAAAATAACTCTTATTTCTACAAACTAAAATGAGACTTCACAACTAGGAAGCTATATAAAATCTGAATGTGATAATAAAAAACGTTATAAAGAAAACAATCCGTGAGATTGCAATTCAGCAGTCTAGCGGTGTCCTATTACCTATGAGTTTCCATAACTCCCTATTAAAATAAAAGCAGCTGATGGATTTACCAAAGCATTCGACGTAACTACAGGAATATTACAAGGCGAATTTTTGAGTCCAGTACTATTCTCATTCTTCATCGCAGATGATTTTTTCTGTAAGAATGGGGCTGGGTTGTGAACATTGATGATAGAAATGAAATATTAACTCTTTTGTTCGCAGACGATATTGTAATACTGGAATTTTCTGAAGTTGATGAAGGAAAAAATTGCAAATTCTTGAAAAATACTGCGCTAAAAATAATTTAACGGTTAACACTACAAAAACGAAGATCATGTCTTTTTATAGAGGTGGGTTTCAACAAAAGTCCTATAAATTTTATTTCAATAAATGTTTAATCTCTATGACAAACAATCATAATTATCTAGTAGTACTATTTACATCATCTGGCGTATTTTGCGAGATGTCAAAAACAATAGCAAATGAGACAAAACAAGCTATAGGACCAGTGTTATGTTTAATGGCAAAAATGAAAATAGATAATTTGGCCCCGCGGATAAAACTATTTGAATCTCTTATTGCTAGTATTATATACAATGCATTGCCTATTTGGGGATTAAGGTATCCAGATATTATAGAGCGTGTTCAGGTATCTTTTCTAAAAAGAGTTTTGATGGTACCCTTAAATACTCCTAACTATGCTCTACGTCTTGATGCACGTCGGGTAAAATTGTCGTATAATTTTTCCAAGATAACATTACATTGAACTAATAAGATACTTCTGATGGATGATTGCAGATACCCTAAGTTATTATTTTTTTTTTTGTGAAGATGTGCTTCGACCGCTAAGGGTCATTAGCACTTACAATATCATTTAACTACATAGTAAATTACAGCATTACATTCACTAAATATTCACTAAGTATTCACTAGATATAATTATAGAGTTTTATATCTTTTAGGTACTGTATTGTTTTTTGTAGTTGTTCCAGAGTTTTTAGATTTTCACTAACATCTGTGGAGATTTTGTTCTCTTGTCTTTCCTCTTCGAATTCTGTACAATCAACAAGGATGTGTTTAATAGACAATCTTACGTTGCACTTGTTACATTTGGGGGGTTCTTCTTTAGATATTCTATAGCCGTGCGTTAAACGAGTGTGGCCAAGTCTTAGTCTTGATATTTTAATTTGTTCTAACCGGCTGGGTGTTAATGTTAGTCGGTCTGCAAATTGCGATTTAATGCTCTTGAGGCTATTTTGATCATTATGCCATTCTGTTTGCATCTTTTTCTTAATTAACTTCTTGAGGTAGTTGTCGATATCACTGTGAGTATAAATTTGAGACATTGCGGTTTCTAACGATGTTGCTTCTTGGGCAGCTGTATCAGCTGACTCGTTGCCGTCGATTCCTACGTGTGAGGGGACGTAGATAAGTGTGACCTTTACTTCTAGCGTAAATAATTGGTGGAGGAGTTGTTGGATTTGTTGCACTAAAGGGTTGCTTGCCCACATTTGTCGAATCGCTTCTATGGCACTTAGTGAGTCAGAGCAGATTGCATATTTTGGTTTTGGGTTACTCATTACGTAAACTAAAGCTTGATGGATAGCGAAGACTTCTCCTGTATAGACACTACACTCCTCTGGTAGCCTGAATTTTTGTGTATTAGTTGCTGTAACTACTGATGAGCCTACTGATCGATTTGATTCATTTTTTGAAGCATCAGTGAATAAAACTTCTGATGGTTTGTAAATTCCACATATTCTATTGAATTCATTTTTCAGTAGAGAAGGATGTGTTTCTTTTTTATTGAATTTGGAAAGTTCTGTGTTTACGGAGATAGGTGAGAGAATCCACGGGGCAAAATTATAGCTGTTTATAGGAATTATTGCAGGAAAACTGTAGTTGATTTCTGTCATATACGTTTTAACTGTGTTGTAAAAAGGTGGTGTAATATTGATATTTGCGGGAAAAGCTGTTTGCACTGATCCAGTGTACATTTTTTTGTGGTAAGGGTGGTTAGGAAGATCCAAAATTTTTGTCGAGTAGGATAAAGATAAATGTTGAACTCTATATGTAAATGGCATCTCTCCAAGAAGTTTATAGAGAGTGTCTGTGGGGGTTGTTGGGAATGCACCAATTATTATTCTAAGTGCTTTATTTGAAATTATTTCCACAGTTTTTATATAACTTTTTTTGCGGTTTGGAAAGCCATGGATCCATATTCTATTTTAGATCTAATGGTACTTTTGTAAATGTTAAGTAAACTGTTTGTATCTGCTCCCCATTTTTGATGTGATAGAATTTTTAATATGTTTAAGCTTTGCGTACTGTTTCGTTTAAGATAGTCAAAGTGTTTTTTCCAGTTAAGTTTATCATCAAAAATTATTCCCAAAAATTTGATATCTTTCGTGAAACTGAGTTTGGTGCTTCCTATGGTCAGTTCCGGGTATTCTTTCTGGGCTCTTCGTGCAAATAAGACACATTTCGTTTTCTCGTGAGATATATTGAAGCCAGACTTGTTTTTCCATTCATAAATTTTGTTTAATCCATTCTGAATTAGGGATTGCAATGTTTTAATATTTTTACCTTTTCCGTATATTACAATATCGTCAGCATATAAGCTTACACGTAGTGGAGATGTGATACAAGAGGTGAAGTCATTTATGGCGACAAGAAATAATGTTGTGCTTAGGGAAGATCCTTGGGGAATTCCATTCTCTACCTTTCTTCTGGTAGATAATTCTCCATTTGTTTTGACTACAAAATTACGTTGTGTCAAAATTTTTTCGATAAATGCTGTTATATTTCCATTAATGTTCCAATCTACCAGTGTTTGAAGAATTTTATGTTGCCATGTTAAGTTGTAAGCTTTTTCAAGATCCATAAATACCGCTAGCAGTTTCTGACCGTTAGCAAATGCATTGTGTATCTCGGATTCCAGGTTTATAATGCTATCGTTTGCTGACCTGTTTTTTCGAAATCCGTTCCTCTTTAGCTTGCTTAGTGACGTATCTTGCTCTTGCTCTGAGTCTTTTAAACTCAACTAAGTTAGTTTGGTTTTTGTTCTTTTTTAACTTATATAACGCTCTTTTGCTTGCTTTAGAAGCTTCTTCGCATTGTGGTGTCCACCAAGGTACTGGAATTTTTGTTTTTAGTGGTTTTACATACCCAATATGTATTTCTGCAGCTTGTATAATGGTATCGGTAAGTACATTCGTTATTTCGTCAATGTTATCTTCAATCTGATCAAATTCTGGAATATTTCTTTCTATGTACTCAGTAAACTTGAACCAATTTGCTCGTCTCAAATTCCATTTTTCCATTGAGTTAAGATGATCGTTCTTGTCTTTTCTGGAATGGAATTCTATGCTTATAGGTAGGTGGTCGCTTCCATATAAGTATGAGTTTGGCTGCTAACTCAGGTTTGGTGCAATTTGTGCGTCACAAATAGTTAGGTCAATAGGAGATAATTCTCCTGTTAGTGGATTTAATCTTGTACCCGCTCCAGAGTTTATTATTATAAGACTGTTTGTGTTTGTAAATTTTTCTATTCCTCTCCCTCTTTTGTCTGTAGTCTTGGATCCCCACGCTGTATTGTGTGAATTGAAATCCCCTACTATTATTTTTGTGCCATTTACTTGGTTGGTTATTTCTTGTAAGCTTTTTGAAGTGAATTTTTTGTTGGATGGAATATAAATATTAATAATGTTCAAATTCTTCTCATAGTATTGTATGTTAATTGCAACTACCTCTAGTTCTGATGTAATTTGTATATTTTTCCATGTAAAATTATTTTTTATATAAATAGCCACTACTCCACTAGCTCTGTCGGACTCTCTATTTTTGTGGACGCATTCGTAACCTTTTAGTGAGTAGTATTTGTTATCTTTGAAGTTAGTTTCTTGTATGCAGATCACATCTTCTGTAGTTTTTGATATTAAGAGTTTTAATTTTTCCAGATGGGCTATTAGCCCATTTATATTCCATTGGAGTAAGAAAGTATTAGTGTTGACTTAGTTGAGAAGTGGACAAATCGTAACTATCTCCATCTTCTTCATTTGTTGATATCGAGACTAAATTCAGTTGCTTACGTATCTTGGATTGGATTCTTGTGCATCGGGATTTCATCGCCCTGTGTATAAATGGGTAAATGTTGTGGAGAAGGGCGAGTAGTTCAGGAATATTATCTGTGTATTGTTGGGCTATACTTAAGGGGTCAGTTGTGCCAAATGCGTTATCCATAAAGTCGGAGAGTTCTTCAAATGTAAGGAGTTGTTGAGGTGATTCATTGTAGAATTTTTTTACAGGTTCCAGATCTTCGGCATTTGGATTTTGTTTGGTTGTGGAGGGGCATTGTTTGGATTTTTTCCTTTTGGTCTTTTGATCTGTTGTATTGCTTGCCACTTCCACAGGATCTTTTTAGGATGTAAGGTCGCTGGAACTAGCTGTTAGATATTGCCGTGGTCGTTTAAAGGTATTTGAAGGAGGAGTATCATTCGTCTCGTCAATTCGGCTAAGATCTTCTACGGAGCTTTCTACTGATATTGGTTCAACTGGCATTGTAATATTTTCTTGGTAGTTGGATGAGTTTGGTGCTTGATTTGGACAAAGCTTGGCAACATGTCCTGGGGTTTTGCAAAGGAAACATGTTATTCCGTCGAATGATAGAAACACTCTATATGTTGTATCTTCAAATGTAATGACCAATGAGGGAGGTAAACTTATGTAATCGTTTGGTACTACATAGATTTGACGTCGAAAACTTAGGATGTGTGCGAATTCGTTTCCTGACAGACTTGCCCGGAAGAATGCCATTGGTGATATTTTTGAAAAACCTATTTTTAGGATTTCTGCTTCTAGTATGTCATGTGGTATTGATGGACAGACGTTTGATAGGATGATTCGCTTTGCTGGAGTAATGAGTCGTCGAACTCCTACTTGGTGCTGTTTTATATTTAAAGTTTGATACTTTTCAGTTATATCTTGGGCAGCTTCGACAGTCGACAAGTACATACATATTCTATTATTTGACATTCTAGAGGCAAATAGTATATTTTTGGAGCCAACAATACTTGCTACGGCTTCCACATAGTCTCCGAAAGTGAGATTGTCATTAACATTTAATACGATCGCTTGTTCTTTTTTTGGAAACATATCAGAGTTAACAACTTGAGAATATTGACGTTGACTAGTTGTTGTAGAATTTGATGCGCCCCCGTAGTCGGAAGCCATCACTGTGTGGGTTTTTTCAGAAATTTTTAATTTGGGTATGGCAACGGTACTTTTATGTGGGAAGAATATATCGATATTCTATCATATTATTTTAATAAATTCCCAGATACTTCAATATTGGAATCGATTCTCTCACCTGTTTTTACACTAATTACTTTGATTAGATTTTAAGTATACACACTATTGCTGAACTCGTTTTCGGAACGACCACTCGTCTCGATGATTGGAGTTTAACTGCTAAGTTATTATTGTTTTAAATGAAACTCAACGTTCCTAGCTAATTCCACAATATAATGAAAAATGTTGAGAATCCTAAAAAATTGACAATTGCTTCGATAACTGAATATCATCGTCAGAATGACAGGAATTACATTTCATTTGATGCCTACCTGATGTTTAATAGTTATTTTTGGCTAGACCAAGAAGTGACCTACCTTGTGATTGACTTAATATATGTTAATAGAAAAAAGATTCCACGAAGTAAGGGTCAAGACTGTTAAATACCCTAAGTTATGTTTCAAACGGCAGTTGAAATTATTGCCTGTATGTGATGAGAAATTTTATTGGGCAAAGCAAGTAAAGTCGTATTTTGATTTTATTGATGCATCTGATATTTGGGATAATATTAGCGCTGTTCAACTAAAAATTAATAGAAAGTCGTTTCTCTCACGGTATTATCAAAAGCTACATTCATTAGACGTTACACGAAAAGAAAACAGCTCATTCCTTACATTATATAAATCACTTTCTAGCTGTTCGTTGCCCAGTTCTCATTTAATCCAGAAAATGCCTATGCACTATTTCTCAGTTCCGTTTCACCAACCAGCTGCGTATACAATTTACCTTGATTGGCTGCTCGTATATAATTGGCCCATCAGAACGCTGCACTGTGTGTAACAAGGAGGAACCGGAGACTATCTTCAATATGCTTTTTGAGTGTCCCATATAGACCTCTATGTGATCACCGAATTATGATCTCTCAGAAATATTGAATCTCTCATAGAAACTCTAAATAACCTCAATGTTGACGATGCAAAATTTATTGCTACTTACATATTGAATATTCTAAAGCTTCGAGCATTCGTGATTAACGAATCATGATTTTTGAGCTCTCTCGTTAGTTTCGGATTAGTCCAATAGACAAAAAAATCATTTGTTAGATCCATGCGCCCATTATATGTGCTATTTTTCATTATTTTCCAATTCTTTGAATGTAAATCTTGATTTTTTTTGTTATTTTTTCTTTATATATATTTGCCTTATATTATGTTTATCAAAGATGTAACTATAAATATTTAATTATTCATGCACTGTTAACAACCCTTGCTATGAATGTATATTCTATAAGCGATAAAGTTTATTATTATTGCCTCTCAGTTCTCGCTTTATATGCGGTTTTTCAAGGGCCATCGGCGGGCAGCAAGATGGCTCTTACTATTGCAAACTTAGGGCCTTCCTTACTATATTGCAGGTGGACAAGATGACAGATTTCTGCATTGTAGTTATAATGTTTGGGTGCAGTCCAAGTGATTTGAGGTGGACCGGTAACATTCTAGGTACAACCCCCGTGGATGAGATTACAAGTGGGACTATAATAACATTTTCTTGACGCCATTCCTGTTTTATTTCATAGGCCAGATCTGCATACTTTGTGAGTTTATTCGTCATTGTGTTTTGTGAGTTGTTACTGTTAGGAATGGCGATATCAATCAGCCAAGTTTTCTTTTTCAGCTTGTCTCTCCAAACAATGTCTGGTCTATTCGTGGGTATTGTTCTGTCCGTAATATTATTATTATTATTATTATTATTATTACTATTATTATTATTATTATCCAGTATAACACAGCTCATTTGCTGGGTCTAATGTATATAAACCAGTTGTCCTCCCGACATCTGAGGTTTATAATACTGTCCGTATAATATGTGCTGTTTTGTTTAAAGCAGTTTGCTGTAAGACTGCTGCATCTGGTTCTCCTGGTATCATTGAAATGTACTTCACATGGTTGGTCGTTATCGTCCCGAGAGCTCCTATCACTACTGGAATTACCTATACTTTTGTGTGCCACATTCTTGAAATTTCGATTGCTAAGTTTTTGTATTCAAGCAATTTCTCGGCTTCCTTTGAGACTGTATTATTGTCGCATGGTACAGCTACGTCTATTACTTTGCATACAGAGTCGTTGTTGTTTCCTATCACGATGTCTGGCTTGTTCGCAGGTATTGTTCTATCAGTTTGAATTTGTTGATCATAGAGTATTGTAACGCCGTCTTTACTAATAGTTTGTGGTTTGTGGTTGTACCATTTTGTGTCACATTCTATTCCAAAGTTATTACAGATCTTCCAGTGCAGATACCTGCAGATGTTATTGTGCCTCTCTAGATACTCTCGTTTTGCCAGTTCTGGGCATCCTGATATTATGTGGGTAATATGTTCTTCACCCTCATTACATAATCGATATTTACTGTATGTATTCAATTTGAGAATATGTTTTTCATAGTAGCGAGTTCTTATGGCTTGGTCCTATGCTGCAGTTATAAGAGCTTCAGTCTCACCTTTCAGTGTTCTCTTCCTCAGCCAGTCTAAACTTCCTTTTATGTTGATGTTTGACTTTTGTAGGCTTTGTGGGAATTGTCCGTGAAGGGGTTTTCTAGTCCATGTTTTTTTCAGTTTTTCGACTATTCTTGTTTTTATTATGTTTTTTTGGAGGTTCGTTGTGTTTTGTTGCTCATGTGTTATATTCAGCTCCTCTTTAATACGTTGGACTTTGTATTCTATTGTTTTAGTTGGCTGAATTTGTTTCTGGAGGGTCCTTACCATTCCAGCTATCTTGTTGTTCTTTGAGTAAATATAGTTGTAAAGTGCTACATGTGCCATATTGTATACCGATTCGATTTCTCTAAGTCCCCTTCCGCCTTCGCGTCTTGGTACATATATTCTGTGCACATCCGCTCTTGGGTGAAGAAGTCCATTTGTCGTTAATAGTTTTCTGGACTTTGTATCTAATTTCTTTATATCGCTGGTGGTCCACATTATTATTATTATTACTATTATTATTATTATCATTATTTTTTTTTTGTGTTTGAGCATCGACATCTAGCTCATTGTGCTCGTCGATATATCATTGGGGTAATTTATATTTTATAAAATAAATTTGTGTACTTTAGATAAGTTATCACCTGGTTAAGCTCGTCATTTTGGTTTCCAAGACTGTTTTCGATATGGGGTATTCTGAGGAATTGTCTGTGAAAATTGAAGGCTGCACAAGTAAATATATGTTGTGTTGTCATTGGGATGCCGCACTTCTCACATCTAGGTTTGTTCTTTCCAAGGAGGAGGTGTAAATGGGTTAGGTTTGTGTGGCCTATCCTTAATCGGCTGAGGACGACTTGTTCACGCCTTGTAAGAGTTTTGGGGTAGAACCATTTTTGTACGCTCGGTTTAATGTGTCTTAATTGTCCGTCATATGTATTCCATCTGTTCTGCCATGCTTCGTAAATTTTATTCTTTATATCCGTTTTCATATCCAGGAAGGTGTTATGTATGCCTTTGTCAACTGTTCCGCTTGTGGCTTTTTTTGCTACTAGATCAGCTTCAGTATTACCGGTCAGTATTACCGGTAATATCGGTATGCCCAGGTATCCACATTATTGAAATAGTCCTTTGCATACTGTATAGATGGGTTGATAATTCTTGAATGCGTACAACCCATTCATTTGCAGAAAAACGATTTTTTGTCGAGAGAGTGGCAGTTAAGGAATCCGTACAAACTAAACATTTTTCAAAGCTGCTCTGACTGAAGTACAACAACGCTTGCCATATTGCATACAACTCGGCATTAAGTATACTAGACTCTTGGTTTAGGGTCCAAAAGAAGGAATCTACACCGATTACGATTGCCGCCCCTGTTCCATTATCTGATTTGGAACCATCTGTGTAGATGACTAAATGTTCGTTGTATAGATCCATTTGTTCTAAAAATAGCGTTCGGTAGATCGATGGAGCGGTATCTTCTTTTTTGTATTTACTGAGAGATATGTTTATTTGTGGTAGTTTTCTTAGCCATGGAGGAGTGTCATACGTATAGGTCATTTTTTCTATTTGTAAGTTTATCCTGTACTCTTCAGATGTGTCTGAAAAACGAATACTGGATGGTTTAGTTGAACTACGTCTTAGTGTGTGTGGACTGGGAAGGTTTGTGAAAATCTTGTTATTTAAATGGTTGGGTAACGTTTGTATTTTCACGCCATATGTTATGAGCTGCATATCTCTCCTTAAGTTTAGGGGTAAGAACGAAGCATCGCATAAGATTGCTTCTATAGGGCTTGTTCTAAATGCACCGATTGCATGTCTTACTGCGAGATTTTGGATTTTATTTAGCTGGTTCAAGTGTGAACGTCTTGCAGAACCATAAACAATACAGCCAAAGTCAATTTTTGATTGCACTTAAGTTTGATAGATGCGTAATGAAATTTCTCTGTCGGACCCCCATCGGATACTCGACAAACATTTGATAATGTTAATAACTCTTCGGCATCTGTTAATCAGATATTCAATGTGCGGTCTCCAGTTTAATTTTTGGTCAAGTAGCATACCTAATAATTTTGTTTTATGTTTTATCTCGATATTCTGACTTTGCAGCTTTAGTTGTGGTTCGGCGTGGTCGGATCTTAATCTGCAGAAATGGATGGCGTGGGACTTCGAAGGTGAAAATTTAAAACCGCTGGCTCTAGCAGTTTCTTCTAGGCTGTTGATTTGTCCTTGTAATGAATTCTTAATTTCGGGAATTGAATGACTGTAAGAATAAATGGTTAGATCGTCGACATATAAAGGTGCTTTGGTGTTTTCTCCGATGTTACAAACAAGACAGTTAATTGCAATGGCAAAAAGAGTTACGCTAAGAACTGAGCCTTGTGGTATTCCGTTTTCTAAGGCTCGTGTTGATGAAAATTCATTGTCAATTCTTACACAAAAGAATCTTTCCGAGAGAAAATCATTTAGAATATTAGGTAACGCTCCACGGAGGCCCCATGTGTGTATTTGTTTCATTATTGCATATCTCCAAGTCATGTCATACGCTTTTTGCAAGTCGAACATGACTGCAACGAGGTGTTGTCTTTTAGAAAAGGCATTTTGAATGTCAGTCTCTAATGCGACTAGGGCATCTAGAGAGGAGTGATTTCGTCGACAGCCCACTTGGAGGTTTGATAGAAGGCCGCGTGATTCTAGCACACAGGTTAGTCTGTTGTTCACCATTTTTTCAAATATTTTTCTGATACACGATATTAGTGAAATTGGTTTATAGTTTGTAGGATTTGTCATTGAATCTCGATTTTTTAAGATCGGGATAATGATAGCCGTTTTCCAGTTACTAGGGTAGGTATTCGCTGACCATATTTTGTTGAAGAGAGTTAAGAGTTTCTCTTTCTCGTTTCTAGGTAAATGAGTTATCATTCCATACATAACTGAGTCCAGTCCCGGTGCACTATCTTTGCAGGTATTAAGGGTGTTGGCCAGTTCGTCGAAAATGAAAGGGACGTTGTACGGAAGGTCTGCGTCATCGGTATTAAAATCCAGGTTGAGAGATTCTTCAGTAGTTTTTGTTCTTTGGAAGTCGGGGCAATAATTTTCCGAGCTGCTAATCGATTCAAAGTGGTCAGCGAAAACTTCAGCTATATCGTGGGGATCGGTTAAAATTATGTTGTTATTTTCTATTGTATGGGGGGTGGTAGATTGATATTTGCCTGATTTGTTTTGATTTTTCTCCATATCTCGGATACCTCGGAGTTAGTTGTTAAGGTTGATACATATTCTTCCCATGTCCTTCTTTTGCTTTCTTCAATTAAACGTCGGGCGGCTGATCTTAGTTTTTTGAATTGTACTAAATTATAGTTTGTAGGCGATTTTCGGAATCTGTTGAGTGCATTTTTCCTTGCTGATATTGCTTCCCTAATTTCATTATTCCACCACGGTACCATTTTAGATAATATTTTACTTTTAGATTTGGGGATAGTTGCATCGGCTGCCACTAGAATAGATTTGGTCACTGCCTCTACCATTTCGTTAATGGAGTTACTCGAATCGGGGTTTGGAAGAGACACTATATTTGAGTAGTCAGTCCAATTGGCTTTTCCGGTAAGCCACCTTTCTGTAGAAAGTTTAACCTTTGTTGGGATATTAGTGGTAACAGAGATTGGGAAGTGATCACTGGAATGGAGATCTTCTAATGGGTTCAAGTGAAACTGATGGGTTATATTTGGGGAGCATAGGGTTAGGTCGATAGCTGAAAAGGAGTTTGAGCCCTGATTGAAATGTGTGGGCTTTCCATTGTTTAGAAGGCATATATTTGAGTCGTCAATAAATTTCTCCAAACGTTTTCCTCTAGTATCAGTTGTTAAAGATCCCCAAGAGGGTGAATGGGCGTTGAAATCTCCCATAATTATGCATGGGGTCGGTAATTGTACGAATATGTTTTCAATGTCATATGAGTTCCAGTTTGAATCTGGAAGATATATGCTGCATATGGCAAGCTTTATTGGAGTATCAATTTTAATAGCCACAGCTTGTAACCTGGTATTGAGGGTTACCCTTTTAGCCGGGATTTCTTCCTTTAGTAAAACTGCCACTCCACCCCTTGCTCTAATATTTGGTTTCACATCTTTCCTCAAAGTTTGGAATCCTCTAAAGGTAAAGATTTCGTTCGTACTCAGGTGTGTCTCTTGTAGAGCGAAAAGTATGGGGTTCAAATTGCTCCTTATTATTTGCAGTTCTGGATGGTGTGAATTAAGTCCGTTACAGTTCCATTGAATGAATTTTGTATTATTATCCATTAAAATTGTGTAAAAAGGGATAAATAAATATGTGTATAATAAGGAAAATTGGTTGTAAATATATATTATGTGTATATAAATGAAATAATTTTATGAAAGAATAAATGATAAGGTTCAAAAAATATGAATCTTAGAACTATAAAATATCACGGGGGTTGATTTTCGTGGGTTTATGTGAAACTAGCTAGGTCAGGTTCGATTTTCTGCGAGGTTTTTCTGGGTCTACCTTTCTTCCACCCGCGTTTTCTTTTTTTCTTTGTTTGCGCACCTGACGAAGTTTCAATAATGATCGAATCAAGATCTGAGCTGTATGTTCTGTTGGTGTGTTCGTTGTCTTCATTATTAGGGTTCGTTTGTGGCGTTTGAAAAGATATTGCGAAGAGTTCTGTTAGAGCTTTTGTTAGGTGTGGAATTGAAGAGTTGGCCAATTCTTGAGGGATATACGGGGCTGGTTGGGTTGGTGAGCAGGATGTGGTGGCAGTAGCGTATGAAATATTTTCTTTTGGGGTGGAAATTATTACTTTTCTTCTGGCTTCTTGATAAGATATGTTGTCTTTTACTTTAATTTCTTGTATTGCTACCTCTTGTTTGTAGATCGGGCATTCTTTCGCGCGTGCGGAATGTGGTCCTTTGCAATGTATACATGTTAATGGTGTTTCACATGCGTTACCGGGGTGCAAAGGTTTGCCGCATACACATACCTGATCTTTAGTACATTTTGTCGCAGTGTGGCCGAAAAGTTGGCATTTAAAACATCTGAGGGGGGGCGGGATGTACGGGCGAGTTTTCAATATATAAAAAGCTATCTTCACTTCTTTAGGGAGCTTTGGTGAGTCGAAGGTGAGGATGTGGCTCGGTGTATCGATAATTTTTCCTTCGCGTTTGGTTTTAATTCTTCGGATTGCAGTTACACCTTGGTATTTCATTTCTTCCAATATTTCTTCTACAGTACAGTTGAGTAGATCGCGACAAGTAATGACTCCCTTAGATTGGTTTAATCCTGTATGTGGTATAATTTCTACTTCGTCGACGAGGAACTTTGTTATTTGTAATAAACGCTTAGATTGTGCAGCGGAAGTTGTTTCGATTAATAAGCCGTCTTTAGTTTTACGCAAATTTTTAACTTGCCCAACTTGTCCATAGAAAAATTTGTTTATCAGAAAAGGATTCGTGCTTCCGAAATCCCCTACTTTTTTCGTTACGATCAGGAACCGGGGCGAAGCCGCCGTCTCCCGATTCGTATTTGTTTGAGGCTGTGAGATAACGGCTACAGATCCCGCCTCATAATCTGTAACAGTTGTTTGGTTTTTATAGGAAGAGGTGCTCATATAATATCCCACGAGTTTGGATGAAATAAAAAGTCGGCTACGACAGTGCTCCTTATCGTAGTAAGGCTGTTTAAAAGTAAGGGTCGCCAGGTGCTTACAGGGAATCGTTAATGACCAACTCCGGGTGGTCATTCATCCATCGGCACGATGTCTCACACCTTAAGATTCCGGATTATTTAATGAGGTTTACTCCTCTAGTGGGGATTGGGGGGGAGGATTAGGTGAGGACAGCGGACAAAACAAGGGAAAAGGGGAAAACAGCAGACAGTTGGACTCTTCTGTCTGGGTTACCATACCATAGCCGTTGGTCCCGGTTTTTCGGCGCCGGAAACTCGCCGCCCGTCCCCCATGTCAGGTCAGGACTTGTCAGTGTGTTCAGATGTAACTTGGGCATGTTGGATCTTCTACTGGTATTTGTTGGTGCCATCATATCGGCATAGATAGCCCCACCAGTGCCCCACTGACCATTTCTGAGCTGTTTTTTAGTTTCACTCCTCCCTTCCCGTCCTTACGGCTCGAGGAGGGAGGAAGTTACTGAGCCACTCCACAAACGACAAGGTCTTACAGCTCCTAGGAGTATTATTATTATTATTATTATTTTCCTTTTTGTGTCACCGGATTTACACCCGGCAACGACAGTCGGCCTCAACAGCAAGACTTTCGTTGTGTGTCACTATTCTAGAAATGACCTAACAATGTTTGTCGCATCCAGGATTACAGATTTTTGCATTAATCGGTAGGTTGACTCAGGAATATCAATGTTTTTGAGGGAAGTACTTAGGTTCTTGGGAATTAGCCCCATACAGGATAAAACAACTGAAATGATCTTGACTTCTTTAAGATTCCACAACTCTTTTATTTCGGTCCTTAGCTCGGCGTATTTGCTTAGTTTTTCATTGTATTTGCTTTCTGTGTTAGAATTATTTGGAATCGATATGTCAATAAGCAGAGCTTGCTTGGATTGTTTATTAATGACTGTGATGTCCGGCCTGTTGTGTCGTACTGTTACGTCCGTCATGATAGATTTATCCCAGTAGATCTTAACATACTGATTTTCGATAACTGGATGGGGCTTATATTTGTAATATGGCTCGTTGTTTTGTGGATCAAGGTTAAGTTTTTTCAGTACTTCTAGGTATACTACTGTGGAAACTTTGTTGTGTCGTTCTAGATATTTAGTTTCAGCTATGCTTTGGCAACTAGAAAGAATGTGTTCAATCGTTTCTTGACTTCTGTTGCACTTTCTGCACCTAATTGTTGGTATTTCTTCCTTCAAGATATACTTTTGGTGATTCCTCGTTTTTATAACCTGATCTTGTTTACCAACCATAAAACCTTCAGTTTCTGGGATCAGCGTTCCAGTTTTAAGCCATTCAACCGATTTAGCTTGATCTATCGTGTCTTTCTGTAAATCATTAATGAATCTTCCGTGCAATTCTTTTGAACGCCAATTTCTAATTTTATCTTCCTCATTTCGTGTATTAAAGGGCATAAAGTTTTCCATGCTTAGGTTTAAAGGTGTATAACCCGTATCTGTTTTCACTATGGCTTTATGAAGTTGACTATTTTGGTGGCGGAAAAAAACTCCTCAAGCCTGCAATTTGCTGAGTGCAAGCTTCCACAACATCTTTTATTCCTCTACCTCCTTTTTCTCTAGGTAAATTTACCCTTTCGACGGATGGTGTTTTCTATGTTTTGTTAGCTCGGTTCTAATCTTTCTGTTCACTGCTTCCAGGTCCGTTTGAGTCCATTTAATTATTCCGAAGGAGTACTGAAGAGCGGATATGGCGTAGCTATTTATGGCCGTGGTAAGGTTTCTTGAATTTAGCTTACTTTTTAAGAGGTTGTAAAGGCGTTTTTCGAATTCGGTGGTTAATATGGCTTTTATTTCTTTATGTTCTATCTTGTGTGTCTGAAGGATTCCTAAGTACTTGTAGGGTTTGTCTGTCATGGCTTCAATATATGTTCCTGGCTCTAGTTCTATAGGTTCTCCTTCTTTCAGCTTTCCCTTTTCAACCGATACAGTTTGGCATTTTTCCATACCAAACGACATTCCGACATCTGTGCTCCACTGGTGCATGAGTTTTGAGTTGGATTCTAGGTGTTTTTTGCACGCGGCATATAGTTTCAGATCATCCATAAAGAATAGATGACTTATGGTTGTTGAGTTTCGATCCGCTCTAATAGTTGCTCCATATCCTGTGTGGTTTAGGCCACGTGATAATGGGTTTAAACACAAGCAGAACCATAGAGCGGAAAGTGTATCTCCTTGAAAGATTCCTCTTTTAATACTGATAGATTCAGTTTCTAGTTCTGTGTGATTTAGGTTAATTTTGAGTTTTGTTTTCCAATTACTCATAGTACTTTTTAGAAACCTAACCACCGCAGGGTGTATATTGTAAATTTCCAGAATTTTTATTAACCAACTGTGGGGCACTGGGTCGAAAGCTTTCCGATAGTCTATATAAGCCATGTATAGATTTCTGTTCTTCTTTCTGATTTGTTCCAATATCACATTATCGATTGTTATTTGTTCCTTGCAGCCCATATATTTTCTTTTGCACCCTTTCTGCTCCTCAGTTAGAATATCATTAGTTTCTAGGTATGCGTACAGTTTATCACATAGTGCTGCAGTGAAGATTTTGTACATTGTAGGAAGGCACGTGATGGGTCTATATTGAGAAGGATCTTGGGTTTGATCAGATTTTGGAAGAAGATAAGTTACACCATTTGTAAGGAAGTCTGGTAGTTGGTCAGGGTTTCTTAGAGCGATATTAAATTGGTTGGTCAGGTGATGATGGGTAGCCGTAAGTTTTTTGTACCAGAAATTTTGGATACCGTCGTTCCCTGGTGCTTTCCAGTTGGCCAAGTTTTTTATTACCTTTTTTAGATCTTGTAATGTAAATATTATTTCTTCCATATGTAGATGGTTGTTGTTCTGAATTTCTCATTTGATCCAAGGTGTATTTTCCTGGTGTTCGATTTCCTTCGACCACATTTCTTCCCAAAATGTCTGTAAATCCTCCTTCATTGGCGGTTGTCCTTTAGAACCAACCAGGTTGTTCGTTAAACGATCTATAGAAGCCCTTCTGATTTTTTGAAAAGAAGTTGTTTTGGATTTTGCGTTGGTAGCTCTCCTGATATCTTTTTAATCTTTTAGAAGCAACTGCAAGTTTTTGTTTCCAGGTATCTAAGGTATCATCTATAATTGTTTTTATTTCATTTGTTGTTTTTCCTTCCAGCTGTTGTTTAATCTGGACCGGGATTTTATTTAGCAGCTTTTTGGATTTTTGCCCATTTGCTATTTGTTGAATTCTACCAATTTCTTTTCTCAAATTCTCTATTTTGGTACTAAGTCTTTGTTCCCATCTCGGTTTTTGAGGCGTACGTGTCTTAGGTGCTTTTAGTATTTTTTGTTTGTTGGCTTTGATTGTTGCTAGAGCTGCGCAATACACGTGAAGATGTATTTCCTCGAGGTTCATATCTGCATCCAATTGACTTTCCAGAATTTGATTAGCAATTCCTAAGAGAGAGTGCGTGTTTGGAGTATAAATGAGTTTTGGTAGCGCCGGCCTGCTGGCAGGGTCGAATCCTCTGAATTCAGTAAGATGTTGTTGGTAGTTTTCTTCCCATAATGTTTGACGGTTGATTACTGAGGGTCGAAGACTTAATAGTGGTAGGTCAGCTTCAGGTCCTCTACTTTCTTGTTCCTGAGTCTCTGAAGTTTCATTTATAGGCTGTTGATTAATCTCCCTCTCCACCTCTGCCCTTATTCGTTCGATTGCAGGTAGAGGTATTAGGTTATTTCTTATGATAGCTCTACGTTGATCTGCTATTCGTTGTTCTGAGAGGTGATTTAGATGTGGCATTTTCTCAATGAAGTGATTATGCAGTCGCATGCGGTACATCGTCATATCAGTCTCCAGTGCCGTAACTGTGAAAAACGAACGTATTACTTGTTTGTTGGTTTCATTGTCCCATTTCATACGTCGTCTTTCTGATTGTGCCTGATTTGGTTCAGTGGGTGCGACAGGCTGTCGCACAACACGTCTCCGAGGCGCCGTAGGTTCAAGCGGTTGATGGGGTACGTTTCGATGAGCGGTGCCCCCACCATTCTCATCTACATGCTGGACATCCTGACGGTTCCGATTGGAAGGACCAGCATCTAATCCTTCCCCGCCCGAGTAACGATTTCTTCGTGTGTTGAAAGCACTTTTTTTCACACCATACGGGATGCTACCCCGCGTGGTGGTGGTTCTCCCTCTCGCGTTAGCCCATCTGCTGCAGATCCGCCACCGGGGATGGTTACCCGATCCTGAATCTCCAGAGATAGTTACCGGGGCTACCAACGTGGAGGTGCGAGCAGGAATTGGTAGGAGAGGCTATAAGAGACGCTTCACTACCATTTTAACCCCTTATTATTATTATTATTATTATTATTATTTTTTTTTTTTTTTTCTTGGAGCTTCGACTACTTTGGCCATTAGCTCTTTTGAATCCTTCCTTTCACTCTTTTTAATTAATTATATTTTTCTAAATATGTCGATTGCTTGTAGGAAAGTAAGTATTTTCTTCAAAGTGTCGTTGTTTTCCATCGCTTTTAAGTCTACGTCGGCGTCCAATCCATCAAATACTCTCTGAAGTCTATATTTTTTACATTTCAATAGGTGTTCTACAGATAAGAGTGTCTTACATGTTTCGCATTGTGGTCTGGATTTGCCAGTCAATATATAGTGTTGTGTGATATACGTGTGTCCTATTCGAATTCTGCACATAACAACTTGTTCTCTCCTTGTTGCCTTTGGGTAGATCCATTTATTTATACTAGGCTTGATCATTGACAGCTGGCCTCCAAAGTTAGTCCATCTTTGTTGCCAAAGAGAGCGTATTTTTGTTTTTACTGCCTTTTTCAAATCATCCAGAGGGATAGGGCATCCAACGTCACTTAGGTTCTGTGTTGCTGCTTTGGCTGCTTGATCGGCAAGTTCATTACCAGGAATATTGCAGTGGCCCGGGATCCATATGATAGTGCAAGCTTTCCCTAGAGAGGTGAGGTGAGTGTTTAATTCCAGAATATTCTTACAATAGGGCTCATTTGGAAAAAAATTGCCAATGGCTTGGATAACACTAAGGGAATCGGTGCATATTAGGCAGGAGAGAAGATTTGAGAAGGAAAAATATAGGAGTGCTTGCCAGACTGCATAGATTTCCGCTGTAAAAATTGAACTCATAGGATCTAGGCACCAGAAGTGTGTTTCGTTTTCTGTGACAAAGGCTGCCCCTACCCCGTTTTGAGTCTTGGAGCCGTCGGTATAAATTATAAGGTTATTGGGGTAAGATTTGAGTATTTCTTCAAATTTTTCTCCGTAAACGGTTGGTGGCGTTTCCTCTTTTTTTAAGCTAGCTAGTGTAGTATCAGTATGTGGGGTAACAAGAGTCCAAGGGGGAGTCACTGAAATATTTTCTTGCATAACTCCTTCCAGATTGATTGATAACATGTTGCATAGCTCTTTATTGCGATAGAATGTTGATTTTTTGTTAAGCTGTTCGTTTGAAACGAGATTTTTATTTGGGTGAGATGGATAAACTATAGCTTTTGCGCAATATATTATGGTCTGGTATTTTCTTCTCAGATCAAGAGCCATTTGTCCGGTATCGCATTGGAGAGAATTTATTGGACTTGTTCTAAACGCACCACTTGCAGAACGTAGAGCAGATGATTGTATTCGGTCTAGCTGTTTTAGGCGTGTTGCAGTGCAGGAGTTGTATATATGAGCTCCATAATCTAACCTTCCTTGAATTAGGGACTGATACATATTCGATAAAATCTCTCCATCTGCACCCCACGTGATGTTAGCTAAGCATCTAATGATATTGAGTGCTTTTTGGGATTTGCTGACAAGATAGTTCACGTGTTCTGCCCAATATAAACCCTTATCCAATGTCATACCTAGTATACAAACAGTATCTTTAATATTAATTGGGTGGTTTTGCATGTATAACTGGGGTTCGGGATGTGATTTTTTATTCCTGCAGAAGTGTATACAATTGGTTTTCTCACGAGAGAAAGTAAAACCTTTTGATTCGGCCGATCGATTTATAGTGTTTATATCTGTATTTAATACATCTTCAATTGTATCCATTGATTTGTGGCGACATGACATAACTAAATCATCGACATAGAGAACTTTCTTAGTAAGTTGGTTTGTTTCTTCTAAGATAAAGTTGATAGCTATTGCGAATAAAGTACCACTGAGGACTGATCCTTGTGGGATACCATTTTGTAGCAGTTTATTAGACGACTCTTGATTTCCGATACGAATGCGAAATGATCTGTCTGAGAGAAATCCTAATAATACTGTTGGCAGAGTACTTCGGAGGCCCCATGATTGTAATTGTTTTAAAATTGAGAATCTCCAGGTTCTATCATATGCTTTTTGTAAATCGAAAGTTACGGCTACTAGGTGTTCTTTCTTTGTGAATGCTTCTTGAATTTCGTTCTCAAGGTACGTCAGTGCATCCATTGTTGACCTATTTTTTCTGCAGCCGACTTGGAATTGGGAAAGCAAAGAGTTGGATTCTAACCACCAGGTTAGTCGAAAGTTAATCATTTTTTCATATATTTTCCCCAGACAACTGGTGAGTGAAATTGGTCGATAACTGTTCAGGTCGGATGATGGTTTATCGGGTTTGAGGATTGGGATCACTATAGCAGTTTTCCATTGTTTAGGATAAATGTTTGACAGCCACAATTTGTTGAAGAATTCCAAAAGTTTGTACTTTTCCGTTGGTGGTAGTTTCTTCAGCATGCAATACAGGATTTCATCATGGCCTCCTGCTGATTCTGGGGTGTTTTCTAAGGCTTGTTTCATTTCATCAAATGTGAATGGCAGATTATAATCTTCTTCTTGTAGCGGCGTGAAATCAATATCGACAGCTTCTTCTCGTTCTTTTAGAATTAAAAATTCATTTTCGTAATTGTTTGTGCTACTCTGGGATTCAAAATAATTCGCAAATATTTCACATATTTCTTGGAGGTTATCTATAATCTTATTTTGGTGCATCAGATATTCGGGAAAATCTAGAGTATTTTTTCCCGAGATTATTTTGATTTTCCTCCATATGTCGCTAAATTGGTTTCTGATGTTAGCGTTGATACATATTTCTCCCATGAATTCTTTTTGGCTGCTGTGATTTTTCTTTTAGCTGAAGCTCGAGCCCTTTTGAAGGTTATGAGATTTTCTATGGTTGGATGTTTTTTAAATAAGTTATAAGTTCTTTTTCTTTCTCTGATAGCAACTTTAATATCCTCAGTCCACCATGGGACAGGTCGATGTGATTTTATTGGTTTGGATCTTGGGATGCTAGATGTGGCAGCTTGGATAATGGCGTTTGTGAGAGAGTTCACGGAGGTCTGGATGTCATTGACAAGTGGAGGAATATTTATGATTGATGAGTATTTTTCCCAGTTTGCTAGGTTTGGTAACCATTTCTCACGATTTGTGTAGGATTTTCTTAGGAGGTTGTCAATATATATAATAATTGGGAAATGATCGCTCGAATGGAGATCTTCCAATGTTTCCCATCTCAGTTTTGGCGCTAATTGTGGAGAGCATAAGCTGAGATCAATACATGATGTTTCTCCTGTAATTACATTGAATCTGGTTGGAGCACCTGTGTTTAAAATCACAATGTTGTTGTCTTCTATTAGAGATTCTAAGCGGCCGCCTCTGATGTCTTGTGATAAAGATCCCCACTGTGGTGAATGGGCATTGAAGTCACCTGTTATGAGGAAAGGGCGGGGGAGGTGGTTAACTATCTGTTGTAGATCGCGTGGGTTCCATTTATCGTTGGGTAAGTATATATTACAAATTGTAATCTTTGTGGGATATTGGATTTGCACTGCCACTACCTGTAGTTCTGAAGTAATACTAATTTCTTTAGCAGGGATGTTATTTTTGATAAAGATGGCCACCCCTCCATTTGCTCTGTACTTTGGTATGGTATCTTTTCGGAAGCAGCGATATTGTCTTAATCGGAAGGGTTCTTGTGGTTTTAGGTGGGTCTCTTGTAGACAGAAAATTAAGGGCAGGAATTGGTTTCTTATTATTTGCAGTTCACTGAGATTATTTTTTAGGCCATTGCAGTTCCATTGTATAATAAAGTTTTTGTTGATCATTATATGATTTGTTTTATGATTCAGAGTAGTTATTTATAATAGCTTGATTTAAATTTGTAACAATCTCAGTTCATTTAATTAGGAGTAATGAGTATGATATATACATCTATAGGAGCAGACGAATGAAAAAAGATAGAAATATAAAATTTATATATCGAGATAGCAAATGAGTGTATGAATTAAGTAATTAATAATTTTTGGTTATATGTTATCATCTTTTGTCAATGCGTTCGTAGATGTTTCTCGTTCAAGTGGATGTTTCTCTTTTTCAGATATTGTTTTGGGTGGGTTTTCCAAAGGGGGCCTTTTGGATCTAGGTTTCCCTTTTGGCCATCCCTTTTTCTTTTTATAGGATGCTGTTTAAGTATCGCTTTTCTGAGAAGAACACATGTCATCAGAATCGTCCGAGAGATTGTAACTTTTTCTTTTATTACTGTCTGGGAAATGTTGTGGTGGTAAGATATTGGATGTCGGTATAGATATCGGTTTGTTTTCAACAAGGGCTTTATAAAGGTCTTTGATCTTTGTTTCTATTATAGTCGAAATTTTTGGGATAAGGGACTCTAGTGTGGTATTTAAGTTTATCTGTTGAGAGGAGGTTGCTTGGGAATAAGAGGTATTGGGTTTTGGAGTATTCGTTGTCATTTTCCGCTTAGCTTCCGGATAGGATATTTTTTCTTTAGTTTTGATTTCTTGTATAGCTGCTTCGTACTTAAAGATAGGACATTCTTTGGATCTTGCCGAGTGTGGACCTTTGCAGTTTACACATTCCACCGGCGATTCACAAGGGGAGCCAGTGTGGACAGGTTTTCCACAAACACAAACTTGAGGTTTCTCACAATTTAAGGACGTGTGTCCAAAACGTTGGCAACGAAAGCATCGTACAGGGGAGGGGATGTATAGGCGAACGCTTAATGAATAAAAGGCAATTTTAACATTTTTTGGCAGAATAGGTGTGTTAAAAGTGATGACATGATTGGGTGTGTCCATAAATGTTCCATTTCTTTTGGTTTTAAGTCTGTACACAGAAGTTACATTTTGTGAAATAAGCTCATTTTGGATTTCTTCTATAGGGCAATTGAGCAAGTCTGGACAGTAAACTATACCTTTGGAGAAATTTAGTGTTTTATGGGGTATTACTTCAACATCCATATCACTAAGTCGTGTCATGGATAGTATTTTTTTTGATTGGCCAATAGACACTGTTTCTACTAATAATCCTTCTTTAATTTTTCGAACTAGTTTGGGTGTACCACAAAAACCGTTCAAAGCTTTTTCAATCAAGAATGGGCTGACTTTGTCAAAATTATCATTTTTTCTTTTAACGACCAGGAACCGGGGTGAAACCTCCTTTTCCGGGTTCGTTCTAGTGTTGCCTCTATTTATAGAGAGAGGCGCCTCTGTTTGGGGTTTATTGTTGTGATTATCCATACAATTCCCACGAGTAACCTAGGAAATAAAAGTCATCTGCAACAGAGCCTGGATACTACAGAAAGGCTGCATACAACCGGAGGTCGCCTGGTATCCGGAGGGAACCGTTAGCGATCAACTACGCATGATCATTCATCTCTCGGCACGGTCTTTTCCACCTTAGATTTCAGATTTTTTTATCGCTGGTTTACTCCATCGGGACTCTTCTGTCTGGGTTACCATACCATAGCCGAGTGTTCCAGTTTTTCGGCGCCGGAAACTCGCCGCTCGTCCCCCATGTCTGGTCAGGACTTGCCAGTGTGTTCGGATGTAACTTGGGCATGTTGGATCTTCTACTGGCATTTGTTGGTGCCATCACATCGGCATAGATAGCCCCACCAGTGCCCCACTGACCATTTCTGAGCTGTTTTTTAGTTTCACGCCTCCCTTCCCGTCCTTGCGGCTCGAGGAGGGAGGAAGTTACTAAGCCACTCCACCAACGACAAGGTCTTACAGCTCCTAGGAGGGAAAAATGTGGAACGCTTCACGATTTTGCGTGTCATCCTTGCGCAGGGGCCATGCTAATCTTCTCTGTATCGTTCCAATTTTAGTATATGTACTGCCGAAGCAAGTACAATTATTATTATTATTATTATTATTATTATTATTATTATTATAATTATTATTATTATTATTATTATTATTATTATTATTATTATTATTATTATTATTATTATTATTATTATTATTATCATGCATCAAACACAATACAACAAACTAGATGTTAGATTGTATAATAAGTTTCTAGATTTGCATGCTGATAAGAATGTGAAAAATATGAGCCAGAATCAGTTCTATAGATTTTCAAAACAATTTTTACTACAAAATTGTTTTTACGCAGTTCAGGACTACATGTCGTTCAATTATTAGTCTTACTAATTCATTCTCACATATATGTTACTTCAGAAATCTAATTTTATGAAAATATTGGTTTAACTTTATTTCTATTCTATTATCTGATTTAGGAATTTTGATAACTACTTAGTAATTTAATATTAGGACTACACAAATGCTTTTGTATTTAAAACTGGTCAATAAATCGTATCGTATCGTATCGTATCGTATTATTATTATTATTATTTCATGTATTAGTCTCAGAGTTGTTAAACATCTGGTTCAAGAAGTAAGGGGCCCAAGCAAACCTTACTCAAATTCCTGATTAGGCATGTTCAGGACTGTTCGTACGATGCGACACGTTTCGAGGATAACATTCTTCTGCATTTTTGGGATCAGTGTGTTTGGGTCGAGCTGCATTTTCAGTATTAATTGTGACAGATTTTTGTTGACCAAGCCAGTTGCCGTTATTACAATGGGAACGATTTGTACTGATTTTAATCTATGAATTTCTTTATATTCTATTGATAACGGAATATATTTTTTTATTTTTTCCTCTTCTACCTTATTGATGTTGTGGTCATTAGGGTGGGTTATATCTACGAAAATTGCTGTTTTGTCTTTCATATTGTGCAGTACAAGGTCTGGTTTATTCGCTGTTATTGTTTTGTCTGTATGTATCGAGAGGTCATAATACAGTTTATAAGAATCGTTTTCAAATACCGGTCTTGCTTTATAATCGTAGTATGGTACCATGTCTTTTTCTGAAAGGAGGTTATACTTTACGGCTAAAGCTTGATGCAGAATGTTCGCTGTAAGGTTGTGCCTATGGATGTATTCTGTATTCGCGAGACTTGGGCAGCTTGATATTAGGTGATCTATTGTCTCAGACTCTCTATGACACCTCCTGCATCGGTCAACCACATCTAGTTTTTCTATATATTTCTTATAGTTGTTGGTCGCTATAACTTGATCTTGGATGGCCTGTATGAAGCCCTCAGTTTCTCCAAAAAGAAACCCATCCCTTAGCCAGCGAACTGACGCTTCCTTATCGGCATTGTCTAGGGATTGGGGAAATCTTCCATGGAGTGCTTTCGATCTCCAGGCTACAACTCGGTCTTTAGTTGTTATGATTGTCGGTAAGACTTCAGCTTTAGAGAGGTTAAGAGGAGTGTACGATATATCGCTTTTAAGAATGGCGTCGTGTAGCGGAGAATGTCGTGCTTTTACGGTGAAGAATTTCTTCATTGCAACCACCTGTCTGTTGCATAGATTCTTTATGTCTAATAATCCTCTGCCACCTTCTTTTCGGGATAAGTACAGTCGTTCCATAGCTGCTTTGGGATGATGCATCCTGTATTTGGTCAAAGTTGTTCTGACAAGTCTGTTTATGGCGTCTAATTCTGTTTGTGACCAGCTTAGTATTCCAAAGGAATAAGTCAAAGCTGGAATGTACCAGGTGTTGATTGCTTTTATTTTATTCTTGGCTATGAGTTCTGTTCTAAGAATCTTATGCAACCGGTTCTTAAATTTTGCCTGCACTTGCTGTTTCAATTCTTTATTATTTTTTGTCAGCAATTGACCGTAACCAAGGTATTTGTAAGTATTTTCAGGGTCAATCGCAGGAAAATTCATTTCGTTGAGCATTATGGTTATGGTCTCTGGTTCCGATACTTCTCCACGGATGATGTTCAGACAGGCACATTTGTCCAGACCAAAATTCATTTGTATATCAGTGCTGAATTGTGTTGTGATATTGAGTAGTGTTGTTAGCTCAGTTTTGTTACTGGCATACAGCTTGAGGTCATCCATATACAATAAATGATTTATTTCATATAGTAATTCCCTCTTTGCTGTGATCTTATAGCCTGCATTAGTGTGATTCAGCATACTGGACAAGGGATTCAGGGCCATGCAAAACCACAGTTATTATTATTATTATTATTATTATTATTATTATTATTATTATTATTATTATTATTATTATTATTATTATTAGTATTATTATTATTATTATTATTATTATTATTATTATTATTACTATTATTATTTTATCAATTCACACTTGTCAGTGGAGGATTTGCATGTCCAGGCTGGGATTCTCAAGGTTTCAGCAGCCTAGTCATGTGTGAGCACTCGTCGGACGGTCCGGCATGTTCCCAATATAGCTGCTTGTTGGGCGGCAATTATATTCTTATCAACATTTTCCAATTTCAGTTTCTTTAACTCGTTTTGTAAGTGTACTTCAACGAGGCCAGTAGTTGAGATAACCAGCGGGTGTATGGTTACGTGTTCTAATTGGTAAGCATCCTTCAGTTCGTGCGCCAAGTCAATATATTTTTGTATTGTTTGAGTCCTAGCTTCTTTAATGTTGTGATCGTTAGGTATGGTGATGTTTATTATATTATCTGTCCTCCCTTGTTTTTCTAGTACAAGTATATCAGGTTTATTGTGCGCTATTCCCTTATCTGTAATTATCATTTAGTCCCAGTATACTTTTGCATTTTGGTTTTCAAGCTGTTCTTTCGGGCTGTAATTGTAATAGGGCACTTGTTCTGTCAGCAGGCCATATTTTATGCAGATTGCCTGGTGGAATACTTTGGCTACATCATCCTGTCTTTTTTTGTGGTCCCAGGATACCAAGTAGGAGCATCCTGCCAAGAGGTGTTGAATGGTCTCTGGTTTTTCGTGACATAACCTGCAACTATCGGATGGGATTTCCTGTCGGATGATGAATCGTCTGTATTTATTATTATTATTATTATTATTATTTTCCGTTTCCTCCCTTGCGGGGTTGCTCCACAAAGTGGGATTCATGATCATTCACGTTGCTTGAAACTTGCGATTCTTCTAGCAGGATTTCGCAGTCACATATTTTCAGGTAAGTTAAGAGTTTTCCTGACAATTCTACACGTTTCCAGTACGACAAGATTATTATTATTATTATTATTATTATTATTATTATTATTTTTTTTTTTTATTATATCACACTTGTTAGTGGAGGATTGGCATGTCCAGGCTGGGATTCTCAAGGTTTCAGCAGCCTAGTCATGTGTGAGCACTCGTCGGACGGTTCGGCATGTTCCCAATATAGCTGCTTGTTGGGCGGTAATTATGTTCTTATCAACATTTTCCAATTTCAGTTTCTTTAACTCGTTTTGTAAATGTACTTCAACGAGGCCAGTGGTTGAGATAACCAGCGGATGTATGGTTACGTGTACTAATTGATAAGCATCCTTTAGTTCGTGCGCTAAGTCAATATATTTGTGTATTTTTTGGGTCCTAGCTTCTTTAATGTTGTGATCGTTAGGTATAGTGATGTCTATTATTTTAGCTGTCCTTCCTTGTTTTTCTAGTACAAGTATATCTGGTTTATTGTGTGCTATTTCGTTATCTGTAATTATCTTTTTGTCCCAGTATACTTTTACATTTTGGTTTTCAAGTTGTTCTTTCGGGGTGTACTTGTAATAGGGCACTTGTTCTGTCAGCAGACCATATTTTATGCAGATTGCCTGGTGGAATACTTTGGCTACATCATCATGTCTTTTCTTGTGGTCCCGAGATACCAAGTAGGAGCATCCTGCCAAGAGGTGTTGAATGGTCTCTGGTTTTTCCTGGCATAATCTGCAACTATCGGATGGGATTTCCTGTCGGATGATGATTATTATTATTATTATTATTATTATTATTATTATTATTATTTTAGGAATTCACAGGGTTTTTGTTCCCTGGATTTCTTCTTTATACGGGCGGGCCAAGTATAAACGAAGTCTATTGTGTTCTAAGAAATGAGCGGACTATATTGCACGTGTGTAAAATGACGCTTTTTTGTATTCGATTGTGTATATTTTCAGGTATGTCGAGTTCTGTCAGATGTTCTGTGAATTTTTTGTGGGTGATACCAGTAGCAGACATAATCAACGGAATAATGGTGACCGCCTTTTGTTTCCAAATTCTCTCCAGTTCTATTGCGAGGGGGGTGTATTTTTGTATTTTTTCCGAGTATTTGTTTGTTAGATTTTGATCGGTAGGGATGGAAACGTCTATTAGGTAGGTGTGTTTGTTTCTCTTGTCAGTAAATGTGATGTCGGGTCTGTTGCATGCTAATGTTTTGTCTGATTGTATCGTCTTGTCCCAGTATATTTTGTATTCCTGGTTTTCCAGTATTTCGGATGGTGTGTACTGGTAGTGAGGTACGGTTTTGTTTATTAGTGAAAGTTTATATGCCATTTCCTGGTGGATGATTTTTGCGACTGTGTTGTGTCGTTCCAGGTATTTGGTTGGTGCAAGACTCTTGCAGCCGTTGGTTATATGCTCTATTGTTTCTCTGTCTGAATGGCATCTTCTGCATTTGTCATTTGTAACTGAGGGGTCTTTTAATATGTACTTGCTATATGTTTTCGTTTTTATTACTTTATCTTGTATAGCATGCATGAATCCTTCCGTTTCAGGGAAGAGGTCACCCTTCTGGAGCCATTTATGTGTTAGTCCTTTATCGATGTCTTCACCTTGTGTCTGATTGAAGTATCGTCCGTGTAGTTCTTTGCTTGCCCATCTTTGTATTTTCTCTTTGTATGTGGTTTTCTTGTCCTTCAGTGAAAGGTCGGTGTTGTGTAAGTCTAGTGGAGTGTAGTTAATGTCGGCGTGTACTATTGCTAGGTGAAGTTTGCTCCTGGACTTTTTGTCATGAAAGTAATTTCTTAGGTTTGAGATTTGCGTGTCGTGTAGTTGGTGGATGTCAAGAACTCCTCTCCCACCATCTGCTCGAGGTAAAGTGATCCTTTCTATACAGGCGTTAGTGTGGTGCATATGGTGTTTTGTCAGTAGTGTTCTGGTCTGTCTGTTGATATTTTCGAGTTCTGTCGGTGTCCATTTGAGAATTGCAAATGAGTAAGTGAGCGTTGGTATGGCGTAAGAGTTTATGGCTTTAGTAAGGTTTCTGGATGTGAGTTTACTCTTTAGTAATTGTGTGAGTCTCTTCGTATATTTTTGTATGAAATTGTTTTTGAGATCTGTATGGTTGAGTTTGATTGTTTGTTCGATGCCAAGATATTTGTATGTGTCGTTTTCATCCATGTGCTCTATTATGCCTCCTGTAGTCCTGATGATATTATTATTATTATTATTATTATTATTATTATTATTATTATTATTATTAATATTATTATTACTTTTTATCGACTTTAAACGAGCCCATAACACTGAAAAAACCTTTTTGTTAGGTGATCCTACTCTCAAGCAAGTCAAGTGGAACAATCAATTTTGGAATTAATGAAAGTTTTAACTTTTCCATCTTGTATATGTAATTTTATATTTCTTCTTGACTCAAGAATCTTGTGGTTATGAGAACTCAACTCTCCCTGAAAACTGTGACATTATAATTAAAATATCATCTCCTCTTTGCAGATCTAATACATGCAGAAGCTTCTGGGAAAAACGTGAACATTGTTCCTCCCGTCGTTATCGGATGACAGAATTAATTGAGGTGGTAGAAAATGCGACGAACGTAACAAGAAGAAGGTTGAATTATGGGGGTTATGATGAAATGTTGATGACTAGTGCCGGTTACACTGCAGCGGCTGTGATATTGTTTTTCATCGGATTCTTTGGATTCTTCCTCAATTTAAGTGTCATTATCCTTATGCTGAAGGATAAACAGGTAAATATTATTAAATTATCGCATATTTCAAAAAGTTAGGGAGTTATAGAGAAGTTACTTGAATTTTTCAGAAAGGTTAACAATCTTCTAGGAAAATTGTAGAGTTATGAAGTTCTTAAAAGCGATGGAACTGAGAAATTGCTTGACTTTTCCTCGAATTGAAAAATGTTGTTTCATTTAAAAAAAACTGTTCCTGACGTCACCCCTCAAAGGTTATTCTTCTAAAAAATAGTAAATGAGGATAAAACATCAACCTGTTAAGGGATTTTATCATCACACTCTTTATTTATACATTAATGAATTTATATGTTACTTAATTCAAACATTGTAGATTTTTAACTGCTATTCTAACTGTAACACGTGACGTCTTATTAATTTCTTATTAATGATAGGTATATATATGTATGTATATATAATGTATAATATATAATATATAATATATAATATATAATATATAATATATAATATATAATATATAATATATAATATATAATATATAATATATAATATATAATATATAATATATAATATATATTTTTGTATTAACAAATGTTTTTGTTCCACCCTTTATAGATTAAACATTATAATATGAATTTTGTTTGTAGTTGTGGACTCCCCTGAACATCATCCTTTTCAATTTGATATGCAGTGACTTTCTAGTGTCAATTTTGGGAAATCCTTGGACTTTAGCCTCGGCAGTATCTTATAAATGGATCTTCGGGAAATTAATGTGCCAGATTTACGGATTTATTATGTCACTATTAGGTAAGTGTTCAAGTCAGTTATGCTTTTCTTTATACACTTTATCCACAAATGGGGTTCCCAAGAGGGGAAAAACACTATCATTTTTAGCTCTTGCAAAATATTCAATCTGAATGGAGAGTTTTTCTGGTTTCATAATTAAATGAGTTAAAATTCACAATGTGCCTTATTTTATAGTCAACGCTGAACCCATCAGACATTGTCTGTCTTATATTAAAAGCTACTCACTAATCCGTATCACAAATACTATTTATTGTTATTATTGATATCATTATCCAAGGTTTATTGACAGATGATGTGTTTGAAGATAGTTCAATTACTTTCTATAAACAAAAAAATAGTATGTATTCTTTTGCGCTTAAATTTTATATTTACAATTGGTGATTATTTAAATTAATTACTATTCAGTCTCAATCTCTATTTCTTTTGACAGAACTTACCTATTACTTTATATATCGATCCCGATTTATAAACCCAGGCATATTGTTTTCATTATAAACTTCTATCGACAAATTGAATGAAGTATGTTAAGAATTAAATTTTTTCGATTCTTCCATACTTGTTTCAAAATACTTTGTACTTTCTAACACTGCAAATAACCACTATTTTATCCAACAAAATATTAATAATGAAATTTGTATAAAAATTACTTGACAGTTCAACCTCTGGATCAGTATCTTCTTCTGCTGGTTCTGGAACTAAATCTTTTGATGTGGGCAATGATTTATAGTAGAAATTTAAGTCTTTGGGAATCACTTCGATTATACAAAGCTTCAACAAGTCTGCTTTTTTCGAGATCGTAATAGGTCTAGGTTTATTGTATGCTCTTGAAGGTTTGAAGTTGCTCAAATTGGGAGGGCAGCCTTAACCTACAACACTAATTTCCATGTATTCTGATATATGATCGTATCGATACTGAAGAACCCAGGGTTTACTTTTAAGGTACCTAAAACACTTGACTTTTAACCAGTTTTTTTCGCCAAGAGTGTTTTCAAGTTTGTTTTTCATTATCATTTGTGATAATTTTTCTAGGTCAATAAAATCAACAAATTTTAATTCCTTAACATTATAGGGTTTTTTATTTGATCTAGATGTCTTAGCCATGCGACAGATGGTCATCCAGTCGTGGATGGTGTAAACTGGAACATGCTTTTTTTGCTTTTTCAATTGAGCTGTGCATACTATCAACTTCCATGTAATTATGACCACATTCCAAAAACTTTTGCTCTATGACATTCACATTAGGGTATATTTGGACGAGATAAAGCAAGAGAGCACTGATGTTTTGGTTGCGATTTTGCCCGCTGCAAGTATCTGAAAACAGGGATATTTCAGTTACAGTTTCAGAGAGCTGCTATATAAACAGGAGCCGATTTCTAAACTTCCCCTCTTTCCGTTTGTCTCAGTCCAAACGTAGCAAAATGCATTATTTAGTGGTGCCATTTGGTAAATTGTAAGACTAAAGGTGCACAGTTTTCTAGTGTAATACAAGTTGTAGTTGTAAATCAAATGTGGAACATACCAAGGTCTTATCATTCAAAGCTCTTTCCTTATCCTCAATTCTGGCAACATTGCAATTTTCTTTTCTTGAAACGTGACTCTGATAATTATTCTCTAATTTTTCTGATCTTTGCAAGTTTCATACTGCATGCAAATCTAACACTGATATTTCTTTGGAGCATAGAATGAATAATTGTAAATTTTACAAAATATTCTCCTGTAAGTTATGAGTGAGACTGGCACTGAACTATCTCTTTCACATTCTTGTTGGTACAGATAATGCATTTTTGCTATGCTCAACTTGGAATCTAGATATTGTCGCTTAGTAGATTTTCGGGTGTACTGCGATTCCATAACTGGAAAACTCTCAATATGAGCTTTTACCTATTTATATTCTTCAGGTTTGGTTTTATTGTGAAGATCCTTCTTACCTCTTTTATTCTGACCGCCAAACAACCGTCTTTCTCCTTTGTTCTTGAAGGCATGTTCTATCACCTCCTTGCTTATGCAAAGTGTTTTAATGAAAAAACTTTTACATACTCTTATTTTTGAGTCACTTGATTCGAGAAAAAAGCTTTTAAAGTCTTCTCTTGGCTTTTTCTTGCTGGTACGGTTGGCTTTACGTCTTTCAGGAACCCTACTTTCAACATTATTTAAAATAAAATCTTTCCTTCTGTTAAAATCGCAGCTTCAATCATTTTTACATATTATTAATCTATTCTCTTCAGAAAACTTATCTGTACATTTAAAATTGCATTTTGAGCAATCAATGTGTTTTGGGTCTTAGCTTCGACTTTTCTACGCTTAGCTGAATTTTTCTTCCACTGATTAGGTTCCGATTTCTTCCATTGGGTTCTCTTTTCCAAAGGATTTTCCATAAGTTCCGGAATATTCGTTGGAATGTCGTCGTTATTCGCAGGTGCTAAAAACTATAAGCCTTTATTTATATGCTATCATTTTTACATACAATGTAAAGCTTACCTGTATGCAGCTCCTCATCCGAGCTTTCTAACGGGGAACCGTCAGGAAAATTATCTTTGTCCTTACCTCAGCAACGAAATCTCTTAATTCACGAGCGAAGCGTTCTTGATCGGAATCTAGTTCGGATGACATCATCTCGTCTAAAGCACCATCAGTTGTCGAGAGACCAGCTATTTCATACTCTTTGAAATGTTCCCTGTCGGTTGACATTACGCATTCACTTCTTATACCAGGATTAGCTACCACATGAAGGGGAAAAGGCAAAGGGTCACATGTGATACTCCCTTAATATTCTCCTAATAAAAAAAACAATATAAAATAATAGACATAACTCTTGTTGTCCAAAAACTAATTCAAATAACTAAAAGCAAGCATATTTTAATCGCTTGTATTTTATGACAGACTTTTTTTGATGATGTTTATAGGGTTTCAATTAGATTTAGTTCATCGTGGGTACCTACCTGTATTATTATTTGGTGAAATAGGAATTTCATTAGCAATTACTCCCCCATCTATATTTTCTAAATTCTAAATATAGATTCACACCCACCACCGTGAATTTTGGAGATGACTCTGGTTTCATTATGAATCTTGTCACTGCCATCTACAATAAATAACGATAACACAATTCATTTGCTATTGAACTATTAATTATAAGAAAATACCTATACACTTTTCTTGGTTAAGAACCATTTTAACCATTGCTGCTCCTCTAGACATAGGTATGCATAATTTTTCCACTGTTCAAACTAATAAAAATACGAGAAAACTGCAAAATAACGGGAGAGTAATCAACAAGTTGTTAACAAACTTATAGGTTATGCCTTTGAACTATACTGCCAGAACGAGATAAATGCTAAAATTTTAAGTCAAGAACATACACCTGTTACGTTAAAAATATAAACGCTACAGCAAAAATAAGTTAAATGCCAAATAAATGAATAAAACGGTAGTAATAATATTGCTTTGTCAAACAGCATTACAGCGTAAACAAGATAAATGGCAGTTAGCTTGTTTTTACCGGGAAATATTCATATCGGTTGCAGAATTGAACAGCTTAAAGCAGATAAGTGCCATATAAATTCTTTGTGCAGTTAAAGATATTAAATAATATGAAACAAAATGAAGTCCCATACGACATAAGTGCATATATCTACTTTGTGCTGGCTAAATTTTGACCAAAATGGAAATTAAAAATTGCCAATTTAATCAAAAATATTGAACCTTCAAAAGTTAAACGTCAAACAAAAAATGACATTACAGTTTTAAATGCAATAAAAAAGAAAGTAGAAGATAATAACTTAACAGTTACAAAATCTGATAAGGGGAACACAACTGTCATATTGACATCTAAAAATTATAACTCAAAAATATATAACTTTATAGAATCTAGCGATGTAAAAGTTCTTAGAGCAGACGCAACAAAGAAGTTTTCTAATAATGTAAGGGATATTGTTAATAATTCAAATTATCTTTTAAGTCATTACGAAAAGATGTCCATGATACATAAGAATCCTCATTGTCCACAATTATATGAAACCGTTAAATTACATAAAATAACAAAACCAATTAGACCTGTACTTTCTTATGTTAATACTCCTAATAATATATTGGCAAAGAAGCTTAACAATATACTCAATAATTACGGATATGAATCTAAGTACTCAATTAGAAATTCAATAGAACTAATCAAAAAATTGAAAACATTCAAATTACAAGATAAAGCTAAGCTTATTTCATTTGACATTACTAATATGTTCACTAAAATTCCTCCTAAAGAATGTCCAATACTTGTAAGAAAATTACTAGAAGATAAAAATATTAATCCAGGAATAATACCAGATATACTTAATCTGTTTGATGTATGTATCAGTCAGAATTATTTCACTTTTGACAATAGCATATATATTCAAAATAAAGGTTTACCAATGGAAAGCTCTATATCACCTATTTTTATGGACAGTTTAGAAAGAAAAATCTTTGAAAATAATATTTCGAAAAATGTTTTATTTTGGTATAGATATGTAGATGACATATTAGCTTGTTTCATAGGTAGTGAACGACAATTAGATATATTTTTCAACCACAATAATGATTTACACTCAAAAATCAAATATACATTAGAAGTTGAAGAAAATAACTCGATCAATTTTCTTGATTTAAAAATTCAAAGAGTTAATAATGTACTTCAGTATACAATTTACCGAAAACCAACACACTGATGTGACAATTCCTTATAGTTCCAATCACCCCCTGTCACATAAACTAGCGGCATACAATTCAATGATACGAGTACATAGAACATTTTCAGTTCCTATGAACAAATGTAATTTTGCTAGAGAGATTAGTACAATGAGCAACATCCAACGGTTATCCATTACATATGATAAATAAGCTAATTAATAAAAAAGAGGAAAAAGTGGCATTACAACTTATATTTCCTAAACAAATTGAAGAAATAAAAACTTATAAAACCATCACATATGCAGGAAATGTTTCTAATAATATTTCAAAGATAATATCTCTAGCAACGAATACAACAATTGATTTTGAAACAGAAAGTAACATAAGTACAAAATTGTTAAATGTTAAAACAAAAATACCAACATTAAAGAAATCAGGTATATATAAACTCAAATGTCCAGAATATAATGCTGTCTATTTGGGTCAGACCCTTAGAAATTTTGAAATCAGATACGGTGAACACTTACGAGCACACTGATTAAAACAACCAGATAAATCCCATTACGCAAAACATCTACTTGACACCAACCATTCATTGACACAAAACACATAACTAGAAGTACTACATATTTGTGATAAGAAACCAGAACTGGATTTCCCTGAAGAGTTGGAAATTAGAAGACACTTAAGAAACCCACAATGTGAAGTCGTCAATTAACAGATAAATCTAGGAAGGTCTCCACTATTAACCTGTCTTCTTAAGTGATAATTGTAAAGATCAGCAGATATAGTTTTCCTGGTTTTTATATCATTGCACAGATGTACTGATCTTAATTGGAAAAATGATATCCAGGATATCACCATAGGGCTAATAATATATAATCTTCAACATTTGTAATATCACATCTTCTTTTTTATCTATTAACATATATTAAGTCAATCACAAGTTAGGTCACTTCTTGGTCTAGCCAAAAATAACTACTAAACATCAGTTAGGCATAAAATGAAATGTAACTTCTGTCATTCTGACGCTGATATTCAGTTATCGAAACAATTGTCAATTTTGTAGAATTTTTAATATTTCTCATTATATTGTGGAATTAGCTAGAAACGTTGAGTTTCATTTAAAACACTAAAATGGATTTATATTATTTTTGCAAACTCGTAACATTGTTAATGTTTGTAAGAAATGTATCTTGTTCTCGCAGTATAAGTAGGGGCAATTTTTAGACCGAGAGATCCACTTAACTAAGAAAATTAAAAAAGTGTAGTTATCTTGTTTTTGCAATAACCCGACGATGTAAGTCTATGCATATGAAAAAATATATAAGTTTTAATTATATGAAAACGATTAACAAATGTCATAACATTTCAACATGTATCTAAAACATCCTCTCTTCCAAAACATATAGACACTGGCATACCGATTCAATTACCCCCCCCCCCCCACCTCCATTAAACTTTAAATAAGTTTAAACAAATAATGTCTACTTACCAAAATTTTTATTTCTATTTTATTTGTAATATAATTCTAATTTAGTAATTTCTCTGTCTTAATTTTAAATTTACTATTTATTTTATCACTTAATTTTCCTTTTCTTCTTTCATCCATTACATAATGAAATTTCCCTAACGTTCATACTTCTTTCAGATCTACTTTTTTTATATATTATATCTTTTTGATAAATTTATATGTCATATAATGTCATTTATCTATTCTCATCCTAAAAAATCTCATTTATTGAGCTTAAACGACGTTAGAACATTACCACCACAAATCAATTGTATTGTATTGTACTGTATTGTGAAATAAACGAATGTATATATCTATATGACTTTCCTTCCCATTGCCCCTGGGGAACCCTTGTGGGGGTTATGCTGAATATCTTAGAGGTGGCAAACATTCCTTGGGGTCCGTACAACAACTCCTCCAAGTTTTATCGAAATCAGTCGAACAGTTTAGGAATGCATAAGTGTCAAACTCACATACCGACAGACGCTAAATTTCTATAGGTATAGATGTTATTGTAAAATCTTATGAATGATTGCTCTAAGTTTCCATGTGACATCTAGTGATGTTGTTAAAGGTACCTAAAACTAAAAAAAAATTAGTTTAATGTCAATTCTCACCTACATTTGAATAATTCAGTAATTTAACTTGATTTGGAAAATATTTAGTTTTTATAACTGCATCACGTCAAAATTTATAAAGTCAAGCATTTTTATTATTTTTGAAATTTTGAGGAGGAGGTGGAAGAGACTTTGGAAATAATCAAAATAGGAAATGTAACCGAAGAGGATGATAATAACACCTAAAATGATTAAACGCTTGGTTGAGAACCGAAAAGAAGGGCTATTATAGTACGGTGCAATTAGACCTAAACACACCCAAAACATCCAAAGTAAAAGTTTCTCTCTAGCTCAAAATTGTTGTATACGGTCCACATTTTGATAAGTGAGGAATTGCACGATTTATAGCGTTGGGTTTGGAGGGGGGGGGGCAAGTTGGCGAATTAGTAGTTTTTATCAGTTTTTCTTAAATATTCATAATTTTTTTGGAGTAAACCAATACCTTTCTCGCATATCAGATAGTGTTGGGGGGGAAAAGTAATACCTATATATAAGAAAGGAGTCAAGAAAGTAATGAGAGAGTGTTCGTTCCCGTACAAACAGCTGGCATCGCGTCGATCTGAGAGCACCCCTTGCGGGGGGTGCAGAACTAATTCTTACAGGCAGGATAATTAAAATTGGGAGTTGGGATTTATGGGTAGGTAACTTTTACAGTTTGTCTCGAAATTGTTTATTATATAATTATTTCATTACAAAAAATAAAATTATATTTCATTTTTTGAAATGAAATAATTATAATAAACAAGTTTGAGACAAATAATTCAGATAAATAAGAAAACAGCAAACATTTAAATTTTTTATTAACCAGCACATAATATAACAAAAAGGATTAATCACAATTACATATTTCTACTAAAATTGCATTACATTATATGTAAGAAAATTAATCCAATATCACATCAAATTGCACATTAAGTTATTTTTAAATTATTGACAACAAAACAAACAAACATTTCAATAAAAAGAAGTTAAAAACTAGACAAAAAATAAATTAAGAGTAGTACGTTTTAAGTAACAAAAAAATATTTTTGTTTGTTAGTCTTCTTACCATCATTATATTTCTTATTAGTGTTTCAAATGAAACTCACGGTTTCTAGTTAATACCACAATATAATAAAAATTGTTGAAAATTCTAAAAAATTGACAATTGTTTCGATAAATCAATATCATCGTCAGAATGACAGACGTAACATTTCTTTTGATGCCTACTTGATGTTTAGTAGTTATTTTTGAGGGGCATGGTAAATTCGGTCCCAGCAGGTAGCAGATTAAATTAAAAATTTTATACCCTTTTATCGGTAGGTTAATTCCCTCCCAACCAGAGTTTTACGATACCGAGGAGCTTAATCTCTTTCGTAGAATGAAGTAATTATGGTAAGTATGGGCTTTTCCGAAAATAGTAGCAATTAGTAGGTAAATGAATAATATAAATACATGAAATGGATTGAAATATGTACCATTTAGTTGCGTATGTTTCCCCAGTTTACATATTAGTCGATTCAAGTATTCTTTGTAGTCTGGCACCATGGATCTTAATATTATTTTGAGTGAAAAAGTAAAGCGTATAGTAGTTATAAATAACTATAAGTATAGTTTTCAAAAAAATTTAAAAAGTGGCGAAAAGCGGTGGACGTGTATAAATAAAAAGTGTAGATCTTATTTGCTTAGTATTGGTGAAGGGGACAATGTAACTGTTACAAAGCATGTAAAGGATCATTGCCATAATGCATGCAAATGTAGAACAGGTGAACCGCCAAATTGTAAGCACTTCTTGTGTAAAAAAAAGGCTATTGATGATTTATCGGAGAAGCCTGCAAAAATCATCCGCCGGGAGCTTCAAGAAAATCTGCCTTCAACGATCAATACGTCAGACGTTGCGTTGATAAGGAAGAATTTGTACAATGCTGGTCGAAAACTGCTTCCACAATTGCCAACAAGTATTCAACAAACTTTCGACACTCTGGCGAAGATCAACATTGAAACATCCAGAGGTGAACATTTTTTACTTTTTAATGATGCAGCTGATCAAATCGCCGTCTTTTCTTGTAAATCAAATATTCAATTTATCGGAAAAGTCAAACGAATATATTTAGATGGAACATTTAATTTCTGCCCACAATTTTTTTGTCAGTTTTTTACGATACACGGGTATTATAACGGCCACTATATTCCTCTGACTTTTTCTCTATTACCCAACAAACGGAGTGAAACGTACCAAAAATTATTTAATATTGTAACAGCGATCTGCATCAGAGATAGTGTTAGATTAGATATTTCTGAAATTGTAATCGATTTTGAAAAAGGTATCCATAAGGCTGTTGATAAAGTTTGGCCATTCGCTAAAATAATTGGATGTCGATTTCATCTTTTCCAGTCATGGTACAGAAAAATTCAGCAAATTGGTTTAATATCTGCCTACAAAGATGAATGTTCCTATGCGGGGCGATGGCTAAAAATGATTTTTGCCCTAACTTTCTTAGATCCTGTAGAAATCAGCGATTGTTTTGTATTCGATCTGCTCTCAATAGCACCAGATGATGAAAAGATTCAAATGTATTCCGATTATTTGATAGATAACTACATATCTGAGGAGTCACTATTCCCTCCTTCACTTTGGGCTACAAACTCAGCAGAACTTACACGGACTACGAATACACGCGAATCTTTCCATAGACAATTTAACGATTCGATCCAAACATTTTTGTTTTTATTAATAAACTTAAAGAGTTTAAAATCAAAACTTATGTAAAATTACAAAGTGTACATTTGAATACTAGAATTACCGATAGTAAAGTTAAAAACCGTCAAAAATTTATTACAAAAATGATTGAATCATATACGAAAAACGAAATAAGTCGTTTGCATTTTATTAAATGTGTCTCATTTCACTGTGGCGTTTAATTATTAGGTATACAATATTATGTACCTGTGTCTTGTAGCCTATTTCGTAATTTACGAGAATTTGGTTTCTTAATATCATTAAATATATAATTGTATATAATATGTTATATTTTTATAGGTATAAACAATATATAGACATATCACTTCCGTTTATGTAAACTTTGTCAACAATGTAAATATTTTTATTTAATTTAATAAAACTAAAATTATTCAATATTACAGTTTTATTGCACTGGTCCAATCTTAAAATATTTTACCCGGGACCGAATTTACCTATACCGTTTCAGGTAAAAACAAAATTACGGATCGAATTTACCCGTTATTTTTGACCTCTTTTTTCTTGGGAGGGAATTTGCCTATCCCCATTTTTGGCTAGACCAAGAAGTGACCTTAATTGTGATTGACTTAATATATGTTAATAGAAAAAAAAGAAGATGTGATATTACAAATATTGAAGCTTAGATATTATTAGCACTATGGTGATATCCTGGATATCATTTTTCCAATTAGGATCATTATAACTGTGCAATATTTGTAATATCACATCTTCTTCTTTTCTCTATTAACATATATTAAGTCAATCACAAGTTAGGTCACTTCTTAGTCTAGCCAAAAATAACTACTAAACATCAGGTAGGCATCAAATGAAATGTAACTTCTGTCATTCTGACGATGATATTGATTTATCGAAACAATTGTCAATTTTTTAGAATTTTCAACAATTTTTATTATATTGTGGTATTAACTAGAAACCGTGAGTTTCATTTAAAACACTAATATGAGTAGATTCCATGAAGTAAGAGTCGAGACAGTTAATTTCATTATATTTTTTAATTAATAAGGGAACACAAACTTTTATGAGTTGAGAAAATACGTAGGATTTATGTTCTAGATAGCTGAATCAGTCATAATTTATATGACTTTCTGCAAAGTGTTAATTTTTTCAGTAATATTTTCTACATGAACCTAAATTGGTAAATATGATAAAAAAAGTCATGCAGTATTGAAAGAAATTTAACGAATTCCCTGTACGTATATCAGACGTATTTTATCATCATCTTCTTTGAAGGAAGTGAAAACTAAAATGTCTGTCTGCAAATTAGCCTTTCATTCTTCGCAATTAAAAGTTGTATGAAACCATAAACATAGCAGCTTATTGTTTGAGTGTCAACATTTTAATAATTTTGTGTAACTAAGAACGGGAATTGAATTTTTTCCAACTCATTGATAGTTTTAGAAGTGAATAGTTTTAGTTAATTATGAAAATTTTAAAAATACTAACTTATCTAATAAATTACATCATCTGCTTAACAATTTGTGTTGTAATTCTCGACTATCAATGTCACAAAAAATAAGGTTTCTTTTTACAGATAATACTGTTCTTTAATAAGCTTGGATATAATTACCATGTGGAGGTGTATGATGTAAGGATTTCAATAGGTAAAGCAAATTTAAGTCTTTTGCGTACTTGTAAGTAGATCATCATCAAAATGATCTTCACACAACCTTTGATCATTAGATGTATAAAGAAGTTCTAAAATTTTGTACCATTGTTCACTTTGATAAATGTCAGATGAACATTTGAAAAATGTTTTGTTCTTAAATCCAAATTGCGAAGTGGCCAAAAATATTTACTAATAACAAAACAATTTTTAGCAATACAATTATGACGAATTATACCTGGTAATGACATTATAAAGGTTCACTTAATTTTATTTACTTTATAAGAACGGAAAACCTAAATAAATTGAAAAAAAGCTATACTATATTTACTCATCCTTAGAACTTGCAACCATAACCATATTTTAGTAATTTTTTTTGACACTTCACTTTCACAAACACAATGTACGATTGATTTTGTATATTTTCATTTTTAATTACTTAAAAGTTAATATACTAGGATATTTTATAATATTTAACCACATAAAAGGCGATATGCTGAAATTTATTGTCATTTATAATAGTTTAAATTGTTTTATTCTATTTTGTTTATGTAAAACAGTCTTGTAGTTCGCGCGACTGCACAGACTCCATGCGCAGGCGGCGGCGCAGAAACGTTGTGCCACTTACCGCCTATGCATCAAACCGTCTCTTATATTATTTGTCTATGGTGAGAACTATACCTAGTTATATATCTTGCACAAACCGGTTAAACATTATACACAAGAAAATCGGAAAAAACATTAATTAAGGGAATATGTGGAATTGAAACTAGAGGATGAACAAGTGGTATTTAGAGCAGACAGATAAACGATCATATATAATTATATATTCCGAAATATAATAGTAAATAGGATAGAGGAAGAAGATGAATTGATTTTAACATTTATCGCTTTAAAGGCAGCATTCGATTCGCTAAATAGAATTAAAATAACCGGAGTCCACTTCCATGATATCTCCTCTCTTGTAGTCCACCATCCCCATCTTTCCGTCATAGTTCCGGGAGGCATCGCAGTCGACACCGGTGACTTGAGCTCTTATGTATGAGATGGAATAGATGGACTGTGGGATGCGTTAGGAGTACCAAAAGCTCCTGTCCCGACAAGTTCCGCCCCCCTGGCTAATAGAGAAACCGTTCCCGAAACTTCCCAGCTTGAAAATTATTTTTGGGACGACGAAAGGGGGGGTGAAGAAATCAGTTAAAAGAATTTCACGAGTTTTTTATGCACTTTCACCTCTCTAACCCCATTAAAATATATTGTGTAAGAAATGAAATTATATTTAATTTCATTCCACCTCTTTCACCGCATAGGGGAGGTCTTCGTGAAGCTGTCATCCGAAGAAGTAAATTTCACAATGCTAGAATCATTGGTCAAATTTCTTTCACTTTCGAAGTTTTCTACACCATTTTGAACCAAATAGAAGCTATCTTGAACTCAAGGCCTATTTGTAGTCTTTCAAATGACCCCAATGGTTTACAGTGCCTAACCCCACGTCAGTTTCTAATAGGCAGAAGATTTACTGCTCACGCCGAAAAAGATGTTACAGAAATCCCTGTAAATAAACTCTCCATGGGGAAACGAATTTTCCAAATGCAACAATCGTTTTGGGAACGATGGTCTGTCGATTACCTTAATCACTTGCAAAATAGACCCAAATGGACTAAATTCACCAAAAATCTCACAGTAGATGAACTTGTCTCAATAAAGGAAGATAGTTCGCCTCCTCTAAAGAGGACCCTACATCGGATGGTGAAAATTTTCCCTGGAAAGGATGGAAATTTTATATCCATTCAGTTGAAAACATTTTCTGGGATATATATCAGACCCATAACGAAGGTATGCCATTTCATAGATTAATTTATTTAATTTTTTTTTGACTTTATTGAATTTAGTGACCCTCTCCCTTTCAACATTACCATTTGATTCACTAATGAAATGTGAATGTGAATTGCTTAAAGAATTCTGGTTGTTAAACCTATTCTCGTCAATAATGATTTTCAACCTACAGTTAATATCATTTAACCTGGCATAATGTTTACATATTTGTTTGTGTAACAATTTATATTCTATACATTGTCTAATGTTAACAGGGACATTCTTTGATGTTTTAACCTTTGGAAATGTGGGTACAACCTGTTTTTCGATGCATCTGTGGATGAACCATATGTCAATGTTACTAAGGAGCCTCTTGATTGAAAGTCTTGTATAAATATCAGCAGAATTCGCCATACTGCATTAAAATAATTTGAATTACAGCTGTGTGCAATCGTTTTGGGAACGATGGTCTGTCGATTACCTTAATCACTTGCAAAATAGACCCAAATGGACTAAATTCACCAAAAATCTCACAGTAGATGAACTTGTCTCAATAAAGGAAGATAGTTCGCCTCCTCTAAAGAGGACCCTACATCGGATGGTGAAAATTTTCCCTGGAAAGGATGGAAATTTTAGATCCATTCAGTTGAAAACATTTTCTGGGATATATATCAGACCCATAACGAAGGTATGCCATTTCATAGATTAATTTATTTAATTTTTTTTTGACTTTATTGAATTTAGTGACCCTCTCCCTTTCAACATTACCATTTGATTCACTAATGAAATGTGAATGTGAATTGCTTAAAGAATTCTGGTTGTTAAACCTATTCTCGTCAATAATGATTTTCAAACTACAGTTAATATCATTCAACCTGGCATAATGTTTACATATTTGTTTGTGTAACAATTTATATTCTATACATTGTCTAATGTTAACAGGGACATTCTTTGATGTTTTAACCTTTGGAAATGTGGGTACAACCTGTTTTTCGATGCATCTGTGGATGAACCATATGTCAATGTTACTAAGGAGCCTCTTGATTGAAAGTCTTGTATAAATATCAGCAGAATTCGCCATACTGCATAAAAATAATTTGAATTACAGCTGTGTGCAATCGTTTTGGGAACGATGGTCTGTCGATTACCTTAATCACTTGCAAAATAGACCCAAATGGACTAAATTCACCAAAAATCTCACAGTAGATGAACTTGTCTCAATAAAGGAAGATAGTTCGCCTCCTCTAAAGAGGGCCCTACATCGGATGGTGAAAATTTTCCCTGGAAAGGATGGAAATTTTAGATCCATTCAGCTGAAAACATTTTCTGGGATATATATCAGACCCATAACGAAGGTATGCCTTTCCATAGATTAATTTATTTAATTTGTTTTTGACTTTATTAAACTTAGTGACCCTCTCCCTTTCAACATTATCATTTGATTCACTAATGAAATGTGAATGTGAATTGCTTAAAGAATTCTGGTTGTCAAACCTATTCTCGTCAATAATGATTTTCAACCTACAGTTAATATCATTCAACCTGGCATAATGTTTACATAGTTGTTTGTGTAACAATTTATATTCTATACATTGTCTAATGTTAACAGGGACATTCTTTGATGTTTTAACCTTTGGAAATGTGGGTACAACCTATTTTTCGATGCATCTGTGGATGAACCATATGTCAATGTTACTAAGGAGCCTCTTGATTGAAAGTCTTGTATAAATATCAGCAGAATTTGCCATACTGCATTAAAATAATTTGAATTACAGCTGTGTGCACAAGATATGAATATCCCAAGATTCCTTCAAAAGAAACAAAGTACTGTTGTGCAATGTTCTGTAATTAGAATTTCGCAGTGCCCTTTCGCTATTATGATGGAATGGAATGCCAATTAGGGTTTTTGCAGTTTCTTGTGAATAAGTTATTCTAATGACAACTTGGCAAAATGGTCGATCATAAAGATGTATAGTACATATTTTAATAATTTTATTGTATTTTAATCTATTGAACATATTTTTAACACTGTTCTAAAGCCCACAATGTTAACCACGAAAACAATAAATGTATAGACGTTCTTTTGAAGAAATCTTGGGATATAAACAAATATTAATTTCATCAACATGGAAAACCTCTCTCAACAATTTCCTCACAAATTTGGAATTTTTTCCTTTATTCCTTCACCTTCTACAGCATTAATAGCTCGTAAATTCCTAATCATCACATCTCTTAATTGAAAATGGCTGGGACTAAACACGAAGCACCGAATGTCTCCATTCATTGTTCATCAGTTAATTACCCCTTTTATCTGAGAAAGAAATTAGACTCGTTTCAATTACTCAACAATTTTTTATACGAGAGAAGAGATCGTGATTCGATAATTGGAAAAATAATTGACACATTAATTAATTATGCAACGCACGATACCGTTGCTTTCAATTATCTAAATTAATTATTTTCATAATGTAAAAAGCCAAAGTTGCAGTCAGTTTATACCCTGAGGATCTAATTTACATTTGTCGTCACCATTTTGACCTTCATTCATAAAAGTGCAGTTTAATGATGAAAACCATGTCAAATTTTACAATGCATATAATTAATTTTATTAATCCACTTATAAAAAATTATGCATACTTCCATTTTTTAAGTTTTAAATACAAAATAATATTCCGTCAGAATATAATAGGAAGAAAATTGATATTAAAAGGCGTTAAACTCTCTTGGTCCTAGTCATAAACAGTATTGGCAAGTTGGCATATGGAAATCTTGATTGAGGTCATCTAATAAAACTAATATATTGTAATGTTCTTCTTATTTATTTAAACGCTTTTATTACGGGTGGGATAAATTTTAAACACACGGTAGGTTCACTTACTTAATTTATTTATTTACTACACTATTCACTAATTATATACACAGTATATTCACTTAAACTAATTTATATAAACACTTAACTAATTTATTTTCACTTATTTACTGTTTGCTATTTCGGTGTATTCTTGTTTATTTGTCGAGATCACTTTTTAAACTGAACTAACTCTCCCTGGTTGGTTCTTTATATAGTGCCTTTTTTACTAGATAATTCTAGATTACGGCTAACACAAAAACAATTGATTCTCGCATTTTATAGATGAGACTGGTCACAAAGACAATGTCTAGATAACAAAGTCACAATCGTAAACAATTCTAAGAAACCCCAGCGCATCCGCAATAATTTTAACTTTCATACATGGCTTAGACAGAGTCGGATTCAGGGACTATGCCAGTGTGCTGTTTCATAACATTACCCCATTCTTAAATGGCAGTTCCCCCTGGAACTTTTGTGTAACCGGAACTGGATGTTTGAATCGGCAACTGGCCCTATTTCTACACTTTCCGATCTTATGGAAATAGCAGGGCACCGTCTTCATCGGATACTGATAACGGGGGTTGTTACTGCAAATTAATATCTGGACACCGGTATCTCGAAAGATAATCTCTACCATGTTCCTGATAACTCGCCAATCCAACTGGTTACTTGCTATCTTAGGCATAGCCAGTTTCTTCACGTTTGATTCTAGCACATGGTCTCGGAGGTTTCGAATTGCTTCCCACACATTGCGGTAGGTAGATCGGTCTTGAAATTCATTTTTAGTTACCACGTAGAAGACGTACCGTGAATTATGTTTCAGTTTCAGTGTCTTGCAAAGGGCTGGAATCTGGTCTTCAAGTTTTTCTAATTGCCGAACTTCTTTCGAAAGACGACCCTCGTGCCTTCTTGAGACGGTCGGGGATGTTGTATGCCAGTGAATAATCTTCCGGGAGAATGAACAAATCTTGTCGTTGTTCTGGAGTGACTCCATATCTAGCTTTCCCGGTACCTCCATACGCGCCCATGAAGTCATCGAAGGTAGGGTCAGACACATCTCGAATATGGTTTACTCCTTTATCTAGGTCATGGTCTCCTTCGAATTGCGCTAGTCGGTTTTGGTGAACCACTTTTGGTTTTCCGTTGGGGATATTGCTTATGCGATATACAACATCATTTATCCTTTTCTTGATTAAGTATGGACCTTCCCAGGATTTTTGTAATTTTGGAGAAAATCCTTGTGTAACTATACTTTGTCCCCTTCTTTAAAACCGCTTTCTGTGGCCTGCTTGTCGTACCGACTTTTCATTCTGTCGCTGGCAACTTGAAGATTTGTTCGAACTAATTAATGAATATCGTCCAGCCTACTTCTCAATTGGATCACGGAGTCTTCTCCTGCTAAATCTTCTCCAGGCCGACAGCCAAATTCCAGATCACAAGGAATCCTCATTTCACGTCCAAACAGGATTTTTGCAGGAGTTTCACCCGTGGAGTCATTGACGGCAGATCGATAAGCCAATGCCAATAGGGAAAGATACTGGTCTGAATCTCTCTGATGGCTGGAAACTACTTTGGTCAGGTATTTTCCAATAGTCCTGTTCATTCTCTCCACCATTCCATCTGACAGTGGATGTAATGCTGTGTTCCTGGTCCTCTTCATTCCCAGCTTGTCGCAAATCTCCTGGAATAGATGGCTTTCAAAATTTCTTCCCTGGTCACTGTGGACTTTCAAGAGCACTCCATATCGGCTGAAATATTCTTTCACCAATACATCCGCGACAGTTGTGGCCTCTTGGTTCGGGATAGCTTAAATTTCCACCCACATTGTGAAATAATCCATTACAACCAGTATGTATTTTCCACAATTTTCTGTCGTCGGAAATGGTCCAGCGATGTATAAAGCATTCCTTTCGAAAGGGCTTCCAACATTGTACTGTTTCATGGGTACCTTTCTCTTGCGATATTATCCATTACTCGTAGCACAAGTCGTACATTTCTTGCACCAGTCCTTCACATCGTCGGAGCTGTTCATCCAATAAAACCTTTCACGGACTCGCTGAAGGGTTTTCTTCACTCCCAGATGACCTCCCGATGGACTGTCGTGTAACTTCTTCAGTACCTCAGCTACTCTTGCTCTCGGGATAACTAGCTGTCTCCTCATCTTGGAACCATCATCGTTTTCAAGGACTCTTTTCAACAGCCCTTCTTCCAGGACAAGGGAGTCCCACAGAGCCCAATACGCATTGAGTTTCGGTGACAATCTTGACACTTCTTGTCAGGTAGGTCGCCGATTTGCTTCCTTCCATTGCCGGATCATCTACAGGTAAGGATCATTCTCCTGATCTCTGATCCTGGTGGGTGACCATTCCTCGTTGAATACAGTAGTTCTTGAAACTGCAGCATCCCTAGATTCCGCCTTTTTGCAGTGGGAGCAGTCTGAGGGGCACGGTCGTCTGGACAGGGAGTCGGCATTTCGGTGACTCACACCAGCTTCGTGTTCGCCAGTCTTTGATTTCCCCTGTGACTGGAGTTCTTGGGTTGCAGGAGTCTTGGGACGCTTAGACGGACTACGTACGTGCTCTAGCTCGCCCCACTTACGGCATTTGATCTTATTCGACTTCTTGTCTGCTATATCTTTCAACAAGTTAACAATCTGATCAAGTCTGTCATCGTCACCTTCTTCCTGCATGGTCCTACCTTTGTTGTACTGCGAATCCTTCGTGGCTGCTTTGAGGTTCTTGGTTGACAGGAGTCGTAGGACGCTTACACGAACTGCGTACATTTTCTAGTTCGCCACAATTACAGCACCTAATCTTCATCGGCTTCTTGTCGACCATATCTTTCAACAAATTGACGATCGAATCAAGTCTGTCATCGTCAACTTCTTCCTGCATGGTCCTACCTTTGTTGTATCCCGAAGCCATCGTGGCTGCTTCGAATTCAAGAGATGTACTTATTATGGTTTTGGGATGGGCTAATCGAAGCGTCCTCTTCATATCGTGGTCACATAAGCCGTGAATAAAGGTCTGGATGCCTAAACATTCCATTATGTTCTCTGGTGCTGATGGATAAGCGAATCGAACTAATCGGGCAATGTCCACTGCATACTCTTGAAGGGCTTCATCACATTTCTGTCCTCGGTTCTATAGCTGGGATTGGTACAAGTGCTCTAGATATTCGTGGCCATATGGCATGTCCAACCTCTTCTTCAGCTGCTCAAAGTCATCCGTTTCTCCAAGTGGTATCGTCTGTAGTACATCTAAGGTATCTCCCCGAAGCGTTATAGTTAGGTTCACTGCCTTCTCTCTATCGGACCAATTATTTACTCTAGCGTCTGCTTCAAATTGTTTCACATAAATGGTCCACGACATTTTTCCATCCACCGTTGGGGCCTTGACTCGAGTAAAACTACCAATGTCTTCTAACTTAGGGTGTGTTCCTAGCTTCCAAGTTTTTGTTTGTTCGGTCTTCTTTTCTTATGCTGACGTGCCTTATGTTCTTAAATCTTCCATATTTCTCTCTAACTCCTTAACTTTCTCGTCTATCGTTGTTATCTTCTCCTTAATATCCAATTTTAGGGACGAAATTTTATTTTAAACATCAGCAGTGATGTCATTTTTCAATGATACGATATCGGCATTTCAGGTCACTAAGTCTCTTGGCTATGTTTACGTCTTATTTATTTATATTATCCCATATCTGACAACAATGTAATGCTTTTCTTATTTATTTAAACATTTTCATTACGGGTGGGATAAATTTTAAACACACGGTAGGTTGGTTCACTCACTTAATTTATTTATTCACTACACTATACACTAAATATATACTCAGTATATTCCCTTATTTACTACTAATTTATATAAACACATAACTAATTTTTTCTAATTTATTTACTGTTTGCTATTTCGGTGTATTCTTGTTTATTCCGCTGGTCGGTCCTTTATATATATTAGAGCCTTTTTCACTAGATTATTCTAGATTGCGGCTTACACAAAAACAATTGGTTCTCGCATTTTCTAGATAAGACTGGCCTCAAAAACAATGTCTAGATAAGATAGTCATAATCGTAAACAATTCTAAGAAATCCCTGCGCATCCGCCATAATTTTAACTTTCATACATGGCTTAGACAGAGTCGGATTCAGGGACTATACCAGTGTGCTGTTTCGTAACAAAACAATTAGCTGCTTTGAAATTTGGCGGCATTGGCCTTAACTTGAATAAAATTATTACTCCATATGCGAGAAACTCAATCAAAAGTACCAAATTTGCACACCCTGTACTCTATTTTGATGGGAGTGTTATCTGGGTTTTATTTTATTTTTTGCCTAAGGAAAATAACAATTTTCCGCGATATCCAGACACTTTATTGCTAATAAATTACTATTCCTTGGGAAAAATACAACAATAATTAAAAAAATAAAATTAAGTGTCTCGACCCCTACTTCGTGGAATCTACTCATTCTACTGTTTCAAATGAAACTTATTGTTTCTAGGTTATTCCACAATATATGGAAATTTTTTTAAAAACTCTAAGAAAATTGACCATTGTTTCGATATAAATATCAACGTCAGCATGATAGAAGTTACATTTCATTTGATGCCTCTCTGATGTTGAATAATTATTTTGTCTAGGCCATGAAGTGACCTACCTAGTGATTGACTTAATATATGTTAATAGAAAAAAGAAAATAAAATGATATTACAAATATTAAAGCTTAGATATTATTAGCCCTATGAAGATATCCTTTTTTGACGGGAGGACGCTTATGCTAGCGCAGGTACTTGTTCTTCCTTTCCCTGGCAGTGTATGACTCTAGGGAAGATGACCCTAGCCTACCCACTAAACCTCCCTCGTCGACTCATCAAAACCTGGTATTGCACTTCGCATAACATCAGGTTGATGAGTGGTCTAATAGATACTATCCTCTATCCTGTTGTCTTCCTTCTATTTCCTTCTGTTTCAGTATCATGGCTATGAAATGTTGAATTGCTTCACATTTCCTGCTGTCTGCCATCATAGGTTGCGCCAAGTTAACCGCCGTGAGGTGTGTGCCTATGCTCACATACAGTTGTTCCCTTTCTGTAAGCCATCTTTCGCATTCAAAAATAGCATGGTCCACGGTGTCTGTTTCTGTTTTTCCAATCCTCTTAACATACAGTTTTAAGCACCCGTATCCTGTAAGTACTTGAAAAAGTAAATAGTCTACCTGCCTGTGCTTGCAGCCTATCCAGTCACACAAGTTAGGTATCAGAAACTTGGTCCATTGTGCCTCGTCTACGGTGTCATCCCAGAGCTCTTACCACTTATTCAGGGTTATTGTTCTTTCTACCCTCTTGGTCTCCGTGCTATTTCCATCCATTCTCCTATATAGCCTCCATCTCTCCTCGACTAGAAGGTGGATTTGTATTATACCACACACCACTTGTACCGCTTTAGCAGAGGCTGAACGTTTTGCGCTGATGACTATAAGGAGCATCATTCGTTGTACCCTAGTGAGTAGTTCTCTATATTTCTCAAACCTCATATATTCATGCCAGACGGGAGCGCCTTTCAGCGGAATGGACTGCACCACGCTGTATAGCATCTCTCTCTTTTTTGACATAGGACCCTTGATATTTGCCGTAAGCCTAGTAAGGGCTGCCATCTTTTTCTCGGTCTTTCAGGCCGCAATCTTTATATGCTGACTAAAACTAAATCCTTTCCCCAGGGTGACTCCCAGGTATAGCAGGCACTTCTTGCGAAGTATTTCTGCTCTGCCACACATAAATTTGATTTCTTCCTCCCCTCTCTGCCCTTTGAGAATGACCGCTTCTGATTTCTGAGGAGCCAACTCCAGCTCGTTTTTCTTCATCCAGGAGTCTATGTGGTGCAACGTTTCGTTCCCTTTCCAGTTCAGCTGTTCTTTGTCTGCAGCAGTAATAACTATTGCCAAGTCGTCTGCGTTGCAAGTAGGCTAACTCCCATCGATACATGTTCGTTCAGTATATCATCGTATAGCACGTTCCACAGCGTAGGACCGAGTACTGAGCCCTGAGGAACTCCAGCCGAGACATCTAAGCATAAGTCTTTCTCAATTTGCAATGACCTGTCTTTTAGGTAGGAATCGACGATTCATAGTGGGTAACTTGCCACGCCTCTTTCTTCCAGTTTATGCAATAATTTATCCCAGGACGCTGAATTAAAGGCGTTCCTAACGTCGAGGGCGATTACTGCGGCTCACTTGTTCCTTGCGTTTTCCTTCGTTATAATGGAAGCTTTCTCTACGGCCTGAGTTGTGGATTTTTTCTTACGGAAGCCGAACTGGTTTTCTGATAGGCCTCCAGTGGCTTCCAGTTCCTTTTCTAGTCTGTCCTTCAATAATACCTCGTAAACCTTACTGATGGAGTTCTGTAGGCATATGGGTCTGATTTTCATGTCCTCTGGTTTTTCTTTTGGAATCAGCACCGGTCTCGCCGGATTTTAGTTTTTCGGGAACTGTCTCTCTCCAAGTAAGCCACTCAGTGGGACTAATATACTTTCCGGTGCTAAGTCATCCAGATTTTCTATCGCTTCCATAGGTATTTCATCCAAGCCTGGTGCCTTTCCAGGTTTCATGTTTCCTGATACATTTTTCAGCTCTTCGGCTGAGAACGGTTCAGGTTCAGTGGCTTCCTCAACTCTAGAATTTCGCCAGCTCTTTGATTTCATTGGAAAGAGATCTTTTGTCGCGATATTAGAAGGGGGATAACCTACCAGTTTTTTGGCTGCGATTTTATACCCTGTGTCCCAGATATTATCGTCCAGCTCTTTGCATAAACCGTCCAAGTGTTTTTCTTGAACTGGTTTATTAAGAACTGCAGCCCCTTTCTACATCTCCTGAGGTCATCCCGTGCTTCATTCACTCCATTTTCGTTCCTTTGCGCACGTTTCTTCATTCTTGTTACCTCTCTCTTGAGTCTGAGACACTCCTGACTCTTTTCCCAATATCTTGATTCCACCAGAAAGGTGTCCTGTATATCGTTGTTTTTGTTGTGAGGCTTGCACGGTAGGGTGGAATGAAAAATGATATTTTTGAATTTTTAAATGTAATAGTGATAAAAAGTTGCCTATTGCCTTTAAAAAGAAACTGTTAAAATTTGGTTTCAATATGAATATTTTTTGAGGTGCCGCAAATCATTGAATAGATGAGGCTTTTACTTGATGAAGATCCATACTGAACGATGAAATAAAACAATATAGTTTGTTTAAATCTTCATTTATTTGAACTAATGTTCAATTCAAACTTGTTGACGCGTTTCACTAACACAGTAGCTTTGTCACAACGAATGAAGGTAAAATATAAAAATGTCCTAATATATACAGTGCTAAATCTATTTACTAAGGTTAACAATGGTATTAAAAGAAATTACCTGGAAATTCATTCACTACAAACATTCCTAAGCTATCTTCTAGGTAAAGAGGTTCAATAAAGGAGACTGATTGATATATATTTGGTTGTTAAGGAGATTACCTGAATATTTATTTTTGTTAATCTCTAGGGCCTCTAATAAATTTAAACTAAAGGATTTATCGACTACATGGAGAATTTCAAAATTTTGGTCGAAAATGTGTTGGTTTTCTAATAAATGATTTGAATAGCTAGAATCTAATTTTTTGTTGTCATAGCTACGTTTGTGTTCCGAAATTCTAGTTTTGAAATTTCTAAAAGTTCTACCGATATAAATTTTATCACAATTGTCATTACCACATTTTAATTTATAAACTCCTGATTTGTTCAATTTTGAAGATTTAGATTTATTATTTTTAATGAATTTGGATAAATTGTGATCAGTTTTAAAGGAAATATTCATGTCTAAAGTTTCTAAAAATGATTTAATTTTTAAGGATGGTGTTCCAAAGTATGTTAAGCTTTTAAATTGTTTATTATTTTTATCTGAAAGAAATACTTGTTATAGAGTCTGTTTTTTTATCTTTTTATTTATGATATTGTCAATTAAATTTGGATCGTAATTATTATTAACTGCTATTTGTTTTATGATATTTAATTCATTGGTATAATTACTAATATTTAATGGGACTGTTAAGACTCTGTGTATCATACTATTGAAAGCTGCTTTCTTTTCTCGTTTTCCCTGCCACACTCAAGCCGTGAAAAGAGTAATAAAACTTGTAACAGAGTCATCACTAAGTGTCTGCGGTCCTGAAGCAAGAGACGGCTTTGTTAAGGCAAGAATTGAATCAAAGAAGATGATGCTTAAATTTGAGACCAAAAACCAGTTCTTGGTTACGAAGAATTGAAGAAGTTTATAACAGAAGAAACTTAAAAGTACTGAAATAAAATGAAAGTAATTTGATCTATTTCATGTCTAATTTCCTTAAATTAATTTTATCTTAGCATCTATTTTTATGTATCTTTCCATAAAATATAGAAGAGTTTATGAAATGTTTTGTAGCATGCGCTTCTTATCCCTGTCTAAAATCCCTATAAAGCTGAAAAACTACAATTAGTTTAAATATATTACGTTACAATTAGTATTCCTCCATAATTTAGTTTTAAATATTGTAATTTAAAAGCTATTATTGAGCACCATTTCTTAGGTAAAGTTATTGATATCATTGAGTTTTATAAGGTGAGTTTTCTATTCTGAAATGAAATGAAATTTATGGTGTTTTTTGTCATACAAAGACGCAAGTTTTGAATGCTATTAGAATGTTTTACGGTAAAAAAAATGTTTTGCCCTATAACTTCATTCCACCCTATTGCACGGTAAGCTTCTCCTATTACTTTTTCCAGGTCTTCCTTTGTTTTTGCACCAGCTGTGATTCTCCAAGTCGCAAGTTCTGTCTTTTGTTAGTATCGAGAAGCATATGAACTGATGCTCGGTGAGCGTTTCGTCGTCAAGGATTTCCCAGTCTGTTATCATTTTCTGCGCCTTCCGAGTAGAACATGTGATGTCAATATAAGACTCGGTCTGTCATCTGACGAAAGCATTCAAGACGTTGAGGTTTAGCGTCGACATCCTGTCGCACCAGTACTCCCCTCTCTTATCTCCAATTGATGACCCCCAGGCGGGGGCGATTTAGCATTTATATCGCCCATGATTATTTTTTCTCCATTATGTCCTTTTACGTCTTCCATAATTTTGTTTACCTGCTGTTTGAAGTCTTCATTCTTCATATCGAATATTTAGATAAATGTAGCAACAAAACACATTGCATGTTCTCAACTAGACCAGTATGTAGCCTTCTTCAGAGCTGACTCCAATTATCTCGAGTTTCTTATAAAAAACCAATATGTCAACATCACCTCTCTTGTCCTCAATCCACTGCGTGTTTTCGATTATTTTTCCGATTGGTTTCCCTACGACTAAAATATCAACGTCTTTCTTTGTGGATGTTTCATAGGCCAGATTGTGTGCGGCCTTCCTAAGTTAGTTTGTAGGAATTTGATTGCCATCACCAGGTGTAAGTATTCTGCCCGATACCGATGTCAGCCTAGCATTATTCCTGATCAGTTTCCTGTATTGTGGACATTTTGTTTGTTCCATTTTATGCCCCTCGATATTGCAGACAATGCATGCAGGTGGGTTTTCGCATTCCTTGGCCGTGTGTCCCGTCTTTGTGAATTTGGGGCAAAGTTCAGATCTATCTTCATTTGGGCAATAATCTTTTCTGTGTCCGAAGAGATAGCACCTGAAACACTTCTGCAAATGCACTCTTCTTCTTACCCTAGAATCTACAATCATATACAATCAGTGTTTTAAATGAAACTTACTGTTTCCAGTTAATTATTAAACATCAGAGAGGCATCAAATGAAATTCAACTTCTGTCAATCTGACGATTGTCAATTTTCTTAGAGTTGTTAAAATGTTTTCAATATTTTGTGGAATTACCTAGAAACATTAAGTTTCATTTAAAACAGTACAACAATAATTAGAACATAACCCACACAAACACCTTACTCTCTCCAGTCTCTTCAAAATAGAATAGTTTACCGTCACAAATATTGAAAAAACCAATAAAAAACTGGAGAAAAATTGTTCATTTGCATTTTTTTCATGGTGTTTTTTATTAAATGTTAATAATTTTGTTTTTCATTTTTTTTATGCGGAGTTTATTTCAGCATTTATTCAGGCAATTGAAACAATATTCACCAGAGTCTTTATTAAAACGAGAGAAAAATAATCAATAAATGTATCATTTTCAACCATTTTAAAATTCTCTTCACATGCAGTAGAATTTCTAACAATATGTTTCTCTCAATTTTTTACTATGAATAAATATCTATTCTGACCAAATATCATTTTGGTGGTATACCACAAAAACCCTTAGAAAGCAATGTCTTTATGCATGCATGAAGTATATTTCACGTTCATCTTGTCTCTTTGTCAGCGAAAATAAAGAACATATTTATCATGATATAACTTAAATATTTTAAAACATGCACTCGACTGCAGAAACACAATAATGCATCTGAAATATTTATAACAGGAACATCGCAGTTCTGAATAAATTACATTTGTAGGCGATAAAATATTAGGAACAGAAATATACTCTCATACAGTTCACTTAAGATAATGTTCAATTTTAGAGAAAAATGTCTCTCTTTATTAGAAGTTATATTTGTTGTAAAATGATACAAAAATTGAGTTTCCTGTAACCTGCCTCAATATTCAGTAAATTCACATCTAGGATGTCCTCATAAGAGTAAATTGATTATTTCCTGCGCCGTGTCGCAGGTGGCGCCAACTTTTTATTACCACTTGTCCTGTTTAGGTTCGTGCCATACTAATTTTCCTTATTTTTCTTCCAGTACTTTATTTAGCTGTAGTCACCATCATTTGTAAAACTTCGACTGTTTTCTTCAATTTTATTTGTACTTCTATCAATATGTGGCTTAACAAATTGCATTCCCATATCTTTGAAACATATTTTTCTTCGACATTTTATGGATGAGTCTTTGTGTCATTATGGATTTTTCATTGTCCATAAAACAACAGCATTGTAACATAATATGGCAATCATATTAAAAAATAATATAACTGGCCATCTTCTTGTGTATCTTTTCCATGAATCAGCTATATAAGGAATAACATTTTTAGGAAAAAGTTGTATTAATACTTTTAAAATATAAATTATTAAACAATGGTCACTTCCTGGATGAATGTCAGGAATATTAAAGAACAAAAATACGTTTATTGTCCTTTAAACATAATTAGTTTCATATCGTTACGAAATCGCACATTAGTGTAGTGCCTAAATCCGACCCTGTTATATACTAGAAATAACAGTTAAAATTTTGACGAAGGCACAGGGATTTCTTCGAACTGTATACAATAATTTTTTGTGGCCAGTCTTGTCGAGACCATTCCAGGGAGTCGATTGTTTCTATGAGACACAATCTAGAGGATCCAGAAATAAAGGCACTTAATATAAAAGAGAGAAGACCTACCAACGGAGTTAGTTTGGGCATGTACGCAAAACCCCTACATACCAAGAACCCCAGTCACAGAAAAACTAGAACAGGTCGACTACGAGGGGGCAGCACCAACCTATGATCACTGGAGCAAATAGAATCATTGAACGACCAGAGATAATAAACTTCGAGAAGAAGCTTCTAACAACAAGGGTGCAACTGCGGACCACCACAGGTGAGAGTGTTAACGATCAAGGGGAGACGCAAATCCAATTGGGAAATGGCGCAGAAAAGTTCACGCTTACGTTGAACGTAGCTGATATTGAAGAAGACGTGATTCTGGTAATGGGTGTGATGAATCTACATGGTTTCCAATTGGACTCTATAGAAACAGAACAATTGAAGTGAGTTCCGAGGAGGCATCCCTTCATCCATATGAAGGCAGCAAGGTGTTGGCAGCTGTACCGGAAGATACCGTTCTACCTACACGAAGCGAAACCATGATAGTAGCAAGGCTACGAGGAATCATGGAAGAAGGTACACCGGTTTTAATGGAGCCAAAGGACCATGACGAAGATGTTGGCAAAGTAATACTAATTGGAAAAGAATTGGTTACGTCGGCAAAAGAGATCTCAGTACGTGTGATAAACATGAAAGATTATCCAATTACCATCAAGAGAGAAAACAGGATTAGATCCTGCGTACCTGTCACGTCTATGGTTCGCCAAACAACGGCAACTGACAATTTCAATGCCAGATTCGAACAAATGTTATCTGTAGCCCGACACTTCTTGAATCCTGCAGAGAAAAAGTTAATGAGAAGATTTCTCTTGCAGTATTGAGACCTATTTGTTCCAAAAGGAGGGAAGACTGACTGAAGAACATCAGACGTCAAACACAAAGTCAATACTGGTAAGGCCAAGCCAATTCGGCAATCAGCGCGAAGACTACCACGAGCGAAGAAAGAAGTAACTGAGATAAATATTCGAGAGATGGCAGAAGAAAAAGTAATAGAACCATCTACTAGTCCATGGGAGTATCCAGTGGTGCTCGGCAGGAAAAAAGATGGAACTACGAGATTATGCGTGGACTATCGCCAGACTAAACAACGTGACGAAGAAAGGTAGCTATCCTCTGCCTTGAATCGGCAATAAGCTAGATACTTTGGCCGGTAGCAAACCGTTTTTCACCTTGGACTTGAAGTCTGGTTATTGGCAAGTAGAAATGGACCCTGAAGACAACGAGAAGACTGCTCTTACCACCGGATCTGGATTATGGCAATTCAACGTCATGCTAGTCGGGCTCTGTAATTCGAGACTCTTGGAAAAAGTATTGAAAGAGTTGTCTTGGAAGACATGCCTGGTGTATTTGGACGAAATCGTAGTAATGGGGAAGACATTTGACGAACACCTGAAGAATTGGGAAGATGTGTTCACGTAACGATGCTCATGTTAAACCCGGAGAAATGTCAGCTATTTGAAAACCGAGTCAACTATCGAAGTCATATATGAGTCATGTAGGAGTGGCTGTGGATCCAGAGAAAATTGATTACATTCAGCAGTGGCTGCAACCAACCGACAAACATCAAATTAGTAGTTTCTTTGGACTTTGCACACAGTATTGAAGATTTATAAGGAAGTTTGGAGATATTGCCAAGCCCCTAACTCGACTCACAGAAGAATCAAGAGATTTCCATTGGGACAAAGAATGTCAAACGGCTTTTGATACCTTGAAGAGGCATTTAACCACGGCGCCGATATTGAGATAACCATTACCAGAAGGAGACTTTATTTTTGACACTGACGCAAGCAACGTAGGAATTGGAGCAGTGCTCTCACAGATCTAAGTAGGGCAAGAAAGAGTGCGGGGATATTTCAGTAAAGTCCTCTCCAAACCAGAACGAAACTACTGCGTCATAATAAGAGAACTTTTGGCGATAGTGAAAACCGTGGAACACTTTTCCCAGTATCTCTATGGAGAGAAGTTCTTATTCTCGACTGATCACGCAGCACTCAAGTGGCTAATGCAGTTCAAGAATCCCGAGGGCCAGATCGCTAGATGGATTGAACGACTTCAAGAGTACGATTCCAACATCGAATATCGAGCTGGTATGAGTTACCGAAATGCCGACTCCCTGTCCAGACGGCCGTGCCAAACAGATTTTTCCCACTGCAACCAGGCGGAATCTAGGGAAGCTGCCGTTTCAATAACTACAGTAGTCAATGAAGAATGGCCATCGACCAATGCATGTTGGGCTCAGTAGGACTCCCTTGTCCTGAAAGAAGGGTTGTTGAAAATAATTCTTGAGAACAATGATGTTTCCGGGAAGAGAAGACAGATAGTTATCCCGAAAACCAGAGTAGCAGAGGTACTGAGAAAGTTACACGACAGTCCATGGGGAGGTCATCTGGGAATGAAGACAACTCTACAGCGATTCCGTGACAGGTTTTGTTAGATGAACACCTCCGGTAATGTGAACGACTGGTGTAAGAAATGTACGACCTGTGCTACGAGTAATGGACCTCATCTCAAAAGGCACCCATGAAATAGTATATTGTTGGAAGCCCTTTCGAAATGATTGCCTAAGACATCGCTGGACCATTTCCGACGCCATGAAATGGTGGTAAATTCTTCCTGGTAGTAATGGATTATTTCACAAAGTGGGTGGAAATTTACGCGATCCCGAATCAAGAAGCCACAACTGTCGCAGATGTACTGGTGGAAAAATTAATCAGCCGATATGGAGTGCCCTTGGAAGTCCAAGGTGATCAAGGATGAAATTTCGAAAGCCAGGTATTCCAGGAAATTTGTGACAAGCTGGGAATGAAGAGCACCCGGACAACAGCGTTTCATCTAGAGTCAGAGAGAATGGTCGAAAGAAAGAACAGGACCATTGGAAAATACCTGTCCAAAGTAGTTTCCCGCCACCATGTGGTGATTGAGCCGGCAAGTGTTCCTCGTTAAGTCCTCCGTCCAATATACCATAACCAATGCGAAACACTTACCCTAAATCGGTGGGAAGAAATAATACCATAGTTTATCAATAATCACTGGGATAATATATTGAATACTATTTTTAACAAAGTTACTGACCACAGATAACTTATACAAAATGCATTACTAACATGACACTAGTTAACAAATGAACTCTGTTTTCTACGTGAAGAAATTCCTATATATGTTTTCAAAAACTAAACCTAACCATAATAATAAACAGTCGATGATCTTAGTCGACCTTACTACACTTAAAAAATTTATCGTTGAACCGCGTTTATTATTATATTTACAAACAGTCGGGATTCCGATTAGGACGACAACCTTCAAGTTCACTAACTAAATCTGATAGTGACTTTTCGGATCGTCTCAATCAGAGAGATTGAGACCAGTACCTTTCCCTACTCGCATTGGCTTATCGATGGGCCGTGAATAAGTCCACGAGTGAAACACTTGCGAAAATTCTATTTGGACGTAAAATGAGGCTTCCTTGTGACCTGGAGTTTGGATGTCGACCTGGTTGAGATCTAGCAGGAGAAGATTACGTGATCCAATTGGGAAGAAGGATGGAGGATGTACACAAATTGGTTCGAACGAATCTTCAAGTTGCCATTGACAGAATGAATAAACGGTACGATACGCAGGCCACAGAGGGCAGTTTCAAAGAAGGGAACAAAGTATGGTTACATACCCCGACAAGGGGAAAAGGGTTTTCTCCAAAATTACAGAATTCATGGAAGGTTCCATACTTAATCAGGAAGAGGATCAACGACGTCATCTATCGTAAAAGCAAGATCCCCAATGGAAAACTGAGAGTAGTTCACCAAAGCCAACTAGCGCCATTCGAAAGAGACCGTGACAAAGAGGAAGGGGTGAATCATCTACAACAAGAGTCTGACCCAGCCTTCGAAGAATTTATGGGCGCATACAGAGGTACCGGGAAAGCTAGATACGGAGTAACTACAGAGCAAATACAAGATTTGTTCAAGCTCCCGAAAGAGTATCCACTGACACATTATATCTCCACCGGTAACAAGCAAGGACGAGAGTTTGCAACCATCTTTCGGAAGAAGTTTAGACAATTAGACAAACTGGAAGATTAGGTGCCAGCCCTGGCAAGATACTGAGACTCAAATACAATTCGCGGTACGTCTTTTTTTAATTTCTCTAGACGGCCCCCGCGCTACCCAAGATCCGTCGCCAGAATTTGCGGGGGTGATTGAGATGCAGTGACGCACCTGTGGGGATCCTGGGTGCCCTAGGCCGTCCACGAACACCACAGATTGTGGGGCACCCGCTCTGCGGAGGCAGGGCCATACCCACTAAACATTCCACCTCCTTCCTCAAAATTGCTGGAACCATCGGAAGAGGACATATCATCGGCAGCTTTGGGAGATCACATGCGTGGTGATCTTGCGTGCCTACTATAAAACCGAAGGTGTCTAATTTAATATTTAAGACTAGTCGGTTCTCTGGACGGAACCAGCTACGTAGCTATTAATTAAACACATTTTACCATCAAGCCCTCTTTCATGTTCTACCTCCTGACTACCCACGGCAATTACAAATCGACGCCCGAGCAGAAGAATTAAAAACCGACGCTCGAGCAACGATTACAAGTAGGTATATGGCGTCTACCAGGCTTCCTTTTCTAAATCCCTGTTGATATTGATCTAATTTTGGTTCAGCCTGTTTATTTAGTTATTTTTCATTTAGATTGGTTAATATCTTGTATGTAATTTAAGCATTTCGTTGGGTCTTCTTTTTTGAAGATTGGAACTATATGTCCAATGCTCCACTCGCTTAGCATGCGTTCTTCTGCCCATATATGAATTATCAGATCATATACTTATTGAAGTAAAGCTTCTCCACCATATTGTATTAGTTCGTTATTTATATTATCTGGACCTGCCGCCTTGTTTGGTTTGAGTTGTTTCACAACATCTATAAATTCCTGCAAAGAGGGTATGTACTGCTGTTCATCGCATTCTCCCTCCGTTACTACGTCCTTATAATTTTCGTCCATAATATGATTGTTTTGGTATAGATTTTGAAAGCGTGTTTCACATTCTTTTTTATTTATTTTTACTGTTGCAATTGCATTTCTGCCACTGCATTGCTTTCTCACATATTCTAAGAGTTTTCACTTATCCTTATATTCTTGTTTTTATTTTTTCAATTTTTCTGCAACCAAATTTGATTTTTTTTCTTCTGAAGAGTTTTGCTGCTTTTTGCTTTATCTTTTTGTATTCGTCCAGCTCTTCATATTTCCCTTGCTTGTTTTTTCCCTACGCTTTCCAGCTTACATTCTTTGTCGAATCATTTTTTGGGCGTTTTGATTTGGTGTAATCCAATTTCTTCACTGCCAAGTTTATAATTCTATTTTTATTGATCTTTCATTCACTGTCTATATCTTCTTTTTTTATTATGACTGCTCATTTTGATTATTAAGGTTTCCGTATAATTATTTCCATCTTTTTCTCTTTCCAGATTTTTTAAGTACCACTTTCTTTTGTTGTGTTTGCAAAGTTTGAATCTTGATATTTTTATGTTCATCTCCACTATTAGTAAAATGTGGTCTGTATCTGCAATTGCTCCTCGGTATGACCTTGTGTCTTTAACCATTTTTATCCATTTCCTTGATAATGAAATATATTCGATTTTGTTTCCGCTTCTCTTTCTTGGGAATAACCATGTTGTCTTGTGCTCCTGTTCATGCTTAAATTTTGTTTTGTACTGATTATGAATGTATTTGTCACCGCAGCTAGGTTGCACAGTCTTTGCCGTTATCGTTTGTGATCTCGTGTATGGCTTCTTTTCCAGGTATTTCTCGATTGTTTTCTTTTTTTCATATCTGAGCATTGAAGTCTCCTATTATTTTCAAAATGTCGTTTCTAGAGATATCTCCACAGGCTTCCCTTATCTTCTCATAAAACTTTATTTTCTCTTCTTCGTTTGCTTCTTGCGTTGGGGCACTGGCATTAAATATGGTTGATATCAGAAGATATGTTAAGCAGACACAAGTTCCCCGAGATATTGATCTACCACGACAATTGACGGGAACAAAAAAAAGAGAATTAACAAAAGCAGCTACCTTATGAAACTGAAAAACATTATGGTATTACAACATGCTAATTAGTGTAGATTAGTGTGACAGTAGACTGCAGACAAAGAGACTCCCTAAAAACCACTGAAAAGTACTTGATACATTTAATATACGTAATTCCAACATCCAGTGAAACAAACCTAAACTAATCAGTTATGAAAGAAGGTGTTATGTACACTAAATTCAAATTTAAAAATCGGGATTAAAAATAATTATAAACATAACCATTATAATATAATATAATTAATATAATTTTGTTCAACCAGTTTCTGTTGGATAAAAAATTGCAATAAAGTATCTTTAGACGTCAATTTCTCAAAATAACAACTAAGATAGATAGATAAATTTTATTGTGCATAAGATACAAGTTAAGGCCTTGAATACGATGACTCAGCGCCACGGAACCCGCTGACGCTGCACCGACAACGAAGTTATAAATACAAACGTTAATGTACTCTTTTACTCTTTATGTCAAATTAGTTGTTGAATAAAGTAGTCATTATAATAATTTTCGCTTTTTAAAAACATTCTTTTCGGAAACACAAACTTCACTGGCGCAGTCAGTAGGATTTTCTGAAAATATACACGAGTTTCGCGAGTAGTTTGTTCGTTTCTACGATTAACCGGAAAAACCGAACTTTTTCCTGTAGTATAAAAGCCTAGTTTCGAAGGTATATCGGGTCAAAAGTATTAGTTACTACAAGAACTGTGAAAGTGTTCCAAGGAAGAAGAAAAACGAAAAAGCAGTTAATCCAAGTCCTGGGTGAAGAACAAAAATCGTCCGATCCTATAGGCGTAGATGTAAGAAGTAAGAAAATTATGAAAATCGTCATTTTTGCGTAAGTGCTAATCCTTTTTAAACATTTATTCCTTATATATATTTTTTTATAATAGTATTTATAATCGAGAGAAATAAAATAAATAAGAAACAATCCATACACACAGAAGTAATATAAATTAACAAAGTTTTATTATTTCATGACAGAAGATTATAGAGATTTTGATTTGAGTAGTCTTTTCGAAGTAATAAATTCAATAGAATTAGAAATGGCTCAACCTAATTACCAATTATTAAAGTTATATTTAGATTCGATTCCACCATACGATGGTATTTCACATACTCTTACTATATTTTTAGGTAATTGCGAAAGTTTAATTAATACTTTTGCAAGTCAAACTGATAATGCTTTGAATAATTTTTTATTAAGAGCGATTTTAGGCAAACTGACAGGTGGAGCACAAATACTAATAGGTTCACGAATTGAGCTAACTACCTGGCAATTAGTAAAAGCCGCGCTTAACCTCAGTTTTGGTGATCAGAGAGACATAGATTGTTTGATACAAGACTTAATAGCGTTAAAACCTTCGAAAAATGAAGCACCGTATACATTTGGCATGCGTTGTCAAGACGCACGGAGCTAAATCGTTTCCAAATTAAATTCTTTAAATTTACCTGCAGTCGAAAGAACAGTAAGATTAAAAAGTTATGATTTTTTATCGCTAAAAACGTTTATTCGAGGTTTACCGTTTTCAATTCAAACAAATGTTAGGTTAAGAAATCCAGACAGTTTGGAAAAAGCAATGAATTTGGTTATAGAGGAAGAAAATTTTCTTTAGTCGACCCAGAGATCAAATAATTTAAATACTCAAAATAATTTTAAACCATCATCTAGATTCACTCCTGCGAGAAATAATTCAAACTTTGCTTATACAAACTCAAACATAAATGCCAATTTCAATCAACGCACATTTCCTTCGCAACCACGTCCGAATTTTCAATCAAATTTCTCACAGTCTCCCATAATGTATCAAAACTCGATACCACGTCAGTCTCATCCTTCGCCTCTATTTAGACCACAGAATACGTTTACTAATAACTCTTTCAACAGAAATCACAATAATCATTTTGTACCACATAATTTCCAAAAATTTTATAATAATTCTGCAATCCAACAAAGAAATCACAACCAATCCTTTAATCGTCCTTCTTTTTAAAATCAATATAAACCCGAACCGATGGACACGTCATCAGCAAATACTTCCTTAAAATCAAAACCCCAACCAAAATTCACCGCCAATGAATTATTTAACCAAGAGGTTAACCAAGTTCAATTTGAAAATCCATTCGAACCAGATCAACTTGATTATTTTAATTATTAACATTTACACCCAGATGATTCCCCAGAAACTCAATACCCCTATCATGATAACAATTTTCAAGAAAACAATGTTAATGCTTATTAACAAGATAATATGTACACGGAAACATGTGCGAATATTGGGAAAAACGATGATGTAAATTTTTGTCTGGCGTCGACCTCCGACGGTCGGAGATAATACAAGTAAATGCATTAAAAGCAAATCTGCCGTATATTATAATTCCTGAAATAAATGCTAGATTCTTGATAGACACCGGTAGTACAAAAAGTTTAATAAACCCTGATTTAGCACATACCTAAGTATTATAAAAAATCTATTTTCAAAGAGAAATTTAATATACAAACGGCGCATAGTATTTCTTTTCACGACGAAGTAGCTAATATACCAGTTTTTAGTATTTTTAATGTAAAACAATATCATAAATTTTATCTTTTCTAAGTTTAGCGAGAATTTTGAAGGAATAATAGGAGTAGATTTACTCGAACAATTGAAAGCAACTATAAATGTTGACACAAGGGAGATGTCTACCCCTTACGTTACTGTACCTATTATTTTCCAGCCCGATAATAATAATAAACAATATCATTCAATAAAAAATTATCGTATCGTTATACCAGTTAGAATACAACAGGTTGTAAAAGTACCTGTTACCCAAAGCAATGGGATAAGTATTTTAGAATACCAAATTTTTGGTAATGGTATTGAAATGCCCAAAGCTTTAGTCAACGTTCGTAATAGTTATGCTATAACTACTATTACTAATGTCAATGAAAATTCTGTGAAGCTAGAAATTTCAGAACCATTTGATATAGAACCAATAGATTCAGTCCACGTTAACTGTATAGAAAAAATGGAAACTGATGAAATAACATTATGATAGATTGCTTGAAAATAATTTAAAAAATATAAGACTTGATCATTGTAACGCGGAAGAGATAAACGCTATTAAAAACATACTTTTTGAATATAGGGATATATTTTATTGCGAGGGTACTCCTTTAACTTTTACAAACCAGATAAAACATAAAATCAAACTATAAAACGAAGTTTATACGAAGTCATATCGCTTTCCTGAAGTTCATAAAGACGAAGTTAGGTCACAAATTTCTAAATTGTTAAAGCAAGGTATAATACAGGATAGTAATTCACCATTTTCGAGTCCAATTTGGTTTGTGCCCAAGGCCGTTAATCCCGCCACTAGCAAACGCTCTTGGAGAATGGTAATTGATTATCGGAAGCTAAATGAGCAAACAGTAGATGATAAGTATCCAATGCCTCTCATTACAGATATTTTAGATAAAATAGGTAAGGCAAATTATTTTTCCACTATAGATCTTTGTTCAGGCTTTCATCAAATTCAAGTATGTGACGAAGATGTAGAAAAAACTGCCTTCAGCACGGAAGAAGGGCATTACGAATTTAAAAGAATGCCTTTCGGTTTGAAAAATGCTCCTTCCACCTTTCAAAGAATAATGAATTCAGTTTTAAGAGGTTTACAAAATCAAATTTGTGTTGTTTATCTTGATGATATAATTAATATATAGTACATCATTACAAGAACATATAGAACGTTCGAAAAAGGTATTTGAAAGACTTAGACAGAGTAATTCAAAAGTACAAATAAATAAGTCGGAATTTTTGCAAAAATCTGTTAAATATTTAGGTCACGTTATTACTCCGGATGGTGTCAAAACCAACCCAGAATAAATTTCGACGATAAAAAATTTCCCAATACCTCGAACTACGAAATATATTAAAAGCTTTTTAGGTCTTCTTGGTTAATACTGGCGATTTATTCGAGGCTGCAAAATTAACTAAGCCGCTTACCAAATGTCTTAAGAAAGGAGCTCAAATCATACATAACAACGAATTTATTAATTGTTTTAACGCTTGTAAAGAAATACTAACTAATGACCCTGTACTCGTATACCCAGATTTTAATAAACCCTTTGTGCTAACTACTGATGCAAGCAATTTCGCTATCGGAGCTATTTTGTCACAAGGTGACGTCCCCCGTGACCGACCAGTGGCATACGCCTCTAGAACACTTAATGAAACTGAAACCCGGTACTCTACTATCGAAAAAGAACTTTTAGCAATAGTTTGGGCATGCTATTTTAGCAAACATTTTTATGGACAATTTAGAAAGAAAGATCTTTGAAAGTAATATTTCGAAAAATATTTTATTTTGGTATAGATATGTAGATGACATATTAGCTTGATTTATGGGTAGTGAACGACAATTAGATGTATTTTTCAACCACATCAATAATTTACACCCGAAAATTAAATTTACATTAGAAATTGAAGAAAATAGCTCAATCAATTTTCTTGATTCAAAAATTCAAAGAGTTAATAATGTACTTGATTATTCAATTTACCGAAAACCAACACAGACTGATGTGACAATTCCAGTCAATTCTAACCACCCTGTGTCACACAGACTAGCAGCATATAATTCAATGATACATAGAGCTTTTTCAGTTCCTATGAACAAATGTACTTTTGATAGAGAGATTAATACAATTAGACAAATAGCAACATCTAACGGTTATCTATTAGATATGATAAATAAGCTAATTAGTAAAAAAGAGGAAAAAGTGGCATTACAACTAATATATCCTAAACAAGCTGATGAAATTAAAACTTATAAAACCATCACATATGCAGGAAATATTTCTAATATTATTTCAAAGATTATATCTTCAGCAACGAATACAACAATTTCTTTTAAAACAGAAAGTAATGTTAGTACAAAATTGTTAAATGTAAAAACAAAAATACCACTATTAAAGAAGTCAGGTATATATAAACTCAAATGTCCAGAATGTAATGCTGTCTATTTGGGTCAGACCCTTAGGAATTTTGAAATACGATACAGTGAGCACTTACGAGCATACAGATTAAAACAACCAGATAAATCCTACTACGCAAAACATCTACTTGACATCAATCATTCATTGACACCTAACACAGAACTAGAAGTGCTGCATATTTGTGAAAAGAAACAAGAACTTGATTTTCTTGAAGAACTGGAAATTAGAAGACATTTAAGAAACCCACAATATGAAGTTGTCAATGAACAGTTGAATCTAGGGAATTCTCCACTAATAAACTGTCTTCTTAAGTGATAATTGTAAAGATCAGCAGATATAGTTTTCCTGGTTTTCTATATCATTGCACAGTTATACTGATCTTAATTGGAAAAATGATATCCAGGATATCACCATAGGGCTAATAATATCTAAGCTTCAATATTTGTAATATCACATCTTCTTCTTTTTTCTATAAACATATATTAAGCTAATCACAGGTTAGGTTACTTCTTGGTCTAGCCAAAAATAACTACTAAACATCAGGTAGGCATAAAATGAAATGTAACTTCTGTCATTCTGACGATGATATTGATTTATCGAAACAATTGTCAATTTTTTAGAATTTTCAATAACTTGTATTATATTGTGGAATTAACTAGAGACCGTGAGTTTCATTTAAAAACACTAATATGAGCATATTCCTCGAAGTAAGGGTCGAGACAGTCAATTTAATTTTATGAATGCTTGTAACATTTGTCAAAGATCTAAATATGCTAGAAAAACCCCTTACGTGCCGCTTATGTTAACAGAATCAGCTACTAAACCGTTTCAAATTGTACATGTAGATATATTCACATTCGATGGAAAATTATACTTAACACTCACAGATGCTTTCTCAAAATTCGCACAAGCAATTTTTATTGAAGGTAAGACCGCAGATAGCATATGTAGAGCTCTAATTAAATATTTTACAACTTTTGGTGTTCCACAAACTTTAGTTCTAGACAGAGGAACCGAATTTAATAATCAAACAGTTGAAGATATACTGGCACTCCATAAAATTAATGTTCACTCTACTACCCCAGCTCACCATGAGTCCAACTCAATAGCAGAACGTTTACATTCGACACTAATCGAACAATTACGCATATTACAGGAAATTTACCCCGATGGAAAAGGCAATTTAATGGACTATCCTATACTAGGCTACAATAATACTACACATAGCTCAACTAATTTTACGCCATTTGAACTTACTTTCGGACATACTGACACACGAAATCCCAACGAAATATTTGACTCACATTCATTTTATAACGATTATGCAGAAAAACATAAGGGAAAACTGAAACATGTATATGACAAGGTAAATAAGACACTGACTGACAAAAAGCAAAAAGTAATTACGAAACGTAACGATCAAGGTGATGATAACCCGGAATTCAAACTTAATCAAATTGTCTATAAACAAAACCCTAGACGACGTAACAAAAAAGACAAAGTATTTTTAGGCTCTTTCCAAATAAGTGAAAAATTATCTAGAAACCAGGTAGAAATTACTAGACAGTTTAATAGAAACAAGAAAGAAATAGTACATATTAAAGAACTAATAAAACCTCCCGTAATTGCAGGTTCCTCATCAGGTTGACCAGCACCCAATCAAATTTCCGAAAATTCCATAACCTTAATGACAATCCTGGACTCCTACCACTATACATAGGTAATGCACAAATTAAGACTGACATCTGGACATTCATTCAAACTTACGACTTGACAAATATAACAAACGAATTTATATCACTTCAAGACCAATATGAGAACATTAAAAATTCACTTTTAAATAAATCCGAATATTATAGGTTTCATAATGAATTTGAGAACTCTTATGGCATAATTAAGATACTTGAAAATAAAATAAGCATACAATTAAAACAACTTAATCCTATAGGGAAACTGAGACGTAAAAGATCTCTTTTTGACAGAATTGGCTCTGCTATAAAATTTATTACTGGAAATCAAAACGATGCGAGGAGATATGACGACGCGATATTATCTCTTTCAAATAATCAAGAGAAATTCAAAACTTTATTTAAAGACCAATTAACTTTGCTTCAAAAATCAATTGATAGTTTTGAGAACAATACACGAATACTCGCCAACAACCAATTAATTTTTAAAGATCGTATAACAAGCATGCAGGAAATGATAAAGAATCTTAAGCTGGAAGAAGTAGAAACTTATCATTATTTCGCAATTCAAACTATTGTATCCCAAATTACTACAATTTTTCAATTAATCTATGATCTACTCGAGAAAATAGAAGTTGTTGTTACTTTCTCTAAATTAAATACCTTTCATAACTCCATAGCTGATCCTAACAATTTGCTTTCAGAAATTTTAATAATTAGCAAACAGCTGAAGGAAAATAGATTCTCATTTGAACCAATTCTGGAAAATATCCTATTACTTGAGAAGACTATTAAAATTAAGAGCTACGGCAAAGCAAACAAAATAATATTTATTTTAGAAATACCAATTGTTCAGTTAAACGATTATAATTACTATCATCTGTATTCTCTTCCAACACCCTCCTTTCATTGCTACAAAACAATAATCCCGCAATCAAAATACCTACTATCCTTTGACCACGAGTACGCATTTATGGATACTAGATGCCAATAAGTTCCCGTAGGAGAGTTCCTCTGTGAAGACATCCAGCCAATCCAGAATACCAACAATCCTCCTTGCGAGATCCAGTTGTAAAATATTCAAAAAAGACTACGAGGTGTCACCAAATTTCTACCAAGATCACCGAACCTCAAGTTCAGAAAGTGAAGAAAAATCAGTGGAAAATTATTCTACCCCATAGTATCGTGGCAACGCAAAAGTGCGGTAAAGTTATAAACAATATTCCTCTTCAAGGAAGGTATATTTACTGAAACTTAGTAATAACTGTGAAGTGCAGCTAGAGGGCATATTATTGAAAACTTTCGAGGATCAATCTAAATTAAAAAATGTTGAAATTCCGCGACTGGAACCACTTAGTGAATTTGCAACTCCGGAAAATATAAACTTTCCAACAATTCAAATAGACTCAATCAAATTAGACGAATTAAAAACTGTTTATAGTGCTTTAGACTCTGAAAGAACTAAAATTGAAAATATAAAAACAGCTCCAATGCATTTTGACAAAATTAGTATTTACTCAATTTTACTTTACATTTTTGGAATTTTAATAGTTATTTACATGAGTTTTGAGTACTGCCAATCCAATGCTGAACCGGACAGAGAGGGAGAGGAAGCCATTTAAGAGAAACCCTTAGAAGTGGATATTGGACTTTCTTCGTCGAACTCTGGTACATCCCCCGTAGTTATCCACTAAGGCCGTAGGAGTTAAGGCCTTGAATACGATGACCCAGCGCCACGGAACCCGCTGACGCTGCACCGACAACGAAGTTATAAATACAAATGTTAATTTACTCTTTTACTCTTTATGTCAGATTAGTTGTTGAATAAAGTAGTCATTATAATAATTTTCGCTTTTTAAAAACATTCTTTTCGCAAACACAAACTTCACTTACATCTTCTCACAAGGGTACGGTACATATATTACATTTATTACAATGATCCATACGGCATTTTCAGTAATTATTTACATTTATTTGAGTTAGAACATATATATTTGTTTTTAATTGCTATTATTATATTGTATATACATATTATAGTGTTATTATTCATTCTCGGCATGCGAAAGCTCTTAATATTAAGATACTAAACTTTCACTGGCAACGCGCGGTCTCTGAGACCGAGGAAAATTTGTTTCTCGTTTTAACGCATCTCTTTCTCGCTGTGCGCCGCCAGGTACCTTTTACCCTTATCCTTGGTCACTTAGTGTAGAATCGTTTTCTGTGTAGTGCGTATCGTTTTTCTGCTTTGCAAAGTGGCGGTGTGAGACACCGACGTTACCTAACTCGTATTTTTTTTGGGGTAAGCATTAAATGCTTTTTTATTTTATTTTTGCTTATAAAATTACATTTTAGTTTCTACTAATCAACTATGTCTTACGAAAAAGAGCAAGAGGCATTGCAAAAATTATTTGATGAGGTTCCAACTGATTCCGAGGCCGGTGAACCAGAAGATGATAATGTAAGTTTGAAAGACGATCATGTAGAAGTGTTGGATTATGATACAAATTCAGAGCAAGAGTTCTCAGATCTTGATGATGACTCTCTTCCTACCGAAGCCACTGCGTGTCGAATTCCAAATCTCATTGGAAAAGATGGTACAAGATGGAGAAAGCATTGTGTAGAAAAATTAAATATCAAGTCACACGAGCAACAAAGAAAAGAATTTATAAAACAATATTAAGACCGAGAGTGCTATACGGATGTGAAACATGGGTTATGAATAAGAAGCAGAAATCCAAACTCGAAATCTGGGAGAGGAAGATATTAAGGAAAATTTATGGCGGAAAAAAACTGAAGAAAGATGGGAGAGGCGCACAAATGAGGAGTTGTATGATCTATACAATGACTCAACAATAATTGAAGTAATCCAATCAAATAGACTGCAGTGGTTAGGTCACTTAGAACGGATGGAACAGTCAAGAGATGTAAAAGAAGTAGCATGGAAAAGACCAGAGAATAAGAAGAAGAGAGGTAGGCCCAGAAGAAAGTGGAAAGAAGCCATAATGCAGGACGTCGCGGAAAAGGAAATACGGAACTGGAAAAGCGTAGCAAGCGATAGATACAGATGGAAAATTCTTACAGGGCTATAGGCCCTAGGGTCTGTCTTATATATATATATATATATATATATATATATATATATATATATATATATATATATATATATATATATATATATATATATATATATTTATATATATATATTCCTCAATGCAATAAGAACAAGAACGTCTTAGCACTATTAACTATGCATCTTGAAGACGACAGTCTTAATTCGGAAACTGGTAAGCCAGACATCATAATAGATTACAACAAAACCAAAGGAGGAGTCGATGTTGTTGACAAGTTGTGTGCCTCATACAACTGTGCAAGTGCAACTTGTCGCTGGCCTATGGTGATTTTTTATAGTTGCCTAAATGTTGCTGGAATAAATTCGTATATTATTTATAAAGCTAACAACAATAAGTCTATTCCTAGAAGAGAATTCTTAGAAGATTTAGGATTTGAGTTGCTAGATACTCATATTCGCAGACGAGCACTGCAGGAAAATATTCCAAAAATTACAAGACTGAGATTGGCCGAAATTTTGGGGCTTAACATAAACCAACAGAGTAACGATAATCCAGTTCATGGAAGATGCGCATTTTGCAATAGTAAGAAAAATAGGAAAACTGGGTTTTCGTGCCATAAGTGTCACAAATTTATGTGCCTTGAACATTTGACTGGATATGTAGTGACTGTCTTGAGCAAAATAGCGAAGATTAATTTTTTGTAATGAAATAAGCCCATAAACTTCCTATGTCTGTTCTTGTGTTGATAGGTGTATAAGTTTGTGTTAGTTTAGTTTAAATGTTCATTTATCTATGGACACCTTAGGGAAAATATTGAAGTAAATATGTTATTTTGTTCATCAGTTAAGAGTTTCAGCATTCGTTTTTGTATTAAGAAGTATATTTTATTTTTTTTCAATTTTTAAATATAAGGTAACCAAAAATCCAATTGATTATTTATTATTAAGATTTTTATTATAAAAATAACGGGAAATATATCATAGCATATTTTAACGCATCGGAACTGTTACAGGACCAATAACTAAGATATTTTTTTTAATGAAAAAAAAAGAGACGTAAAAAAAATCGGATCTAAAATTGGTCTCATAGACCGACGTTACCAATTATGTACCAATTCAACCACGTTACCCACGAAAGGCTAATAACACCATGGGCCAACATAGAGAGCTCAGACTGATTATCATTAATGGCATTCAAATAATGTACGAGATCATCAACATTATCCACACTATTAAAAAATCTATTTTATCTAAGAGGGCTGTAAATGGGGCATTTGGAGAGAATATGCTCCAATGACTCTGGTGTATGCATATTACAAACGGAACAGATTTCCACACAATCAATTATATTATAGAAGTTTCCTTTAACGGAAAATTTCAGTATATTTTTACTGGAAGTTCTAATTTGTGCGACAACTCTCGTTATGTGTATAGATGTGGGTATTCGCAAATAATTTCTCCCGGTATCACCAATTAATAGTTGAGAGTATATCGAAGAATAACTAGACGTAACCTTCCTATACATATCAATTTAGTACACTCGTGTTTAAAATTTTTCTAGAATAACCCCATCTAATTTACCTGAATATGTATTAAAATACTGTGTTCGTAAATGTTCACACTCTGCAAAGGTAAACCATTCTTTAACTTCAGTGACCCAATTATATTTAGCGTTCTCCGTAGCTAATTGTAAAAGTTGCATATAACCGATTTTAGACATTCTAGAATTATCCATTATTTTAAGTTTATTTAACCAACTTAAAGCATGTTTAGAAATAATTAGTGATGAATGGGGCGAATATGTCTCAAGGCGTAGAGATGTTGGAATATCTAATGAACAGTAACCCCACCATGCGCAGACGATGAATATAGGACTCCGAGATACCTACACTCTTAACTGAAAATATCGTCATTTTATTTTCTTTCATCGTATTGAACCGATCGTATATTTGAGGTGTTAGTGAGCTTATTATTTTCTGTGTTTATTTTAAGGGTAACGCGTTTTAATATTTAGTGTTTGATTTAGACAGTATAGTTATTAGTTAAAAGGAGTTTACGATTGTTATAGACTTATAAATTTAGTTATATACGTATATATTATTATTATTATTATTATTATTTTGGTTACATATTTACGATATGAAATATTATTTTATTTTTCCCCCAACGCAATCAATGATGCGAGAAAAGTATTGGTTTACCCACAAAAAAGTTGGATTTTTGAATTTTGTTTTGAGTTATTTTCACGTTTTTCAGCGATTAATACACGCCTATCCTAACAGTCAATGAGATTTCTTCAATTTCTTAAAATCAACCAATTAACTATCATTTCAAATGATGGAAAAGCTACCTAGATTTCCCAATAACTGATAAATATGCGCCTTGCTGTTAATCAACTATGCCGTGAATGTTACTGTCAGATTATTTTTGAGTTTTCCTAATACAACGTCTTTTGAAAATGGCAATATTTGGCCAAGAATCTCTAGAAAATAATGAAAAAACTGCACAGAGTGTTACTCCGAGAAGTACAGTTAATTAATTGTCTGCATTTATATAGTTGTGTATTTATCTTCCTAAAATACATTCGAGATAATTTTTATAATCGAGAAATACATTACAAATTGTATTCAAATTTTAATGTCACGGCAAAAATTCTCGATTCAAGAGAAGTAAAAAAAAAAAATCACTCGAGCAAGCTCTCGTGATTTTTTCACTCTCTTGATTCTCGATGTATTGCCATGACAATAAAACTTTCATACAACCAAACATGTATTTATCGATAAAAAAATGATCTCTTATGTATTTACCCCCGAAAAAAGGGTTTTTAGGAAAAAAATCCTGTGTGTATGTCGTCGCCGGCCACTATTTCTTGTTAGCACGATACAGCGTCCGGAATGCAAAAAGTCACCAATTTTATTTATGATTGATTATTGTTCAATATATCTCACAGGTGAACCCTATTGATTATCAGGTCATCAGCGCCAGTACTATGGGCCCTATAAAATAATAATTTTTTTACAGACAAATCTTCAATCATGAGCAATTCTAAACGAGTGCTTCACAGCCAGAGTCGTGAAATAATTTATAACGTATATAAATTCATGAAAGAAGAAAAGGAACAAGATAAACTTAAACTTCCCCTAAATCGGTTCCAAGAAAGAGTAGCGTTAGCTACTGGTGTTGGTCTGAGCACCGTAAAAAGAATAATTAAGGAAGCTGATTTAAGAAAAAGTGGTGAAAAGTTTAAGTCACCAAGAAAAAATATTATCAAACCGTGCACCCCAAGAGGATCAGTAGATGAGTTTAAAGAGGAAAGAAATTATTAGGAGAATATTTTATTCATAGCAGCTATTCACAGACGAAGACCAACGATAAAAGGTGTGTTTGAAGAAGTTAAAAAGGAAAAAGGGATTAATTTTACAGGGAAAATCGATTCATTTCGAAAATTAGTGCGAAAAATGGGATTCCATTGGAAAAAAACTGAAGACAAAGGTCTTGGTCGAAAAATTTGATATTAAATCCAAACGAGTCGAATATTTAAGAAAATTGAAAAAATATTAAAAAGAAGGGCGGGAGATTTTATACTGCGATGAAACGTATATTCATGGTTCACATACTGTACCAATGGCATGGAACGATGGAACAAATAATTGTCTAAAGTTACCTGTGTCCAAAGGACAACGACTCATAATTTTACACGCCGGGGGTATATCAGGCTTTGTACCCGGAGCTCTACATACTTAAATCGGGTCTTAAAACAGGCGACTATCATGATGAAATGAATCATTATAATTGCAGCAAGCGGCTTAAAGAAAAATTCATGGTAAACGTCACAAATAAATCTGTCCTTGTGATAGATAATGCCTCTTACCATAATGTTTTGGTCGAACCAATTCCTAATTTTTCATGGAAGAAAGTATCTATGCAAAACTGGTTAAGGGAAAAAGCATTTTTTTTGGAAGAGAAGGCAACGAAGGCTGAACGGGACATTCCAGTTCTATGTTTACCACCATATCATCCTGAGCTTAATCCTATCGAAAAAATATGGGCACTGGTGAAAAATCACGTCGCTGCATGTAGTAGTACGACGTTTAAACTTGATGAAATGTTGAAAATGAACGAAGAACAATTTAACCAAGTTGGGAAGGAACAATGGGAAAAAATTTATGCTCACGTTGAAAAAGTCGAAAAAGAATATATGCGGAAAGAATATATAAAGGATGAAGTGGAAGATTTCGTAATTTCACTAAAAGACGACAGTGAATCTGATTCCTTGTTATTTTCGGATGAAGACGACCCTGAGAATGAGGAGGAACTGGACGATTTGGGTTGCCAACCATTAATGTGAACTTTCATGTTTGGCTGTTTTTACAATGTTCTTGAATTATCCTGTGTATGTATTTTCTTTTTCTTTTTTTTACATTAGAATTTTGTGCTAATTAAATTTGTCAAGATAACTCTATGGCCTCTTAGTATGATTTTTTGTCAAACCCCATACTAACAGATTTTCAAACTTTTGTTTTTTTCTTTCTCTAAGTAACTATTTTTTATTAATATTATAACGTGTAATATGACAACTTTGTTATGATTTTTTATTGATCAGGTATATAATTCTTTTTTTAATAAATTTCAAAGACAACAAAGCTTGTTTGTTTTTTACGTCCGTAATAATTATATTATAAATGCAGTTAAATAAATGGGTTGAAACGCGCTACCCGTTTTATACTTTCAATTAAAACACTGAAGTACCTAGACCCTAGACCCAAGCCAATATTTTTGGGTTTCACTTACGCTTTGCGCAGGAATGGTCAAGGTCACTGTTCACGAGATAATCCAATACCTTATACAATATAATCTGGAGTATTCTGAAAAAAGTTCAACAGTTTTTTAAAAAATTTAACCTGAACCCGCTCAATAATATCAGTATAGCGTAGTCCCCATATGCCAATTCCAAAAGAAAGACAAGATAAAATGATAGAATTATACAATTTGATTCTGGAATCACATGTATTAATTTTTGATCGGTACATAATATCCATAACTGCTCCAATGGCACGACAAGCTTTAATTTTAGTATTCTTAGTCATGGTACCGAATATAGCTGTAGAAGAGAAATCTACAACTAGATACGTAAATTGCTTTACTATTTCTAACCTAAAACTTTTGTAATAAAACTTTTGATTATAATTATGTTTGTGCCCTCCTTTTGCAAATATTAATACTTTCGTTCTATCAGTTTTAACTGTAAGTTTATTGGTAGAACAATAAGTATCAATTATTCTCAGATTGCGTTCTATGTCTATTGGGGAGTCCCCCAGGATTATTATGTCATCTGCGTATTGAAGCATTAATACATCATTCTTGCCATCAATATTAATTCCGCGTAAGTTACTTGAACGAAAGTAATCTTCAATATCCGATATGAAACTAGAGAAAAACAGTGGACTTAGCGATTCACCTTGGAGAACTCCCTCAGCGATAACATATTTTTTACTATATGGGTTTTGGTGTCTAATTAAGAATGTGGCGTTGTTAAATAAGTGTGTAAGTACTCAAATATACTACCAAAACTGCCATCTATGTTAGTAAAACTTTGCGTAATTTACACGTCTCAAGTTACTCTAGAAAGAATAAAATTTCTATTTAATAAACAATTAAATTACCTAATCAAATTTAAATCACAAAATTTTTTGGAATCACGTAAAATACCATGTCGTATATTAAATTTATCCACCTTTTTCTATTTTCAATTGATACTTACAAAGAAACATTCTTCCAAATAATTCTCAATTTATTGATTGAAATTTATTCAGATAAATTTTTTATATATTATACATAGTTATTTTCCAACTAATTTCAACCTGATCTAAAAAATCATTTGGCAATAAAAACAATTTATAAGACTTGCCCCAATTTTTGGTATAAGGCCTCAAAAATTGGGCCAAGTCTTATAAATTTTTTTTATTGCCAAATGATTTTTTAGATCAGCTTAAAATTAGTTGGAAAATAACTATGTATATATAAAAAATTTATCTGAATAAATTTCAGTCAATAAATTGAGGTTGGTAGAGAAAGTATTTCACGAACTCACGGAAATTTTTGAAGATCATAGAAAAAATGATTGACGCAGAACTCCAACAACATTTACGTTTGACGAGGTCTGCTTATAATGATTTATTTAACAAAATTGCTCATTTGCTGAAAATCAACAACACATTCAAAGAAAACATTGATCCTAGTTTACAGCTACTATCAACTCTTTAAATTTTGAGCACTCCAGATAGCTATAAGTGAAGTAGGAAGAATTAATAAATTATGAAAAATTTACATTGATTTTATTTTGCAGAACCATTGCATAGAGAGAGTAATCAATGCAATTACTTCGATTACCGACAAAGTTTTGAAATGGCTAACATTAGAAGAAAGACTTCAAAGTAAGGAACACTTCTATTCTATGTATCAATTCCATGGTTGTATTGGAGCAATCGATGGAACATACATTCCCATAAAAGCACGTCATGAAAATCCAGACATACATATATAGAAAATGTTTTTATGGTGTACCTTTACAAGCAATTTGTGATAGCAAAAGAAAGTTTTTAGACATTTTCTGTGGTTATCCCAGCAGTGTCAGTGATATTCGAATTTTTAGGAATTCAACCATATTTAAAAACTTCATAAGACATATTGATAAGCTACATATAGATGACAAATAAATACCTGAAATATTTTCACTTATAATCTCTTTAGATCTTTAATTATTCCGAAAAAATTTTCAAAATGCGAATTTTCTTGAAAACATTTGCAAATGAGAAAAAGAGTATGGAAAATAATTCAATCTCGCGGGAGATTCGGTAAGAAAACTTTATAACTACATTGTATTTGAAATAGTTCCATTTTTTTACTTTCCCTTTGCCCTAGTGAAAAATGTAGGAATCGGTCTCAAATAAATGTATTACTTCTTACTATAGATATTAGAACTAGAGTCACAAAGAAAACATCATAAAATGAATCGTACAATTTTTGTTCCTTCTGAGCATACTCAAATTTATCATAAAAATATAAAATATTTTTTCTACGACCATAAAGAAAAATGTACATTTCAAGTCCGTCTTCGATTAAGGAACCTACCACATTGTAATACAGATTTCCATTTCCCATGGGCTAGCTGTATCGAAATACCTATTCCATTTCCCACGACTATCATGCGCTACTAGACTGTCATTATATTAACGAACTTTTTGGTCATATATATTATAATATATGATCGAGTCATGTTCGTTTATTTCTATATAATAATTTCACATCGGTGTTTACAAAATTCGTTTGTAAAGAAAATTTATATTCGAAAATGGGTCGCGATAGTGAGGATGATTTGACATTGACATGCTGATCCAGATACGTAAACTAGCCATTGCTTTAGAAGGACATCGGTAACTATCCTGGTACATGCAGGAGGTGATATTACTCCTTTAAAGAGACACCATAATTGATAACTTTTCCGCAGGTGAATTATAACGATTTTTCTGCATAAAGTATTTTTATTTCAGAGTTGTCAAAATTTTAAAATTTTGAACATTATTTGTTTCAGGACGTAGGTAGATACATGTACAAGAAGAAAAAAATATATGGGTCATTCAAAGGGCTAAGAGCCAGACAATGCAACAATGACCGCAGGAAAGTTTATAATGAAAATTGTTATGTAAAATATTACAGTTTTGTTTATTTTGTTTATGATTTATGATGGTCGTAGAAAGAGTATAGTGTACAATTGGCATGAAATGACCCATTTCCAACTCGTAGGTATATGAAATTTTGAATTACTCGCTAAGCTCCTACTACAAAATTTCATATACCTATTGATGGGAAATGTATAGTCATTTCGTGCTCATTATACAATATACTATAACGTATTTGGTGAACAATTTTGGTTTAAATCCCGAACAAGAAGATTTATTCAAATATATGTTCAATATTTTTCATTCTAATATACTTAGTACTAACCCCAAACTTAAATAGTTTTAACCAAAGAAGTGTATGATCTATGCCGTCAAATGCTCTCCGAAAATCAACAAAAACAGCATATACTTTCCTGCGGTGGAGCCTAAGAGTTATTTGCAAAACAGAAGTCAAAATAAAAATATTATCCGAACATCCCCTATTCTTTCGAAAGCCAAATTGTGTTTCGGAAAGAATGAGATTATTTTCACACCAATCAGACAAGCGTTTTAATAGAATTAATGAAAACACTTTGGCACAATAATTAATTAGATATATACCACGATAGTTATTAGGATCCTCTAAGGGTCCTTTTTTGTGGAACATTGTGAGAATTGTTTCATGCCAACCGGAAGGAATAATTTCCGAATACAAAATTTTATTATATAAATGACAAATATATGAACGCCAGTTCTGTGGTAAATGCTTTAAAAACTCGTAAGTAATACCATCCTTACCTGGTGATTTGCCATCTTTGCACAATATCAAAGATTGATCAAGTTCATGAAGTGATATGGAGGTATCTAGAAATTAATCTCAAAATAACAATTTGTAACATAACACCGTCAACCTCTAAGCCATTAAATCGTAGATGAAAAAAAATAAACGGTTTTAAGATTAAAACTAACTTTTCCGCATCTATGAGATGCCCTGATTAACATTCTATCATAAAATTGTCACTTGTATACACTTCGGGGGATGTATTGTGTTAACAAACCGAAATTTCTCCAAAAGTAACCAAAAATCTAGTATATCTGGATTTATAGGACCCGCTGTACTCGTTATATTCAACTGAAAATCAAAAGGATATATCTGTGAGACACCTTGAACAATATTCAATCATAAAATTGTTCAATCATATACTCTCTGGAGGCTGTATCGTGCTAACAAACTGAAAATTCTCCTAAAATGACAAAAATTTGGTACTTCAAGTACCATAGCACCCGTTGTACTGGCTTTAGTGAGCTAAATATCAATAGTGTTAATGTTGGAGATGCTCTGAATAATATCCAATCATGAAATTGGTCACTTGTATATACGCTGGAGGCTGTATCGTGCTAACAAACTGAAACTTCTCCAAAAATGACAAAAATATCGTACTTAAATCGTAATCGTACTGTAGCACTTGTTGTATTGGATCTGGTGAGCTGAAAATCAATAGGGTTCATCAGAGAGATGTCCTGAATAATAATCAATCATAAAATTTGCGACTTGTTGAACACCGGAGGCTGTATCGTGCTAACAAACTGAAATTTCTCAAAAAATGGCAAAATGTCGTTCTTCAAGTACCATAGCACCCGTTGTACTGGCTCTGGTGAGCTGAAAATCAATAGGGTTCTTCTGTGGCATGTCCTTAACAATATTCAATCATAAAATTGGTGACTTATTGCACTCCGGAGGCTGTATCGTGCTAACGAGACATGTAAGAAAAAGTGGCCGACGACAACGACGACGACGACGAGATACACACAGGATTTTTTTCTAAAAACCATTTTTTTGTGTTGTTGTTGATGGAAAACGTGAAAATAACTCAAAAAATTTTTACAAAATTTCACTTTTTTTGTGGGTAAACCAATACTTTTCTCGCATATAGATAGGTTGGGCGGAAAAGTAATAAAAAAAGTAAATGCGCCAATAGGTGTGCAGTGCGACATAAAATTGCCCGTATCTCTTAAATCGTTAATTTTATCGATATATTACAAAAGGACTTGGTATTTCTAAAAGTGTTATATTTACCAAAAACATTGCTTCATCCACCATTGAACTTAGGTAACTATTTACAAAAAAAAATATATGAAATTGTATCCGTGACAACATAACAATCGTTCTGACTGTTGCTTTTTTTAATAAAATTCGCTAAACCTAATAAAACTCTTCTTTATGATATAAGGTTTTTCACAAGGAGCGGCCATTTGAAGTTTCCTAAAAATTACAGAAGATAGTATTATGAAATTGCCCGTATCTCTTAAATCGTTAATTTTATCGATATATTACAAAAGGACTTGGTATTTCTAAAAGTGTTATATTTACCAAAAACATTGCTTCATCCACCATTGAACTTAGGTAACTATTTACAAAAAAAAATATATGAAATTGTATCCGTGACAACATAACAATCGTTCTGACTGTTGCTTTTTTTAATAAAATTCGCTAAACCTAATAAAACTCTTCTTTATGATATAAGGTTTTTCACAAGGAGCGGCCATTTGAAGTTTCCTAAAAATTACAGAAGATAGTATTATGAAATTTTGCATTAGGAGGTTTTTCGACCTTTCGACTATTTAAAATATTATTATTTGTCAGCAGTTCCGATTATACTAGAAGTTGATATTAAGTTTATTATTCTGAATAGGGATATTTTTGGATTTTCCGCCCAATCGTATGTCAAATGTCTCTAATACGTCCTATATCAATATTTTATCGTTCTCGATATATCTATGATATTTCTTCAAAAATGGACGATAAACGCAAAGTTGGATTTACAATTAAGAACGGTTGTTATCCAATTTGTTGAACAAAAGAAGGACCAGTCATAAAAAGTATTTATTCTAATTAAGCATCATTGAGAGGGTTCTTAATATTTACTTCAATTATGTTTCAAAAAATTTCGTGTAACTCAATTTTCACATTTTCCGATTTGCATATAATTTTAATTTTATAAGTTTTATCTCAATACCGTATCGTTTTCAAGATATTTAATTTTGGTTAACTGGTTTTTCTGTTATGTATACCAGTGATCCGCAACCTTTCCTCATCTGAGGCACACCAAACTGCTCCCTAGAATTTCGTGGCACACCAAAATCTAAAATATATTTATAGCAGTGGCGTAGCTAGGTCGGGGGTCAGTTCACTCCATGTATACTAATTATTTATGGATGTCCAAACTACCTTAGTTTTTTTATTGTTTTAAAATGTGAAGAAGCCCCTTTCAGATTTGGGGCATCAAAATTTTCACTCAGGACATAATACATATTTTTTTTTATTATTCAGATAGAATGAAAAATACAAATAGGTACATACATGAGAACTATACTAAATACTAGGTAGGACAGGTAGGTATACTAAATTTACTTCTGTTGACACGTCAATAGTAATAAATATTTTGACATGATGATGGCTGATTAATGTGATACCTGCGCTTGCTTCGTTGAACACAAAAGTTTTATATTCGGCTCAATTTTAGACAGCGCAACTCTTATTTCTTGGTCAAGATCTTTTAAGCATGACCGTTTATCATTTTTAATTAATACAAGCGTTGAAAAACTTTGCTCACATAAATATGTTTTGGAAAACGGAAGTAGTGTGAAGATGGCCTTGTCGGAGATGCGTGGATATTCTGTCTTGATGGAAATCCAGAAAACATCTAACGGAACTTCGTCGAATTTAAGTTTTAGGGTCATATCATTACTTAATTCTGTGAACTCCTCTCGAGTTTGCAATGGCAGTGCTTCCGTGGAACTTATTGCATTGGTTGCGAAAGGATTTCGAATCCAATTGTATTGTTCCGTGTTGATAGAATGGAAATAGTATTCAAATTTTTGTTGAAGCATACTTAAATGTTGTTGGGCCAAATCCACAATCAACTGCTTGTTTTCGATCGTACTGTGGCTGGTCCTGTGATACATTTCTAGACATCCTTTTTGCAACTGTTCCTGCCAAAGTTCAAGTTTCTTTTTGAACCCTTGTAATTTATCGGAGCACGTCAATATATTTTTATTCCGTCCTTGCATTTTTTTATTAAGTTCATTCAGATGTTCGAATATATCAGCCATGTATGCAAGTTTGGCTATCCAGTATTCATCATGAAGGTGCTGGCATAGATCGTACATATCTTGACTTGAAAGAAACTCACGCACTTCGTAGCGAAGTTCAAACAGTCGAGCTGAAACTTTTCCCCGGGATAACCAACGAACTTCTGTATAAAACAGTAAGGATTCATGTTCGCTTCCCATTTCTTCACAGAGTATTCCAAAGATTCGCGAATTTAAGGCTCTCGATTTAATTATGTTTATGATCTTAATACATTCATTCATTGTGATCGAAAGCTGTTCGGGCAAATTTTTGACCATCAATACTTCTCGATGTATGCAGCAATGTGTAATTTGTATTGACGGATTTTTTTGTTTTACACAAGATACAAAACCTTTCTTACTGCCCATCATTGCAGCAGCACCATCTGTACAAATAGCAACGCAATTGGTCCACTGAATATTATGTATTTTAAAAAAATTATCAGTTACTTGGAAAATTTGTTCACCGGTAGTTCTCTCTGGAACCTCCTTACAAAATAAATAATGTTCTTTAATAGAGTCCTCGTCAACGAAACGTACAATAGCCATCAGTTGTGCTTTATTTCTAATATCGGTCGATTCGTCGATTTGAAGCGCAAAAATTCCAGCCAAAATGATTTTTTTAATTAGTGTTCCCAAAATATCACTTGACATATCTTAGATACGTCTTTTAATAGTATCGGCCGACAAAGAAACTTTACTCACGTCCTTAACTTCGTTTGGCCCAAGCATAAGTCTAACAATTTCCATGCATGCTGGTTTAATAAGCGTTTCACCGATAGTGTGCGGTTTTTTTTGTTGTGCAATTAATTTTGCAACAAGGTAGCTTGCTTCTAATGCCTTTTCAGAAACCGTAATCGCCGATTTCATAAACTGCTTTTGTTTCTTATTTTGATCCAAGCACCGTTGGAAAAATTGAATGTCTTTTTTGACGCAACTGGGATGATTTGTGATCAAATGACGGTTTAGTTTGCTGGGTACCATTACTTCATTTGACAACTGTTCACCGCAAATGACGCATTCAGGCTTTGGAGCCGCTTCGTCGCCACACCAAGTGAAACCATATCGAAGGTAGTCTTGATTGTACTTCCTTTTCAGCACCTTTTTTGCTCTTTTTGCAGCACTTATGCTGGAGCTTGTGCTAGGTTCTTCGTCATCTGCTCGTGATTTCAGCAAAAATTTATCCATATTTGAAGCACTATAGTTATTTATAAAAGTAGATACTGCAACAAAACTTAGTCCAGTTTAATTTAATTTATTTAGACACAATATGGCCAACAACGTAAAAAAGAAAACAGGAACTCTAAAAATAACACTTAACTAATTATAACTAATTTATATTCACTTATTTATAAGGCACAAGAATTTATTTATATAGCAATTCACTATTTATTTCACTCTACGATTTATTTGTTTGCCCGCGTATGTATCTGATTCACTTGAATATTCGACTCTCTCTGAGTCTCTGAGCGACGACAGGCGCGCTTATATAGGCAGCGGCGATGTTCAGGAAAACATCGAGTCGCGCCTCGAACGGCACGGATCTTTCTAGTTTAGTCGCCTTTAACGGTAAAATTTGACTGATTTTCAATCAACCATTTAATAATTATAAATTTATTTTTAATACCCAATGCTACAGCCCTATAGTTCGTTAACGAAGGGCGTGAAGAAAGTTTTTTATATTGTACCCAGTTTTTGATATGAACCCCTGGTATTAAAAAGTTGATTTTAGTAGGGTTGTCGGATTAAAAACATACCACGTTACGCCCCTGCTGCCGTCTTGTCCCCTTCATCAACATTTTATGTTTACAAGTGATTATTTATCACATAATTGTTTTTATTAGAATAACATTTACACAAAAAGCTACTCGCTGATGAAATGTAATGCCATCGCTACTGTTTTTGGGGGACTGGAAGCAAGCGGCACTACTCAACATGATTTATATTTGTGTTTTTAAATGAAACTCAAGGTCTCTAGTTAATTCCACAATATAATACAAGTTATTGAAAATTCTAAAAAATTGACAATTGTTTCGATAAATCAATATCATCGTCAGAATGACAGAAGTTACATTTCATTTTATGTCTACCTGATGTTTAGTAGTTATATTTTTGGCTAGACCAAGAAGTAACCTAACTTGTGATTGGCTTAATATATGTTTATAGAAAAAGAAGAAGATGTGATATTACAAATATTAAAGCTTAGATATTATTAGCCCTATGGTGATATCCTGGATATCATTTTTCCAATTAAGATCAGTATAACTGTGCAATGATATAGAAAACCAGGAAAACTATATCTGCTGATCTTTACAATTATCACTTAAGAAGACAGTTTATTAGTGGAGAATTCCCTAGATTTAACTGTTCATTGACAACTTCATATTATGGGTTTCTTAAATGTCTTCTAATTTCCAGTTCTTCAATGAAATCCAGTTCTTGTTCCTTTTCACAAATATGCAGCACTTCTAGTTCTGTATTAGGTGTCAATGAATGATTGGTGTCAAGTAGATGTTTTGCGTAGTGGGATTTATCTGGTTGTTTTAATCTGTAAGCTCGTAAGTGCTCACTGTATCGTATTTCAAAATTCCTAAGGGTCTGACCCAAATAGACAGCATTACATTCTGGACATTTGAGTTTATATATACCTGACTTCTTTAATAGTGGTATTTTTGTTTTTACATTTAACAATTTTGTACTAACGTTACTTTCTGTTTTAAAAGAAATTGTTGCATTCGTTACTGAAGATATCATCTTTGGAATATTATTAGAAATATTTCCTGCATATGTGATGGTTTTATAAGTTTTAATTTCATCAGCTTGCTTAGGATATATTAGTTGTAATGCCACTTTTTTCTCTTTTTTACTAATTAGTTTATTTATCATATCTAATGGATAACCGTTAGATGTTGCTATTTGTCTAATTGTATTAATCTCTCTATCAAAATTACATTTGTCCATAGGAACTGAAAAAGCTCTATGTATCATTGAATTATATGCTGCTAGTCTGTGTGAGACAGGGTGGTTAGAATTGAATGGAATTGTCACATCAGTCTGTATTGGTTTTCGGTAAATTGAATAATCAAGTACATTATTAACTCTTTGAATTTTTAAATCAAGAAAATTGATTGAGCTATTTTCTTCAATTTCTAATGTAAATTTAATTTTCGGGTGTAAATTATTGATGTGGTTGAAAAACACATCTAATTGTCGCTCACTACCCATAAAACAAGCTAATATGTCATCCACATATCTATACCAAAATAAAATATTTTTCGAAATATTACTTTCAAAGATCTTTCTTTCTAAATTGTCCATAAAAATGTTTGCTAAAATAGGTGATATAGGGCTTCCCATTGGTAAACCTTCATTTTGAATATATATCTTATTGTCAAAAGTGAAATAATTCTGATTAATGCATACATCAAATAAATTAAGTATATCTGATATTATTCCTGGATTCATATTTTTATCTTCTAGTAATTTTCTTACAAGTATTAGACATTCTTTAGGAGGAATTTTAGTAAACATATTAGTTACATCGAACGATATGAGTTTATAGTTATCTTGCAAGTGGATTGATTTCAACTTTTTGATTAGTTCTATTGAATTTCTAATTGAGTACTGAGATTCATATCCGTAAGTATTGAGTATATTGTTGAGCTTTTTTGCCAATATATTATTAGGAGCATTAACATAAGAGACTACAGGTCTAATTGGTTTCGTTATTTTATGTAATTTAACTGTTCCATATAATTGTGGACAATGAGGATTCTTATGTATGATAGACCTCTTTTCGTAATCATTTAAAAGATAATTTGGATTATTAACAATATTACTTACATTATTAGAAAACTTCTTTGTTGGGTCTGCTTTAAGAACTTTCACATCGCTGGATTCTATAAAGTTATATACTTTGGAATTGTAATTTTCAGTCGTCAAAATGACAGTAGCATTCCCCTTATCGGATTTTGTAACTGTTAGGTTATTGTTCTCTATCTTCTCTTTTATTGCGTTTAAAACTGAAATGTCATTTTTTGTTTGACGTTTAACTTTTGAAGGTTCAATATTTTTGATTAAATTGGCAATTTTTAATTTCTCATAAAGAAAATTATTTGAATTTTTAAAGCTATTTCTGACTCTGTAGCTAAAATTTGTTTATTATTATTCGTAAATTTAGGTGGTATGCTGTACTTTAAACTTTTATTTAAAAATTCTATTTCACTATTTGTAAAATTAGTGTCTGAAAGGTTTTCAAATCGTGGTGCAAAGTGTGTTGGTATGTAGGTACTTACAGTTTCATGATGTTTTGAGTATTGATTTTTATGTTGTGTGTGTGTTCAAGATTCTGTAGCTTCTTTTCTTGTTTCTTAAATTTCATATGCTTCATAGTGCTGATATTCTCTCTAATTTTGTCATCCAAATAGTCAAATTCTACTGGATGTAATTGGAATGTCATCTCGACGATTGAAAATTACAATTCCAAAGTATATAACTTTATAGAATCCAGCGATGTAAAAGTTCTCAAAGCAGACCCAACAAAGAAGTTTTCTAATAATGTAAGGGATATTGTTAATAATCCAAATTATCTTTTAAATGATTATGAAAAGAGGTCTATCATAAATAAGAATCCTCATTGTCCACAATTATTTGGAACAGTTAAATTACATAAAATAACGAAACCAATTCGACCTGTAGTCTCTTATGTTAATGCTCCTAATAATATATTGGCAAAAAAGCTCAACAATATACTCAATACTTACGGATATGAATCTCAGTACTCAATTAGAAATTCAATAGAACTAATCAAAAAGTTGAAATCAATCCACTTGCAAGATAACTATAAACTCATATCGTTCGATGTAACTAATACGTTTACTAAAATTCCTCCTAAAGAATGTCTAATACTTGTAAGAAAATTACTAGAAGATAAAAATATGAATCCAGGAATAATATCAGATATACTTAATTTATTTGATGTATGCATTAATCAGAATTATTTCACTTTTGACAATAAGATATATATTCAAAATGAAGGTTTACCAATGGGAAGCCCTATATCACCTATTTTAGCAAACATTGTTATGGACAATTTAGAAAGAAAGATCTTTGAAAGTAATATTTCGAAAAATATTTTATTTTGGTATAGATATGTGGATGACATATTAGCTTGTTTTATGGGTAGTGAGCGACAATTAGATGTGTTTTTCAACCACATCAATAATTTAAACCCGAAAATTAAATTTACATTAGAAATTGAAGAAAATAGCTCAATCAATTTTCTTGATTTAAAAATTCAAAGAGTTAATAATGTACTTGATTATTCAATTTACCGAAAACCAATACAGACTGATGTGACACTTCCATTAAATTCTAACCACCCTGTCTCACACAGACTAGCAGCATATAATTCAATGATACATAGAGCTTTTTCAGTTCCTATGGACAAATGTAATTTTGATAGAGAGATTAATACAATTAGACAAATAGCAACATCTAACGGTTATCCATTAGATATGATAAATAAACTAATTAGTAAAAAAGAGAAAAAAGTGGCATTACAACTAATATATCCTAAGCAAGCTGATGAAATTAAAACTTATAAAACCATCACATATGCAGGAAATATTTCTAATAATATTTCAAAGATAATATCTTCAGTAACGAATGCAACAATTTCTTTTAAAACAGAAAGTAACGTTAGTACAAAATTGTTAAATGTAAAAACAAAAATACCAGTATTAAAGAAGTCAGGTATATATAAACTCAAATGTCCAGAATGTAATGCTGTCTATTTGGGTCAGACCCTTAGGAATTTTGAAATACGATACAGTGAGCACTTACGAGCTTACAGATTAAAACAACCAGATAAATCCCACTACGCAAAACATCTACTTGACACCAATCATTCATTGACACCTAATACAGAACTAGAAGTGCTGCATATTTGTGAAAAGGAACAAGAACTGGATTTCATTGAAGAACTGGAAATTAGAAGACATTTAAGAAACCCATAATATGAAGTTGTCAATGAACAGTTAAATCTAGGGAATTCTCCACTAATAAACTGTCTTCTTAAGTGATAATTGTAAAGATCAGCAGATATAGTTTTCCTGGTTTTCTATATCATTGCACAGTTATACTGATCTTAATTGGAAAAATGATATCCAGGATATCACCATAGGGCTAATAACATCTAAGCTTCAATATTTGTAATATCACATCTTCTTCTTTTTCTATAAACTTATATTAAGCCAATCACAAGTTAGGTTACTTCTTGGTCTAGCCAAAAATATAACTACTAAACATCAGGTAGGCATAAAATGAAATGTAACTTCTGTCATTCTGACGATGATGTTGATTTATCGAAACAATTGTCAATTTTTTAGAATTTTCAATAACTTGTATTATATTGTGGAATTAACTAGAGACCTTGAGTTTCATTTAAAAACACTAATATGAGCATATTCCACGAAGTAAGGCTCGAGACAGTCAATTTGATTTATATTTGTCGTAATGCATTATTCACAGACTAAAAGTCTGCTATAAGTTGTGTATGTATTATTTCAAATCGGTATGTTATCGACCTTTACCTAATCATAAAAAGCCACTTTTTATACAGAAAACTGGAAAAGTTATAATTCAACGAATTATCTCAAGTGATAAACAGTTTACAATGAGTGGAAGTTAGGTGATCATGATGCCCGTTTCCGTCATCAACTTTTGAAAATCGTCCTTATGACATGTGTACTTCCTTCTTGTCTTGTGTTCTGTGGTTTCTGTTTCCATAGAGAATGAGGTTATATTAAACCTTACCCCTAATTTTTTTAGGTATTGCTTTAAGTTTATACTACAATATTTACAACAAAATAAAAATATTTTTCCTATGTTTACACATTAATGGTCAATACTTGCCATTAACAAGTTCTTTTCTCCGTACTGCTCGTATATTATATCCAAAATTGTACATTTGGCAACGTTAAAAATATAAAATTTCATATCGCTGGTCCAATAGGTATACATATAACCAAATTTTTTTTAACCTATTTCACGAGGTGACAAATATATTTTCATTCACGGTCACTCTTTATAGGGTCGACATGCCTGTTATGGCCACCCTACCTGCTATGGCCACCTTAATGGACAAACTCATAAAATAAGATCCCTTCACAGTTTGGAAACATCATTATTGCATTACAGTGAACTGTAATATATCTCAACCTCTACCCATCACCAGTTGGCGATATAAAAACTACTTTAATTTATAAATGGCGTCAGAAATGTAAACGGTCAGTGTCGTACACATCCTTAACAAATTTGGTAAGAAACTTTATTTATTTGAGTTACATTATATAAATATTTAGTGGGCCTGTCAACAACAATGTTATATGTATATGAAGCGAATCTTTCCGTTCATCTTCCTGAATTAACTAATTCTCATAATCATAACCTGATAATTATTTCACCGAAAGTGGCCATAACCGGAAAGATGATCTGAATAATATGCCAGTTTTGACCACTATGTGGCGATAACTAGAAAAATACATAACCGGTTATGGCTACTGCGTAAATAAGCTCTAAAGTGCAATTGTACTTGTGGAATCAGAAGGAATTGTTGGATTTTTGGTGATTCAATATTTCTATTACAGTATAAATGAACCATGGTGTGTCAAAAGAAACAAAAAACAACTTACACAAAATTCCAGTATACCCAAAAGAACTTGGAACGAGCGTATAATGCTGTTAAACTAGACAATGTAAAAGTTGCAGCAGCTAGTAAATTGTTCAAAGTTCCACGATTCACTCTAAGGAGGAGGTTGTCAGGTGAATATTCCCTGAACATGCCTCAAAAATGTGGGTCAACTTCGATATTAGGCAAGCACACAGAAAAATGTTTGGTCGATTGGTTGCTGCAATGTGCCAAAATGGGATTTCCGGTCCACAAAGAAGGATTGATATTTACGGTCAAGAAGATCATTGAAGAGCTCAATCTGAAGACTCCTTTTACAGATAATAAACCCGGCGATAAGTGGTTCTACTCTTTTATGAAACGCCATCCCGAACTTTCTCGGAAACGTGCTGAATATGTGAACCGTGCTAGAGGCACAGTAACTGAAGCAAAAATCAGAGGCTGGTTTTCTGAGGTAAAAGAAACTCTTTGATCTGATGCTGATGTTCTCAACCATCCAGAAAGACTGTTCGGCATGGAAGAAACTTGCTTCTGCCTTGCTCCAAAGGGTGAACTGATAATCCGACCTAAGGGTCAACATATCTATAATGAATCCTCAAGATCTGATAAGGAAAATATTACTACCTTATTTTCGTGTAATGCTGCTGGACAATTTTCTACTCCAACTACCATTTGCAAATATGAACGTTCAAATGAAAAAGCTACAGAAACGGCTACTAATGATTGGGGTATTGGGAAGACGGAAAACGTTTGGATCACATCACAAGCGTTTTTTGAGTATTTTGCCAATATATTTGATAAGTTTTTAGATCAAAAAGAAATTCAACGACCAGTTGTTTTTCTGTTTGGCCATAAGTCACATCTTACCCTACCTCTAAGCCGTTTTTGTCGTGAAAAACAAATTATTCTGATCGCCTTATACCTTAACAGCACAAACATCATGCAACCCCTTGATGTGGCTGGATTTGGTCCTCTCAAAAAGCACTGGAAAAAAATTGTTCGTCAATGGCGTATTGATCATAATGGAGTAGAAATTTCCAAATTCGATGTCCCAACAGCACTTTCAGTAATAATAAAAGAACTCACGATGCCTGCCAATATACGATCTGGATTTAAGGTTAGTGGACTCTATCCATTTGAACCGAATAATGTTGATTACTCCAAAATTGTTTTACGTTCTGTGGATAATAACAGCAACGATAACGCCTGTGCTAAAGATACAGATCATTTAGATTATATTGAATCCAGAATCAAGATCACTTTGCTGCGGCAATTCAAATCTACCAGACAAAAACAAATGCACTGGGAAAGCAACCCTGAAGCATTGATGCTTTATGAGTTCTGGTTATCAGTTGAGGATGAGTTGGGAGGCCCAAAGGAGCAGCATGCCATTACCCAACACAATGAATTAGATAATGTAATAGAGTTATCACCGATAAAAACGAAAAATAAAACCAATTTTCTGTTGACTGTGGCGACCGAAGTAACCCCTACCAAAGGGAATTCACATATTCAAGTCACCACGCTTACAAATATAACTTCCCTGAATAATAATCAGCCCAATCAACGGGTAATATCTGGAAATAATAGTTCAGGAAATTCATCGGCATCCTGTTCTATAATATTACGCAAAAAATCCTTAGCAACCGTTTTTGAGGACGTAGTTCGATGGCCCAATTGTGAACCATCTACATCGAAAGCAGGCAAAAGGAAAATACTCCTAGCGTTGTTACATCAGATAATTGGACAGAATTTTTCGAACTAAAAGACAAAGAGAAACAAGACAAAATAAAGTAGCAACAGAATAGAAAGGAGGAAAGGGAGCGGAAAAAGAGGGAAAGAGGGCAAGAAAAAACAACAAAAAAATCAAAAAAATTGAAGATATCCAAGGAATCCAGTTCTGAGGACAATGAAGAGGAATGGGAAGAAAGTGGCAGCAGTCTAGATGATATTGACTCAGAAATGGGTGTGGATCCAGTTGATCTCTTGTCAAAAGATGATCTGAGACCTGGTAATTTCATTCTGGTGGCTTTCAAATATCTTGGCAAGAGATCATCGGTAACATATAAATATGTAGCTTCAATAACAAAAGTCAATAATGAAAATGAGGTTGAAGTACATTGCTTGAAGAGTATGGATAGGGAAAAACGATCCTTCACTAACATCGAAGATGATATATGGTCAGTTGACACCAAGGATATTTTGGGGAAGCTCCCTGAGACAACATTAGTTCAGGATGGCCGTTCTCTAAAAAAAGGTTTTTCCTTCTCCAGCAGAAGTCTTTGAAGAGGAATTAAAGTATTTGACCTGTAATAGTTGTAATGAAATTAACTGTCTCGACCCTTACTTCGTGGAATCTGCTCATATTAGTGTTTCAAATGAAACTCACGGTTTCTAGTTAATTCCACAATATAATAAAAGTTATTGAAAATTCTAAAAAATTGACAATTGTTTCGATAAATCAATTTATCTATACAAACAACCGGAGTTTGAACATTATCAGTAACTTCTTAATGCTCCATTTTATCTAATCCTGTAAATTTTAAAAGGGATGGAAATATTGATTTGTTTAAATTTTTTCTTAGAAATAGAATTTAGTGAGCAGAACGGCTTACGAAAAGAGTCTCAAGTAGTTCCACGTCTTTAAAATAGCGATATTCGCGTAATTTAAAACCGGAAGTAGAAATTTCGCTTCTCCTGCAGCCAAGCGAAACGAATGGATCTACTAAAAACTGCATTCAACTTGATCTTTTTCCTCGAAATACGGGAAGTTTCACCTCTCGACATAATATAAAAAGTAACTAGAGTGTGAATAGGGAAATAATTCATGTTCTTTTTTATGAAAAACATGAATTTTGGGAACTGAACATGTTGAAAAGAAAATACGTGGTGTTGAGAATATCGATAACCATTTCGAGTAGCTTTCTAACACCGGAAAAAACATTTATATTTAGGTACAAGAATATGATGACTTTCTCTTACTCTCCATATTTTCGTAAAGCGTATTTATCTTTTTTGAGGGAATGTCATAGATAAATACTTTTAATACGGGAAAGAATGGAATCTCCTGTACTAAGTCCGAAGCCACAAAGTTTTGTCGATTGCTGCGCCAACCATTGTGGTGGAAGGCTACTATTCACCAACAGGGAAAAATAAAGGAGGTATTCACCAACAGGGAAAAATAAAGGAAGAGACCTGCATGCTTAGTGACAGTTTACTAGCTACTACTAGATGGCAAGTGATACAGATACTGAAGGATTTTTATATTATGTCTATATTGTTTTTTCTTAAATAAACGAATCAAAACAGTCACACAAAGTTTGGAACAACCTGTTATTTTATTTTGGCTTAAAAGTAGGATAGGTTGTTTCAAAAAGCTGTTTAAAGCTTTTATCCGTTTTCATTAACCAGGATAGTTTATTAAAAGACGAATGTCGACAAATAGTTTCAAAAATTTAATATGAAATTTTGTTTATAAAATAGTACAGGTCATTTTCTTCTCAAACTTAAGATAAGAATAATTTATTAATAGCATGTGCTAACAAATATTACACATATGATACAATATAATGGAGACACATTTTTCAAAAAGTTCAGATTTTTGAAAGGTTTCAGCAGCATACCTTTTTAACAGCAACTGACGACTTCTTCTAAACTGGGTAGCTCTTTTTTTAAATTGAGTTGCTATTTGATAGAGACGTCTGGCTTTTGGTGATAGGTTTTTAACCCTACAGACAGTTACCTCAGCAAGTAAATCAGATCTTACTAAATTAAAAAATAATATCATTAGCAATAAAAAATAATATGAATATGCAATATAACTCGCATTTAGATAACATTTTTGTTGAAATGTTAAATTTTAAACCCTATTTTAGACAATATTCTAATAGAAGTATACAGTCAAAACTTGATGTAACTAAATAATATGAAATTATAAATGCATTTCTAAGTACCTAATAATTTTTCATGTTTTTTATATATCAAAATATTGACCTTTACCTAATATCTACTATTTCTGTGAAAATGTCTTTGTTAAACAGCTATATATTAATAAATCAAATAATTATTCACTCACTTCTTTTTGGAGTAACTGTGGCATTCAAGTCAGCTAGTGTGACAGAAGTAGAATCTTGAACAGCATGTGTTGATAATTTCAGCTCGGGTTCAACTGAATACTACAACTAGCCTCATTAATAGCACAGGATTCTTGTGCTTTTTTAGCTCTCAGTTTTACAACCTGAGCATTTAAAGCTTCAAAGTCCTAGGACTCTCAGTTACAGATGCAGTGCCAATTTGTGGTACAGCTAAAGAGGTTGATGGTTCAATTTCAATTATTGAGGAAGGAACTTCATCAGTTACTGTTTCTAACGATTCTAGAAAATAAAAACCATTATTGAATAAATGTATCCTAGTTAGTTTTTAGTTTTTTTTCTTTAATTATTATAGATTTACCTGGTAAATTGACTGATGGGAAAACTCCTCTTTTCAGAACTTTATTTGGACCAAAATCTTTAGGTAAAAAGTGTAAGGCACACACTTTACAATTGATGTAAATTTTCTCAGATGTCATTTTCTCCTTCAACCTTCTGTTTCCACATAAATTTACCCATTTGTCAAAAATTACTTTATTTTTTAAAATTTGCATCCAAACAACTTGGTTTGGGTAAAGTCACAGATGACAGTATTACAGCAATCAGTAAAATAAAGTTCGTTAGTAACCTTCCAAGCAAATAGATGGCGTTAAAATGCCGTTTAGCAGTGGCTGTAAAAGATCGCAGGGCATGGAGAATGTCAAATAACTTGAATGATATTTGAATATAACATCCAAATGTTTTTGTTAGAAATTTAGGTTAGTAATTCAAGTGACCGAGATTTGAAGGATCAAAACGTACGTATTGCCCAAGAACTCTAGTCTCTAATAAGTGTTGAAAGGTATTTTCGGGAGTTTCCGAGAAAACACTCGGTGCGATTTCCAGACAGCCTAGTGCACTGTCCGGAGACTCAATTAGGATTCGACGCAGCCTTGACATTAGAGGTATCAGTCGATATCCTTCCAGAAGGCCCACCAAGCATCTCCCAGAGCTAACCTAACGGCCCCCTTATACTCATTTCGTTTCTGGCGGTAATGTTCCCAGTCCAGATCCGATACTGTCTTCCTAGCCCTATTAAATATACGCCGAGTTTGTTTCCGTAGTGATTCCAGAGAGTAGTTCCGCCACTTGTGACCCTGAACCTCTTTCCTCGTTTTTACTGCGCAATTCTCCTCATATGACGAGATAATAATCGAGCTATGGCCCAGTCAATCTCATCGGTATCACTAGGGAATGCGGCGAGCCTCCGCGTGTGTTCCAGTTTATACTGTTCCCAGCTGGAGGTCCTAGTATTCCTATACTTCATGGATTGTTCTTCAACAACACCATTATAACTGAAACATATGTAACTGTGATCCGGCAATGACAGATCATCGTTAAAATGCGCGTATTTCACCATACTCACCATGGTACTTGACGCAAGCGTCACATCCAGGACTTCAGTACGAATCCTATTCCGGAGAGTCAGATTTGTCCTGGAGATCAGTGGTGCTCAGGTCTCCCCGTGCCATTGACATCCGTACTGCCCCACATAGTGTGGTGCGCATTGGCATCGCAGCCAATAAAGAAGCTCATTCGTGGGCGGTGATTCTGGTGAATAGAAGGACAGGTAAGCAGATATACGACTCTACTACGCCCCATACTTTTCTCGCCCGAGAAATCTACCCTCGCGCGCTACTAAATCCCCGAAATAGAGCTCCATTATTATTATTGCATTTACACTATTATGTGTAGAAATGCACACTCTCGCATTAGATTCACCCACAGCGGAGAAAAGATCTCGCGCATAACCTCTATATCCATGGCTCTCGTATAAGGTATATGCCTACTCCCGCAGCAGCCCGGCAATGCTGTGTGTTTATCTGGGTCAATTAAGGGCGACTATAAACAGACATCATAAGTCTGATAATGTATATCCTTTACCCGTTCACTCCGGGTACTCTCTGTAGTTCCCAAGAAGATAAATGATATCTTCCCGGGCCTATATCGGATTTTTCCTGCATTAGACTGAGTATCTCAATCGATCTAGAGTCGACCCTCAATACGATGTTTTGCCTCAAGGAGGCAGCATTCCATCGGGAGGCCCGAATCACCCACCCCTCAATTCTTAGAGAGAGCCGGATTGTTAGTCCAGACTCTCCTGATGGCCTCTTGGGGAGACGACTCGATCTGCGGGGGTATCCACACCATTGCCTTCTTTAGGCGTTGGAGGGCCGACTGCTCAATGCCCTTGAGAGTCAGTACCTCTAACTCGATCCCGCTCATGGCCTTTTCATGCCAAGCCAGAGAACCCTCATCTGAACAGGTCACCATACCAGCTCCCCGAGCAAACTAATGTCCTTCAAAGCTTGGCTGATCCTAGAACGGAAGCCAACTGTCATAGCCAAGTCCTGGAACGTGTTGAGCGCAGGACAGAAGCGTTCCGATCTAGCTGAAATCCCGGAGCCTTTTGAGCCCGAGACGGAAGCGAATTCCTACCTCACCGAGATCACGCTGTGTGTTGAACGCGGGATCTGGTACCGAATACACCCCGTTTATTTTAGGCAACCTGAACAAGGGGGTAAAACGAGTATCCCAGGTCGTCAAAATTGAGTAAGTTTATTTAATAGTACTGGTCTCGGGGCTCTTCTCGGGAGACTCCCTCTGAAGAACACTGTACAGGTCGCTTATCGCCAGAGTCACCTCCCACTCTTCTTCTTCCTTTTCTTGTGTGTCTGTAGATGGTCCCACTAGCAGCTAGGAAAATCTTCGGTCTACATCCGTAGAGCCTCGCACGTGGAGGTAAGGCTACTTACAATTGAATTTCGCCATGTTCCTCAAGGTTAGAAATCAGCAGTGGCCGATCTTCGGTTCGACCACGCATACTATGGGCCTGCTCCTTCCACTGCAAGATTAAGGTTTTTAATGAGGTTATTTCCTCTCAGTCCAGGGTGCTAAGCCAAGACCCCCGACTCCTTCGCCCGCGAGATACGATCACAGTCAGCTAGATCTTCTGTCTCACAGAGGTCCTACTTGGGGCCCCCGGCATCGTTTAATCCGTGCAAATCCTTTGCCCCGAGTTGGGGGGATACTTATCGACCTCCCGGTCTAGATCCGCTGAAATTAGTTGCAACATGTTGCGAGTACCCAGCGGTTTTGGGATGGTTTAAAGAGATGTAATGTCCTAGGACTCTTGATGCAAAACCTATCCCTGGGACGCTATGTCTATCTGCCGTTCAACTTTACGCCAATTTGAAAAGGAACAGATACCCTGGACCCCATTTTCATCGTAACTACTTGTACTGGCTTGGGGTTCTATCTTTTTTGGATAGGCCCTGCGAAATATTTATAATCCCAAATTATTACACTAATGTTGTTGATATAAGTATGTACCTTCTTCTTTTCCTCAACGACAAAATAAAAATACAGTTATTGTCCTTATTTCAAATAACGTTTTCCTATAAAGAACACTTTGAGAGATTCATCAGTTGTTTTCTGAAAATTTTAAGAGAACTTTACCTGTTTTGAAGAGCTTCTATATAAGTATATACCCTCTTTGACCAACAACCAATTTTAATGAAAATTTAGATTCTATGATCTCAATTTTGCCTGTCATAAGAAACTTTTAAGGCTTTGTACGTGTACGATATTTAATAATAACTGTTAACCAATATCCACATAATTGTGAAAGTTGCTTCTCCTTTTTCAAATTAAACTCGTGTGAAAACTTAACAGTTATATTAACTATTAACAGAAAGTAATAGTTCACAATACTTAATACAAACTATATTTACTCAGTGACACTCTGTTAGGATATTTAAAAATCGTTTACTTTATTTAAAATGATATTGAACTGTTTATAGGGAACCGTATTATAAGTAATCCGATGCTTACTAAGAGAATATCGCAATTACTTGAAATTATAATTCGTCGGTGAAGGAGAGGTAAAATCGAACACCTAGTTTTCAAAATTATACAGAGAAGTTAACGGTACTTCGTCTCACGGGGTTCTCGCTCTACTCCCTCTTTTAGACAACCGGGGTGGCTAGGGGAGAAAAAAATTACTTTTCAGTCCCTATCGACTAATGACAAATACCAGACATTCTTATCCTTTGGAAATTCTGTATGTAACTCAAGGTTAAGGGAGTTAAATATCCTCTCAAAGCGACACTTTATATACCTAACATATGCTGGTGCAGCTATAAGCGGCGCAGGCATTTTTTGAAAGGGGAATCAATCTGTAAAATGAACATTGTTTATTGAACAGCACCATTGAATTTTGGTAATTTTTGATTACGTACTTTGATGAAATTTTATGAATAGATTCAAAAAATGTGAACGAAAATTCAGAGCTATGAATTTTTCTTATTTTTCAGGTATAACGTCGATAACCACATTGACAGTCCTCGCGTTTGAAAGATATTTAATCGTTTCGAGACCTTTTAGGAACCATGGCCTCACAAGAAAAGAAGCAAGGTATCTGATAGCAGGAATATGGGCATTTTCCCTCACACTCACAGTACCACCACTGATAGGATGGGGTAAATATGTCCATGAAGCTGCCAACATCAGGTAAACAAATTTTTCCAACATGAATCTTGGTATATTATATAATGTTTTTTCATAAATATCTATCAAAATTGAAAGACGATTAATTCAGCATGTTATGTGATCATTTTTTGCGCTAAATTGAGAGAAATTTATCTAAAACGACAACAATGCGAGCTTATAAACATCCTTAGAATGTTTGTCATATAGAGAATAAAATTAATATAAAATTTGAGAACAATGGGAATATAACGATGTAAGTGTAAAAGGGAAAAAGGGAATAGCTCTAAGAGGAATAGGAATCAAAAGGTGGACAAAAAGAGCATCAAATATACGATAATATGTTGTGAAATGGTCAGGAAAGTTCTCCAAGAAAAGGAAAACAAAATTTCAATAAGTCACTTAAACGGAATTGTAATCAAACTGAGCATCACTACGACATCAGGCCGCTTAGCCTATTATTAATATATAGGGTGTCCAGAAACTCTCCTGCCAAACGGAAACCACAGTTACTAGTGGTGATTTTCAGTCGATGTAGCTCAAATTACCTTTATCCGAAAATGCTTCCTAAGGGAGCTACAGCCCTTTGAAGAAGACGTCCTCATATGAGTTTTCTTCAAATTACTCAAAAATACCGTTACTCAAAATATTCAAACTTGGTATAATCAATAAACAGTTACAAACCAGTTGTTTGCTGTAAATAAATTTTTTCCAGATCCATTACAAGCGTTTCAGTTGAGGGGACCAACAGATATTTTTATTAAAAAAAATTATTTTTTTTATGTATCCGACACCGAATTTGTAAAATTCAAGATAATTTTCATAAAAAATGTTCTCTTTTTTTAAATTGATATCATGAACCGTTTTCGAGAAAAATAAATTTAAACTTTTTGTGTTTCTTACATAAAATCATGTTGGATTATAATCTGTAATATCAAGTTGGCTTTGAAAAATCAACAAAATCTGACAATTTGTCAAATTATTCTGATTCTAAACAGTTATTATTGTTATTGTGTGTGAAAGGTCAAAAATAATACTTAATTTGATCAAAATGGTTTATTTGTCGAATGAAGAATATGCTGATAAGCATTTAGTTTATGGGGAAGTACAATGTGAAGCTCGTGCAGCAGAGCGAAGATATGCGGAAAAATTTCCAAACAGAAGGCATCCTGCTCGCACAACATTTGTAGCCGTATACCAAAGATTAAGAGAAAGTGGATCAGTAGTACCTAAAAATACTGCAACTGGTAGACGACCTGATGTGACAATGGAATACGAAGACGATATTTTGACTGAAATCGAAAATAATCCTGAGTTATGTATCCTGGCATTTCCAAGTCTTTCATAAGGAATATTATTCATAAAGAGAACCTTCATCCTTTCCATTTTCAAATAGTTCATGCCATGGTAGAGGGTGATTTCCCTGCCCGCATATATTTTTCAAACTGGTTGCGGAACAAAAAAAATCAGGATCCTAATTTCTCTTCCAATATTTTATTTTGCGATGCATCTACGTTTACCAGAGACGAAATTTTTAATTTACATAATGCACATCATTATGCCTACATTGGTGATAATCCATCATGCAACAGTAGAGAAAAAGCACCAGCAAAGATTAAGTACAAATGTTTGTATAGGTGTAATCGGTAATCAGCTTCTGGGACCCGTAGAGCTTCGTTGCCGTTTAAAAGGACAAGAATATCTTAATTTCCTACAAAATGTTTCATCTGATTTAATAGATGAGGTTCGTCAATATCTCGACAATAACTATTACGATAAATGGATTGGAAGAGGTGGTCCAGTTAATTGGCCCCCAAGATCTCCAGATTTAGACCCCTCTGATTTTTGTATTTCGGGTTATTCAAAATCATTAGTCTATGCCGTTCCAATATAAACCTGTAATCAGCTGAGGCAAAGGATACTAAAAGCTTGTAATGAAATTAGAAATAATGCAGGAATTTTTGGAAAAATCCGACGATCTTTAGAGAAAAGAATAAATTAGTGTATTGAGACAAATGTTCTTCATGTAGAGCATTTGTTGTGAAATTAATTCTCCTATTTCTGTTGGTAATTATCTCTAACTTTGTTTTTTTTAATGTTGATTGTTGTTTTATACCCTCACGAAATAAAATTAATTTAAAATTTCCAAAACAATGTAAGCAACTTAATATTTACAACGTTTGTTACCAGTATCGGTACAGTTTGTTGATTTTTCACAAAGCCAACTTGATAATACAGATTATAATCCAACATGATTTTATGTAAGAAAGCTTAAATTTATTTTTCTCGGAAACGGTTCCTGATATCAATTTGAAAGAAGAGAACATTTTCTATGAAAATCATCTTGAATTTTCCCAATTCTGTGTCGGCTACATAAAAAAAATTTTTTTTTAATAAAAATATCTGTTGGTCGCCCAACTGACACGCTTGTGATGGATCTGGAAAAAATTTATTCAAGTACAGCAAATGACTGGTTTGTAACTATTTATTGATTATACCAAGTTTGCATATTTTAAGTAACGGTATTTTAGAGTAGTTTAAAAAAAATCATATGTGGACGTCTTCTTCAAAGGGCTGTAGCTCCCTTAGGAAGCATTTTCGGATTAAGGTATTTTGAGCTAAATCGACTTACAATCACGTCTAGTAACTGTAGTTTCCGTTTGGCAGGAGAGTTTCTGGACACTTTGTATAGGGCAAACATCACAATATTTGGAACATGGATTAAAAAGTCATCAAGACGATAAAAGGATTAAACAGTATTAACAACACATGGAATAGCGAAAAAACATACATTTCATCAAAATGGAAAATGTATCAATGATAATAAAGACCAAAGTAATTTTAGCAACATTTATAATGATATTTTATAAATTCCAAGGTAAAAATAATTTAAATTAATAGTTGCTTATTTTTCGTATGTTAAAACTAAAAATTTAACAATTAAGTACGTGAAGTCTTTCCATGATTGAAACATATTGTAATTTAATATTCATGTGATGAATGACGTAATTATTTATAAGTCAGGATTGTTGATATCAGATTATAATTTTGATAAAGACCAAAGTTAGACAGAAGCGCCAAAATTATTTCTATAAAAAACATGTTATTTATCAAAACAGATCGAGAATGAAGAGCATTTATTCATGACAATTATTAATACATATATAGGTACACTGTATTGAATCTGTTAGAAAATCCTGTTATACGCTAGTAGCAGATTAAGAAACAAATGTAGGTGTCCACTTTTTATGATAGCATTTAAAAGTTTGTATTTTTGTTTCAGCTGTTCAGTAAACTGGGAGGAACAAACAACAAATGCTTTAACGTACATCCTCTATTTATTTGCCTTTGGATTGGTGCTGCCATTGTCAGTCATCATCTTCAGCTACACACAAATTGTGCTCACCATGAAAAGGGTAATACATAGTTTAATATTTTTCAATTTAGTAAACGTTGAGTGAAACCATTGCTTGTGTTTCAACTCCAAAGTTCAATTCAAATGCACGCCCTGCAGAAGAAAATGAGTTGGACATAAAAACTAAAACGGAATGGCTTCAATTAGAATATGATTCAGTCACTCGCGTCTGAAAAATAGAATCACATTTGAAACAAATTATCAAAAAAAAACACAGCATTTTTTAAGGAACTTCTTATACAAAATCACCTACCCGGTGAAAATATATATCTTTTCTGATGGAGGAGTAATTACAATGTAAAACATGACTGTCAACGCAAATAAATCGATGAAAAAGTACGAATCTATATTGACTACTCAACTACATATTTTTCAATCTGTCATCAACTAACTACTTCCAAAACTGTCACATACAAAGTGAATCAAGATCACAAGATAAAGTATTCCAAAGTATCATTTACAACATTCTCCCACCTGGAGTCATCGAACCATTTATGATTGACTCAATAACTGAATTTGTTTGGTGGACCAATTTTTCTTCCATATTTGGTAACAATAGACGGGGACTATTCTTTAGGCTCTGCTTCTTCTTCGTCCTCATAAACTGACTGGGTCGTTGGAGTAGGCAAACGTGTTTTTGCATTTCCAACAGGTTTTATTATTGCATTTGGATCTTCAGCGTCGACTTCTTAAACGAACAAGTCGAATCTTTCCATCCTTTCCTGGCAGTAATTCTTCTATCATTGCTAAATGCCCATCAATTCGTTTAGTATTGTCATTTCCAATAGGCACAATACTGCCAACTTTCATAGAATTGGTACTATTTTGCCTTTTGGAATGAAGAATCAGTTCTCCCAAATATTCTCGTCGAAATCTTTGTCGCAATTTCTCTCGCAGCTTTTGTCGATATCTGACATGTCTATTCAGATCAGATGATGCAATGGTATCGACATCTGGTAGTTCACACGTTAACACTGATTTAGGTCCCATATCTTTCACAAACATTCGGTGTCAAGGAGATCATATCGGATGTGTTTTCAGAAACATACGTGATCGGCGTGGAATTCAGCACTGACTCGCAATCACATAAAACTGTTGACAACTCTTCATAGGTGAGATAAGCTCGCCCCAACACTTTTCGTAGACGCTGTTTGACGAGTCGTATGAGACGCTCCCACCAACCGCCCCACCAGGTTGCTGTTACGGGATTGAATTTCCAGTCAATCTTCTGAACGGTATTGTATTCTGAAATGGCTTTCCAGTCGAGCTGTCCAAATGCATTATCTGCACCAACAAAATTGCTTCCGTGGTCACCGTATATCACCAAAGGACGACCCCTCCTTGCAACAAATCTTCTGAATACTTGAAGAAAGGCATTAGTTGATATTGTTGAAACCACCTTTAGATGGAGGGCTCTGTATATACCACAAGTGAAGATGCATATCCAGACCTTTTCTTCATCACGAATATGAAGTGGACCAGCTAGGTCTCCACCTGTAACTTCGAATGCAACAGCATCCCTTACACGTTCATGGGGTAAAGTAACAGGTGAGGTTTATGATTTCTTCGAATCATACCTTCTGCACGTTACACATTTGTGTATAACGGATCCAATTGTTTTTCTGCCACGAATAATCCAAAATCGTTCTCTCAAAATGCTCAGAAGATCCTGTATACCAACATGTGAAAATTTCAAATGATTGTCATAAATCAGTTTCATCACTGCATGATGTTTAGCAGGTAAAACAACTGGACTACAGAACTCTGGGAAATCGGAGGATTCATAAATCTTTGTCCTCACTCTGATGATGCCATCTTCATCTAGAATTGAACAGAAGGAAGATAATTTGTTATCAGCAACACCATCAAAACTCTCAAGTTGTATAAATTTGATGAGCTGTGTTTCAGATTCAGAAAATTCCTCTAGAGAAAGTACCCTCGTTCTCTTCTGATTCCTATTTCCTCAATTGTGAATGAATCGACGAATGTATCCAATCATTTTGAAAATTCTATCAAATTTAGAAAAATATATGTAAAAGCAATCGAAAATAGGTTTGTGTTCTGAATTCAGGAGAGATGAAATCATATTTCCCTTCTCTGAATATACTACCTCTTTATCGCACTGATATCTTTGTATTGGCCATTTTTCCATGGTTTTTTTCAACCAGAGTGGTCCCTCCCATCATCTCAACTTCATCAACTTCTTCGGAGTACAACCTCGGGAAGGTATGAAAATAATCAATGCAATTCATGCATCAATCTATTTCCCTGTTTTCTTCTAAGTAGTTCAGCTCTCCTTCGATAGTGTTGTTTAATCCTATAGGGTGGGTAAATTGAGAACAGGAATAATTTTGGTAGTGTACAGTGAAACTATTTATTTCTTCTTATAATTGAGTTGAATTGACTCCTAATTAGATTTACTATAATTTAAACTTACATTTACTATCTCCACAAATAACAAATACACTTATTCACCCTTTAACTTAACGAAAATATTAAACTAATAAATGAAAGAATTTAGCACTGCACGTGCTAACCACTTGTGGGTTGAAAACTTAATGTCTCCAGTAACGTTCGAAGTTAGATAGTTTTTAGGCAATTTGGCAGCCGACTGACTGACGCCATACATCACAGAGAGGTAAGGGACGAGTGCTTAAGTAGCAGCGGCGTGCTTATAATTGTGAAATTAGAACATACTCCCCCGTGTGGACAATCTCCGATTTCCACACTAATATATAATTGGATTGAACGAAGGTTAGCAGCAAAAAGGCAAAACACGGACCTTTTTAATGGTTCTAAGGCCATTGAGGGGCCAATATCTCAATCGGAAGTTAGAAAGGACGCATTGAGCGCCCGCGTGGCCTAGTCGAATATGCTCTTGCTTCAATAAAAGGAATACTATCGGGTGCTTGGACGGAAGCAATATTGGGTGCTTGTGTCTATCGCTTATGTTGGCGTGGTGTAAACGTCCACCGACACAAAGAAACCCTTCATTGTTCAAAAAGGGGTTTAGAGATGAAATTTGTTTTTCGGAAATGGGTTTAGAAGTCTTTAATTCACTTAGCTCCTTTGAAAAGGCTTGAGTTTGGATTTGTCGAAGGACTAGCGCTAAGGCAGAATTTGTTTCGTGGATGGTTAATGGACCACTGAGCTTGTTAATTCGTCGTTTCGAGTTAGTAACAAATCTTAGTATGTAGGCTAGGGTGTGAAGCAACCTGTTAATTTGGGAGAATTTGCTGAAGAGTTGTGCCCAAAATTCTCGAGGAGAACTGAGTTCTGAAATGAATACATTCAGACTTTGAAGATCGTTGTTCTGGGATCGTTTTGGGAACTGGTAACTTGAAGTTGAAGTCTGATAGATTCAAGGTTGCCTTTGAAAGGAAATTCGGACCATGCCACCATAAATCGGAACTCATGAGTTGAGGGGCCAGAACTCCCCTTAATAGAATATCTGCTGGATTATCAGTGGAAGGGATGTGGCGCCACGATGCGTCGAATGAGCAATTTGGAATCAAGGACACTCTATTGGCTACGAAAGTCTGCCAACGAGAAGAATGAGAGTTTATCCAATGTAGTGCCACTTGAGAGTCGGTCCACAAGTTAATTGATTCGAAATTCAATTTATTTTTGAATACTTCAAGAATCCTTTGGGTGAGTTTAGTCAAGAGTACCATTGCGTTAAGCTCAAGCCTAGGAATTGAAATGGTTTTAAGAGGCGCGACTCTCGATTTGGAAGTTATGAGTGTGCAAGAAACGGTATTGTCATAATCAGTAGCTCTTACATAGAGGCAGGCGCCATAAGCCTTTAAGCTACTGTCGGAGAAGCCGTGGAGTTGAAGCGTAGTTATGGTACTTTTGGTAAAAAGGAAGCGGGGAATTTTCAGACCTCTTAGCAAGGGTATAGAACTAGCAAATATTTTCCATTTCTTTGCTAGGTCTGAATTAAGAGGTGCATCCCAAGACACCTTTGATTGCCATAATTGTTGCACGAACATTTTTCCTAACACTACGAAGGGTCCAAGGAAACCCAAAGAATCGTACATTTGGGCGATAGTGCTGAGGGCATTGCGTTTGGAAAGATTGTCAACACAAAGAGACCTTAGTAATGATATTGAAAATTGATCAGAAGTTGGATTCCAGGAAAGTCCTAACACCTTGTTAGGAATATTCTCCAATTCTATTTCAATGGGATTCGAGTCCCTCCGTTCACAATATAGTTGTCGGAAATGAGAAGAGTTGGAGGACCACTTATGTAGGTGTAGCCCAGCAGAATTTAGAAGTTTGTTTAACGCAGAATAGGATCTTTTTAAATCAGATAAGGAAAGGCAGCCATATAAAATATCGTCAACGTATGTTTGGTTTAACAGAGCATCGCATGCGAAAGGATATTGTTCCGAATAACAGGAAGCCAGTTCCTTCAGTACCCTGGTGGCGAGAAATGAAGAGCAAGTGACACCATAGGTTACAGTGGAAAGTTGGAGACATTGAAGGGGCTCTTTGGGAGAATTTCTCCACAGAATATTCTGAAGATGTCTTTGCTTAGGATTGACTTGGACTTGACGATACATTTTTTCAATATCACAAGTAAGGACATAGGGATGTAAACGGAACCTGCAAAGAATATCATACAGTTCAGGTTGAACCTGATAGCCTTTAAGCAAAATGTCATTAAGCGAAACGTTGGTAGAAGTTTTGCAGGAACCTTCGAATACTACTCGAAGCTTGGTGGTTTCGCTGGATTCTTTTATCACGCAATGTTGAGGAAGAAAATATTTGAATTCAGAATTAGGCTTTTGGGGATTGAGAGGAACAAAAGAAGCGTGCTTCAATGATAAATATTCATTTATGAATTTTTGGTATTCTGCAAATGGTTTAGGATTGGACTGAAATCTTTTCTCGAGAAGTAGGAATCTCCTTTGAGCGACATGAAAAGAGTCGCCGAGTTCGCTTTGTGAACAGAGATTTTTTAGTGGTAAATCCACTTGGAATGCTCCGTTGTCAAGGCGCTTATACGATTGGAGGAAATTTTGTTCAGCTTGTTCAGCGTCCAAGGATATGGAACTTGTTTCAGGAATATGTTCCACTTCCCAGAATTTTGGAAGGAATGAATGTATAAAATCATCGGAAGTTTGATTTTGACAGAACAACACCGTTTTTTCGATGGGATGAGAGGAGACTTGTGAAGGCATTTACACTCCAATGATCCAACCAAATTGTGTAAGTTGGAGTGTGGGACGGCCTTGACCCAATCGGAATATGTGGGGAAGAATGATTTCATAAAAGCCATCTGCACCAATTAGTAAATCTATTTCAGACGAAATGTGGAAATCAGGATCGGCTAAACGAAAATCAGCAGGAATGTTTAGGCTATGAGGATTTAGTTCAGCTCTAGGTAAGTTGGAGGTGATGGTAGGAAGGACAGCACAGGACAGTTGAAGCTGAAAATGCTGCTCGGTAGTTGAATGAATGGTAACGTCCAACATTTTATGTGACATGACTGTAGTATGTTCTATGCCAGAGAACCTCAAGGGTTTTCGATAAGGTTTTGCTTTAAGCAAAGAAAGGATTCGTTCAGAAATGAAAGACAACTGCGAACCATTATCAATCACAGCTCTGGCTTTTATTAACTGGCCCGATTCTGAAACAATAGCAACAATAGCCGTCGCCAGCAGCACCTCGGGGTTTCCTTTACCCACGAACAAAGAAGATGTTGAAGAATTTGATTCTCGAAAGTCGAAATCTTCGTTTTGGACACTATTTTTATTATGGATAGTTTGTTGATTATTAGTAGGAACACGCCAATTTTGACTGGAGGATGCATTGTCCATATCAGAGTGAGGAGCTCGTGATCCCGAGCTATGATGCGGAGTTTTAGGCTTAGCACCAGTACTGTTATGGACGTTAGAAGAATGATGTTCAGAATTTTGAAATTGAAGATCTGCTGCCCGACTATTTGGGGCATCGGAAATGTTTTCTCTATTTGAGGGGAAAGCATCAGAAATATTGTACCTGTGAAGGATTGTGTGGTGGTTTTTACCACAAAAGGAACAACCTATAGACTTACATTCGGACAACGAATGCTTACCACCAATGAAATTGGTGCATAAAGTCAGTGATTTAAGATATTGATATTTTTCATCAATAGTCATTTTGGAAAATGTATTACATTCATAAATGTCATGAGTTGGGGTTTTACAATACCAACAATGCCTCCTACAATTAAAGTTATTTGAAGAAGAACTACTTACATGAAGAGATGTTTTATTATTAATTTTAGGAATAAATCTTTCCTTTTTGACCTCAGGTGTAGCTATAGCGTGCGAACTTAAAGATTCCAAAGTATTACATCTCAATTCAATTATTTTAAAAAATTCGTCCAGCGTGGGAGTTTTGTCAATTTCTCTACTCACCTGGTATTCTTTCTTAGTGCCGTAATCTAATTTTCTCAACAGAATATTTATGATAATTAAATCCCAATGTTCAGTGAACATCGAAGAATTTTTAAGGATTCTAAGTTCTTTTGAACGTTTACTATAAAATCCCTGAGGGAGGTAGAAGTACTTTTTGTGAGGTTTGGAAGGTCCAGTATTGCATTTAAGTGTGCGTTAATTATGGCTAGACTATTTTCATATCTCTTTTCTAAGATATTTATTGCTATAGGAAAGTTAGTGTTACTTATTTCTAAGGAATCTATGAGAGATAAGGGTTCTCCCTTCAGATAAGATTTCAAATATATGAATTTCTGTACATTATCTAAGTCTGAATTTTCTTTAATAAGGGCATTGAATAGTTGATAAAAAGAAGTCCATTTTTGGTGATCGCCTAAGAAACATGGGATTGTAATTTGAGGAAGTTTTACTCCTATTTTGGGAGCGTTTTGAATGACAACATTATTTGGCGGAGGCGAAGAAAGCTCATGAATTCTTTTTTTAAATATACCCACTAATTCATGATAATTATTCTCTACTTCGTGTTTGTCCTCATTGTCCCTCTCTTCCGTGTCTAGAATTTCAATATTATTTTGAGCGTCAGTATACGCGCTAAATTTTTCAATTAATGAATCTAGTTGAGATTTAAAAGTGAAAAAATTAGTTTCTACATCAATTCGGATAATTACTGAATTTCGAATTCGCGTTATGGCTGCTTTGGCCAGTTTTCTGGATTTCTTAAAGGCGTCCATTATTTTTGTAATGTGCGGAGAAAGCAATCTAAAGAAAATAATTACAATCTTAGACTAATTTTACAACTGTTTGAATATGGTAAAAACTGCTAACTATTACGCGTACGCGAAATTGACTATTGCACTAAATCCACTTTTTCGGATCGCACTCCAAAAGTCTTTTTTACTTAATGAGTTTTTGCAAGGAAACAAATTAAATTTTACAAATATGTATAACTTATGCGCAAGAACATAAAGAATTTATCTACACCCTGTATAATAACAAACACTAGAAAGTTTTTTTTTTAAATCGATTCATTAAGTATCTGAAAGTTGGTTGAAATATTATTTTCAAATTGGAATTGGCATAATAGTGTAAATCGATTTTTCTTTTTTGTTCGGAGTCATTCAACATAAGTATATAAATATTAAAGTCTTAACATACTAGCATGCATCATAATAAATACAGCCCTGGAATTTTTAAAACATAGGATTATTTGAACTTGTATGACTGGAACCTCGGAAATGTTAATTCGGTACGGCTCTGGACCTTGGAAATTCTCGATACCAGCACAGCGGCCGGCAGTTTCAACTTTTATCGTTGTTCGAAATTGGATAACAAGTGTAAAATAAATTTTGCGAATTCCTGTTCTCAAATCCGCTCGATGGATCAATGGAAATAATCAATGCAATTCATGCATCAATCTATTTCCCTGTTTTCTTCTAAATAGTTCAGCTCTCCTTCGATAGTGTTGTTTAAACCTATAGGGTGGGTGAATTGAGAACAGGAATAATTTTGGTAGTGTACAGTGAAACTATTTATTTCTTCTTATAATTGAGTTGAATTGACTCCTAATTAGATTTACTATAATTTAAACTTACATTTACTATCTCCACAAATAACAAATACACTTATTCACCCTTTAACTTAACGAAAATATTAAACTGATAAATGAAAGAATTTAGCACTGCACGTGCTAACCACTTGTGGGTTGAAAACTTAATGTCCCCAGTAACGTTCGAAGTTAGATAGTTTTTAGGCAATTTGGCAGCCGACTGACAGACGCCATACATCACAGAGAGGTAAGGGACGAGGGCTTAAGTAGCAGCGGCGTGTTTATAATTATGAAATTAGAACAAGGTAAATCAGCCGGATTACTATATCCGGGAACATGGTACCACGAATTTTTGTCTGTTAATCTACATTTTTCTTGGACTCTGTTCCTCACAAATGGCTTCCATATCTCTTTTGTCTTTATCGAGGATAACACAGTGGTTGAATCTGTCCACCAATACATTTTGACACCTTGTATATGAATATTTTCTGATACCGACATAGACAGTCTGGCTCCAATTGTTGCTGCCATCAATTCTAACCTCGGTATGCTGAGTTTTTTAACAGGTGATACTCGAGATTTGGCTTGAACCAGGTTGATTCTAACTATATTTGCCATCTCCAACCTCAAAATTATAGCTACTGCATATGCATTCTAGCTCGCATCGCAAAAAACATGCAAACTTGCCGTCGTCGTCTGGGGTTGATACCCAAACCATCTTGGTAAAGTCTAATCTTTCAAAATCGATAATTCGTCTAATCAACGAAGGAAGTGGATTTTAATTTCACCCTCTATTTCTGTGTCCCATCCAATCTTAGTTTGCCATAGTTTTTGGCGTAACATTTTTGGAAACAGTGAAACTGGACATGTGAAGTCGATTGGGTCAAACATACGATGCGAAGATGATAAAATAGTTCTTTTCGTAACGACTTCTCTACCAATATCCTCAAAAAAATTTTTGCTGAGTATCACTGTGTCCTGATTTTTGTCCCACAGAAGACCTAATACGAGAGTGAGTATGCTGTTAGGTGTGTTGACTTGGTCTAGTGGACGATTCAAGATGGTATGTTCCAATCCTCGCAAATAAAATTTTCCTTCTAACATAATATTACTCGCTTCTTCAATAAATATGTGGAGTTCAACAAAAGTGTCGACGCTGGTGACGCAATTGTCGACGTAAAAACTCCTCATCAATTTCGAAATCACCCAATTCGAAGATGATGCATTGTCAGTCGAAGCCTGTGCAAGAAACTTCTGAACATGGAAATTCATAACACTACTAAGCAGGAAAGGGCTGCAGGTCACGCCTAAAACAACCCTACAATGTCTGTAATATTTTATTAGACTATCAGCATCGTACCATAGGAATCTCAAGAAATCTCGATCACCAAGTGTGAGACTAATCTGCAAAAACGCCTTTCTAATGTCTGAAACTACGCCAATCCGGTGCAATCTGAATCTTATAAGAAGTAATGGTATCAACTCGATCTGATTAACACCTTTTACCAGGCATTGGTTCAAGAAAGGATAATTTTTCAGTTTCACCGAAGCATCAAAAACTGGGCGAATTTTCGTGGTACTGCTATTATTTTTCACGGCATGTCGGTGAGGTAGATAGACAGCTGTTCTACTAATGTCTTTTCCGGGAACCTCTTCTATCATACCCTCCTCCATCGATTCGCAGAGCACCTGGTGATAAGCATCAAAATATCCTTCAATCTTGAGTTTTGCAGTTAATGTATCAAGACGCTTTTTGGCCACATCTAAATAACTCGGCAACGAAGAGTGTCCTTCGATCCACGGCATCGTAACTTCACATCTTCCTTCGTCATTAACAATGACATTTTGAAGGAAATGGCTCATTACTGGAAGTTCCTCATCTTTTTTGGATTGCTGTTCATAAGGATCAGTTATTCCATGAACATCTAATTCCCAATAATCAGAAATTGAAAAGTTACTGAAAAATAAGGATGTTACCAACATCGAGGAGTTCTGACGGTTCTGAGATGGAAATTGTGGAATCTTTCCCATTAGTGTCCAACCTAGAGAGGTTTCAATAGCAATTAACCCACAATTCAAAGAACATTTTTTGCCAGTCAATAATTTTCCAGCCACATCGGCACCTATCAAAATTTCTATAGGTCCTGTATATCTATCACTGATTATAATGTTCAACTTTTCGAGTTCATGCATCCACGGTCCCTGTATAATACATCCAAGATTATTACAAATGACAGGCTAATCCAAAACGACAAAGTCACATTTGTAATTGTCATTGAAATTACCGATTTTGACGAGGTAATATACATGTTTCATGCGCTCTGATTCTATACCACCAAAAAGGGAGTGTGCCAAATATTCTTCTCTAACAGGTTCATAGTTCATTTCACGTGATAGAGTCTTTGTTATATATGAACGCTGTGATCCAGTATCTATAATGGCACGAGCAAAACGAGTGTTCTTTTCACCAATAACCTTTACCAACAAAGTCTGCAGCAAAACTCCACCATAGGTATGGTTTGGAAGAGATTCGCTTGTGGTAGAATTAGTTCTTGTCTCAATTTTGCTTTCATTGTTACACATGATTTTCATGTGCCTTCCATTACAATTTGGGCATTTTACTCGTGAGCGACATTTTCTGACCGTATGTCCAAATCTCAAGCATACGAAACAACAGCCTTTTTCTTTGAGAATGCGTGATTTCTCTTCGTTAGTGTGTTGTTTGCTATCACACTCAGATGAGGGGCGCTTTTCATTGCAGATGACACATTTATTAACAGACTTTTGATTCAGTAGACCTGCCGCAGTAGCTACCGTACCTTCTTGATGAGAAACACACTTATTTTTAGGGGGTTTTCTGGAGGTTTTGTTGATATCAAATCCGGCTACAGCAAGGGATATTCTTTCTTCATTCTTTACTTCGTCTTTTAAGAAATCCATTAGCTTTTTTAGACGATCTTTCAATGAGAGTTTGTTAGAACAGGAGCTACTACGTTGCCAAACTCTCAATGTCTCTTCTGGCAAACACGATTCTACCATAGGATAAAACAGGGCCGCACAAGTTTCAGAGGTTATGCCTAGTGTCTCAAGGGCTCTCAGCTGCCACTCAATTTTGTCATACAAATCGCAAAGTGTGATCTTTTCGTGCAAGGTGTTCAAAACTAACGATAAAAGTTCTCGCACATATACCTTTACTAGGAGATCATTACGTCTAAATCTTGATTTCAAATTATCCATAGCTTTCGAATAGTTGTCTCCAGTGGGCGGGTAACTATCAATTAATTGCCGAGTTCTTGAATTTGGAACTGTCGCTTGAATGAGATATTGGAACTGATCCTCATTCTCAATGGATTGATCATCGTGTATTCGTTGAAATTGACTCCAAAAGGATAACCAGGTCTTTATTCCACCACTGAATTTGCAAAATTCTATTGTGGGAAGTTTCAGTTTTCTTCGAAACGATACGGAAATGTCACTAACAGAAGTACTTTCGGCTGTTTCTTCTCTGAGAAGCCTCTCTACTCGTATTCGTACTCTGTTATATTTACCCACGTATTCGTCCACACCAGCAATTTCTAAATCAAGTTCATGAGCAGTACAGTCAACTTCCAGGAGATTATCGTATATTTCCGTGTTCAATTCGATCAGACGTTCGAATTGCTGATCTAGATTTCTCAGATTTCCTTCTAATTCAACTAAATCTGGCTGTTCTCTGCGCAGATCGAGTTTTCTTTGTTTTCTCCATCATAGATGTTTGTCCTGTCACGGTCGCCATAATTTTAAGGAACGTCTTATACAAAATCACCTACCCGGTGAAAATATATATCTTTTCTGATGGAGGAGTAATTACAATTTAAAATATGACTGTCAACGCAAATAAGTCGATGAAAACGTACGAATCTATATTGACAACTCAACTACATATTTTTCTATCTGTCATCAACTAACTACGTTCAAAACTGTCACATACAAAGTGAATCAAGAACACACAATAAATTATTCCAAAGTATCATTTACAACAGCATTCTCGCTGAAATAGTGATTTTTGTTAATGTAGTATATGAAGTATAAACCCGCAAAACCTTGTGTTAGGCTTTGTCATTTTCTGGAATTGGAAAACATTGCTTGATACTTTTTCTTCTTGGGATTCTTGAAAGGGAAATTCTACTTTGAACCTTTTGAGAGACACGCTACTATGATAATTGTTTTAGTCTCCCAATTCATAATCGGAGAGGACGAGTGAAACACCTACATACTGTATTGACCCTATTTTCGAGCTGTCACTGGTAAAATTATTCTGAAGCACGTCATCTATATCACCAAACTGACATAAAAGTTCTGGTATGAACTAGAAGAATAAAATTTGATTGGCACTCTATTAAATCAAAGCGTGTTCGAAAATACGTACAGACTTGGGTATATTGACGTAAATATCAAATATTATCAATTCTTTGGAATTTCACCAGTGTGAATAATAAAAGTCAAATATGAACCTTTTAATATGATATACGTTTCACATGAAAGGTCTATAACAACTCGTCTCAAAGACCATTGAATTGATTCAAAATATGGGCGTCAACAGAATTTAATGACATATTATTAGATGTATTTAGAAATATAGAAATGGTAAGATTCCAGAATGATTCAAATTATTAAATTGATATTGTTTGTGAGTATGTTTTTGACATATGCCAGAAACTATATGTGAATATTATAAATTTCAAGTTGAAACAAGTCTTTTGAGCTTCATATAATTGACGAAGGATATTTCTATTAGAAAATATTGAGTTTTCACTTCATTTATCTATTTTTTTTCTCGAGCAAACAAAACTACATCCAATGTTGTTTCTATCTTTACTTGGTCTAGTAAGTTGAGAAAATAAGTCTCTAATAACTTAACTAGCATAAACATCGAACTGAAATCAATTCAAATAATTTGCTGAAAGGATCTTATTTTATACAGTAAATTACAGCTTGAGCTGCAAGTGTTCAAGTATTAATGCCCTTGTTTGAATAATATGAGCTCTCTTATCTTATTAATTCGAAGTAGGCACTCAAAACTTAGTTTGATTTCATAAAGATGAGTTGCAAAGGGAATTTATTATGACCGAACAAATGCAACTATTTTAATAACTTCCCATTTTCAATCTAGGACTTCAGTTTCAGGCAGGATAAAATACAGGGTCTTTGGTATCAACGTAAAATCTAGTTTGTGAAAAATAGTATTGTGTATGGCATTCATTGATTTCTCAAGATCATGGATTAAAAAAGTTGAAAGTGATACACAGAAATAGGAAGTTACTACCAAGTACATAGGTACACTATAATTTTTAACAATGTATATAATGTAGAAGAAAGTACGTTTTTAAAACGATGTATATCAAATTTATTGAAAAAGGGGTATAAAGTGACCGACAAATTTTAAAAATTGGGTGTATTTATTAGACAGTAGGTTCAAAATTTCACTGACTTCTTTATTTTTTGGCTCTTCCTTTTTATTTTCTGGCATTCCACGAAAACTTGGCATTTCTGATGATCACAAAATTATTAAAAAACATTTTTAATCGACAAATATATGATCTCTTCCAAATTATGTATGAAAGAACACCGCATACCTTATATGGGAAAATGCCTCTCCGTCAAATTTCTTCAATTTTTGATATGTTGTAGAATTCATCATTCTGGTGAAATGTTTCAATGGGCGTAACACGATCCTATTACTAGTTTTCAAGATACAGGGTGTTGAATATGGGAAATATTCACTTTTCATCACTCCGTATCTCCCAAATTATGATTTAGTTCTGATTTATATTTGGTGGTATTATCATCACATTGTATGACAAATTGATGAGAAATTTTTGAGAAATATTTTCGTTTCACAGGGCGATTTCACTTGATAATAATGCTATTATGAGACTTTTATAATTTTGTTGTTTTATGAAGAGAAAATGCGAAAAATGGTTGAATTATCACATAATATTATAAATTCATTTCATCTTTCATCACAGTTGATACAATTCATGCAAGGTGATACACGAATATAGAAAAATAACGAATTTTGCTTTTTCGGACACCTTGTAGTAATAAACCCACCGAAAATGACAAAACTCTCGTGAAGGATGTTAACCCTATATCTCTTAAAGGAGTACGAGAAGGTAGCGATATTGTTTCAAGGGAGAACCCGAAATACTTTCATCCATATCGTACAAAATTTTTAACGGAATATATTTTCACTATTTTGCGCTAATAAATTACCACTGAACTTCACTGGATTCTAGGTGTGGACCTTAGATGAGTAGACTAACCAATCCATTTGAAGTCTTCTGATGTGACAGAGGAGAGACTTATGTTAGATATTTATTCAAAACGATAAAAGTAAGGAATTCAGTGAAGTGAAATCAACATTATTTCAAATCATTCCCATGCCACCCCATGGATATGGATAAGTAACCAATAACAACTTGAACGGCCTTGATAGATGGCACATATCTCTGTATCTGTAAAAGTTGGAAGGGTGGGTAGACCCCACAGCACTTAGGCCACAATGGTCCCATTGTGCATCCTATTGAGGTTCAAAACTTCATTCTAGCTCGTCATCCAGGTTCCGGACCTCTTTTGGAGGAGGAACTGTAATCGTTGCCCTTGCATTTTAGGCCGCGGGTGCCAGGTTTAGATAGGGAGGGGCGAGTGGCGCTGGTGGTGTCTGTAGAGACTCCAGCCTGCTGCCTCGCTTTCCTCCTTCTCTTTGCCTCAGCACCGCAGACTCTTTTACCTCGACGGTGCTTTTGATTTGGAGGTTTGCGTTCTCGCTCATGCTCCGGTTTTGTTGTTTTTTTGTTTTTTTTCTTGATCCATTTTGGATCCCACGAGTCGCTGGGGAAAGTTTCGTCATTCCTGGGAAAGCCCTTGATGCCAGGTAAAGACTATATGCAAGGGGGTGTCGCCAGGTACCCCCAGGGGGACGTTCATGGTCGCATACCCTGCGGTCATTCAGCCATCGGCACGTTCCTTATACCTTAGCTTGGGTTTTGTTGGAGTGCCATTTGGTTGTTCAACACTGCTTTCACTGATGATCAACAGTGCTAACGTATCCGGCGGTGCCACGAGGAGGCAGATACTCGATGATTGCATTTCTCCATTGGACTGCAGAAAGCTTCCCACAAGCAGACAAGCAAGCGCATGCAAGCGAATAAGCAAACCAACTACAAAGCAATGGCCAACTTACAACCAACCCCGCCATGGCACATATATATCCCATGACTATAATAAAGATGCCCGTCATGGATAATGCGGAAGTCTCAAGATATCTACTAGGTAGAGGATGTAATATGTCCACACTAAATATCCATGGAATGTGACGATATAAGGAACATTCCAAGTGGATAAATCCTAGTGGTATAAGGTAATACGCTTGAATCATATGTATTACAGACCACTGCCTTCTTTTGGAAACATTAAAGGACATTTGAGTTAGAGGTACAGCTCATGCTTTTTTCCAAACGGATTTGACAAACCTATCTCAGAAAGTGGGAGTGGGTAATAAATGCAGTAAAGAACAGATAGTTACGTGTGATGTACCACAAGGAACGGTTCTTTACTTCTGTTGTTTTTGTTTGACTCGCATCAGCATTTTCTTCTTGGACTAATGTAGAGTATCTGTTATTTAAAACTACGTGATTGCTTTCCAATTTTGCATGTGTTGCTTTCTTACGTTTACTACTTTTGGGAACCTGTTGCCCAGGAGCTGTGTTAGGATTTTCTGTTTCGTCTTGTTCTTTCTCGCTGGTAGAAGACATTTTCAATATTTTTGTTGGCAGAGATATCCATATTGTTGTGGATTTATTTATTGTCTACACCTATGTTGTGATGTATTTATATTTGCATTTTGAGTGTGCATTGACTGCATATATATTTGCGGTGTCGTTATAAAGGGTTGTTTGGTAGTATATTATTAGTATCTAATACGTGTTGCGGTTGCATTATCGGTTGTTGTTCAACTTGCATTACTGGTTGTGAAATATTTTGGTACGCCCTTGGTATATTTGAATATGTTTGTACGTACATGTTTGGCTCTGATTGTGTTTGCATATGTTTTATTTTTCCACTTGTTTAATTTTAGGTTTTATGTTAAACATTTTACTAATTATTAATATTAAAACTAATTGAGTGATTTTATTCACTTACTTTGTACCGAGTTTAATATTGACGGAATTTCAAAACTATTTGTGTCGATAAAACAATGCGATATTCACTCGACAATGGTTTGCTTGCTACTCATGAAATTATTGAGAACTTTTTTTGAAATTTCTTAGTTTGAAAACAATTGATTTTATGATAGCGAGGTATATAATCAGACACTTTTTGATGAGTCTGAATTACCGAGTCTGCAAGGAACGTTTGTTATAGGACAGTTAACTGATTTATTATTTTTGATCAAGCGACTCAAAACTAATGACGCCAACAACTTTGTGTAATGATAATCTATAATATAAAAGTGAAAGTTTTAACTACCCAATACTCAAGTACACAAAATGTTGTATCAAAGTAAATTTTTTGGTGAAAGATCGCATGTTTTGTTATCATTTAGTTGCCTATTCCGCTTTTTTTCAAAGTTATCTACACTTGTTACGGCTGTAATAAATTTTTTTTCATTTAGATAGTACAACACTTTTATTTATTTGAAAAAACTTAATCCGTATCTACTCCTAAGAAAATTTTATTTATACGAAAAGTATTTGGAGAAAGTATAAAGGGAATAAATCCATTCCCATGTAATTGTTATCAAATTTATATAATACTTTTTTTAACCCTTTAAAGGCGAAGTTTTGTTTTTTATTTGTTTTTAGTTCTTGTACTGAAATATATGTTATCATGTTCGTAATTAAGAATGTATTGGGGGAAAAAAAATTTTTTTTTCACCGTTCAAAAAAAAAACACTGTTACCATATGGTAACGCTAGGATTTCATATGCACTTTTTATTCAAAATATTAACTTTTACAAAAATATTATAATTCTAAGTAAAATGCATAAAAGTATTAAAAAAATTTACTTCGTATGAAATATATAAAAGCATGGAATGCAAAGGCCCAAGTTACATTTGTTACACATTGTACGAACACTCGATGAACAGCCTTCACCTGCGCATCTTTTTCTTTTTTTATCCGGGGTTTCAACAACTAAATGGTTCATTCCATCATATCTTATATCGTCCGAAATTCTATTCAACGATAGACTGGTTTTTGAGGTTCTGGGTCGTCCACCAGTCTTGGGCATGGTCCCATAACTTTGTAACTAGCACGATGTAATTTCTCTTCGAAATTCAAGTTGCGTCAGCCTTCCACCAGACTTTCTGTGTATTTGCCAGGCGTTCATTACTGTGACATCAACAAACCATGTGAAAATAGGCCACCACCATTTCTTGCAGCGAATACCTATCCTGTATCTTGATACATTCTCGTCCATCAGATCTGTACCTCCCATGTGTGCGTTATATTCACAAACCAAAAATGGACGAGGTACCATAATAATCCTTTTTTAGGCAGAACTATAGCGTTTTACCTGAGATAGAGGTAAAATACCGTTACAGGTTGATGCAACACTAACAACGTTGTTGTCTACCCAACGAACCACTATACTACCTGTTTCTCTTTCAATCATTCCTTCGTATGTACCTCTTTCTTTTTTTGCGAGAGTTTTTTTGTCCGACATGGGACAATTTCTTGGAATGCGATTTTCGCGAATAGTACCAGTTCCCTGATATCCCCTTTCTTTTAAATGTTCTAAAAGATTTAAACCGGTAAATAGGTTATCAAAGTAGAGTTTATAAGGTCTGTCTTTTGCGCCTCTTAACGCATCCAACATTGTTACAAATGGTGCCGCAGCTTTTCCAAAATCTTTCTCATAAATTTCTGGCCGTCAACTTTTTTTTCCTTGATAAAACTCACAATTCACTAAATATCCTGATGTTGTATTTAGTGACCACATTTTATAGCCGAAGCGAATAGGTTTACCACGAATAAACTGCTTGCATGGATGTCTACCATAGTACTTTATCATACTCTCATCATAGCTCATGTGTTGTTCTGGCTGATAGTGTTCCAAATATTTAGCTTTTAGTTTGTTTATGAATGGTCTTAGTTTCCACAGTTTGTCATCCAAGTCCGGTTTTGAATTGTCAGCGCAATGGAGGAAACGCATAATTTGGACGAAACGGTCCCGTCTCATGGCCCCACTCACCATAGCGTTGTTCACATCACCTTGTGATTCCCAATATGATTTTTTTCCTGGCAATACTACGTAGCCACTTAGTATAAGTATTGCTATAAAGCATTTCATTTCATTTTTAGAAATCGTAGGATCGGGTGCATTTTTAAACAGAGCATAGCGAGACGATTCTTCGATTAGAAGAGTAATTATTTCGTCGTCGAAAAATAACTCAAAAAGTTGAACGGGTGAAAAAACCATAAATTGTTTATAATCAGGTTTGGGAAAATCTGAAGATCACCGCTAATCCAGCTGTAGTCTTTTTTAGACCTTGGGAGGTACGATGAAGCTGAAACACTGGAAATGGGAAGATCTGGCTTTTCTGGCTCTGCAGTGACGTTCTCTTTGTTAAAAAATTTGACTTCGGCTCGAGCTCGCAGTTGTCGACCCGAAAGATTATCAATTGTACCCCCAGAATCCTCATCTGCAGAGTCTTCATCCGTTAACACATTAGCCTCGGGTGGTTCAACGTAAATACCGTCAATATCTTCGGAAAAGGCAATATCTAACGCTTCCTGCAATGAGAAACCGCGCCTGAAAAAAAAACACTTCTTAAAAAAATGATAATGAATGTGACTAGCGTTACCATATGGTAACACCAACAAAAAATGCCTCTATGTAAAAAAAATCTGAGACATATGACAAAACAAAATACAACATACAAAAATGTACATATTTATAAAGTAAAATACAATAACTAACACTTACTACATGTTTTAAAATAAGCAATAAATACTTACGCAAAATTTATGGACTCCATTACTCAAAGCCTTGCAGAATTGTCGGAATAAATTTGTAGCTTACACCCATGCACTCACTAACAAGGTCAAAACCAAACTAAGATGTTCTTTATAGTTCATACCTAAAACGGATATTTACCGCCATCTAGCAAAAACTACCGAAACTTACAATTCAGACGTTAAAAATGGAACCTATGTTACCGTACGGTAACGCCAGTCTTTAACGGGTTAAAACGGTATGTTTTGCAGGGTATACCCCAAATTAGAGAAGATAGATACCAAACATACACTTTAGTCGCTTGGTGTATAATAGTATATCTGCATTTAATCCCGCGGGTGGTGTTTGATTCCTGAGGACGGAGCGCAACGGAGCCCGAGGGAAGCAATCCATCTAAGGGATTAATGTCACTTCAGTCGAGAGGTGTATACGCTTTTTTTCAATTCCGCTTATTCGATATACGTTTTTAATAAGAATAAATACTACTTAGGATGGACTTTTACGAAACTTGGCTAGGCATCGAGGATGTACGTTTTTATTTCTACTTTAAATCCCTTGGGATTTTAACTGTCACATTATATCGCTTGGGTCTAAAAGTGACATTTCAGTTTCTAAAATGTGAGACTAAAGTGACCCACTTTAGTCTCGGAATTGCAAAAAATATTATCACATTTTACATTATTAATTCTTATTTCAATTTTTTTGTAGTAATAATATAATATAATAATAATATTTTATCATTTCAAAGTGCACCAATGAAAAAAATAGCGTAAAGCTTTCGTGGATAACTGGTCTTTCAAAAACTGAGCTGTCGCACTTCAAAAATCTTGCGTGTTTGAAAGACCTTTTTATCCACTTATACTTCAATGTACGGCCGACAAGCGGAAGGATGCCTCTGAGATGCGCAAACGATAGAAAGAGTGAGTAGATAAGCGACAAAGGTCGACTACTGTTCACGACTGGTTGAATAAGGCGAAGCGATTTAGCTCTTGCCCCACTCCAGGGTTTTGTCTACTGCGCAACTAATTCTCGGAGGCATCCTTACGCTTGTCGACCAGTACTAATATCATCATCTAAAATAATGTTATTTCCACCTCTTGTTACCTTTTTTGGTTTGTTGTTATCAACTATAAGTGCTCTGAACACTGTCCGAGAACACGTTTGTGTTAAACTCCCGCACAATTCAGCTGCGACCTTCGCACACAAATCGGGATTTCGGGCACGAACACTTTCATATAAAGTTTTTAACATTGCTGGTTCGCCCACATTTAAATGTCTTTGCACTTTTTTGCAGGAGGGCCAAGACTTGTCGAAGGTTCTCCATGTTTCATTATATCACAAATTAATTTAATTTTATGGAATTGTCGTTTTCTACTTTCACTAAATAAAATGCCAACAAGCCAAGATACCCGCAAGCAGGACTAATGAACAACGAAAATTCTGGGAATGAAATAAATCCATCCTTTAGTAGTGTTTTTAAATGAAACTCAAGGTCTCTGGTTAATTCCACAATATAATACAAGTTATTGAAAATTCTAAAAAATTGACAATTGTTTCGATAAATCAATATCATCGTCAGAATGACAGAAGTTACATTTCATTTTATGCCTACCTGATGTTTAGTAGTTAATTTTGGCTAGACCAAGAAGTAACCTAACTTGTGATTGGCTTAATATATGTTTATAGAAAAAAGAAGAAGATGTGATATTACAAATATTGAAGCTTAGATATTATTAGCCCTATGGTGATATCCTGGATATCATTTTTCCAATTAAGATCAGTATAACTGTGCAATGATATAGAAAACCAGGAAAACTATATCTGCTGATCTTTACAATTATCACTTAAGAAGACAGTTTATTAGTGGAGAATTCCCTAGATTTAACTGTTATTGACAACTTCATATTGTGGGTTTCTTAAATGTCTTCTAATTTCCAGTTCTTCAAGGAAATCCAGTTCTTGTTTCTTTTCACAAATATGCAGTACTTCTAGTTCTCTGTTAGGTGTCAATGAATGATTGGTGTCAAGTAGATGTTTTGCGTAGTGGGATTTATCTGGTTGTTTTAATCTGTATGCTCGTGAGTGCTCACTGTATCGTACTTCAAAATTCCTAAGGGTCTGACCCAAATAGACAGCATTACATTCTGGACATTTGAGTTTATATATACCTGACTTCTTTAATAGTGGTATTTTTGTTTTTACATTTAACAATTTTGTACTAACGTTACTTTCTGTTTTAAAAGAAATTGTTGCATTCGTTGCTGAAGATATTATCTTTGAAATATTATTAGAAATATTTCCTGCATATGTGATGGTTTAATAAGTTTTAATTTCATCAGCTTGTTTAGGATATATTAGTTGTAATGCCACTTTTTTCTCTTTTTTACTAATTAGCCTATTTATCATATCTAATGGATAACCGTTAGATGTTGCTATTTGTCTAATTGTATTAATCTCTCTATCAAAATTACATTTGTTCATAGGAACTGAAAAAGCTCTATGTATCATTGAATTATATGCCGCTAGTCTGTGTGAGACAGGGTGATTAGAATTGAATGGAATTGTCACATCAGTCTGTGTTGGTTTTCGGTAAATTGGATAATCAAGTACATTATTAACTCTTTGAATTTTTAAATCAAGAAAATTGATTGAGCTATTTTCTTCAATTTCTAATGTAAATTTAATTTTCGGGTGTAAATTTACGAATAATATTAAACAAATCATAGCTACAGAGTCAGAAATAGCTTTAAAATCTAATTCAAATAATTTTTTTTATGAGAAATTAAAAATTGCCAATTTAATCAAAAATATTGAACCTTCAAAAGTAAAACGTCAAACAAAAAATGACAATTCAGTTTTAAACGCAATAAAAAAGAAGGTAGAGAATAATAACCTAACAGTCACAAAATCTGATAAGGGGAATGCTACTGTCATTTTGACGACTGAAAATTACAATTCCAAAGTATATAACTTTATAAAATCCAGCGATGTAGAAGTTCTTAAAGCAGACCCAACAAAGAAGTTTTCTAATAATGTAAGGGATATTGTTAATAATTCAAATTATCTTTTAAATGATTACGAAAAGAGGTCTATCATACATAAGAATCCTCATTGTCCACAATTATATGGAACAGTTAAATTACATAAAATAACGAAACCAATTAAACCTGTAGTCTCTTATGTTAATGCTCCTAATAATATATTGGCAAAGAAGCTCAACAATATACTCAATACTTACGGATATGAATCGCAGTACTCAATTAGAAATTCAATAGAGCTAATCAAAAAGTTGAAATCAATCCACTTGCAAGATAACTATAAACTCATATCGTTCGATGTAACTAATATGTTTACTAGAATTCCTCCTAAAGAATGTCTAATACTTGTAAGAAAATTACTGGAAGATAAAAATATTAATCCAGGAATAATATCAAATATACTTAATTTATTTGATGTATGCATTAATCACTTTTGACAATAAGATATATATTCAAAATGAAGGTTTACCAATGGGAAGCCCTATATCACCTATTTTAGCAAACATTTTTATGGACAATTTAGAAAGAAAGATCTTTGAAAGTAATATTTCGAAAAATATTTTATTTTGGTATAGATATGTAGATGACATATTTGCTTGTTTTATGGGTAGTGAACGACAATTAGATGTATTTTTCAACCACATCAATAATTTACACCCGAAAATAAAATTTACATTAGAAATTGAAGAAAATAGCTCAATCAATTTTCTTGATTTAAAAATTCAAAGAGTTAATAATGTACTTGATTATTCAATTTACCGAAAACCAACACAGACTGATGTGACAATTCCATTCAATTCTAATCACCCTGTCTCACACAGACTAGCGGCATATAATTCATGATACATAGAGCTTTTTCAGTTCCTATGAACAAATGTAATTTTGATAGAGAGATTAATACAATTAGACAAATAGCAACATCTAACGGTTATCCATTAGATATGATAAATAGGCTAATTAGTAAAAAAGAGAAAAAAGTGGCATTACAACTAATATATCCTAAACAAGCTAATGAAATTAAAACTTATAAAACCATCACATATGCAGGAAATATTTCTAATAATATTTCAAAGATAATATCTTCAGCAACGAATGCAACAATTTCTTTTAAAACAGAAAGTAACGTTAGTACAAAATTGTTAAATGTAAAATCAAAAATACCACTATTAAAGAAGGCAGGTATATATAAACTCAAATGTCCAGAATGTAATGCTGTCTATTTGGGTCAGACCCTTAGGAATTTTGAAGTACGATAGAGTGAGCACTCAGGAGCATACAGATTAAAACAACCAGATAAATCCCACTACGCAAAACATCTACTTGACACCAATCATTCATTGACACCTAATAGAGAACTAGAAGTACTGCATATTTGTGAAAAGAAACAAGAACTGGAAGACATTTAAGAAACCCACAATATGAAGTTGTCAATGAACAGTTAAATCTAGGGAATTCTCCACTAATAAACTGTCTTCTTAAGTGATAATTGTAAAGATCAGCAGATATAGTTTTCCTGGTACTCCTACTCTATTGCACGGGTCGAAATAAATTTGGCACCGGTGCGCGTTTTGTCTTGGTAAGATGTGTCGCCAGCTGAAAGAGCCAGTCATTTCGAGAGTATAAATTCGAAATACATATATTTTACTGTAGAATATCAAATATTATTTTGAGCTGATCTTATTGTACTATTCCTGAATTAGTGCTGTCGTCACTCACTATCTCATATGGGACACTTTATATATTTTGACATATTTCGATTTCATGTTGACATATCTATTTGCAATGGTTGGAGCTACAAGGGGAATAAAATGGTTGCAGTTGACATCACGTTAAAGACGCTTAACGGAATTTATCATCTCATTATAGGAATATAAACCGTAACAGTTTTATTTGCCAATAACAAAATCAGTCAAAATAGAGATGAACAAACATATCGATTTTAGAAAAATATGAAAATTATAATTAATGCTGAATTCGTTGGAAATTATTTAAGTAACGGAAACATTTCATAATCATAGTCCTTATTTGCCAGAATTGAATACTCCTGATTTTTTTATTTGAGGATTTAAGAAAAATCATAATTATAAAACAAACTTTGACAGTCGGGAAGAATTATTACAAAGCATTCATCAAGCATTTAGAAAAATCAAGCCAGTGCGCATACTCAATTCTGTAAGATCAGTATGAACAAGGTGTCAAATATTATTAGAAAAAACAGGGAGCATTTTGAAGATTTATCAAAATTTTTATTAAATTGATGCTAGTTGTTACGTTGTTATTTGTATGGTTTTTAATTATAATTTTCATATTTTTGTAAAATGAATTTGTTTCTTTGTAAGTTTGATATTCCTATTTTTTGAGTTGATTGATTTTATTTTTAGCATATGAAATTGTCGCGGTTTAGATTCTCATAATAAAATCGACGTTACTGGGTGTTTCATTGTTATGTGTCTTTAACGTGACGTTAACTGCAAATATTTTGTTCGCCCTGTAGCTCCAACCACTGTCATATGGCCATCAAGTGGAAGATAATTAAAAATGGAAACGGAATGTGTCAAAATATATAGGGTGTTCCATATATATATATATATATATATATATATATATATATATATATATATATACGAAAGCTGAAGGGTAGTGACCGTTGAACACAAAACTGCAAACAATCTAGTAGGGATGCGGTCAATATAGGGCTGATCAAAAGAAAACTATTTTTTGACTAGTTGAGCTTTCGGAAAATGTTTATTTCCTTCATCAGAACATCTACAATGGTACAAAAATTTTTTCAAATTAATAAAGCTGAACATATATTTGAAAAAAAAAACACAGTTGACTCACCAAAATAAGTTTTGAAAACTGTCCATCAAGAACATCACCGGAGCATGAAATTAATTAACAAAAATCAAGACAAAAACAAATTTCTGACAGTCTAAGCGTTTAAAATGGTCATATCTACAATATCTTGTAGAACTGTAAAAAGTTTGAACTAACACAAAAGTAAAATAAAATACAGTCAGAATGAATATTAAAAACTATATACCAAGGGAGAAAGGTATCCATTTCAAAGTAAAGTAATTATTAGTTTTTGTCACAAAACAAAAAGAAGACTAATTCTTCTAATGATATTATTAGCAGATTAGATATCGAATATATTTATACAGTGATGGTGTGAATCGGTGTTGTAAAATAATATACAGGGTGATATATAAATGTTGAAGTCAAGAAATGAAATAACTTAGTTATTCTACAAAGTTAATAGATAGGTGTAGATTTTACTGAGTCCATCTAGATCAGACTTTTTATTTAGACAGTTATTCAAATTTCTTTGTATGTGGCACATCTCAAGAAAAAGTCTTTTATTGTAATTTTTTTCTCTTGCAAGTATTTTAGCATTATCAAAACTCATAGTATGCTTACCAACAATAACGTGTTCCGCCAAAGAACAAGACAACTTTCCAGTATAACAGTCACTCTTATGTGAAGTCAGTCTCCCAAATAGACATCTAAAAGTCTGGCCTATATAAATCTGATCACATTCGTTGCAAGGAATGCTGTAAACTAGATAAGACATCTCACTCAAGCCCAACCTTGACTTGACCTTGGTGTAAAGGTTGTTAATAGTAAGTAAATTATAGGTTGCAACCTTAACAGTAGTTGAACCCTTCAGAACTTTAAGCAGGTCAGGTGTTAAACCAGGTATGTATGGTAGTGAACCAAAATACAAATCTGTACTGTGGGCTGAATCAGATACAGTGACTTTATCTTTAATAAAAGTTGTCGGAGTGTTGTTTAAAAATTTATTTATCATACTTCGAGGGTATGAATTCTGAAATAAAATGTTTTTCAATGCAATCAGATCATTATGTAGGAAATCTGGATGAGATAATTTTCTCACCCTATCACGAAGGCAGAGAATTAAGTTTGTTTTCATTTTGGGAGGATGACATGACCAATAACTGATAAATCTATTACTATATATGGGTTTTCTATACCAAGAAGTTCTTATAATATTGTCATCTCCCCTATGCACTTTCATGTCTAATAACGGTAAAATACCATTTTCTTCTTTCTCAACAGTAAATTGTAAGTTCTCATTATAAGAATTGAACAAATTCAATGTAGACTGCACTTTATCATTAGGAAGGGCGAGAATCAAATCATCCACATGCCTCTTGACGAAAGGAATTGGAAAACTTAAAGAATCAATAGATTGCTCGATGAGGTCATCCAAAACAAAATTAACTAATATTGGTGATAAAGTAGACCCCATTGGGGTGCCAAAAATCTGTTTATAAAATTTATCATTGAAAATGAAAACATTAGAATCAGAGACAAATTGAAGTGCTTCCTTGAAAGCTGATAAAGTCAGTGTACAATGAGGTTGAATATCATCCCAATGTGCTGAAATGCTGTCTAAAATGATATTTAAGGGTAAATTTGTAAAAAGTGAGACCACATCGAAGCTGACAAGAACGAAACCATCTGGAATAACGAGATTGTTTATAAAACTACTAAACATGAAAGAATCTTTGATGTTATAATCATTTTCAAAGTTGTAAGATTTGGTCAGAATGTCTGTTAAATATTCTGCAATGTGCCCGTTAGGAGAGTCAAACGATGATATTATAGGTCTCATCGCTAAATTCTGCTTATGAATTTTAGGCAATGCATAAAACCTAGGAATTATTGAATTATAAAATCTAAGTTTTTGAGCCTCCTCCTTAGGAATTAATTTAGATTTCTCAAATAAGGTTACTAACTTATTAGCTTTCTGCTGCAATGTACAGACAGGATTCCTAGGAATGTTTCTATAATATTTAGTTTCAGATAAAAGTTGTTCAGAGCGTGTTATATAATCCTCTCTATACATGGCAACAGTTACATTACCTTTATCGCTCCTTACTATATATACATTTGGATGCTCTCTAAGGAAATCTCTACACTCAAAAAAATATTTCTTCAGACAATGCCTGTCATTTTTGTGATTATGTGAAAAATTTTGTGAGAATATTAGTGAATCGAGATCTAGCCTTAGATCTATTAAGACAGAATTGCATAATGTTTTACCAGGGAATATTTTAGTCGAATTTGAAAATAGACAGTTGATAAGATACAACAATATTTTTAGAAAAATCAGGGAAACTCAGACATTAAAATTTGAGAGAATTGAAACTGATCTCTTTAACAATGTTAAATATGACGAGGGATGGTTTAAGAACTTAACAGATATTGACTTTCCTTACAATGTCAAAAAGTTTCTCTCGTTGGGCCCTAGGTTTAGTGTGGAGCCGTCAATGACTGATTTCAAAATATCAAAAATTTTAGCTGATTTGGAAAATATTATTAAGAACTTAGATGATAACAATAAAGATTTGGCTAGATCTCGATTTACTAATATTCTCACAAATTTTTCACATAATCACAAAAATGACAGGCATTGCATGAAGAAATATTTTTTTGAGTGTAGAGATTTCCTTAGAGAGCATCCAAATGTATATATATAGTAAGGAGCGATAAAGGTAATGAACTGTTGCCATGTATAGAGAGGATTATATAACACGCTCTGAACAACTTTTATCTGAAACTAAATATTATAAAAACATTCCTAGGAATCCTGTCTGTACATTGCAGCAGAAAGCTAATAAGTTAGTAACCTCATTTGAGAAATCTAAATTAATTCCTAAGGAGGTGGCTCAAAAACTTATATTTTATAATTCAATAATTCCTAGGTTTTATGCATTGCCTAAAATTCATAAGCAGAATTTAGCGATGAGACCTATAATATTATCGTTTGACTCTCCTAACGGGCACATTGCAAAATATTTAACAGACATTCTGACCAAATCTTACAACTTTGAAAATGATTATAACATCAAAGATTCTTTCATGTTTAGTAGTTTTATAAACAATCTCGTTATTCCAGATGGTTTCGTTATTGTCAGCTTCGATGTGGTCTCACTTTTTACAAATTTACCCTTAAATGTCATTTTAGACAGCATTTCAGCACATTGGGATGATATTCAACCTCATTGTACACTGACTTTATCAGCTTTCAAGGAAGCACTTCAATTTGTCTTTGATTCTAACGTTTTCATTTTCAATGATAAATTTTATAAACAGATTTTTGGCACCCCAATGGGGTCTACTTTATCACCAATATTAGTTAATTTTGTTTTGGATGACCTCATCGAGCAATCTATTGATTCTTTAAGTTTTCCAATTCCTTTCGTCAAGAGGTATGTGGATGATTTGATTCTCGCCCTTCCTAATGATAAAGTGCAGTCTACATTGAATTTGTTCAATTCTTATAATGAGAACTTACAATTTACTGTTGAGAAAGAAGAAAATGGTATTTTACCGTTTTTAGACATGAAAGTGCATAGGGGAGATGACAATATTATAAGAACTTCTTGGTATAGAAAACCAATATATAGTAATAGATTTATCAGTTATTGGTCATGTCATCCTCCCAAAATGAAAACAAACTTAATTCTCTGCCTTCGTGATAGGGTGAGAGAATTATCTCATCCAGATTTCCTACATAATGATCTGATTGCATTGAAAAACATTTCATTTCAGAATTCATACCCTCGAAGTATGATAAATAAATTTTTAAACAACACTCCGACAACTTTTATTAAAGATAAAGTCACTGTATCTGATTCAGCCCACAGTACAGATTTGTATTTTGGTTCACTACCATACATACCTAGTTTAACACCTGACCTGCTTAAAGTTCTGAAGGGTTCAACTACTGTTAAGGTTGCAACCTATAATTTACTTACTATTAACAACCTTTACACCAAGGTCAAGTCAAGGTTGGGCTTGAGTGAGATGTCTAATCTAGTTTACAGCATTCCTTGCAACCAATGTGATCAGATTTATATAGGCCAGACTTCTAGATGTCTATTTGGGAGACTGACTTCACATAAGAGTGACTGTAATACTGGAAAGCTGTCTTGTTCTTTGGCGGAACACGTTATTGTTGGTAAGCATACTATGAGTTTTGATAATGCTAAAATACTTGCAAGAGAAAAAAATTACAATAAAAGACTTTTTCTTGAGATGTGCCACATACACAGAAATTTGAATAACTGTCTAAATAAAAAGTCTGATCTAGATGGACTCAGTAAAATCTACACCTATCTATTAACTTTGTAGAATAACTAAGTTATTTCATTTCTTGACTTCAACATTTATATATCACCCTGTATATTATTTTACAACACCGATTCACACCATTACTGTATATATATATTCGATATCTAATCTGCTAATAATATCATGAGAAGAATTAGTCTTCTTTTTGTTTTGTGACAAAAACTAATAATTACTTTACTTTGAAATGGATACCTTTCTCCCTTGGTATATAGTTTTTAATATTCATTCTGACTGTATTTTATTTTACTTGTTGTGTTAGTTCAAACTTTTTACAGTTCTACAAGATATTGTAGATATGACCATTTTAAACGTTTAGACTGTCAGAAATTTGTTTTTGTCTTGATTTTTGTTAATTAATTTCATGCTCCGGTGATGTTCTTGATGGACAGTTTTCAAAACTTATTTTGGTGAGTCAACTGTGTTTTTTTTTCAAATATATGTTCAGCTTTATTAATTTGAAAAAATTTTTGTTCCATTGTAGATGTTCTGATGAAGGAAATAAACATTTTCCGAAAGCTCAACTAGTCAAAAAATAGTTTTCTTTTGATCAGCCCTATATTGACCGCATCCCTACTAGATTGTTTGCAGTTATATATATATATATATATATATATATATATATAAATATTTTTTTTTGGAAAAATTTTTCTTGGGATTGTAGGTTCCTAGTTAAACAAATCAAATGGTTTTTTTGGCTTTAATTAACATTTTTGTTTTTGTTTACGTTTCGGACATATCGTGTCCTTCATCAGAACATAATTCTACAAATAGATGACAAAAAATTAACAACTTAACATTACATATGTCTATTCTAAAAATAACTTACCATAAAACAAGAGCTTGGCGAGCGCATGTTAAAATATGTTAAAATACACGAAAACAATCATTTCTATTAAAAATATTTAGTATCAATATAAAACCCACATACAACTGCCAGTACACTACATTATATTATGACAATAATTACTTCTTAAGAGGAACAGAAATTTTTATTGTTAGTAAATAGAACTAGTTCTTTTTTTGTATTGTATTCAGTAATTGTGATGGAACAAGGTTTTTAATACACATCAATTTTTGAATTTGAAAAATTTTTTTTTACTGATGTTATTATGGTATAAGGATTTAGAAATATTACAGGATGTCATTTCATTTATAGACAATGCACCGGAAAAGACATCTTTATATATATATATATATATATATATATATATAAATATAAAACCACGAATATTGGGGTAACGGCAATATTCGTGGTTTTATACCTAATTAGTCGGCAAAGACTATCTCCTATATATATATATATATATATATATATATATATATAATATATAGTTTGAATCATCCAGCAAGTATAATGAGCACCTTGAATCTATTTTCTTGAATACATTGACTTTGTGACAAAATTAATAGGGCTGCTGATATTCGGATTTTAATCTATTTGGAATTATTTTAGCTTCAACTGTATAGTATTATATTTTATGTTTAATTGAAAAAAGGAGCCCAATAGCAAAGCCATCATCATTTCAACGTATATTTATAAATTGGAAAAAGAAACATATCTCAATAAATTATAGATGCCCATAGTAAAAACAGTGAACAAAATCTTCACAACCACACAGAACAACAAAAAAAAACTAATAACTCAGTAGAGGATGTAATTTCAAAAGAATCCGTCAAAATTAGAATGTAATTTAAAAGAAACACGTTAAATTTTTATATAGTTAGTAAATATGTTGCTTTATGCAAGGGATTTCAGGAATTTTTAATAAATAGTAAGTAAGTTATGTTAATATTTATATGTATAAAGATCTTCATCTCTATATATTCTAATTTATAAAACTAAAATGTTATTTTCATGTATATACGGTTCACACGATAGAGTTTAGTTTCGCTAGCAACCCGCAACGAGATGGATTCAGGAAAATAAATAGAAAAACGTCAGTGAATTTGAGACGTCAAAGTGGGAAGTAATATTATAACTGATCTCGATATTTGAGGTATAAGAAAAAGATATTTAAATAAAATATATAGTCATAATCAGAAGGAAGAAGAATATTTATATATTCAGTTAAAGGAGTGATTTTTGAAACGTCAAAGGAGAAAGTAAGATTATAATTGATCTTGCGAATAAAAAATCGATATTGAGAAAATTGTATCCTGAATATAGAGGATTAAAACCTAGACATTTAATGAAAAGGAAAATTAAACAACAAATTTCAAAGTAATAATCAGAAGAAATAAAAATATTTAAACTATAACAATACAATTTGGTACATACTAAAATTTATTCAAAATTGGAATCAAAAATGGCATAGAGAGTTGAGAAACGTAAAGGTGCTTACAAAATTCATTGCTATTGGTGTTAAAGAAATATTCGAAGTTTTTTTCGGACTACACAACCATAAATCTGGAGTAAAATGAGTGTCATTGGGGTTTCCTTTATAACATTTGCGGAGAAAATTAAATACACATTTTCTAAAATTTGACAATCATTGGCGGTTAATATATTTTTTTATTTAGAATGAGATAGTTATAATTATATGTTATTATGGTAATAATTTTGGATTGTCACCTATGTTATGTGTACATAGATGCAGTAACAATATTTCACAATTAAAATTCCTGAAATCATAAGCTTGTACATTTTAATTTCACAATTCAAATAATTAGAGTAAATATTATTGGCGCAATTGAACCCTACCCTTTGATAGAGTTGTTATACATGCTTAACGATTATTCAATCACAAATGATAAAATAAATAAATAAATATAGAATTACATAACAAATGGCTTCCAACGCGGGGCAAATATAAAACGCCATTTATTACATAACGATATATATATATATATATATATATATATATATATATATATAGATCTATATATATATATATATCTATATATATATATATATTTATATATATATATTGTATTGGTTTCAAATAATTATTTATTATTTATTATTTATTATTTGACACTGAAAAATCATTAAACATGTATACCTACTCTATCAAAGGGTAGGGTTCAAGTGCGCCATTCAAATTTACTCTAATTATTGGTTTGTGAAATTAAAATGAACAAAATTATGATTTCAGGAATTTTTTTTTAAAACATAGAAATTTACAAACAGAAAATGTGTACAGATATACTACAAAAAAAATAAAACTACTATTACTATTGAACAATTAAAATGTTTTTTAAATAAAGGCCTTTTTTTAATTTAGAGATCTCTAATATAATATTTTAAAATGGTACCTTTTATTTACTAGGTTTGTATCCACTTCAAACTAATCTTCATTTGGACATTTGATAAGCTGAGGACAAAGTTCTGAACAGTTTATTTCTTCTTCGCCTTTTGGACAATTAATGATTCCGTCACATTTGTCTTTATACGGGTCGAAACATCCATCTATAGAAATATTACTGTAAGGGGTAGTTGATGAATTACAAATAGCACACCCCGTGAAATCAGAATGGTCTGTACAAACGAAATCTGCTGTTCTACAAATATTTGTGGAATTGTAACAACCAGATCAATCCAAACACATAAAAACACTGGGTTATTATATTTTAAAGTTACGGAGAGTTTGTTTCTTGAAGATAGTACAACAGGTTTGGGTAGTATGTGGTTACTGCACACGTTCAATTGAATATTGTCGAAGTTTCTAATCGACAAGCACGTGGAATTTCTTGAGAAGTTCAATTTTAATATTCTTAATGTAGTTATTGTATTTTCTGGTGAAGGTATTACCCAATTACATAAAGTATTACTGTTTCTGTCAGATGATATATACTGTATGCCTCCTTGTAATTCGAACGAGGTCGTTTCTCCACAATAATCCGAAAAGTTCGCGTAAATTAGCACGTTCTTCTTGACGAGATCAATTATAATACGACTTTTCACTTTGACATTTTAAAAAAACCCACTGACTTTTTTGATTTCCATCATAATCTATCACGTTGCGGGTTGCTATCGAAACTTCTCTATATCGTATCAATTGTATAGATATTGTGTGATTAACCACGATTCACTGTTTATATTACCATGAATTTTTAAGCCGTATATGAAACATGAAAATGACATTTTTGTATTAGAAATTAGCATATAGAGATAAAGATTTTTATACATATAAATATTAACATAACTTATTTACTATTTATTAAAATTCCTGAAATCCCTTGCATAAAATAACCTAATTAAAACTATATGAAAATTTAACGCGTTTCTTTTAAATTATTTTGAATTTCATTCTAATTTCAACGGATGCTTTTGAAATTACATCATGTACTGCATTATTAATTTTAATCTCTATTGTATCTGAATCAGATTTCAATATTTTCGATTCTGATGGTTCAAAGAGTATATCGTCTGTTTCAATATCTTTGATCAGATTTTCTTCAGTATTATAGTGAGGATTTTGTTCACTGTTTTTACTATCAGCATCTATAATTAATTTAGACATGTTTTTTTTTACAATTTATAAATATTCGTTAAAATGATGGCTAATAAAGTACAAGATTGAAAAAATCAATATGACTTATTTCAGTAATACTGTTAATCCTTATTAAATTGAATAGAACCAAATGAAAGTGCTTCAACTCCCCCCATTTATATTTTAATATATTCAAACTTATTTGATTATATTAAAATTTAAATCCTTTAATTTTTTAATAATCTCAATTCAATAAATATGTTTCTTTCTCATTTGAATGAAATATCTCAATCTAAATATTTACATAAGTTTTGATTCATAATATCATCAATTTCTCCCCCCTATCCAATTTAAACTCCAAAACGTATATACATCTAACCTATTTTGTCAAATCTCGTGCTGTTTATCGCCTTTGATAAACTATTCACTTGAACAATGCTGGTTCGATTTTCTATATCAATTGAAACTATTATTTTTATTAGTTTAACGAATTTATTATACACTTCTAGCAGTGACACATAAAAAATCAATATGACTTCTGTTGACAGACGTCAGATCCCAATGTTGCTTTTGCATTCAGCACGCTTTACACATACAAAAGGTTATCACATGCGATTGATGCAAACGAACAAAATAAAACATTATTCCCAACAGTCACTAATAATTAAAAATAACAGAAATAATAATAAGATTCCACATAGTTGCCGGCCTTGAAAGGTCATACCTTTCAAATATGATTAACTTATTACAGTTCGTTCTCAATAGGTAATACACATAGTCTGGACACTGATCGTTTTAAGTACCTTGTACCAGTTTTTACTGTTACTACCCGAATTTCTTCATCTTGTCCCGGGTGAACTTCACTGATTCTACCAATCTTCCACTGAAGTGGGGGTAGGTTATCCTCTTGTAAAAGCACCAACTGTCCAATCTTGAAAATATCAGTCGAATGCTGCCACTTGTGTCTTTGTTGCAACGTGTGTAAATAATCTCGTGACCAGTTTACCCAAAACTGTTGAAACAGAAGCTGCATCTGTTTGTATCGTTTGGTAAGAGTGTGTTTAGCTTCATCAACTGTAGCTTCAGGTAAAGATAGCAACGAGCTACCAATCAAAAAATGCCCAGGAGTCAGAATATCAAAATCTTCTGGGTTCTCGGTGAGGGGAACGAGGGGTCGAGAATTTATTACAGCCTCCACCTGAACTAACATGGTGTACAAATCTTCGTATGTAAGTAAATGATTTTTTAATATTCTTTTCAAATGAAATTTTGTGAGTCTAACCGCCGACTCCCACAGGCCACCGACATGAGGCGATCGGGGGGGAATAAATTGCCAAACAATTTTATTTTCTAAGAGAAATGTCTGAAATTTAGTGTTATTGACATGATCAAGCACATTTTTTGCACCTACAAAATTAGTAGCATTATCAGAATAAATATTACTACAGAGGCCCCGTCTGGAGACGAATCTTTTCAATGTATTTAAAAATCCGTCGGTAGTTAAATCGCTCACCAATTCGAGGTGCACCGCCTTCGACGCAAAACAAACAAATATACATAAATATACCTTGAGTGATTTTGTATTTCTTAAGTAACTATTTTTTATGAGATACGGTCCGGCATAATCGACTCCACATGTAGCAAATGGTTTAGCAGGTCTTACTCGAGAGGGAGGTAAATCGCCCATTTTTTGATGAGTAATAGATGGAGTTGCGCGGAAACATACAATACACTTTCTTAACAAACCTCTTATTGTGCGTCGACCACTTAGTGGCCAGAATCTTTGACGTATTATAGACAGTAGTGTTTGAGGGCCCGCATGCAAATTTTTAAAATGTTCGTGACGAACGAGAATGTGTGTAAAATGATGCTTCGAGGGTATTATCATGGGATGTTTGTTTTCGTAATCTAATTCCGCATTTTTTAAGCGTCCTCCTACTCGCAAAATATCAAATTTATCTAAAAACGGATCTAGAGATATCAATTTACTGTTTCGAGATATTGAGTTTGACCTCTTCAGAGAATTGATTTCTTGTGAAAAGGCTTCGCGTTGAATAATCTTAACGATCGTGTGGATCGAGTCGTCTAACTCGCTCAGCAAAAGATTACCAGTAATTCTCAACTCCTTTGACCTTTGAAGACAATTCAGTTTGAACCTACGTAGATAAGCAACTACATGAATGAGTTTGTTGAATGAGGAATATTTCGATATTATTTGATTTTGAACAGTAGTATTGGTTAATGTAACAGTAGTCGCTTTGCTTTCAGGTAAATCATTTTCGGATGGCAAGGATTTCAAAATAGGCCAGTCTTCGTCATTATGATATAGAAATTCTGGTCCATTAAACCACATAGTAAGTTGCTTCATCTCATTGGGATTAACTCCGCGGGAAACGAAATCTGCGGGATTCAAATTGGTAGGAACATATCGCCACTGAGATGGGTCAGATAGATTCTGTATTTTGGCCACATGGTTAGCGACAAATGTTTTGAGACGGCTAGAATCTGAACGAATCCAAGCCAATGTTATGGTTGAGTCGGACCAAAAATATACCATGTGGTTACCCTTAATAGCGTCTATTGTGGCCCGAGATAGCTGAACAGCTAAAAGAGCACCACATAGCTCTAGACGTGGAAGAGATATGATCTTTAGCGGTGCTACACGAGATTTTGAAAAAGCGATTTTGATCATGATTTGACCTAAGGAATTTATTGATCGAAAATAGACACATCCTCCATAAGCGGATTGAGACGCATCAGAGAAGACATGAATTTCGATTTGAGCTGCCTGTTTTATGAAGACATGCCTGGGAATTTCTATGTCATTAAGGGCGTGTAGTTGATTGTAGAATTGCGTCCAAGAAATTAGAAAGTTCTTGGGAATTGTATCGTCCCAACATATTTTTAACTGCCATAGGCGTTGCATAAACAGCTTAGCCTTGGTAATTACAGGACTAATTAGTCCGAGAGGGTCGAATATTTGACTTATGATCGATAGCACTACACGTTTAGTAAATGTCACATGTTTGTTGTTATTCGTCACGTATTGTAACATGTCGTTTGAAGAATTCCATCTGGTACCCAATGTTTTGGAATTTTGATTGTCCTTTATTTCGTATTCTTTGTTCGTCTGATTACTCTTGTCTTGAAGACCGTCTAAAATTCTCTCATCGTTAGACGACCATTGTCTTAGATGGAACCCTGCTGAACTCAAGATTTCCTTGACATTTTTTATAAGCAAGGTGGCTGACTGAATATCGTTTGTGCCAGACAGCCAGTCGTCCATATAGAAATCTTGCCTAATGGATTGAGAAGCTTCTGAGAATAGCAGTCTGTTATCGAGAGCTAACTGTTTAAGACATCTCGTAGCTAAGAAGGATGCAGGACTAGTTCCATATGTGACCGTGTGTAGTTTGTAAAAAAGTAGAGGATCAGACGGTTTTGAGCGCCATACTATTTGTTGATAAATTTGATCCTTATCATGAATTTTCACGCAGCGATACATCTTTGCAATGTCCGCTGTAAAAACTATTTCATGAGTTCGGAAACGCAGAAGAATAGAGAATATTGAGTCTTGAATACACGGACCGGTTTTGAGAACGTCGTTTAATGATAGATTTGTGGTTGTTTTTGCGCTTGCGTCAAATACAACACGTAGTTTAGTTGTGGCAGAAGACTCTTTGATCACACAATGGTGTGGGAGAAAGTAATTTGAAGTTTGTTTTGATATCTCGGAGTGACAAATTTCTGACATATGTCCCATTCGTAGGTATTCTTCCATGAAGAGTGTATATTTTTTGTATAAAACGGGATTCTTAGAGAACTTGGTTTCTAGTGATAAGAACCGACGAGATGCTATTTGCATGGATTCGCCCAACTCCGTATAATTATCTTTAAAGGGTAATCGTACTACAAAACTGCCCGATTCATCGCGCTGAAACGTATTTTGAAAATGTTCCTCCACTTGCATCTCTTCGCTTGAATAAATTGCATCCTTGGAATGACATTCTTCGATAAGCCAAAACCTTTCAATTTGACTTTCGATAATGGAAGTTTTTGATAGATTGCAAAATATACTGTGTTGTGCTAAAGAAATATTACATGGTCCTGCCACTATCCAACCCAATTGGGTGTTTTGCATAATCGGTTGATTGTCACCGTAACCTATTTGACCGGCTGACAATAGATTATAGAAGACACCTGCTCCTAAGAGGATGTCGATTTCATTTGATATGTTGAACTTGGGATCTGCCAATCTTATATCTGAAGGAAATTTTAAATGAGAAAAATCGAAGCTAACTTGGGGTGTATTGCCAGTGATTTGGTCAGTGATCAAGAAATTGAGACTAACCTGATAGTTTGACGTGAGAGATTTGATTTTAGCCTTTGTCAGCAGGGGAATGTCGAATGATTGTCCACTAATACCTATGACATGTGTATTGACCTTAAATGATTTGAGATCTAGTCGTTTAAAGAAATTGCTAGTTATGAAATTTGATTGAGAACCTCCATCCAACAAAGCTCTACAAACAATAGGTTTGTTCTCTTTATCGAAAATTTTAACAAGAGCCGTTGATAGGATCACGAATGTATTGTTATGACCTTGGGTACTCGTAGCGCTATTCATATTTTGTGAGCAAGAAATAATAGAAGTATTAGAATTAGATGTGCCCGAATTTTCCGTTGTTTCGTTTACAGTATACACTGTGTTTGAACGAATTGCCTGTTGGCGATCCTCAATGGAGTCAATACTCGATGAAGGAATATTTGTATTTACTTGATCATTCATCTTGAAAGTTTGTTTTCCTAAATGCAATAAGGAATTGTGCTTATTTTTACAGATACGGCACATACCTGACTTACAATCTCGACTGGAATGTCCTAGTCGTAAACAGTTTGTACAAGCCTTTAGCTTCCGTATTTCTTGTATTCTTGAAGATACTGACAAATTTTGAAATGTTTTACAAAAATATATGAGATGATCACTGTCCTTGCAAAATATACAAACCTTATTAACTGCAATATTCGATTGTACTGTATTTACAACGAATTTGCGATTATTAGCCGGTAGATGCGTTTGAATGTCAGGTTTGTTACTTATTGATTCTAGAACTTGACATCTTTCCGTTAAATAGCTAATAAATGTTTCAATTTGTGGGGAAGTGATGTCTTTTGTTTTAATTTCCCATTCCCGTTTAGTATTAATGTCTAATTTAGTAAGCAGCAAATGTATTAAAATCGAACTCCATGATTCCACGGGTTCATTGAAGTTTTTAAGAGCTCGAAAGTGTTTTAGAAAGTTATCTAAAAATGACCTTAAAGACTTGAAAGAATCTTTGTTCACGTTAGGTAGCTCAAAAATTTGTTTTGTGTGATTTTTAATAATGATTTTTTGTTTTGATAACGATCTCGAAGTAAACTCCACGCTACGGTGTAATTCGAATCGGTAATTTCCAATGACTCGATAACATTCGATGCTTCCTTTTTTAGAGAAGCCTGTAAATAATAATATTTTTGAACGTTCGACAAACCGGGATTATTGTGAATTAATGCTGTGAAAGAGTCATAAAATGTTCCCCATTTATCGTAAGAGCCGTCAAATTCCGGTAAACTCAGAGGAGGAAGTTGAACATTCAAAGTTTGGCTTGATGTCGCGGGCTGTGCACCTGAATTTGTATTTTGTTGTATGTAAATTTGATTTCGACAACGATCAGCCTCATCTATAATTTGTTTTGCCTTTGAAACATTATTATAAAATTCATCTTCAAACGAGATTCTCTGTTCGCTGTAAGTATCTTCATCATAAATTTCTAATTCGGACTGTACCGAATTGAATTCGTCAAATGCGAATTCGATTTTTTGAAGTCGCGTTGTTAATTCTTGGAGTTTTGAGAAATTAATTGGGTCGTTAATGAAATTTCTAAAACGTGTTAATTGTGCCTTCAATTGTCCACGACGTGCGATCAATCTCGTGATAGCTTGCTGCTCGTCGCCGTTGTTGGACATTGTTATTTATTTTAAACTTGTATGTATAAAATATTATTGATAAAAAATATTCCTTGAATGTATAGTGAATCGAAATTTGAATCTTTCAGACTAATAGATTATTTGGAATACTAAACGTCTGTCGGTTCGTCAAAGTACGTAGATAAATTGTTTTGGGAAAGAGATCGTTAAGTTGTATTCAATAGTAAATTTATGAATTAAAAATTGAATGTGTTATTGGCGTTAGACCTTAACAATGTATTGATATGTTGGAATTCAGTTAGAAAGCTGTAATAAATTGCAAATTGGAGCAAATGAATTAAGGGATAAATTGGAATGGACTCACCGAGCTTCCACAACTTTCTTGTTCGATGTTCACTGCTACAAACGTTTGATTTTATGTATGAAAACAGATATTCGGATGCGAAGGACCAAATGTCAAATCTCGTGCTGTTTATCGCCTTTGATAAACTATTCACTTGAACAATGCTGGTTCGATTTTCTATATCAATTGAAACTATTATTTTTATTAGTTTAACGAATTTATTATACACTTCTAGCAGTGACACATAAAAAATCAATATGACTTCTGTTGACAGACGTCAGATCCCAATGTTGCTTTTACATTCAGCACGCTTTACACATACAAAAGGTTATCACATGCGATTGATGCAAACGAACAAAATAAAACATTATTCCCAACAGTCACTAATAATTAAAAATAACAGAAATAATAATAAGATGATGATACTGGAATACACTCTCAATATTAAATATCCCCCTTATTAACCCAGTATCTGGATGTGCCAGCTTATAGCTATTTTGAGCATTTTCATTTACCACTACGTATGGCCCTTCCAATGGTAATAATAACTTAGCACACATATTATCTTTCCTTTTTGCAACTTGTAATGATTTAATTAAAACTAAATCTCCTTTCTGGAAAACCATTTTTCTTTTTCCCTTCTTGTTTGCTCTTTTAATGTATCGTTCTGCTTGTTTTTGTAATTTGTTATTCACTTTGTCAAGAATTTCCAACATATGCATGTCTCGGCTCACTATCCATTTTCTCTCTGGTAGCTGACCTGTCATTAAAAAGATAGGACATTCTCCTATAATACCATGAGGTGTGTGATTAAGGAATTTATCCACTTGTTTTAAATTATTTTCCCACTGATCATGTTGCTGATGACATAATATTCTTAGATATTTTATTATTTCTTTAATATATCGTTCCGCAGGATTTGTTGATGGCTTTCGTACACTTATAAAATTTAATTTTATTTGAATCTCTCGGCATATCCTTCCAAATTTGTCACTTTCAAAGTACGTCGCATGATCTAGTATGATAGTCTCCGGTTTCCCGAATTCTTCTATAATCTGCCATATTTCCAACTCTTTTTTATTCTACTCCGCCTAAACAACTTACATGGAACTGGATATGATTTTACTTTAACCTTTCTCAGTATTCTTCTCCTTTATTATATCCATATTTTAATTAAGCAACCCTTAGTTACTTCGAAATTCTTTTTGTATACATCTTTAACAATTCATTTATAAATTAATAATGTTCTTCTTCACAATCTGACCAATTACCATTACTTTTCACATCTTCTATTTATTCTATCTCACGCACATAATTATTCACCATTCTAATTTCTTTTTCATACATTCCTTCATATTTCATCATCAAACTCTTCACTTTCTCTTCATATTCCTTCTTTCCACTCATTAACTCCAATTCTACCATAATTCCATTCCTCTTTATATTCCATAACTTCCTATTATCCTCTTCAATTGCCAATACTTCCATATTTACCTCCTTAAATTCAATTATTTTACCATTCAATTCTATCTATCTATTCAAAATCAATTATTTCCTTATATTTCATCAATACATCAATAACTATGTCTGTTTCTAACTTCTTCATCGACTATGCTTACATATCAACTTCTGTTTCATCCTTTAATTCAATCTTTTGTATCATATATTTGCTTAGTTCATATAACTTCCGTCCGTTTGTTCCTATAAATGTAATTATTTCATCCTGTACATCTATTTTGTTGCTTAATTTCATTTTTATTTTCTTTATCATTTCTTCTATCAAAGTTTCTAAAATCTCTTCTATTCTCACAATACTTGTTGTCATAAATTTTATCTCCATTTCCATATATTCGTTTTTCATTTCTGTAACTTCTATTTTCATTTCCATAATTCATATCAACATGTCTATCATTTCTTCTATTATCAATCCATGTTTATATAATTTCTATTTAAATATATTTTTAAATATTACTTGTTAATCATAAACCTTTTATTTACACATCGTTTTTATATCCCTTCCTTACCATGTACAATTCCTTTTCGTTTCTAGATTTCGTTCCTATGATCCTGTCATATAATTCAATTTTATTTTCTTTTCCTAAACTTCGTCTTATTCTCTTCTCTTATTATTTGACTCTCTATCGGTTTCCCAAATTCGATTAAATTTTCCACTATATCCTTTTTAAAATCATTGTGCCATATTCGTTTCCTAGATTTCTTTAAATTTTCCACTATGTTCTTTTTAAATTCATTGCCCCATATCTCATTATCTTCATCATATATTCCTGTTTCTGTACTTTCTTCCCAGAAATGCATTACAATTTGCATCTCAAATTCTTCCGTATCATTGAACTGATTTTTTATTATTTTCTTCTCCTCCCTAATCTCAATTCCTATTATTTCATTCCCAATTATATTAATAAAAACTCTAGGATCAATTATTTTCATACTTCTATCAAATTTCACTCTTATTTCGATACTTTCTGTATAAATTAACCGTCCGGCATTTTGTTTTGAGGTTTGTTCTATTTCTTCCATAGTATCCTTCAGTTTCCTATTCATCTCCTCCAGTTCCTTATTAAACTGTTTACCCATTGTTTCATTTCGTTTAACGCATGTACCTGTTTTTTCTTCTACTAAATCTTCTAAGTCATTGAATTTTTTTTTAATTTTTCTTGGTATCTTTGCATTACTTCCTCTATTGTTTGTCCTTGAAATTTAATGTATTCCAATTCTTTTGTTATATTTTCATTTTGCTTTGCAACTTCAGCCTGAATAGTTCCCGGTAAATTTTCATTTATTCATTTCCCTAATTCATGAATTTCTTCCACCATATGTTTTTTTATCCCTTCTCTAATTCGGATCTCATTTTCTTGTATTTCTATACGCAAATGTTTATTTTGTTCAAACGTATCTTCCTTCACCTTATCTATCTGCTTCCTAAATTCTTCATTTTCCTCCCTAAGTTTCTTAATTTCCTTCAAACCTTCCATCTTCACCTCTTCTATTTTCTTTTCCATCCTGTTCATGTTTCCATTTAAATCATTCATGTTCCCATTAATCTTGTCCATCTTTCCATTCAAATCTTCCCTCATATTATCTATCTTTCCATTCAAATCTCCCCTCATATTATCTATCTTCCCATTCAAATCTCCCCTCATATTATCTATCTTCCTTTCAAATCTCCCCTTATATTATCTATCTTCCCATTCAAATCTCCCCTCATATTAATTAAAAATTCCATTATTTGCTCTCCTCTGCTTACACTATCCTGCCTGTCTTGTCTACTATCCTGCTGTTCCCTCGATTCTTCACTTTCTTTATCTATTAAGGTTTGTTCCTCTCCATCTTAATCTCCCATTCCACGTCTCCTTTCTTCTTGTTCCTCATCTGATCTGCCTTCCAAACCTATTTGTTTTCCGTCCCTAAGCATCATTCTCTTTGCCATTTTAATTGTACTAATTCTAATGTTTTTAAACGAAAAAATTCTTAATTCGCCCCACGTTGGGCGCCAATTTCTATTGGTTTCAAATAATTATTTATTATTTGACACTGAAAAATCATTAAACATGTATACCAACTCTATCAAAGGGTAGGGTTCAAGTGCGCCATTCAAATTTACTCTAATTATTGGTTTGTGAAATTAAAATGAACAAAATTATGATTTCAGGAATTTTTTTTTAAAACATAGAAATTTACAAACAGAAAATGTGTACAGATATACTACAAAAAAAATAAAACTACTATTACTATTGAACAATTAAAATGTTTTTTAAATAAAGGCCTTTTTTTAATTTAGAGATCTCTAATATAATATTTTAAAATGGTACCTTTTATTTACTAGGTTTGTATCCACTTCAAACTAATCTTCATTTGGACATTTGATAAGCTCAGGACAAAGTTCTGAACAGTTTATTTCTTCTTCGCCTTTTGGACAATTAATGATTCCGTCACATTTGTCTTTATACGGGTCGAAACATCTATCTATAGAAATATTACTGTAAGGGGTAGTTAATGAATTACAAATAGCACACCCCGTGAAATCAGAATGGTCTGTACAAACGAAATCTGCTGTTCTACAAATATTTGTGGAATTGTAACAACCAGATCAATCCAAACACATAAAAACACTGGGTTATTATATTTTAAAGTTACGGAGAGTTTGTTTCTTGAAGATAGTACACCAGGTTTGGGTAGTATGTCGTTACTGCACACGTTCAATTGAATATTGTCGAAGTTTCTAATCGACAAGCACGTGGAATTTCTTGAGAAGTTCAATTTTAATATTCTTAATGTAGTTATTGTATTTTCTGGTGAAGGTATTACCCAATTACATAAACTATTACTGTTTCTGTCAGATGATATATACTGCATGCCTCTTGTAATTCGAACGAGGTCGTTTCTCCACAATAATCCGAAAAGTTTGCGTAAATTAGCACGTTCTTCTTGACGAGATCAATTATAATACGACTTTTCACTTTGACATTTTAAAAAAACCCACTGACTTTTTTTATTTCCATCATAATCTATCACGTTGCGGGTTGCTATCGAAACTTCTCTATATCGTATCAATTGTATAGATATTGTGTGATTAACGACGTTTCACTGTTTATATTACCATGAATTTTTAAGCCGTATATGAAACATGAAAATGATATTTTTGTATTAGAAATTAGCATATAGAGATAAAGATTTTTATACATATAAATATTAACATAACTTATTTACTATTTATTAAAATTCCTGAAATCCCTTGCATAAAATAACCTAATTAAAACTATATGAAAATTTAACGCGTTTCTTTCAAATTATTTTGAATTTCATTCTAATTTCAACGGATGCTTTTGAAATTACATCATGTACTGCATTATTAATTTTAATCTCTATTGTATCTGAATCAGATTTCAATATTTTCGATTCTGATGGTTCAAAGAGTATATCGTCTGTTTCAATATCTTTGGTCAGATTTTCTTCAGTATTATAGTGAGGATTTTGTTCACTGCTTTTACTATCAGCATCTATAATTAATTTAGACATGTTTTTTTCTTACAATTTATAAATATTCGTTAAAATGATGGCTAATAAAGTACAAGATTGAAAAAATCAATATGACTTATTTCAGTAATACTGTTAATCCTTATTAAATTGAATAGAACCAAATGAAAGTGCTTCAATATATATATATATATATATATATATATATATATATATATATATATATATATATATATATATATATATATATATAACAACAAAGAGATTCATGGGTAATTCACGCAAAAGAAGGGCTACTGAAACAGAGTGGTACCGCGGATATGCATGTTTCTGGCTCATTTGCCTCTTCAGCACGGTATAACCAAATAAGGATGTGACATTTGGGAGCAAAGATGTTAATCGAAACATTGGAAAACACAAAACAACGTATTTCAGCAGGGAAACCAAATGCTCATTTGAGCCTTCAATTGGAAGATCCCGAGTTTTCAGGAGAACAACCAAGATCGACACGGAGGCGCATATAGCCCCCGATCTTGGTTGTTGTCCTGAAAACTAGGGATCTTCCAATTGAAGGCACAAATGAGCGTATGGTTTCTTTGCTAAAATTCGTTGTTTTGTGTTTTCCAATGTCTCTTTTCAATAAATTTAAGTTTTGATTCTATTTCAAGGTCTTCTCTTATTTCCGTATTTCTTAGTTTGTCTTTCTTTGTGACTCCTTTAACTCGCCTCATCTCTTCATCTCAACTGCTTGTATTCGGCTCTTTTGTCTCTTTGTTAATACCCAAGATCCACATCCGAATGTTAATATTGGCCGGTAAATTGTTTTAAATACATTTAACTTCGTTTTCTTGGAAACTCGTTTTTTATTTATGAATGTCGAATTCATCGTGTGATAAAGTTTCATCGTTTTTTGTACTCTATTGGTAATTTCGACTTCTTGTGTTCCATTTCCTTCTATTTCTACTCCTAAGTATTCACATCTCCTAACTTGCTCAATTTTTATTCCAACTAATTGTATATTCAGATGTTTTTGTTTCGGTCCTATAACCATAACTTTCGTTTCATTTTGATTCACTGTCATTCCAAATTCTTCCGTTAGCGTGCTCCATATTCTTTTGTAGATCCTTCTCTTACCCTGCCATAATTATTAAAGCATCTGCAAAAGCTGCTTCTGATATATCCACTCTTCCTAAATGTCTGTATCCAACGTGTAGTTTTGCCATTTTCGTTGACGATTTTCTAATTATTTCATCAATAAAAATTGTAAATAATAATGGACTTAGTCCCCCTCCTTGCCTCAATCCTTCTTGTGTTGAAAATGGTTCTGATGTTTTATTCCTGTATATTACACAATTTCTATTATTTTTGTAAATGTTTGTGATTATGTCTATTATTTTGTAGTTTACTCCCCTTCCTTCTACTACTTTCCATAACTTCTCCCTTGGTACTTTGTCAAAAGCTTTTTCTCTCTCTATAAATACCATATATACCTCTTTTTCTTGTTGTGAGAAATTATCAATTATCTGTTTCACTGTGAATATGTAGACTTGGATGCTTCGCCCTCTTCTAAATTCACTTTGCGATTCTTCGAGAGTATTTTCTATCCGTGGTCTTATCTTACTGTCTATAATCTTCTCGTAGACTTTCATAGCTGAACTAAGTAGATTTATTCCTCTATAATTATTGCAGTCTTGTCTAGCCTCTTTTTATATATTGGATCTATTCCAATCTTCTGGAATCTGTTCTTCACTCCACGCCGTGTTGTATATTTCCGATAATATTTTTTTTCTTGTTTCCCCTAAGTTCTGCTGTTAATTCATCAATTCCTGGAGATTTTCTATTTTTCAATTCATCTATTATTTCCTGTAATTCTTTTAGAGTTACAATGTCTTTATTTTCTATTATTGCAATCTTTTTTTTTTGTTAATGTCCTGAATTCTGTTGTCTGCTCCTAGTAATTCCTCAAAATACTCTTTCCATCTATCAATCACTTCGTTTTCATTTCTTAGTATATCTCCTTTTTTATTTTTTATCCATGTTATTTCTTGTTTTTTCCTTTTTCAATAACTTCACTGTTTTGAAAAACAGTTTTGATTTGATTTACTATTGCATTCCATTTTTTTGCCAAATTCTTTCCACTGATTTCTTTTAGCTACTGCTACCATCTCTTCTACCTTTTTCCTCTTCTCTTTGTACACCTCATAGTTTTCCGTTGTTTCGTTATTTGAATATATTTTCCACGCTTCTTTTTTTAATTTTACTTTTATTTTAATTTCGTCCGTTCACCAAGCTGTTTGTTTTTTCTTATTAGTTTTCTTCCTACAACCACATATTTATTTAGCGGTTTCCAATACGGTTTTTTTGAAATAATCCCACATTTCTTCTAAATTACCATTTTTCATTATATCACAATTATATAGGAACTTTCCTGATAGTGCTATTTTGTATTTCTCTGTCATATCTGTGTTTTGGAGTTTGTATGATCTGACCGATTGATATTCTATTCTCTTTTCTACTTTTTGTCTGTTATGATTTGTAATTTCTACTTGTTCTCTTATTTTTGATACAAGTAAATAGTGGTCGCTTCCTATTTCTGGTCCTCTTCTAACTTTGGTATCCAATACTTCCTTTCTATTTCTCTTTTCCACTAATATGTAATTTATTATTGACCCTTTCTCTCTGCTCTCGATCACACGTGTATATTTATGTATGTCTTTATGTTGAAAAAATGTATTACTTACAATAAACTTGTGCAATATTCAAAAATCCAACAGCCGTTCTTCATTATTATTCCCAAATGCTTCAGCATGTTTTCCTATCACTGTACTGTGAATTTCATCTCTTGTTTCCACTCTGCTATTTAAATCTCCAAGTATAATTATTTTGCATTTAATGTAGCCATAGATCTTCCCAAAACCTATCTTTATTTCCTACTGTATCGTCTTCATTGGGTCCATATACAATTATTATAGTTTTTGTGTTCATATTTTTTTCATTTCCATCACCAGTAATCTTTCCGACCATCCCGTCAATCCAGTAATTTGTTCTTCTAAGTTTGTATGTATTATGGATGCAACTTCTGCTGCCGCTCTTTTCTCATTTTCAATACAACTATATATCAGTATATAACCATTATCCATTTTCACTATCCCCTGTCCTTTATTTTTTGTCTCTGTTATAGCTAGTATTCTCAAGTTTTTATTTTAAAACTCTCCTTCTAATTCTTTTTCTTTTCCTAAATTACTTCTGACATTCCATGCTCCAATTCTCCACATTTCCGTTGCTATTTTTAATTTATTCATATCAAATTCCGTTGCCATGTCTTTTTCTCTATTACCTTGAATGTCTGTTTTTTCTTTTAGTTTTTTCAATTGTATTTTTTCCAGTATTTTCATTCTATTTGATTCTTTATCCCATCTCCATTCTTGCCCATTTACTGTTACCTTATTGTATCCCATTTTTACATATTTTCCCTTTTGGTTTTCTGATTTTGCAGACATCCTTAAATCTTTTTGTTTTTCTTTTTCCTTCTTGGTCATATTATTATTTATAAAAACTATTTCTTCTTTCCTCTCCTTAAATTTAGCTCTATTTGCCATAACTTTTTCTTTATCAGCTTCTTGTTGACATTCCACAATACACATTTTCTCCCCTATCTTGTTAACTGCTTAAGGCTCGATATTTATTTTTAGTTGTTGACTCAAAAAGTTTCTGACATTTTCTACCAATTTCGACGGCTCATTAGTATCAAGTTTCAATCCATTTATCATAACATTATTATTTCTTCTTTCATTATCTATAATTTCTATTGTTTTTTAAATCTCTTCCATTTCTGAATTTTTTTAATCGCTTGGTTTTATTTTCTCAATACATCGTTTCCAACTTTAATATTTCCTCGTTAAACAGAGCCTGTTGATCTTTAGTTTCTTTGATCTCATTCTCAATTAGTTGTTGTTCCCATTTCATAATCTTTTGATCTGCAGACATTTCCTTCATCAACGCTATGATTTGATCTAACTTTTCATCTTTTTTACTTTTAGGTGGGGTTCTGCTAGTCCTCTTGCTAACTTCAAATAAACCATCCATTTTTCTTTTCTTTAAATCTTCTGTAGAATAATCATCACTGTTCATTTTGTTCATATTTTGTATTCTACTACTATTTGATTATGTTATTTTCGTGGTAGCATAAGACCAAGATAACAAGATCTACTCTTCGGAGATACTTGATCTATCCAACCACTTATTATATATATCTAATTTCTTTCTTTACTTCTTTTTTTTTTTTAAATTTGACAAATTGTGTTCCATATAAAGAAACATAAATTGGTATTATACTTCCTTAGTGAGACCCTCTTAAAAAATGTTTGTGCACCACTGAACTATTACATAATACATATGTGTATGCTTAATGAAGATGTTCTAGAACACTGTCTTTTTCGACACTTTTCAACAATTACCCTTTATCTCTTTAAAGGAGGGAGCTATATTGATTATTTGATAGGGCACTCGTTACTTTAAAAAAAAGAATTCATAACATGTTATTTACTTTTTTTCTGTCTCTTCTAGTTTGCGATATACTCTGCAAAACACCAATTTGGGATACCCAGTACTTACTTTCAAAGTATTGACATGTAATTACCCAGCTATTCTGTAAAATATGATTTAGATGAAGTATGATAATAAGTTGCGACTATAATTTTCTTTTTTGTAGACCATAATCCTCATCATATATCACATTATTTTTGACTGAGATACTTTCTCAAGAGCTTCAGCATATAAAGTAGGCGTTACAATGTCGTTTTCCACCCTCTATATTACACCCCCGTCGTATTTTATACAGATGTAACTGACTCACATGTTTATCCCATTCCATATGTCGAACTTTTCATTTTACATTCAATCTCCAGACATTCAATTGACGCACGTGTTTTATAAATTCTGTTATCTCTGGAATTGTGCAATTTCTTTTTTTATTTGTGTGCTCTAAGTAATTACAGTTGAATTATTGGATCTTTACCCGTGCGTCATTAATATCTGATAACATAACCGACAAATATCAAATTATTTTGTTCTGTTCTTCACTATTAATAGAAAGAGATGCCACTTATTAATTATGTCCGTTATGTTATCAGATATTAATGACACACGGGTAAAGATCCAATAATTCAACTATACTTGTATTTATGAATATTTCAAATACCCAAGAAACTTTTTTTTGATGAGTTATAGCTCATGAGCCTTTTCAGTGACATACTGTATAAACGAAAATTTGCATTAATATTTTGTGTACCATGAATAACCCACGACTTATCGTAGTAATTATTATTATTTTCATTGTTTCTTTTCCATTCTTATTAACAATAATTAAGAAGAGCCACTAAATTTATCATTTACAATACATGTGGGGTTATGCCGCCTGTGCTTTCTAGATCCGCTTAATTGGGGTGGATCAGTCCCCGTTATGCCTTTAAATTCTTTCACTTATATGTCTTCATAGTTTCCTATTTCTTGCTTTCTCCCTTCAGTTTGTTACTGTTACTTCTCCTCATTTTGACCTGGGTCTACCGCGTCTCCCCTTTCCCCCTGAATTCCACTGCAAGATTTTGTAGGTTACTGATTTAGCTCCTTCTCTCCATACATGACCCAGCCATTTAACTCGTTGTGCTTTTATTCTCTTTACAATGTCTTCTCCTTTTATTTCGTCCAAAATTGCACGATTCGTTCTTATTCTGTATTCATTTTCCTCTATTTTTACAGGACCCAGTATTGCTCTCAATATCTCCTTTCCAGTTATTCTTAGTTTTTCCTCTTCCTTCTTTGTTAACGTCATCGATTCTGCCAAGAACATCACGATTGGCCTTATCATCGTTTCACACATATTTAATTTTGTTTGCTTCGTCAAAATTTTACTCTTAAGTAGTTTTGTATTTGCATGATATGCTCTGTTTGTAGCGATTAAATTTTCTTCAATTTCAGTAGTTCAATCTCCAGTATTGCTAATCATAACCCCCAAATGTTTGTATTTTTTAACTTCTTCAAATTCATAGTCGCTGATTTTTATTTTTCCTCTTTGGCGTAGGTTACCAAATCACATTAGCTTTGTTTTACTTTCGTTTATTTTTAGCCCAATTTTCCTCCCTCTGTGACTATCTCCTTTAGCATATTGTCCATGATTTTTCTTCTTTTGGATACAAGCACGATATTGTACGCATGGGCTATTATTTGACTGCCACTTGACCTTAAGCTACGCTTGTTTAATTTTCTCATTGTATGTTCTAATGATAGATTGAATAGTGTTGTGTACAATGAGTCACCTTGTCTTACCCCTTTATTAATCTAAATTGATCTGTTTCTCCTTTTTGCGTTATTATACTGATCCTAGACTCATTCATGGTCATTTTGATTAGCCTTCTCAGTTTTGCGTCTACTCCTTGTTCTTTTAAAGCTTTCATGAGTTCACTTCTTTTGATTGAGTCGAAGGCTTGTTGAAAGTCAATGAATAGCATTTCTATGTCTAATCTGTATTCGCTTTTTCCATTATTTGTTTTAATGTATTAATAGCATCAGTTGTTGATCTGCCTTTTGTGAAGCCGCATTGATATTGCCCTATCAATTCCCTTGTACTTTCCACAAGCCTTCTATTATTTAACGTGGAAAGTATTTTGTACGCAGTATTTAATAATGTGATTCCTCTGTAATTTTTACATTCATGTTGGTCTCCTTTCTTATGTAGAGTGACAATTTGTCCAATTTCCCATTCTTCCGGCATCCTCTCCTCGTTCCGTATTTTTTTAATCAGGTAATATATTCTTTTATGTAGAGTGTTTCCTCTATATTTGATTAGTTTGATGATTATTCCATCCTTTCACCTTCCATTTCAGCTCTTATTTATCATTTTCTTGACCTCCTCAATTGTTGGATCTTCTTCTCATATATCTCGTATATTATCTTCGTCCCAGTAATGTGGTTCATTTAATAGTTCCCTAAAATGATCAACCCATGTTTGTTTATATTGGTGTTCTTTTTCTGTCAGCCTTCCTTCCTTGTATTTCATTCTTTTTGTTTTGCCCTTATACGCCTTGTTGTTTTCATTAATTTTTTTTATAGAAGCTTTTCGTATTTCCTCTCGACTTTACTCTTCCAATTTCTCTAATCTTATTATCTATCCATTTTTTTGTTTTTTCTAAGTATTTTATTACTTTTCTTGCTTTTTCCCCGTATTCATTCCTGTCCTCCGGATTATTAGCTTTTATACATTTTCGGCTTGCTTTGGCTTTCTTCTCTACCGCAGTGTTGCATGTCATGTCAAACCACTCCTGTCCTTTCTCGTTTTTCTTCGCACCAAACTGTATTTCCGCTGCTGTTCCCAAACATTTCTGTATATTGTTCCATTCAGACATTATTGTTTCCTGTTGGTTTTCACCCTGTGATAATAGTTTCTCTATTTGTATTGCGCATTCTTCTCTTATATTTTTATTTTCAAGCCTTTCCATTTCTTGTTTGTATAATGTATATCAGATAATTTCCTTATTTTTTGTTTCATTTTAGCCATTACCAGGAAGTGGTCGGAATCTGCACACGCTCCTCTATATGTTCTGATATCTCTTATCGATGTTTGTTTTATTTTGTTTACCAATATGTGGTCTATTTGGGAATACACATTTTGGTCTGGTGATATCCAAGTCATTTTGTGATTTCTACTATTCCGGAATATAGTACTGCTTATTATAAAGTTCTCCCTCGCTACGAAATTACATAACCTTTGTCCGTCTGCTAAATAGCTTATGTAATCCTCTCTCCCTATTTGTGAGTTGAGATCTCCTAGTATTAGTATAGTGTCTTGTACAGGAATTGTTTCTAATTCTTTTTCCAATAATTCATCTTTGTCATCTTTAGTGCTACCTTCAGTTGGAGCATACACATTTAACAAGGATAAGTTGAATGGTTTCGCGTCTATTCTTGAGTATGTCAGACTTTCATTTATTGGCTCAAATTCCAACACTTTTTGTTTTAACCCGCCAAATATCATGAATGCTACCCCATGTTGCCGTTGTTTCTCATTACCTGAATATCTTAAACTAAAGTGCTTATCTTCTATGCTTCCTTGCCCTTTCCATCTTATTTCCTGTATTTCAGCAATATCTGCTTTGTATTTTTTCAATTCTAAGCCTATCTCTTGCATCTTCCCCGTTCTTAGCAACGATCTAATGTTCCATGTGCATATTTTTATTTCCTTATTTCTATTTATTCCATGATTACGTTTTTGGTTTTTATATGTGTTTTTCTAGTTTTTCCTTTTTTCCTAACTGCTAATTGCGTGAGTCCTTTTTCTTGCCGTGTCGTTATCTGTTGCTTTGTGTTATTTATTGCAATATCGTTTACTACTTTTTTTCTAGCCTATTTTCATCTTTGTTCCATGTCCACTCCTTGCCGTATATGATCACTTTATTTTATTCTATTGTTACATCTTTCCCATTTCTTCTTTCGGTATGTCCAAACTCTCTTATTTGTTTTTGTTTTTTTAATTCATTCTTTGTTAAGTCTTCATTGATGTATATTTTCTCAGAAGTAAGATTTTTTAGCATAAATTTATTTTTCATAACTTTGTCCCTCTCTTCTTTCCTATCGAGTTGTATTGCGTGGGATTCAAGGCCTATTTTTTTGACCGATGTTAGATTCACTTTAATTTTCAGATTTTCCTCCATGAAATTTTGCATTTCTTCCTATAACAGTTTTTGATCATCGGCGTCAACCGTGAGGCCGCTTATTACTACGTTCTATTCTTTTTTACTTCTTCCTATCCATTACACAGTTGTTCTTATTTCTATCATTTCCTCCTTGATTCTCATGTTCTCAGTTTTCATTTATTTATTTTCCTTCTTTAGACATTCATTTTCTTGCATCAGTTTTCGTATTTCTCCTGAGACACTTTTTTGTTCCGTTCTTATGTTGAGAGGTTGGTGATCTACTAATAATGAAAATTATCTACCAAAAAGAAGATAAAAAAAATTCTCTGAAAATTATTACGTATGCATCCTTATCGATTTGGGCATATTTTTGTTGTAACGAGCTGAACATTTGTGGAACAAATTGAATAGGACGTTCAGTACCATCTGGGAACACGTAGAATAACATAGCTCCCTTCTCATAGGGACTTGCATCAGTAGCTAAAAGTAAGAATAATGAAGGATCAAAATGAGTCAGAACTCTGTCGGACATAATTTCATTCTTTACCATTGCGAATGCTTTTAGGAATTCCTTACTCCATTTAAATGGAGTACCTTCTTTTTTCAGATTATAAATTGGGCGCAATATGTGCAAACAAAAGCATGAACTTCAGTTTTATTTGTTGGAGTTTCAGCTTTTCGTACAGCTTCCATTTTATCTTTTGTTTTATGTATCCCGTCCGTATCAATTAATTATGCACAACATTCAATGGAGTTGGTAAGAAATTGACGTGCAAAAACTAATTCTAATCTTTGAAAATGTGTAGCATCATCTGGGGTTGTAATTTTTATATCGTCAAGAAAAACAGAAATGCCCTCTATATCATTCAATAATTTTTCTATTTCTCTTTGCCAAATAGCTGGTGCACTAGCTACTGCATACATTAAACGTGTTCTTCTAAATAGACCCTTCGGTGTACGTAAAGTTAACCCTTCGCTACTCGCGCCTTCATTTTTTACTTGAGTACTCGCGTGGGGTATTTTGATACCCCAATTTTATTTTAATGGGAAACATTAAAAAAGAGTTCTTTGGGTTATTTATTATATGGCAAATTACGTAAAAACACCTACTTGCATGCTTTACAAAATAAACCAAACTTCATATTCACAAAAATTTATAATTATAAACATTTAGAAGCACAAGGTAAAAATTCAAAAAAATGGCAACAAAACATTAATTGACTGAGTTGTCCGATTCAGAATCGTTATCCGCTCCATGTTTCAGGCAACTGTTGCAAACAATTTGTTGGTGGTTCTTACATATCCACTTGGTGCATTTGAGGCAACTTACTGGGGTTTTTCTGTCAAGACTTCTGGGACACAAATAACACCTTCCTTTACCCGTTCTTGGCCTCTTTGGCATATGTGTTTCAGGATCTTGAGCTCTTGCAGTTGTTGATGGTTCTTCGATATTTAGAAGAAGGAATTCCCGCTTCTTTATATTTCTTGGAATATTTTTGGCATATATTCTTTTCAGAATTTGTGGACGAACTAATCCTTCAGCGATACTCCTCAAAAAAGATTCTCTAGTGGGTTTTTGGAATCCATTGTTCAGTGCATATAAACATATGGCATTAATTCCTGCAATATTGAGGATATTGAAAAAACCTGTAAGTGGCCAACGCTTGGTATTCCTAGCCACATCATAATGAGCGCACATCTTATCTACAACGTCCACTCCAGACTTTGTACGATTATATTCAAGTATAATCTCTGGTTTCAAAGAAGCTTCATCCACTTCATCATCGTGATGCATTGTGGAAATCAATAGGATATTCTTATATTTCTTTGGTACATAAGAAACCAATGTGCAATGGTCTTTAAACGCAAACATGCTGCTCTGTACAGGTCTAGAACGCGTATTGGTAAATTCGAGAGGAATTTCCTTTTCATTTTTGCGGATAGTTCCAATCATTGTCAGCTTATTTCTGAGCAATTCGAAAGCCAGGGGGATACTGGAGAACCAGTTATCCATAGTAATATTGCGTCCGGTTCCTTTTAGATCCTCCACGAGGCGCATGACGACGTCGGCGGGCTTATTACTAAGGAAGTATGGGCCATCGGGTTGCACTCCAGCGTACATTTCTAACTTATACGTATACATGGTCTTTACATCCACGAGTGCATATACCTTTAGCCCGTATTTACTTGGTTTACTCGGTATATATTGTTTAAACGGACATCTTCCTCTGAATGCCACAAGCTGCTCGTCTATTGTTAGATACGCACTTGGTGTGACTGAAGATTGACACTTTGAGACAAAACGTTCGGATATGTCTCTAATAGGTGCCAGCTTGTCCAAATTGCGCCTCTCCTGCCTGGTAGAAATATCATCAAATCTGATACATCGACAAAGAAATCTAAAACGGTTATATGTCATTGTAATAAATATATGTTCAATGCCTGTACCATTCGTGTTCCATAAAGATAAAACATTTTGTCTACCAGATTTCAAGACGCCGGCAAGATACAAAATCCCTACAAAAGCTTTAATTTCACAAACATCAGTTTTCTGTGCGTCTCTTTCTCGAGCAAAATTTTGTTGAATGTGCGATATATATATGTTGGTACAATCCACAATTATAGCAAACATAGTGTCGTCAATGAAATTATAAAAACATTCCATATAAGACTTGGCATTTTTTGCATTGCCCACTGGACCAGGAACTTTCAAAACTTTGTTATGAGATTTTGTTCTTGAAGAAGGTGGTTTCATTTTATTCCACTTACTCTGTTTATCCTTTCCTATGAAGTATGGACCCGTAGATTCACCAGAATCATCAGCCTGTGTAAGCGGATCTTCGAACGCACTCGCAGATTCGTCAGCAACATCTTGTGCTAGAGGACCTTCCATATAATCAGGATCTGCGTCTTGCTCACTATCTGTGCGTTCATCCTGTACTTCAATCGCGTCAACTTCGAACTCGTTGGGATCTTCTTCGCCATATGCCTCCGGCTCCTCGTCAAGTTCCTCATACCATTTCAACCACTGTTCTGGATCCTTGGATTGATTTGTCATGTTTTAACCTATATATAATAACCTATGTTCAAGTAATAGCAGATTTATAGTATATAGTACACTTACCAAAAATATGACACGACCACTCACGTGGGGTATTTAAATACCCCAACGAGGTTCAATAGCGTATTTCGTAAAAGTTAGTGACTCGATAGCGACCACTCCCTAGCACAGATATCTACACACTATGCTTGAAGAATACACGAGGCGACGTGGAATTTCGCGATTCCCCCACCAAGATATTGACATAGGATATGCCCGTGGGGTACTAAAATACCCCGCGCGAGTAGCGGAGGGTTAAATATTTTTTATTGGCTGGATGTACCTTCATTTGTAAATATTGCTTGTGAATTTATCACCACCTGTCATGCTTGGAAATAATTCTTCAATAGTAGGCAAGTGGATAAAATATCTTGTCCCAGTTGATCGAGCTGCTCTGTAGGCATGCTGACATTTATGAAGTGGTATATTTTCCAGGTTCTCTGTTCTTATGTAGTTATCCACTACTTTCTCCATCGTTTTGGGTAGAAACGATGTTAGGCAGATGGGTCTAATAGATCGGGGATCAGTGTCATCTTTGTTCCCTATTTTTGGTATGAAGGTTACCCTTGCCCATCTCCATTTTCTATTATTAGACCCACTGCTAGACTACTTCCTGTAATCTTCAGCAGGCGAGGAAAAATCTCCTCTATCTCTTGCTGCAGGAGTGCTGACAATATTCCATTCACTCCTGGTGATTTATATATTTGAAAGGTACTTATAGTCCATTCCAACCGTTGTCTGGTAAATATTTTCTAGCAATGTCCCAATCAATCTTGCGGGATTTTTTGGTGTAATTAATTGCTATTTCAGTGCCTATTTTTGGTTCACTACCTGGAAAGTGGGTTCAAACAAGAAGAATCGATCGTTTCTCTTCATCTGACGTATATGATCCGTCTGGCTTTTTCAGCGACATTTGGGGTTAGTTCCCCCATTTGCCATGACCTTTTGTCGTCTGGCCGCTGCGTGAGTAGAAGTGATCTTTCCGCAAAGGGCTTAAAAATTAAGCCTTTTGGCCTTCCTCATCTCTTTATTGCACTGAGTAAGCTTCTCAGCGTACCCCTGCCAATTACCGTCACGTTTAAAGAGCCGGCGGACCTCTTTTTTAACAATAAGAAACAACATTCAACAAGAAAGTGACTATTTCATTTAATTCATATTCTCCAGAAATATCCAAAATAATTGACGCTCAAATCATTTTTAAAGTTTATCCATCGTCTGTCACATTTCTTTCCAAAGCTGGTACGACAAAATTATCTATAATTATTTCCCAACGGAAGAAGTTGACTTCAATGTACCTAAATCCACTATTATCAGTTCCGTAACTTTAAACTTCCGCCTACGGGTTTATGGTAACGATGTATACTCTAAAATATTAATTATTCAATACCGATTCCAGAAGCGTCAGAATAAATACCTCGAAACTTATCCCATTAATTCGTTGTAGTATCAAGCACATATATCCAGAAGCTGGCGGAGTAGTTTTGATAACTATATTAAAGAGTATTCCAGCTCAGTTATCCCAAACACTATCCCGTTACCTCAGTTTCTATAGCAGCGTCGACGTTCTCAAACGTATTTAATTTAATTTGAATAATACGTGGAAGTTATTCGTTTTCCTCGAGGAAATCAGGACGTCTAATATTGGGCGGTAATGTTTTATATAGGGCATTCGCTTGGTCTATTGAATGTATGAACTTGTTAATTGGAAATCTCAGTTTATATTACTAAATTACGATCATACAAAAAGTCTCAATGTGGTTATTCGAAAAGTTTCCTTCTATCATTACTGATGTATGATGCATCCCTTTTTTCCTTTTTATATACGAATTTACTCCAGTCTTTTTTATTATTTGCCTGTGTTGTTGCCTTTGTCCATGATATTTTTTTTCTTTGAAAATATTCACTATTGTTGTGTGTGTGAACTTTTGGCCGTAGAAACCTTAGTTCTTAACCACAAAAATTATTTTTTCTACGCCTATGTCTGTAAACGTCAAAAATCGCACGTCAGCATCCCTTGTAAATGAAATTTAACAATAACATGCACGTAATGAGATCTCATAACATACACGTGCGTTTTGAGAAGATAACTTAAACTTCTTGGTTTAATTAAATTACAATCAAATTTTAATTTACGTAAGACTTAATTTGGTCTATTTACACAAATTTAGCGAATTAAAAAACATCAAAACTTTAAGCATTAGCGACATGTATTTGGGATTGAAAGAGTGATACCCCTAAATGTAAGCAGCACATTATGCAATTTCTTTAAAAATAGGACACGTTTTCCTAAGTAGCTTGCTATGAAAATAAATGTCATGTCATTTATATTGTCAATTTCTTGAACAAAATATAATACAATTATAAATAACCGTTCATCACCATTAAATAATAAAGCACAATCGATTTACAATAATTGTTCAATGGTTATTAACAACTATTATGATAAAGTTTAAATGATTGCGATGTTTTTTATTTAATGGAAGAAAATGAATGGGCGTAGAAAAAGTATAGTACGTTACACGAGTTGTAAGCCTGCGCGGCTTCGAGCCAAAACTTTTCGTTTCGTGCGTAATATGTTACTCACAACTCTTGTTACGTAATATACTATAATTTTAATGTTCAACTTTATATTGAAATTTGTGCTCGTTTAAATAGTTTAACTAAGACGTCTAAAATAGGTTTTTCGTTTAAACATAATAGGTCACTTAAATTTGTCGGTAAAGAAATATTGTAATTAATGAGAAAATTTAGAAATATATTTATTTGATATTGGTGATTTCTGCAGGAAAAAGTTAAACGGTTAAGATCAGATATTGAACTATTGTCACATGAACATATAGAAGAGGCTATAATTCCTATTTTAGCAAGGTGCGCAGGAAAGATACCATGATTGAGTTTCATTCTAGTTACTATCGTAGTGTAGTATTTATGTGTGTTGTATTCTTGAATATGTGATATTGTTTTGGGTATTTTTGGATGTATGAGTGTGTATGGGTTTTTAGACTCTTTTACGTATTCCTGCCATACACTGTTCCAACTGTGAGTGATTTGTCTTTTAAGTGGCGGAAATAGGTCAAGTCTGTTATAAAAATCAAATAACTTGTTTTCCAAAGCTGCATTTTTGGCAAGGATATCTACAATTTTATTCCCTTTAATGCCAGCATGTCCTTTTGCCCAGATGAACGTTATTTTAGTATCAGAATTACTTGAATTACTTAATAGGTGAAGATAGTTTTCAATATTCCATGAAAGGGAATTTATTACCTGATTATATAATTTTTTACTTCCTATTATTTCCAATGCTGCTTTTGAATCGGTTATTATATACATCTCCGCTGTGTAAATTGAACATGTATCATGTGAACGCATTTTAACGGAAATATATTTATTCGAATTATCCAGTTCCATTATTGGTTTTTGAGCCATCCGTGTAAATAGTCGAATAATCTGTACAGTTTGAAAGAATAGATATCATAATGTTTTTGTTAACTATGATTGAAAGTGAATATAAGGGGAATATGATGTTAGGTTCAAACATACATGAGTCATAGCTGAATCTAAATATTGAATATTTGTCGAAAGTATGAATTAACTTCTGAAATTTATTAGTAAAAATAAAAGCATCGACCAAAGGTGGATTATTTTTAATCTTCCAATATTTGTTTGTTTAACATTGTGTTGTGAGATGAGCAAGATTATTTGGTTTATTGCGGCGATCTTTTTCTCTGAATTTGATTAAATATTGACTTCTGAATTATTGTTCTCGCAGAAAAGCTATTTATTCACCTTTTTTTTCCGCGTCTAGCTCATTTTGGTGTGCTTCCATTTCATAATTGTTCTCAATCTTTTCAGATGACCTGTCAGCATCTGATAAAATCTCACTTTTTTTATAACTGTTCGTGTAGTCTGTGAAGTTATTTTGATTTTCTTTTTCACAATGTGCAGAATTTTCCTCCGACATTGGTTCATCAACCTCTGCTAGGATCCTCATCTAATCTTCTACTCTGTTATTTTCTTCACAGACGTTTCACACATCGTTTTGATTATCATATATTACGCAGTCAAACTCTTGTCTACATTGTTTTGAATAATTTCCGCTTCAACTTCTCCTTTTCTTATTTTCTCAGTACTCTTCTGTTCCAGCGTTTTTTCACATGTGTATTTAGAGACCTTTGTCTGTATTTGAAGTTTTTTTATGCAGACATCAGAAGTTGCCTTCTTTTTGATATTCTTGGTCTTTTTAGTATGTTAAGCCTTCTTTTTCTCATATTGTTTTTCAAGTCTCAACATTTTTCTCTCTTCCTATTCAATCAGTTTCCTTTTCTTATTTCCTCTTCTTCTGCTTTTCTCTTAAGCCATTGGATAGACGTAATCGCAAAAGGCATTTTTTCACTTGCTCTTTTACCTTTTCTAATAGCTTTTTTAGCGTACCATAATGTTTTGTCTAGAGAAATTGAACAATCTTGATCTGTTTCGTTTGCTTTCACAACTGTTTCAGAATCCTTTATCAAACTTTCTTGATTTTCTGCTCTCGAGATCGTGATTTGTGTATCGGTTTGATATATTGGAGGGTCTAGATTATCAGGCTGATTGACAGTAGTTTCATCTGTCAGAAACAGAATGGGAATATCACTTATATTAATCAAATTCCAGTTACTTTCTTCGTTAGTTGGAACTTCTTTTAACTCTTCAATTATGAGTCTATTTCGAATATTTAACATCCTCATTTTGTTCCTTTTTTAGTGTGGCAAAATTTTTCCACAGATTATAAAGAAGACATTGCTCGTTTGGATCATTCTCATACGTTGCGTTCACGCAAGGTAAATTTATCCATTAACTCCTTAGAAAAATCAAATGCGTCTGGATTCCAAGGGTGAAGTCCAGAAGCTCGAAATCCGTTTGTAATGGTTTCAATTTTAGCAGAGCGTTCTCCAGCCAGTTTGATAACAGGAGCAGAATGCTCCTTGGTTAAAAGTTTCCAGCGGATGAGTTCTTCTCCACTCGATAACCGCTTTTTTTCACTCATATCTGATTGGCTTGAATGCTGTAACATCCGCGGGTGGCATGATTCGCGTAACATTGTGGTATAGACAAACTAGAATTATCTGAAGCTTTACACATAAAGAACTAAGGTTGTATGAGAGATGTGTACAGTGATCGTCTAGGAAGAGAATTACAGGGAAAATCGTACCTATATTCTTTAAATAAGGATGTAAGACATTTTCTATATAGTCACTCATAACGTCAATTTTCATCCAGCCAGTATCTGAAAGACCGATTCCCCATGCTGGAGGCACGGACTATGACCCTATTCTGTCAGTCCAACTACAGAATGCTAGCACAGGGGAGAGATTGAGTTCGAAATACTAATCCTACTTTTTCCAAGGAAAATAAACGAATAACGAATATTTAAAGATGATTTATTTTAGTAGTAAGCTAGGGTCGTCATGACGAAAAACCGCCAGAGGAATAGGACAATAAAATAGGTCAAATGAGGATACGGTATAAATTTAATAACAGTTGCGAAATAAATAAATTGCGTAATAAATAATTTTCGGCATTTACGAATTAAAATTTAAATCCGACTAGATCACTTAATAATACGTTTGTAGATAAACTTTTGTATAACAAAGATGGTACCATTAAATATTGTACACAATATCACACCAGAATAAAGACTATCTGAGGGTAATTAAATAGGAATGATTGCCGAAATAATAAAGAAATATCCCAACCCACAGCTACAGATTGTTCACAATAACAATAATATAAAAAAATACAATTACTTACTATATATATATATATATATATATATAATATATATATATATATATATATATATATATATATATATAAAAATAAGTTTTCAGGTATTAAGCGAATGAAACACTTTTCAACATCTTCAATTCACCGGTTGTCTACTCACGATTCTCCTTGGGGATGAAATTAATTAAACTCGAACCCTCTCGTGGTCCAGAAAGCACGCCTATCGGGTTGCTAACGTCAGCTCAGATAATGCTCACATTTAAGGGTTAAGGTGTTATGCCTCAGTGAGATGGGGTGAAGCGCCCTATCCCAAAAGTTGCGCAATCAGTAGCATTGTAGTCACCAAATTCAACGGTGTACAGCAGCATCTCGGTCGGTCTGGTTTTCTTCGAACCACTTCGAACTATGATGGTGATAGCACATAAAACAAGCAGTTGTGCCGACTCGATTTTTCTTTTATAAGGCTTATTTGCATGTCTATCTAACTTCGTTACGAAGTGCGTGGTAACGTCTTTACCAGATTTGCCTGTAAGACCAATTATGTCCTTTTATAATTATGCTAATTTTATTATAATAACTTATAGTTTACCTTAGATTTTATTAGGCACTATCCACATTTTAATTTTTCGATATTACCTATATCTATAACAGTTTTTATTGATTGTTTTTGTTTTGTTTTTTGTTTACTAAATAAACACTACTTGTTCGTTTATAAACACACTTCACTTGTTTACAATTGATTCCGGTCATTGTATTTATACATACGATTCTTATGAACTGTCTGTAGTTTATTGTCCGGAGATGTAATCTCAAAATTTACGCCTTTTATTCCCATTATTTTAAACGGACCTAAATAATGTGGATCACATTTATTTCTCCCTCCGTTTTTTAAAACAACTACTTCCCCTATTCTAAAGTTTATGGGTGAAAAATCCTTTTCACTATTACTGACTCTACTCAATTAGTTATTTATTAAAAACTGTTTGGCTCTTTCATTTGCGTATTGTAACTTATACTTTAATTCTTTATCGTATCTTTCAAGATTGTAACACGGTTCAATTTTTACATTTAAAAATTCTGGTAAATTGGATTTTCTCCCGTATAATAACTCAAAAGGAGTGTATCCGTGATACGTGTTTGGTGTTGTATTATAGCAATATGCAAACATTTTTACAAACTCGCACCAGTTATCCCTAGAATCTTTGATAATGTTTCTTATATACTCAATAAATGTTCTATGTAATCTTTCACAACTGCCTATGGCCTCGTGGTATGCTGTTGAAAAATTATGTTTTATATTTAAAAGTTCCGCTAAGTTCTTCATTATTTCGTTCTTATATTCCGTCCCTTGATCTGTTCTTATCTCCTTCATTAGTCCGTAATTCGGTATGAAATTGTCAAATATTGCTTTCGCTATTGTGTGTGCTTCCTTGTTCTGAACCGGTATCATAACTGCGTACGTAGTTAATTCGCATATTATTGTAATACAATAACGATTCCCGTTGTTACTTTCTACAAACGGGCCTATTGTGTCTATGTAAATAATATCAAACGGTTTTATAGATGTATATGTTATGACAAATTTTTCTTTATGATTAAGCTTTGCTTTATTCACTTGACATTTATGGAAATTCTTTACATACTTCCCTAGGTCTTTCTCCATGTTTTCCACTTGAAATTTGCTCTTAGTTTCTTTAATAATCTATTATTTCCTACATGTCCTCCAAACATTGGATCGTTGTGGTATCTTTCTAATATCTTTTGGATCTCTTCTTTTTGCTGTACCGTTTTTGGTACTTCGCATATACATACTTGAATACTTTTTAACCTCTGATTTCCTTCTTCTATAAATTCTTCTACTGTGCACTTTTTGAATATATCGTCATTTGTATATATTTTCATTTTTTTTACCTAATTTTTTACCGATAGCTCTTCAAGCTTTTCCAACGTTCGTCCTAAGTCGAAGTTGTGTAATCAGGTATTTAAGGCTTCACTGAATTTCAATTTATTTTTGATCCGAATGCTGATCCTAAGTGAGATACGATTATTTTCAAAGTGTAAAATTGGTAATTTATGTGCCTCAAGATTATAAAACTTTTACTACTGAAGGTTTTTGTATTCTTACTTCCTTTGTTTCTACGTTACTCCTTAGATCCTTTTCTGTTTGAGCGTTTTCTTTTCGCGTTTGTGTTCTTGTGATTGCCATGACATGTGAATTATTTATGTATAAATCTTTAAGTTCTTCTATGGATATTTTTGATAGGCTATCTGCGTAGTTCGCTATACCTTTAACATACTGTATTGCAAAATCGTATTCTTCCAAATCGAGTCTTGTTCTCGTGAGTTTCGACGTCGGGTCTTTCATTGCAAATAAATGCGTTAGTGGCTTATGATCTGTTTTTAATATGAAATGTGGTGAACCATATAAATAACACTTAAAATGATTGATTCCCCAATGAATTGCTAATAACTCTTTTATGATGATGGGTTTGTTAAGCTCGCTTTTCTTGAAGCTGCGTGATGCAAATGCGATGGGTAGGTCAATCCCTTCATAGTTTTGACTTAAGATTGCTGAACATGCGCTATTCGAAGCGTCTGTAGTTAATATGAATTGTCTTTAAAAGTCTGGGTATTTTAAAATTGGTGGATTGATTAATGCATTTTTTAAGACCTGAAATGAGTTTTCGCATTCTTGTGACCACTCGAATTTTACGTTTTTCCTACCTAACCTATTTAAAGGAATACATATTTCGGCAAAATTCTGAATGAACCTTCTATAGTAATTGCAGAATGCAACAAATCTTTTGACTTCATTGGCATTTTTTGGTACTGGATAATGCTGAATAACTGAATATTTTGCTTTGTCTGGTGAAACACCATCCTTTGATAAATTATGACCTAAATATGTGACTTCTCGCCTGAAGAATTGGCATTTTTGTGGATTTAATTTTAAAATGAATTTACGACATGCGTCAAACACTTCCTAAGATTGGCTAAGTGATGATTCTCCGAAATTCCTATCACAACTATATCGTCCATATAAAGAAATGCTTTTTCCGGCGTGAGGCCTGACATCATTCGTGAAAAACTATTAGGGCTTATGTTTAACCCAAAAGGTAGTCTTGTGAATTGGAATGAGTCTTTTTCAGTATTGTATTTCCTAGAAGATTGTTCTAAAGGTATTTGATGAAAACCTGACATAAGATCTAAAACTGAAAACCATTTTGCTCTCCCTAATTGATCTAAAATGGCATCTATACGAGGTAAAGGAAATTTATCTGTGACTATTTTCTTGTTTAGCTGTCTAAAATCTATACAAAGTCTCCATGCCTTATCTTGATTCGTCGACTTCTTTGGTCCTAATAATACTAGGCTATTATAATCTGATACTGAGGGTTCAATTATTCCCTGTGTTATAAGTTTTTCTACTTGACTATTTAATTCTGTTGATTGTGAATGTGGTGTGCGATAATTTTTCATGTATAACGGTGTATCATCTTTTTTTGATATCCTTTGTTCGTAAAAGTTATTGTGCGTTAGTATATCATTCTTTAAAGCGTATATATCTACGTAATTCTCACACAGTTTCGTTAAATCGTTTCTTACATATTCCGGTAATTCTAAGTTTAATGCTTTCCTTAATTCTTTCATTCTGTTACTACTATCAGTCTTAATTGTATATATATCGAATAAATCTAAATCTAAGGTTTCAATACTCCTAGTTTTTACTTAAATACTTCCATAATTTGTATTTACAATTCTAACGTACGGGTTTTCCCCGATATTATGGATCTGGCTATAAATACTCCTGGTGATATTTCCTGTTGCTCTACTACTGTATCCTTTCTCAAATTATTGAAGTTCTCTATTAGCCTGTACACCTCACATCTAGGCGGTATTGCTAAAGTATCGTATTCTGTATTACCAAAAATTTGTATAGTTTCTGAATTGTTAGACTTGCAATTTATGTGTAATTCTGATTGTGAATAATCTAATACACAATTATTTTTTGTCATGAAGTCTCTTCCTATCAGTCCATTTGTTGGTATTGGAAAATTTTCTTCCACTACGTGAAAACAGTGTTTTAATATTATGTTATTGATATAGAGGTTAATGCATATTTGACCCTAAGTTTTTGCTGAGCCTTCAGTTATCCCCTTAATGTCTATTTTATTCCTAGTTTCAATCAAGTGATGCGGAAAATTTTTAGAAATTTTTATTAGGGAAATGTCTGCTCCTGTATCTAATATGAAATTGTAGGTATTATCGGATATGCTTGTCTGAATTTCTATAAAGTTAGAAAGTGATAAATTCAAATATTATGCTGAATACGTTCCTGAAATCTTGCTTTCGTCGTTTGGTTTTTCATTCAAAACCCCAATTGTTTCTGATTCTCTCTCGCTTCTTCATTTTCTATCTTACATATTCTTACATTATTTTTAGCTTGATTATTGTAATTTACATTCCTATTGAATTTCCTATCTTTATTAAAATTTTCGTATCTGCCATAGTTGTTCCCTTGATTATACTGTAGAAATGTTCTTCCTGAATGATTACCGTTACAAAATCCCCTGTTGTTTCCTCTTCGGTGATTATTCCTAAAGTCAAAGTTTGACTTTCTGAAGAAAATCCTGTTATCCTTCATGTGTAAAACTTGTTGTTGTCCTACTATACCCTCTACTGAAACCAATTTTGATAGTACCTCTTGTGTAGTTTCAAAACTGCCCGCTGCAGTTATTGTTTTGGTTGCATCCGTTGTGGCCTTCGTAGTTACTGCCTTAATTGTTGCTTCCTTAGTATATTTTTCGGCTAGCCGTTCGGGCATAACTTCCGATATGTATGCTGCCTGTAATATTTCCGCTAATTTTTCTATTCCCGTTGCATACTGTGTTACATCTTATCTTTTCCATTTTGTCTTACTTTACCAAGTTTCGCTAAGAGAAGGCTTGGATTGTCTCCTCTTATCCCCGTTCTTATTTTATTCTTGAGGTCTGTAATTGAGTTTTCCGTCATGATTAAACTTTTGGTGTTTTTAAATGAAACTCAAGATCTCTAGTTAATTCCACAATATAATACAAGTTATTGAAAATTCTAAAAAATTGACAATTGTTTCGATAAATCAATATCATCGTCAGAATGAAAGAAGTTACATTTCATTTTATGCCTACCTGATGTTTAGTAGTTATATTTTTGGCTAGACCAAGAAGTAACCTAACTTGTGATTGGCTTAATATATGTTTATAGAAAAAGAAGAAGATGTGATATTACAAATATTGAAGCTTAGATATTATTAGCCCTATGGTGATATCCTGGATATCATTTTTCCAATTAAGATCAGTATAACTGTGCAATGATATAGAAAACCAGGAAAACTATATCTGCTGATCTTTACAATTATCACTTAAGAAGACAGTTTATTAGTGGAGAATTCCCTAGATTTAACTGTTCATTGACAACTTCATATTGTGGGTTTCTTAAATGTCTTCTAATTTCCAGTTCTTCAAGGAAATCCAGTTCTTGTTTCTTTTCACAAATATGCAGCACTTCTAGTTCTGTGTTAGGTGTCAATGAATGATTGGTGTCAAGTAGATGTTTTGCGTAGTGGGATTTATCTGGTTGTTTTAATCTGTAAGCTCGTAAGTGCTCACTGTATCGTATTTCAAAATTCCTAAGGGTCTGACCCAAATAGACAGCATTACATTCTGGACATTTGAGTTTATATATACCTGACTTCTTTAATAGTGGTACTTTTGATTTTACATTTAACAATTTCGTACTAACGTTACTTTCTGTTTTAAAAGAAATTGTTGCATTCGTTGCTGAAGATATTATCTTTGAAATATTATTAGAAATATTTCCTGCATATGTCATGGTTTTATAAATTTTAATTTCATCAGCTTGCTTAGGATATATTAGTTGTAATGCCACTTTTTTCTCTTTTTTACTAATTAGTTTATTTATCATATCTAATGGATAACCGTTAGATGTTGCTATTTGTCTAATTGTATTAATCTCTCTATCAAAATTACATTTGTTCATAGGAACTGAAAAAGCTCTATGTATCATTGAATTATATGCTGCTAGTCTGTGTGAGACAGGGTGGTTAGAATTGAATGGAATGGTCACATCAGTCTGTGTTGGTTTTCGGTAAATTGAATAATCAAGTACATTATTAACTCTTTGAATTTTTAAATCAAGAAAATTGATTGAGCTATTTTCTTCAATTTCTAATGTAAATTTAATTTTCGGGAGTAAATTATTGATGTGGTTGATATGATAAATAAACTAATTAGTAGAAAAGAGAAAAAAAGTGGCATTACAACTAATATATCCTAAGCAAGCTGATGAAATTAAAACTTATAAAACCATCACATATGCAGGACATATTTCTAATAATATTTCAAATATAATATCTTCAGCAACGAATGCAACAATTTCTTTTAAAACAGAAAGTAACGTTAGTACAAAATTGTTAAATGTAAAAACAAAAATACCACTATTAAAGAAGTCAGGTATATATAAACTCAAATGTCCAGAATGTAATGCTGTCTATTTGGGTCAGACCCTTAGGAATTTTGAAATACGATACAGTGAGCACTTACGAGCTTACAGATTAAAACAACCAGATAAATCCCACTACGCAAAACATCTACTTGACACCAATCATTCATTGACACCTAACACAGAACTAGAAGTGCTGCATATTTGTGAAAAGAAACAAGAACTGGATTTCCTTGAAGAACTGGAAATTAGAAGACATTTAAGAAACCCACAATATGAAGTTGTCAATGAACAGTTAAATCTAGGGAATTCTCCACTAATAAACTGTCTTCTTAAGTGATAATTGTAAAGATCAGCAGATATAGTTTTCCTGGTTTTCTATATCATTGCACAGTTATACTGATCTTAATTGGAAAAATGATATCCAGGATATCACCATAGGGCTAATAATATCTGAGCTTCAATATTTGTAATATCACATGTTCTTCTTTTTCTATAAACATATATTAAGCCAATCACAAGTTAGGTTACTTCTTGGTCTAGCCAAAAATATAACTACTAAACATCAGGTAGGCATAAAATGAAATGTAACTTCTGTCATTCTGACGATGATATTGATTTATCGAAACAATTGTCAATTTTTTAGAATTTTCAATAACTTGTATTATATTGTGGAATTAACTAGAGACCTTGAGTTTCATTTAAAAACACTAATATGAGCATATTCCACGAAGTAAGGGTCGAGACAGTCAATTTCATTAAACTTTTGGTGTTTCCCGTTAGTCTCGTTTTGATTAGTAAAATAGCATTTTCCTCGTTACCTGTCGCGTTTATTTGCAGCAAATCTAATGAGTCTAAGAATGATTGTAATTTGCTTGCTTCGCCGTTAAGTTCGTTCGGTAAAACTTTACTCGCAAAATTAAAAAAAAAACCATTCATACCTGTCGCCATTTTCAAATGTTTACTTATTTTTTGTAATACAATAGTATCAATTTCCTAAAATATAGAGGTAGATATTTTAACAATACAATTTAACGCTTGAAATGCCCTATGAGCTTCATCCCTAATCCTATTTGAATAATTTTTACAAGTTTCCTGTTGTACTGACCTTAAATTTTTCCAATTTTTGGCTATTAACTTAGCAAAATTATTATAAAGACCTACTATAGCAAAATTATTATAAAGACCTACTATACTATAAATTACTTCGATATGTATATCAGGATTTTCAGGAGTTTCCTTTTTCAAAACCCTTTTTCCCTGTTTATTAACTTCTTCTACAATTAATCGTAATTTATCTTCAAAATCTTCCCATGTTATTGAAATTTATAAATTCGTTCATAAGAATAGAATGCATAAGTACTTACAATTATTTTTACACAGTAAGAGTTCCTGTTGTCTGCTTTGCTGTAATACTTCGGTTGATGTCCCTTTTCAACGCTCTTCGGTGCGTTTTCCACAATGACCAAATAAATTTCATGTGAAAGCTATAGTTATAATGTACAATAGAACCATTACGTGCCTTGTAACGATGTTACTTTTTAATGTTTTCATTTCCAGCAACCATGCAGTATAAATTTCATTTTATTTAATAATTAAATCGCCTCTCTTTCGAAATTTAACTCTGAGTATTTATTTTATATAAATGTACTGCTTCTGAGACATCCGGTATATCCTTTCGTCGAGTTCACTTAAACCAGTCTGCTAATGTGCGCGCATTTTCAAAATTTTAAGGAGGAGACTTCGTAAGTGGGGTAGGAGAATTTAATAAAAGGACGTAGCATACAGGTAAACGGGGCTTTTTCTTTCTTTTCCTGCTTGAAAATTACTTTGTGTTTACGCCTAATCTGTGGCTGGTTTTTGTGAACTAGGTAAGTGGATATAATTTTTTGTTTTTTCTGTGAATAGCTATTATCATCCAACGCTTAGCCGCTTTTATTTTAACGTTCGAATTCATAGTATTTGTGTACAATTCCGAGGTTAGAACATATAGTTTTAGATACAACATATAGAGTCACTTTTATCTGAATATTTAATCCCGTCCAACAAGCCGTTGTACTGTTAAAATTTACTTTCTTTTGCATTTGCTTAGAAAAATCTCGTCTGGATTCGCTGCTGAGCAGGGATCAATTCGGGAGGCCTCTAAGGCAGATTTAATTTAAGAGATACGAAATAATCTCAGAAGTATTCGCTGCTGAGCAGGGGTACCCAGAGAGGTTTTCGCATTCTGCTGGTAGTTGTCATTATCTGAGAATTTGATTTCGTACAATAGGCTGTTGTTTGTTAGTGAAACATATAGAGTCACTTTTATCTGAATATTTAATCCCGTCCAACAAGCCGTTGTACTGTTAAAATTTAGTTTCTTTTGCATTTGCTTAGAAAAATCTCGTCTGGATTCGCTGCTGAGCAGGGATCAATTCGGGAGGCCTCTAAGGCAGATTTAATTCAAGCGATACGAAATAATCTCAGAAGTATTCGCTGCTGAGCAGGGGTACCCAGAGAGGTTTTCGCATTCTGCTGGTAGTTGTCATTATCTGAGAATTTGATTTCGTACAATAGGCTGTTGTTTGTTAGTAAAACATATAGAGTCACTTTTATCTGAATATTTAACCCCGTCCAACAAGCCGTTGTACTGTTAAAATTTAGTTTCTTTTGCATTTGCTTAGAAAAATCTCGTCTGGATTCGCTGCTGAGCAGGGATCAATTCGGGAGGCCTCTAAGGCAGATTTGATTTAAGAGATACGAAATAATCTCAGAAGTATTCGCTGCTGAGCAGGGATACCCAAGAGAGGTTTTCGCATTCTGCTGGCAGCTTTCATTATCTGAGAATTTGATTTCGTACAATAGGCTGTTGTTTGTTAGTAAAATTTGAGATACAACATATAAAGTCTAGTTTATCTGCGTATTTAATCCCGCTGAATAGGCCGTCGTACTGTTAAGAAAATTTAGTTCGTTTGCACCTGTTTAGAAAAATCTCGTCTGGATTCGCTGCTGAGCAGGGATCAATTCGAGAGGCCTCTAAGGCAGATTTAATTTAAGGGATACGAAATAATCTCAGAAGTATTCGCTGCTGAGCAGGGGTACCCAAGAGAGGTTTTCGCATTCTGCTAGTAGTTTTCATTATCTGAGAATTTGATCTTGTACAATAGGCCATTGTGTTGATCAGTAAACCCTAGTTTAGTTGAATCTAGTGAAATCGCTAAGAAATTCCGGTGGCTATTGAGATTAACCTAGCCGCCGAGACTAGTTAATTGATTATTTTCTTCCGCTTTATTTAAAAGGTACACAAATACTAAGAACCGATATAGTACGCTCTTTTAGTGCAACCATAACGCTTTCTCTGTGCATTTTGACATATTATCACTAGGAACTTTGTATTGTTTTCACCTGCTATGTACTAGTAGAATTCTGCACGTTATTTTCCGCCTCCGTTGTGAAATAGCTAGAATATTTATTGCTTGGTGTCAGTCCGCTTTTGGTTTGATTAGTAACGTAGATCTTTAGTAGTAGATTTTGATATTTTTGCAATCTCTCATTTATGTAAAATTCAATTTTATTTGTGGAATTAAAATTAATAATTTCTCCAGTAGCGAGTAGTTTATTTTGATATTTTTGTAATTTCTCATTTATATAAAATTCAATTCTATTTGTGGAATAAAAATTAATAATTTCTCCAGCAGCGAGTAGTTTATTTTGATATCTTTTCAGTTTCTCATTTATGTAAAATTCGATTTTATTTGTGGAATTAAAATTAATAATTTCTCCAGTAGCGAGTAGTTTATTTTGATATTCTTGAAATCTCTCATTTATGTAAAATTCAATTTTATTTGTGGAATTAAAATTAATAATTTCTCCAGTAGCGAGTAGTTTCATTTGTTTGATAGTGGTAAGCAATTAAAGCCTGTTTGCACACTACGTATCCGGAAAGGTCCATAACAACAGACCCCTGGAATTACTGAACCTCCATCTGTGGCTACCCTGGTAACTCTCGACGCCGTATTTTCGAGAGTTCGGTGGAGTAAACCACCCCAAAAAATCTGGCGCCCGAGGAAATCTAGGAATTACCGAAGCCGTGGGTGTCATAGTGACGTCCGTGAGTCTTATAAGGGAAAAAAGGACGTCACACATGGCGCCCGAGCAGGGACCCTTGTTGTAAAGGTATAATCGTTTTTTTAAGTAATAGAGAAAGCGTGCAAAAGGGCACAACAGAAACCGTTGTTTTGTTTTATATATAAGCGTTGTTTGGAAAAGAAAGGAAAGCCGTGCAACTGCCGCTGTAATAAGAATATTGTACTGTATACCGGGATAACCCTGTATTTGAAATTGAGTAAATTTTGAATATAAAAGTACAAATCTGAAGTAATTGAACCTGAAAAATACTACGATTGTTTAAACCGACTTAAATCTGGAATTACATTTTTGGTCAACAGTCCGAAAACCACCTGTGATTGATTTATTTCAAAAATTAAGTATCTATTAACAATTCTTTCATTTTTATAAGCGAATAACGACGTGAAAGTTTATATTTTGAAGTTACAATAAATATTGCCAGCTGAATTTTTTTTATCAGATAAGAAGACCAGTTTTGTTTTGTGGGCCAGTTCTAGATAACAATCAATAACATTTGCTTTTTATTTATTTGTGCGAACTTTATGGAATTCTAAAAAGTAATTAGTGTTATTGAAATAAATTTGATAGATTTTACATGCCAATATTTTAATAATTATGGTACCGATTGTCCCACGATAATTATCATCTTTTATTATTGGCAATAATATTTTGAAGTGAAAACTGTTATTTCGTTTTAATGGTAATTTTTTAGTATAGATTAAGAGAAAAAGAACCCGGTTTTAGACTTTGTTTTTTTTTTTAGAAAATATCGTAGAGAATACATTTATATTTGCATTCTTGTTTATATATATATATATATATATATATATATATATATATATATATATATATATATATATTCTTACGGGAAAGTATTTTCTAGGTTGCATATGCTTGGTCTTCATTGGTTTTAATTGTTTTTATTTAATTTCAAATCATAGATTGAATTGTTGTTGATTAAAATTCCTGATTGTTGATCAACCGAACTGGACTTGTTTTATTTTGATTACTGTACAGAGTGGACTAATACCACAACTTTCTCTGGGTTTTGGTTTTGTTCGGATATACCGTCCGTACCGGTTTAAGGATTTTGAATTGATGACAGCTAGTGAGGATAGTGATTCCTCTGTTAATAACGAACACCGTACATACGAACAGGTAGCTAAAGACACACCGCTTGTAGGCTGGGTATATAACCTTAAGAAAGCAGAACTCTCTGCCGAATTAAATAAGCGACAACTATCTTCGTCTGGATCTGTAAGAGAACAACGAAGTCGACTAGTGAGTTTTCTCAAGGAATCTGTTGCTGTAGACCCGAGTTCTGAAGTAACCATGACTACTACTCCTCCAGTTACACCTCCGCTGAACGTCCACGATTGGAAAGTATCTTTTGGAAATCGCGATGATCCGGCAAGTTTTTTAGAACGACTTGAAGAAATCTGCACTGCTAAGAAGGTGAAACAGGATAATTTGCTTCCGGTCTTACCCGAGTTCCTGTCTGGAGAACCAGCACTGTGGTTCCGCAACAACCGGCACCGATGGACAAACTGGGATGATTTTGAAAAGGCTTTCCGCATTTTCTTCTACCCTGTTAATTACGAGGTGGACCTAGAAGCGGAAATTAGCAAGCGTCTGCAAAGGAGAAGCGAGGCAGCGTCGGCATACATCACTGATCTGCAAACCTTGATGCGTAGACATGGGAAGTTATCTGATGAACAACAGTTGGCTTGGTTATATCGTAACCTGCTACCAGAATACCGACAGCAGATTCGTAAAGCTGACTTTAAAGATTTTACTTCTTTTTGCCAAGAGGTAAAGGAATACGAGTTGCTGCGAAAGGAACTCCAAAATATTCCTAGCACCAGTGGATGGCAAAGAGGGACAAATGGACGTTTTCAACCAGCAAATACATCACGGAATACGAATGCAGCCCCCAGTCCGCTCCGAGAACCCATAGCTAGTACCAGTAGCTCTCGTCCAGTTGATCCAGTTAGTCGAACACCTATACCGAAAAATTCTAGTACACTGTGTTGGCGCTGTGGCGAGACAGGCCACGTCCGAACAAACTGTAGAAACCAGAATAAAATATTCTGTTCCCGCTGCCGTAAGGAAGGAGTCCTTACCAGAGACTGTTCATGCTCGAAGCAGGAAAACTAGACCGAAACTGTCCCGAAGGGAGGCCGTCACAGTTTCCTAATCTTTTAGCCTCTCAAGAACATCCGACTTCTGAACCGTCAGATCCGCGACCCCAAATTGACGTCCAAATGGAACACTTCAAGTTTAAAGCCTTGATGGACACTGGAGCTATCAGATGGTACGTGGGTGATTCGGTAGCGAAGCAATTTTCCCAACGAAAGCGAACAGTCAGTCACTCGACAAGAGCACGTTTAGCTAATGGAAATTTGGTTTCTATCACAGACATCTATGATCTGCAGCTTATGGTAAATGACGTCACCATGGAGGAACCGTTGGAACATTTTCCAGGTTTAGTCGCTGATATGGTTCTTGGTCTTGATATACTGAAGAAGTATAATTTCTGCTTAGAACTAGGTACAGGGAAGATCTACCAGGACGGAAAGCTAGTTAACTGTCAAGAGCCAGATACAATGTTCTCTCCCATAGGAATTATAGACGTAGTAATGCCACCGCCAGGAGAGAACAATCCTGGGTTGTCATGCGAAATTATTGTTGCTGATACCGCTAAAACAAATTGTATGATTGCTGATACCACTAGAACAAACTGTATGGTTGCTGATACCACTAGAAGAAATGGTATGGTTACCGAAACTGCTGGAGAGAATCTGCCTGTTGTTGGCCCTGCTGCAACAAATTTTTCTGTTATTGACCCCACTAGAAGGACATCTGGAGATATTCCGAAGAAGGAAAGAGGATCTGATGCGAAAACTCCTCTAGAACTGGACAATGCTAGTAAAATCTTTGAAGATGTAAAGACTGTTAAGGATATTGACTGTTAAAACACGAAATGCCCTCTGGAAAAAACTGATAGGATATTGACCGATATCTCCCAGTCAGCCGTGGAAGGAAACCAAGTTGATAGGAGATCTAGTACTGAATATCCTCTAGGAAAAACTGATAAGGGTATGGACTGTTGTAACACGAAATACCCTCTGGAAAAAACTGATAGGATATTGACCGATATCTCCCAGTCAGCCTTGGAAGGAAACCAAGGTGATAGGAGATCTAGTACCGAATATCCTCTAGGAAAAACTGATAAGGATATTGACTGTTACAACACGAAATACCCTCTGAAAAAAACTGATAGGATATTGACCGATATCTCCCAGTCAGCCGTGGAAGGAAACCAAGGTGATAGGAGATCTAGTACCGAATATCCTCTAGGAAAAACTGATAAGGATATTGACTGTTACAACACGAAATACCTTCTGGAAAAAACTGATAGGATATTGACCGATATCTCCCAGTCAGCCGAGGAAGGAAACCAAGGTGATAGGAGATCTAGTACTGAATATCCTCTAGGGAAAACTGATAAGGATATGGACTGTTATAACAAGAAATACCCTCCAGAGAAAACTGATGGGATTTCGACCGATATCTCCCAGTCAGCCCTGGAAGAAAACCAAGGTAATGAAAGGGGATCTAGTACTGAACATCCTCCTGGAAAAACTTAGAGGATATTAACCGATATCTTCCCGTTAGCCTGGGAAGAACCCCCAGGTGATACAGGGAGATCTAGTTCTGAATATCCTCTAGGATTCACTGATGGAAAAACCTGCGAAGACGTTAAGACTGATAAGATTACTGACTGTCACAAACTCAGGACATTCACCGGATTATTCCGGTCTGATTTAGAAGAATATGACGAGAATAAGGAGTTAGCTAGAGAAGAATGTCCTCTAGAAACTATAACACCGTTGCAAGACCGAGATTTGACTGTAACAGAAGAGAAAATTTCTAGACATAGAGTTACCGAAGTTCGGGAAAGTTCAAGGACCGACAGACCTAGTCCATCACGAGATTCGCCTCTTGCACTCAACCCCGATTAAGCAACGACACCGTCCGCAGAATCCAAAGATGCAAGAGATTTGTAACACCGAGGTGGACCTGATGTTGAAAGAAGGGGTAATCGAACCCTCAAACAGTCCGTGGAGTTCTCCGGTGGTTATCGTTAAGAAGAAGGATGGGAAAAACCGTTTCTGTATTGACTTTCGAAAAGTCAATGAGGTCACAAAGAAGGACGCCTACCCTCTTCCATTCATAAATGCTATTCTGGATAAATTGCGACGCGCAAAGTATATCTCTAGTTTAGATCTGAAGAGTGGATATTGGCAAGTCCCATTATCGCCAGCAAGCAAACCCATCACTGCCTTTACGGTACCAGGACGTGGACTTTTCCATTTCACAGTTATGCCGTTTGGTCTACATTCAGCGCCCGCCACATTTCAACGCCTAGTAGATCGAATTATCGGTCCTGACTTGGATCCGAACGCATTTGCATATTTGGATGACATTATCGTATTAGGGGAAACGTTTGAAGAACATCTGCAGAATCTAGCTGAGGTTTTCCGCCGTCTCCGAGAAGCCAAGTTGAGAATCAATGCAGGAAAATGTCATTTCTGCCTACCGTCGATGAAATATCTAGGCCATGTTATTACCGGCGAAGGTATCCGTACCGATCCCGAAAAAGTGGAAAGTATTTTGAAGTTTGCAGCGCCAAGAAACGTCCGAGAACTACGAAGATTTTTAGGAGTAGCCTCCTGGTACCGCCGATTTGTGCCCGCGTTTTCTCAGACAGTAGCTCCGCTAACCAAGTTACTCCGTAAGGCGCACCGTTGGAAATGGACTGAAGAGCAGGAGGGTGCTTTCGCTAAAATCAAGATATGTCTGTCTGAAGCGCCTGTACTAAGTTGCCCGGATTTCAGTTTACCGTTCACGCTGCAGACCGATGCGTCCGAACACGGTTTAGGGGTGGTCCTGACACAACAGATAGATGGCAATGAACATGTGATAGCCTACGCGAGCCGAACCTTAAGTCCAGCCGAAAAGAACTATTCAGTGACCGAAAAAGAGTGTCTTGTCATAGTATGGGGGATTGATAAGATGCGCCCCTATCTGGAGGGATATCATTTCACGGTGTTAACTGACCACCAATCCTTAAGATGGCTGCATTCTATATCTAGTCCGTCTGGCCGTCTAGCCCGCTGGAGCATCTTTTTGCAACAATACGATTTCGAGATCCAATACCGACGAGGTGCCATGAATCGAGTGGCCGATGCCCTATCTAGGAACCCGCTGCCGGACACTCCTGAGCAATCAGCGGAAGTGTGCATAGCCGATATTCCAGAGGAATGTTCCTGGTACCGAAACAAGAAAGAGGAAGTGCTAAGAGACCCAGGTAAATTTCCGGATTACTGCATCAAGGAAGGACGACTGTACCGACATTTTTGGGACCTGAATGATCTGAGTGAGCCTGAACTGTCTGACCCGTGGAAGCTATGTGTGACGAAGTCACAAAGATCCCGTATTTTACAGGAAAATCACGTCACAGCCTCGCAAAACTGTCTTGCTGTACCATAAAATTATTGTTGACAATTCCCGTTTCATTTGCCTCTTGTTTGGTTGATGAACCTCCCATAGTTTCTCTTCTCCAAGGTCCCAAATTTAGATAGAAAATCATATAGCTCCACTCGGCCTCACCATTTATTTTGCAGGACCATTAACCATTATACCATTAATTTTCCCATAACTATTTGTAGTGGTGATTACCATAATACTATTAATTTTATCATTTCCATTATACAATTACCATTACCATTTCCATTTTACCAATCATTACCATTTAGTTTGCGATAACCATTATACAATTAATTCTACCATTTGTTTCGCAGGATCGCCATGTAGTGGCGATTACCATTATATTACCATTTCCATTTAGTTTGCAGGATCGCCATGTGGTGGTTACTAAGTAAGTGCCCCTCGTATACTTTACATTTATCATAAAGGTATATTCTCTTTGAGGAAAACACTTACCTAGTAACCGTTCTTCGGGAGTTGAATAAACGACATCACTTATACAAAATCACTGGGCGTTCTAATACATTTTAAAATACACAAATATAATATCATATCATTCAACTTATTCTGAATAATAATAACAATTGATTTTCTTGGTTCGTTACACTTTTCATTTATAGGAAGCGTTTCGGACAATATCCTGCGTGCCTGACCTTCGTCTATTAATTGATCGTGCTGTTTACGTTTTTAACTAGAACGTGCTTCCACGCATATCTAACATTGACCTTCCTAGATCAACGCTCGCTAAATATTGTAATTAATATTAACCTAATTTAAATCTTATTCCTAAGCTAATGTCATTTTACCGCTACCGTCCTTTCGAGATCACTACATCATCGCTCTCAGATTGTTCCGATTCGCTATTGTAATTATTAATTTCAATAAATTCCTCTTCTCCACTTGAGTCGCTAAAGTCAACAACATCATCTTGTAAATCAGACAAATTTTCCGCAATCTCTTGCAACTCTTTATTGCTCAAATAGTTTCTTGGTCTTGATAAAAAAACCATAGCCACAAATTTCACTTACATGAACGGACACACTGCGGCACAGAATGCCGCAACTTGACAACACTCACTTCAACGTCTGATATGTAACTAACACTACGCTTATAAAACTGCTACTACCGCAATTAGCATTCCTAAGATAGTCACTCGCGCATATCTAGATGAACAGTGGCATGTACGAAAAAATATTACTAAAATTTATTAAAATCTAAAACTTCGGCACGGAGTGCCGCTGCCTATCCTCCGGAGGGTTAACGAATTTATAATAAATTAAACTAACAAAAATCCAAGATTAAATTATGCGGGGAGGGCAAAAATCTTATATACTTCACGAGATGTAAATACATTCACTAGTCTCGAACTTTATTGCCAGCCCTAACTACCGCTTGGGCACAATATCGTCCTCGACTTACTTACATCCCTGGTAGTATGAATAACTATTAACAGCCTTAGTTATTTTAATCGTTCCACTCTATCGTTGCTATCTTTTTTTTTCATAACTTGCTATAATTACGGTTAATGAAATTTATATGGGATATACCGCGATAATATCACATAAACAACCATATTATTTTTTATATATCGTTGAGATACAGGGTATTCATAAATACATTCGAATAAATCCAAGACACCAGTGTTGCTAACACATGGGTGATTGTATTAATTGTATAAAAGTATTCTATTTTGTTACAGAACCATCTAACCATGGGTCAGACTACAAAGGCTGAAAAACGCGTAACATATATGGTTTTCATGATGATCGTGGCATTTGTGATGTCTTGGTCACCTTATGCCATATTTGCTCTTCTAGTACAGTTCGGAAGTCCTTCACTAGTTACTCCTGCAACTGGTGTGATTCCAGCTTTACTAGCAAAGAGCAGCATCTGTTACAACCCTATCATATATGTTGGACTGAATAGCCAGGTAAATTTTCCATAATTCCAAAAATTTTGTATCAAACTTTGAGAATTTGGGTAATTTATAGTAGGAAGAAGCATTTGCTGATGAAGTGTTTGTAGCCAGGAAAGAAGAACGCCTGCAAGAGAACTACAATACAGAACGAAATATTGAAAGAATACGGCATAAAAATAAAACAGAAGGAATGACAATAGGAGATACACATAACTATAATTAGGAGTAATATTTGATGGGACACTTAAGAAGAGTAATATAGAATTTTTCGATAATTGCTTAGAGGTATGCAGTATTTAGGGAAAGTTTTTCTCGTAAAACAATTTTGATTTCTGGTCAAATACCGTATAAATTGGAAAAAACGAAAAAAAAATCAAAGGGTAGACAAAATACATTAGTGATGTTTTTTCACTATCTGTGGTTGAAAACAGTATAAATTGGAAAAACTTCAAAACACTAAAGAGGCATCAAAGGGTGGCTATAACTCCACAAGTCCACACCGAAAATCACAAATATTTCACACAATTAGGAAGGTCTTGAGTAGAGCTACAAAAAAACATAAAGGATGTTTTTTCTCTATCTGAGGTCAAAAACTGTAGAAAATGGAAAAAAACCGAAGGGTGAACCACTTATTTTGGCTATAACTCCACAAGGCTACACAAAGTATCTCAAATGTTATATACCAGAATAGAGCTACTAAAAACATTGAGGATGTATTTTCTCTATCGGAAGTCAAAAACGTATAAATTGGAAAAAACTTAAAATACCTATATTTCCGAAATTTTAGATGACCATTAGGACACCTTAAGGATTTTTTCAGGGATCGTGGTATTATGTGATCGTAATTACTTTTTGAGCTCTATCACCTTGCAAAGTTTTATCAAAATCGTTACAGCCATTACAAAGTTGCCACAAATATATATACAGTGCTAGAAAAATTCTGAGGGCAGATATGTTTTATCGTCAATGTGTTAGAAAGAGACAAATACATATAAATTCAGTGTAGTATTCTTTTTCGCTAACAGGATATCATAAAGTGGGAAACGTGCAATAGATCTAAACATATATCTGGTAGGCATTTACTTCCAGTTTTCAATAAACAAAAAATGCATTCAGGCTATTACTAGCCAGTTCACCACAACAAAATGTTGTATTATGTAAAAGTTCGCAATTAGAGAAGTTAAGGCTAGAAATACAAATGTGCAATGTGAATAGTTTAGTTTATTAATTGAGAAATAATAAGATTGTACTAAACTGATAGCTAAATGCAATGAACAATAGAAGAATCAACATTACTTTCGTTTATCTCTTCATTATAACAACCAGATTAATTTACTAAGAAATAATTCAGAAGTAATAATATAATTCACTATATTAGTTCGGTTAGTATACGCTAATATGAATCAAACAATAAGTTAAAACCTACCTAGTAAGTAGTTGAAATAAGTGTATCTATATTATGAAAAAAAATGCTTCCCCAACTACCAGAGTTTTGGAAATTTACATATTAATGTCATTCAAAGAGGCGTTCTATCAAACAACATTCCCAACTAATGGCAATAAGCATCAAGAATTTGTAACCCTGTAAGGGAGTGGTTACGGATTGCCGGGTAGGGTTGTACAGTCAGAGACAGGATCCCAAAATAAAATAAGTTTATTCTTATAAAAATATTTACAGACGCTATTTACATATGTACAATAAGATCAATACCTGGCCTAAAATTAAATATCTATTATATCAGTCCGGATAAGGTTGCGTATCTAATTATTTCTCGTCGGCCGGGGAGATATACCGACGGAATAGTAGTTTGAACGATGCGAACGCTGAGACTTCGATACACGGGTATAAGCGGTGATGCGGGTTCTGGATGCTCGTCAGAGTCAATACCTCAGGCGAGACGAAGTACCTCTAAATCAGTACGTTAGAGGCGGGAAATACAGGAATATGTGAGAGTCAATACCTCTCACACGGGTGGCCGTAGTTTGGTAGGTCAATACCCTACCAAATGGAAAGAAAGATGCTCGGCAAGTCAATACCTTGTCGACGGAAGGGTAGAGTCTAACGAGTCAATATCTCGCCAGACTGGAGGAGGAGTCCTTTCGAGTCAATGCCTCGACCGGACTGTCTTATTGAAATTGTTGGCCGGTTTATATATCCATCAGCTGTCGATAAAAACTGGATTGATTCGAACCATAGGCGTATCATCAGCTGTGCTCACCGGCACATCGTTACAAATTCCTGGAATTATGCTGGATGTTATAATATGCCACTAAAAGATCACTGGAGGATAGCGTTGATTGATAACTTATCTCAATCAACGGCGAAAAGCTAAAAAAATGATATTCGTCGATGTTGAGAGTGCAATTAATGAATATAACCATGGAAATTTTCATTAACATCATAAAGAATATTTTATGGCAACAAAACAGAGTCCACAAGCGACAAGATGTTATGATAAAACAAGTATATTCAGTGTATCACAATTTTCTTTAACATGCGAAATAAGTCATATGCTAATATTTGTATTTTAAATGTATTCTGTTTACAAAAATATCTCAATAATAAAGCGCCTGTAATTCCTACTCTCCTGATAAAACGATTTCGTCTACATGCGTAATTCTTCTATTTTTATCTATCCCCTCTCGTTCATTTTCAATCTACACGTTTGTAATTCTCTCATAGTCAACGGGTAAATACAAGGGTCACATGGCATTACCAGTGTGTTAGAGAAAGACAATAGTGAAAGAGACAATCATAACCCAGCGTAGATTATTATACCAGACGAATACGAATAGCGCGTGCGCCTCTTGAGGATGTTTATCTGTACATCTGGGTACTGACTGGGTACGTCACGTCGTCACTACACGTTTGATTGCGAATGAGTAACGATCTTTTGTAAATCTTATAATATCGTTATCGTAGTTTTAAACTGAAAAACTGCCACGAAATTTTTCCAGACGATCAATTTCATAGAATGGAATTTTGTGGAGTAGTTATGGAAAAAATAAAATTGGACGCAAACTTTTCGAGAAATATTTTGTTCACAGATGAATCGACTTTATCCATACACGGTGCACATAATTCATCCGTTATTCGATTTTGGTCCAGGACAAATCTACACAAACACTACAATAGTAGAACTCAATATTCCCAAAAGCTAAATGTTTGCGCTGGAATATTAGGTGATTGGACCATTTTTTATTGCCGGCAATTTAACCGGACAGAAATATTTGGACATGCTGGAAAATCAAATTACTCCTTCCCTTATACAATTAGGTGTCAACTTCAATGATATTTGGTACCAACATGATGGTTGTGCATCACATAATTATCGACTAGCAATAAATTTTTTAAATACACAATTTCTCAATCGAATAATCTCCACGAATAGGAACATTAGATGGCCTGCTAGATCTCCAGATTTGGCACCCAACGATATCTTTTTCTGTGGTTATGTGGAATCGAGAATTTATGGATTCCAAGAAAACAGAGACAGTTCTATGGATGAACTTAGGTAACAAATTCTACATGCATGTATGAAAATACCATCTCAAATGCTCATACATGTTCGTCAAGAATTTTATAACCGGCTCGGTCACTGTTTAGCTCAAAACGGGGGTATATTCGAACATTTGATTCAAAATCATTGAAGAATTAAGAAGTTTTATTTGTATATTCTAATTTATTACCTATCAAAATATCACTTTTATTTGAAAATAGTAGTTACTTTCATTAGAGTTTGATGTTATTTAAGTTTATTATCATAGCGTTTTCTAATTTGTACTGTGTGTGTTTACACAGAGAATTCGTTTCTCATTTGCCAACAAACGTAAAGAACGCTAATTTTTTTTTACTAATACATTCAAACCCCAGATGTTCAGAGACAAATTTCACGTTGACAAATCTGAGAAAAGTAAAGGTTTGAACCGCTTTCAAACTGAAAACTAGAACAATTTTCAGCATTACAATAAAATGTTCAACAAATAGATGGGATTAGTTATCTTGATTTGTTACAACCTCTTGAATTATCATAATTTAAAGCGTCTTATAACTTGTTCTCATGTTAGAACAATGCATTTTACAATGTATATGGATATACAATGAAAGTTGGCAACAGTATTTCTCTCGGATAATTAGGTCTATAGCACGTTTTCCACTTTATGATATCCTGTTAGCGAAAAAGAATAATACACTGAATTTATAAGTATTTGTCTCTTTCTAACACATTGACGATAAAACATATGTACCCTCAGAATTTTCCTAACACTGTATACCGACAAACTACCTAAAACGAGGTAGCTGAGTCTCAGCTTTGAGTACAGCTAGGACGCCGTAAATTTCAATGTAGCATCTCCTCAATGCCCCGAGTCATGTGACGGAATTCCATCGATGAACGCGTTCCTATTTTTCCGGCAGTTTGAAAATTGACATTTTGAATTAAAAATAAATTTCTGTATATAAAGAGTGACTTTCCATAAAGTAGAAACGGTGAAGCTTTTCCAACACGTGACCCAATCTACTATTTATGCATTACATATTTTCTACATACCATCTTCTTCTATCAATATAAATCTAACATAGCAACGTACGATCAATTGTCTTTTTCACAAGACCAACTACAAGACATACGTAATAGTTTCCTTCAATTTGATGTAGTAATCGTAAAAAAAAACAACGATATATTTGACGTAACGTGAATAACTGATCGTAGTAACAGTTTAATTTGACATTACCACATTTGAGGTTATGCGAGCTTAGTTTACTGTCTTGTTTTTAGCGAATTTTTGGACTGAAAGTGTATTTATTGTTGAAATCAGTGCTTGTAAGAACTAATTTGACTCTTCATTCCATTTGACATTGGTACGTACTAATATACATTATCAAATTGTAAACTTTTTTTTTATATATCAATCGCATCAACCACGTAGGGTTATTAACGAGTTGAAATGATGGAAGTTCACTTATTGTAGCTTGGTTATGGTCTCTATATTTTGCTAAATAATTTGCAGTCTTTTAGGTAGTTTAAAAGTTTTTTAGTTTCTTGGTTTTCTTGTAATAGTTTTTTTTAGTGATAGTGGTAGTTGATTCTTTTTCCGTTCCTTGTCGTATTTCGCATATTCGATTACCAGGTGTTTCACGGTTAACTCACTATTACACATTTCGCACATTGGTTTATTTTTTCCTGCTAGTAAGTAGCCGTGTGTGATGCGCGTATGACCGATTCGAATACGAGAAAGGATCACTTGTTCTCTTCTATTTACGTTTTCACAGTTGCAGCCGCGAGAATTTGTAGTGACTTCATATGATTTGTGTTGGTTATGTCTTGCTTCTTCCTGCCATTTATCGTAGATTATGCTCTTGTAAAACGCTTTCAAATCAGTATGTACGGTAAAATCGTTCCTTTCTGATTGTTGATTGTTGAATGCATTTTTTGCTATTTGATCGACTTTCTCATTCCCTTCTATTCCAGTATGGGATGGGACCCACATGAATTTAATATATATGCTGCTGTTTCTGCTCTTTCTTGATCAGTATGGCTATAGGGTGATTAGAGTACAGTTGACGAAGTGCTGTTAGTGAACTTTGAGAGCCAGATTTTAAAAGGACATTTTTGTGCTTGATTTTCTGGATTTTCTTGAGTGCTTCTAAGATGGCGAATAATCCAGCTGAATGAATAGATGTGAAGGGTGGGAGTATGTAGGATTTCTAAGAGTCCTCGGAGTAGAAGGCAGCCCCAATTTCATCTTGATTTATTGAAGCATCTGTGTATACCTTATAAATGCTAGCGTATTTATTTAAGGCTCATAGGAATTCTTGTTTTATTCTGGCTGTTGGAGTCTCTGATTTATTAAGGTAGGCGAGGCTTAGAGTATTATTGTCCATGAAGAAGGATAATTTATTGATGGGACGTCATAAATATTTGGGAAATGCGAATTTATTTTGTTTAAATATGTTTTGACTCTGTGATAGAAAGAAGGAGTAGTGGAGCTGGATAAAAATCTGGCTTCAAAACGATCAGATAAGACGATGTGAGCTACTGGATTCCTTTTGTTTGATATTACAGAGACAGGATAATAGATATTCTCTTCGGTAAGAAAGCGATAACTTCCCAGTCTCCCAATGTAAGCTTTGAATAGGACTTCTACGATGGGCACCCAAGCAGATGCGAAGAGCTGTGTTTTGTATAACTTCCACTAACTGAAGAAGGCTTTTGTTGGCAAAGTTATAGACAATCGCTCCGTAGTCAAATTTTGATCTGATCAATGATTTATAGATGTTCAGTAAACTTGAGTAGTCTGCGCCCCAGTTTTTGATCTGAGTAAATTAATTCCAGGTTGGCATTTTTTCTTCAATGTCAGAATGTGTGATTTCCATGTCAGCTTTTGGTCGAGTATCACTCCTAGAAAACTTATTCCTCTCACATATTCTATTTTCTATCCATAAAGGTACAAGTTTTCAAGTTGTAGTTGAGTCCTTTTCGAGAAACATAAAGCTTTGGTTTCTGTCGTGTTGAAACGCAGTCCACTTGTTTTTGGCCAATCCTCTATTGTAGCTATTGTTTGTTCGATGGTTTTATGTATTGTAGTCATATTTTTCCCTCTGCAATAGATAACCAGGTCATCTGCATATAGTCTGCATTTAACGGGTGATTTACAGTTTGCTATAATTGAATTTATTGCTATGAGGAATAATGTCGTACTGAGATTTGAACCCTTGTGGAATACCGTTTACTTGGGTGTTCAGCTGTGAGTATACGCCATCTACTCGTACTTGGTACTCTCGATGATCTAGAAAGTTCGATATGTATTTCAATATGTTACCTCGTATTGACCAGTCGTAAAGAGTTTTGATTATTGAGTATTTCCAGACTGTATCGTAGGCTTTACGAATATCAAAAAATACTCCGATGCAGTGCTGCTTTATTGCAAAGGCCTCATGGATCTCAGATTCTAGATCGATAAGATTGTCTAACGTGGAGCGATTTTTACGGAAACCACACTGTTCGGGTATAATTAGTTTTTCTGATTCTAGGTGCCATAAAAGTCTGTTATTAATTATCTTCTCAAGAACTTTGCCCATGCTACAGGTAAGTGAAATTGGTCTATATGTTTCTGAATTTGACTTCTCTTCACTTGGCTTAGGAATGGGAATTATAATGGAAATTGTCCATGCTCTGGGATATACTTTCTTTGTTAAGATTAGGTTATATATCTTTAGTAAATGTTCTTTGGTTTGTTTACTTAGATTTCTTAGGAAAATAAAGAGGAATATTATCAGGACCTCGGCTGGAGTTTTTAGAGTTTTGGAGTGAATTTTCAAGTTCGTCAATGGTTATTACATAGTTCAAACTGTTCGTTTGCTGGTTATTATCATTATAGTCAATTTCTTGCTGCTCTGCTTTGTTTTCATGATTCAAGAAATCTGATGTGTAGTTTGAGTTGCTTGAGTTTTTTTGATATTCACTTGATAAGATGTTTGTTATTTCATTTCGGTTTTTATGAATAGTGTTATTTATCTCCAGAAAGTTTATTCTATTGGATTGTTTTGGTTTGGATATCCTTTTGACTTTTTCCCATATAGTGGACATTGGAGTTGAGCTGTTTATTGTTGAAACATACTCTTTCCATGATTCCCTTTTCGCTTTTTTTATTGTGTATCTGGCTTTGGCTCTCAATCGTTTGAATTCAATTGAACTTTGTTCAGTCTTGCTTCTTTTGAATTTGTTAAAAGCTTCTTTCGATTTCTTCACAGCCTCTTTGCAGTCCAAATTTCACCGTCCAATATGTAAGTCTGCTGATTTCGTTATTAATTCTGTGATAAATTGTACTTCTTGATCAATATCCGCATCTTCCTTTAACTCGTGGAGATTTTCTTGTATTAATTCTTGGAATTCGTTCCAATTTGTTATTGGGTCCGGTGTATTTTCTGGTTCGCTGATAATTATTATGGGATAGTGGTCACTATCGTATAAATACGTTGATACATCCCAGTAAAGTATTTGTGAGAGAGATGGGCGACATATTGTTAGGTCGATTGCTGAATCTTCACCAGTTCTTATGTCATGTCTGGTTTTTTGGCCGTCATTTAGGAGGTTAATATTGTACTTTTCTAATAGATTTTCAATCTTTTTCCAAAAGGTGTCTGCTTAGTAGGGCTCTAGATATAGTTGTGGGCATTAAAGTCTCCCACTATTATCTGAGGAGCTGGAATTTGGCTCAGCAGCTCAGTGAGTTCTTCTGTAGTAGGTTCTTGATTTGGGGGAATGTATATGTTGCACAATGAAAAGGTCATTGTATCTTTCACTCTAACGGCGACTGCTTCAATAGTAGTTTTTAGATGAATTGATGTTGCATCTATTGTATTTCTAATATATGTTGCTACACCTCCACTGGCTATTCTTGCGTTTTCTCGATTTTTAGCGAAACAATTATATTTTTTCAGATTATGGATTCTATTGTTTTTGAAATTGGTTTCTTGTAGGCATAGTAGCATGGGTTTGTATTTTGCAATCATTAATTGCAAGTTTTCTAGGTGGGTATAGTACCCATTTATATTCCACTGAATTAAGGAAGTGAAGGTAAACAAGATTAATAGGTTTCAATAGAGGTATCTGTGTCAATTTCTGTTTGGTATTCAGGGTTTATCTGTTTATGAATTTTATTTTTAATTCGAGTGCATCTCATCTCCATTTTTGTATCCTTTAAATAGGGGTATATTGTGGTAAGTAGGTCTGTGACTTCCGTTATTTCTTCGGTGTACATTTTCACGATACTGAGAGGATCTGTACACCCTTCACAATTTTCAAAAAAATCTATAAGTTCTTCATATGTTAGAAGATAACTGATATCTGTATTTTTGAAAAGCGCTTTAATGTGACTTAACATTTCTCCTATTGATTTTTTTGGTTTTCGGTTTGTATTATTTTCTTTTCACTATTTGTTGGTTTTACAAATGTAGGTAGGTGTTCAGTTGTTGTAGGTGATGCGGAACGTTCTGTTGATGTTCTTTTATTTTGTGGTTTGGTTGTTTAGATTTCATTTCTGTTGACTGTCGGTGTGCTGTCTTTACTATTTTCGGTGCGTTTAACTACTTGAGTTTTCATTGTTTGAGGTTCGGAAATTTGTTCTGAGTTTTGGTTATTTGATTGATCCTGTTGATGTTGTGAAATGTTGTTCGTTTCTTCTTCAGTTTGATTGTCGGCTGGATTTTCTGGTGATCATTCTGTTGATGGGTTAAAGTGAGTTGAAGTGATTGTTCTATTTGGGCAGTTTTTTGTTGTATGAGTAGTTTGTTTACATTGTAAGCATTCTTGATTATCAAAGGACAAAAATATCCTATATAAGGTTTGTTCATATGTGATTAGAAATGAATCGGGAAGGGACTGGTTATTGAATGGAGATATGAATATTTGTCTTCTAAAACTTAGGATATGTTGAAATGCGGGGTCTGAGATTCCTATTCGCAAGAAAGATAAGGGTGAAAGAGGATTAATCCCTAGCTTTTTAAGTTCATATTCAAGGACTGAGTGGGAGATAGAGGGACAAACATTGGATAATATTAATCTTTGACTAGGAGTGACTAGTGGACGTGCCTGTAGCATTTGTTGGTTTATTTGGATTTTACCGTGATTGTTGATGAATGTGTTCACTAAATTTTCATTTGCCAAATAAATACATATTCTGTTGTTGGATAGCTTTGAGCAAAAAATCATGTTATTTGGTTGGATTGTTTGGCATAGTGCCTTTAGGTAGTCTTCTAGCCTAGTGTTTTCGATTGCGTCGAATAGTATAGCTTGATTTCTGGACGGGAAATTGTTTGTTCTGGTTTGTTGTTTTGCTACTGAGGAATATGTTTTGGGTTGTTGGGTTGTGTTATTAGTGGGTGTACACCCTATTTGAGACATGTTGTCATCCATATTTAAGTATCATTCAGGTTTTCCTTAATACGGATCTGGCGAAGTATTTTGTATTATTTATATCTGATATTAAATTCAGATTCACTTCTAGTTGTTTTACTAATGTTTCAATAAAAAGTTAATCTGATATTCTTACTTGCTTGTTTTGGTTCACTTTGAAATATTCACTAACTACTTCTTAATTACTTAATCGTTTCGGAGCGCACAACTGTTCTGTACAAAGGTTCGACACCGAATCAAATTGTAAACTTTTAACATTTCATAACACCTAAAATGCCGTGAGACGGGAATATTACAATGCTTCTTATTGATGGTAAATATTATTTATAATTCTCCACAATTTGTAATTCTCTTTAGAATTTTCAAAGTTGCCTGAATCAAGTGTCTGATTGTACTTGTTACGGTATATTAACCAACAATTATTTTCAGAAAATGCCTGCAGAACGGCTTAATTCACGAGCACACGAGTTTGTTATAGATTTAATTGAATATTTTGAGATGGAACAAACAACGGCGGATGTTTTTAACCTAGTTCATCCATTCAGTAGGTAGTATACTGAATTTAACATGTATTTAAGAACATTTCTATGTAAACGTATATCTCAGAGAGTAGGAACTGCACTGAAAATTTCTGTAAAAATGGTATGTTCCCTTGAAAAAAGGAAGGAAAATAATCCAACTTCCCCAACGTCACCCGGTCAGACACCTCGATTAAAACTAAAAACAGAGGATTTACCCGGGAACCAAAATCGCAGTACAGAATACCTTATATAATATGTATGATCAAAGTAAGTAAATTAATATGTGAAGCTTACATTTTAAATAAAAGTGCATCATAGTGCATTCAGTATTATCTATACAATGTGACTTTTCACCAACAGCTTATAGTGTGGTTTATCAAAAACCTTATTATAGAGGTTCTGAGTAATGGACGTTTTAGAATGAAGAAAGTTGTGCATATTTTTAATTTGAATGTGATAAATTATAGCTTCCACATGTGCTGCTTTCTAAGTTGAGTACTGTCCGTAAATGTTTACCAATTTGTTCGGTCACAGTGTAGATTGTGTTTTTCACAATTTAGTTTTCTAATTTAAATTTTTTGAGGTCACATATACGGGGTTCTTCAATACATTACTTGGTACAAAGAATAAGAAATCTGAATATCAAAAATGTGTGTTCAAATTTAGTAAAGTAAATATCAGAGAATCTTTGTTTTGTAGGAGATAATATGATAATTTAGAACTTTTAATTTTTTAGGAAAACATGTTACTGTGAAAACCATAAATGACGAACTAAAGAGTAATGAAATTCTTTCTGATGGTTTGGGATTTAAATACAAAAAGGAAGACAACAGAAGAGCATTAATAGAACGAACAAATATTGCTAGCCAAAGAGCATGCTTTCTTCGAAAATATAGAGAAAATCGTGATAGTGTATTTTCAAGACAAATTACATTTTTAGATGAAACATGGGTATATGCCAAAGGAACCAAATTAACTTCTTGGCAGGACAGTATTGTTAAAAGTGTACGTAAACCAGAAGGTCACGATGGTAAACGTTTTATTATTGTTCACGCTGGTTCATCCAAAGGATTTGTGGAAGATGCCAGTTTAGTGTTTTCCTCTCAATCATCGTCGTCAGATTACCACGGTGAAATATTTACAAAGTGGGTTGCGACACAGTTAATTCCGAATTTAGAAGAACCGTCGTTAATTGTAATGGATAATGCGCCTTATCATAGTATACTTGCAGAAAAGCAATCTTCCATATCGTCAAAAAAATGAACGATTTTAAAGATTAAAACTAACTTTTCCGCATATGTGGCCCTGAACAATATTCTATCATAAAATTGTTACTTGTATACACTTCGGGGGATGTATCGTGCTAAAAATCCGAAATTTCTCAAAAAATAACCAAAAATTCAGAATATCTGGATTTATAGGACCCACTGTACTCGATTCTCAACTGAAAATCAATAGGGTACATCTGTGAGATACTTTGAACAATATTCAATCATAAAACTGGTCACTTTTGTACACTCTGGAGGCTGTATCGTGCTAACAAACTGAAAATTCTCCAAAAATGACAAAAGTTTGGTACTTCAAGTACCATAGCACCCGTTGTACAGGCGTTAGTGAGCTGAATATCCATAGAGTTTACCTTTGTGAAGCTCTGAATTATATTCAATCATAAAATTGGTCACTTGTATATAATCCGGAAGCTGTATCGTGCTAACAAACTGAAATTTCCCCAAAAATGACAAAAATATCGTACTTAAAGTACTATAGCACCTGTTGTACTGGCTCTGGTGAGCTGAATATCAATTAGATTCATCAGTGAGATGTCTTGAATAATATTCAATAATAAAATTGGTGACTTTATGCACTCCTGAGGCTGTATCGTGCTAACAAACTGAAATTTCTCAAAAAATGACAAAATGTCGTACTTCAAGTACCATAGCACCCGTTGCACTGACTCTGGTGAGCTGAAAATCAATAGGGTTCATCTGTGATATGTCCTTAATCACTCTCAATCATAAAATTGGTGACGTATTGCACTCTGGAGGCTGTATCGTGCTAACAAGACATGTAAGGAAAAGTGGCCGACGACAACGACGACGACATACACACAGGATTTTTTTCTAAAAACCGTTTTTTCGTGTTGTTGTTGATGGAAAACGTAAAAATAACTCCAAAAAAAATTTCGAATTTCCATTTTTTTTGGGGTAACCAATACTTTTCTCGCATATAGATAGGTTGTGCGGAAAAGAAATATGATCACTTGAATAAAAGCCAACACAGTTGACTTCATTGAAAACTTCTCAAGACCTGAACTATTAAAAATTGCTAAAGTTAACCGAAAAGAAAATGTATATGTCGTTGATAAATTGTTCCGAAAACATGGTCATGAAGTCTTAAGGCTACCGCTCTGACATTGCGAATTTAATGCCATTGAGTTTATTTGGGCCCTTTGCAAAACATATTATAATAAGTATATTGAGAGACGGATACGGTGATGGAAAGGTCTTGAGTATGTGGAAAGAAGCATTGGAAAATTGTAGTTGTAAATGTTTGGGATAATTGTGCTAGGCATACCGAAGAAATAATCGAAGACTGGCTTACTCGAGAACAAAATTTGATGAACATACATATTGAGCCAGTGATAATAAATACTGGTGAAGACAGCTCAGATTCCGAAATGGATAAACTGTAAATCAAGATATGTCATAAGAATAATATACAGTGCTATTCAAAAGTCCCCTCCCCCCCTCGTATCTTTTGAACGGCTACACTTACATTAATAAAATTTGGAGGGCGAAAATAAAGTGTTGTAAACTTTTCTACGAATGGCCACCTGTTACCATTCGTAGAGAAGTTTACAACACTTCATTTTCACCCTTCAAATTATATTGTTGTTAGTGTAGCCGTTCAAAAGAAACGAGTTAATATAGCGGTAGAAAATGAACAAATGAATTAATATAATGGTAGAAAATAAAGAAATGAAGTTATATTGCAAAATTTTAATAATTAACTTATATTAATGTTATCGAAATTAACAGAGAAACAGAGATATCTACTTAATCGTTTCATCTGCATCCTAATCGGTGCGGGTAATAGCATGATAATGTCAGACAAGTTCACCATCGCAACATCTGGAACATCTGGAAAAGTAAATCCATTTACTTTTTCTCGTTTACGTAGAGAAGAAACTTGATAATCTCCTGCTGTATTTTTATTTGTAAGTATTTGAGCTACATAATGCACTTGATTGGAAAACCGAACAACAACATAATCGTTTACAGTGGGTTCTCTGTCTAAATTTTCCTTTTCCGAAAATGATTCCGAGTCATCTGAACCATCTAAAACCACCTATAAACGAATATGGTGAGACAAAATAGGTATCACAAACTAATAAACAACATTATGTGCCTTACCTCAGAATCTGATTCTCCATTTGACGATTCGGAACTCTCATTAATTTTGGCATTCCTTCTTAGTTGCTTGTTATTCGTTGAAAACAAGTCCTTGGTTACCTTTTGTTTTTTTCGTTCCATTTCCTTTTGTTTTTTTAATTCTCTTTGTAACGCCAATTCAGCAATAAGCGTTTTTTTGGTGTATTTGTCATAATGGCACTTTTTCCTCGTTTGCGACCTTTAGTTGTTTGTTTTCTTGGTAAAGCCTTGGGATACCCTTTGAATGATGTGGGAGAAATGGAAATATTTTTTTCTTGTGGCTTATTTGCAACAGTGTCTTTAGATGTGGTAGGAATGTTAGTGGAAATGGGTTCTTCGGATGTTGAAGCCATTTTTTCAACATTTAAATGTGCAGAAGGACGCAATACATCTGATTGAGGACGATCTGTAACGGAGGAAGTCAAAAAGTCTGATTCCGTAAAAACATCCCTGTCAAGCGGAAAAATTCTCGACTTTTTAAACCCTGCAATGATATTGGATGGAGTTACTGCCTTTGATAGCGCTTCATCGAAACATTCAGCTACTTGATAAACTGTTAGCGGAATACCAGGATGGGCAAGGAGCCAGTTATCGACAGCTTCATTATAATACGCCTTTAGGGGGCCGTAAACAGACACATCCAATGGTTGGATTTTATGACTAGTGTGGGGAGGTATAGTCAGAATTGTTACTCCATTCTCCTTCGCTATATTTATTGCTGGTATGCTTATGTGCGATTCATGGTTATCACATATAAGTAACATTGGATTTTCTTTGCTGCTGCCGGTATATTTTATAAAGTGGTTTAATACTTCAGAAAACAACTCTGTCACCATCCATCCAGATGGACTAGCAGGTCCGAGTGTTCCTGCTGGAGCTCCTGTAACCATGTGTTGTTTTTCTGGGGAATATGAGCACAGGAGGAATGAACATACCTATTCATGAAATAAATACCACAGCAGTTATTAGTTGCCCTCCTTCGGCACTACTACATTTATTCAATTGTTTGACTTCTTTTTTGGCGACAACTTTTTTAGGTTTCTGAACAGTTGTCAGTCCCGTTTCGTCAAAATTATATGTACGAGAACCATCTGATAGTTGTGGTAGCCTTTCGTAAACTTTTTTCAAATTTTCAAAAAACATGTCAATGTTGTGCTTATTAAATGAAGTTAACCTCGATAGACTGCAAGCTTCAGGTGTTCTAATGCTCAAGTTACCGTTACGATGTAAAAATCCTCTTAACCAGTCCTTACCTGCACTTTCATCCTTTTTCCAAAAATCAGGCATTTTTATGTTATTCATTAGCGCCATTTCGTACGCTAATTTTCTCACCTCTTTTGTTGACAGACCATAAGCCATTGCACTACATTGCTTTAGATATTCAGCAAGGTCTTGTTCTTGTTTTGCAGTAGAAATTTTACGAACGTCATAATGAGAATTCGTTCTTATATTACCCTCTGGATTCAATTTTGCCTTCTTAACGTACCTATGTAGCGTTTGAAACGCAATATTTGTTTCTCTTGCTACTTCTCGAATGGACATTTTTTCTTCAATAACTAATCTAATAGCTCCAATCATTTGATCTGCTGATGTTCTGCCAATTTTTCTCTATGTATCTGTTGGTCTTACCATTTTCAAAGGAAACTGAAACGAAAATTTAATACTTATAATATGTTTTACTAACCTATGGTACACAGTGAGACACTGTCTCACGGTGTACTACCTTGTAGTATCTCAGTGTGTACATTTGCCGGTTAAAACTAAAATGGCTGCCAAATATTAGAAGATAATAATAATCACCTGTGAACTAGACATACTATTAGTTTAAAACCTGGGCTTGAAATGTACTTTACTAATAAATTTTCCAAAGAATTTTGTCCCACTCCAGAAGGTCTTTAAAATCAACTAGCACGTAACTTTCAGTCTAATAAAACCACGAGCCACCTACCTCACGATGAGGTCCTAACATTAACTAACATAAACAAGGTGAAGCGACCGTGTATATAGAAGTAAACTTACGGTGTTGTCAAACTTAAAATTTTTTAAACTGTCTAAGAAAAAATGGCGATGTCTCACTGTGTACGCCGTCTCACTGTAGCCTACCTTCCCCTACTTACCTTAGAAAAATTCGTAAATTATAATGAGAATACACTGAAAGCGGAACAAAAATCAATATTCTTTGAAGTGTTGATGAAAAGAGAGGAACTCTTTTCTTCTTGGATGCTCCAGGTGCGACCGGTAAAACGCATCTCATTAATTTAATCTTAGCTAAGGTAAGAACCACTCGCAGTATTGCCTTAGCCGTCGCGTCCTCTGGTATTGCCGCTAAGTTATTGTAAGGAGGTAGGACAGCGCACTCTGCTTTGAAATTACCCCTTAACTTGATAAATGTAGAGCCTCCAATTTTAAAGCGAAGCAATCTTGCTGAAATGTTACGTCAAGCCAAAATAATAGTTCGGGATGAAAGCACTATGACAAACAAGAAAGGTATTGAAGCATCAAATAGGACTCTGCAAAACATAAGGAACCTCAAAACTTTAATGTGTGGTATAACAGTATCATTTGCTGGAGACTTTCGTCAAACTTTGCCGGTAGTCCTGAAAGGTATACGTGCCGATGAAATTAAGGGGTGCATTAAAATATCATTATTATGGCCTTCAATTAAAACCTTAAAATTAACTGAAAATATGAAAGTTTATTTCAAAGGGAAAGTGTTTTGCGGGACAATTTTCAGAACTTCTACTTAAATTTGGAAATGGCGAGTACCCAGAACTAAATGGCATGTTAGTTATACCGGACGAGTTATGCACAGTAGTTTCCACAGTTACACAGTGAAAGAGCTCATAGAGAAAATATATCCCGATACAGCACTGATAAGGGACAAGTATTCACAGTGGTTTTGTGAAAGAGCTATTTTAACTCCAACAAATGACCAGACAGCAATGACCTTTTGCTAAAGTCATTTGAATGGTGTACTATTCAATAGATACTGTGGTGAACTTGGACGAAACAATCCACTATCCTGTTGAGTTTTTGACCACCATCAATCTCCAGTGAGCCTCCCATATCACAAGCTTTCGCTGCGTATCGGTACACCTGTAATGTTACTTCGTAATTTGAAACCACCGAGACTAAGTAATTGCACCATACTGCAAGTTAAGGCTTTGCATCGAAATTTAATAGAAGCTTGTTTTTTGACGGGGTCTGCCCAGGGATAAACAGAATTTTTGCCACGTATACCGTTGATTCCCAATGATCTGCCGTTTGAATTCAAGCGAATTCACTTCTCTTTGAAAGTATGTTTTGCCATGACCATAGATACGTTACAAGACCAAACTTTGAAATTTGCGGGAATCGACTTGCGGAAGGATTGTTTTTCACATGGGTAGTTTCACGTTGCATGCATGCTCTTGTGTGAGTTCACTTCGCAGTCTGGTTATTTTGGATCCATCCACTAAAATGGTTAAGAAGGTTGTTTATAAAGAAATATTATCATAGACAAGACATATTTTTACACCACCCTAAAAGGCTTAGGTTCTTGAAGGTTGCACTCACAAACCCACCCTTGCTAATTGGCGTATATTGTGTAGATCAGCGGTTCCCAAACTGTGGTACGCGTACCACTGGTGGTACGCGGGAACGTTGCTGGTGGTACGCGAGTGAAGTTCGAAAATTGGTATACTCTACTAGTAGCGTGAGGGTGAGCGAGCAGCGGATGGAGGGGTGACAGTCGGAGTGGGAAAGATTGTGAGGGCATGGAGGGGAGTAGCGCCGTTCAAGGCCGCGCGCTTTGTTATTGTGTTGTGCCAGATGCCAGTCAGCCAGTCCCAGTCGCCTGTCTGTCATCTCAGCGAGCACTATCTACTACGTAGCTCCGTAGAAAACCTAACCTGCAGTTTGACGTGTTGTTGTTTATATAGAGTTTGTGTCTATCAGTCAGTGAGAATAACATTGTTGGTAAGTGTTAGCTGTCGAATTGAAATGGATAAGTTTTTGGTAAGATCTACGTGTAGTAGTTCTAAAAAGCAAAGAACTTTGTCACCGGAACAAGAAAAGCCTATTGCAGCAGGAACAGATGCTGAGCAACCAAGCTGTTCCTCTACTTCTACGCCTTTGTTACGAACTTGTGAAAACAAAAAGAAATCAGGTAAACGTAAATATGATGAGAAGTATTTATCGTTTGGTTTTACTTATACTGGAAATTTCAGTGAACCTGTTCCACAATGTGTCATTTGTTTAGAAACTTTGTCAAATCATTCGATGAAACCATCACTTTTATTGCGTCATTTTAATACAAAGCATATCAATCTCATAAACAAGCCATTAGAGTTTTTTAAACGGAAGGAGTCTGAGTTAAAAGTGAATAAAGGAGCAATCACTTCATTTACGGGGTTAAACACTAGGGCTGTTGAAGCTTCATACAAGGTTAGTCTGAGAATAGCACAAGAAATAAAACCTCATACTATTGGAGAGACTCTAATTTTGCCAGCAGCTAAAGACCTTGTTTCCACAATTATAGGTGATAAAGAGGGAAAACAGCTCGATGTGGTTTCCTTGTCTGATAATACTGTTTCAAGAAGAATATCTAATATGGCTTTAAATGTAAAAGACATTTTACTCAAGAAAGTGAACAGTAGTAAATACTTTGCGATACAAGTGGACGAAACAACAGATGTCGCAAATTTGGCTCAACTGTTATGTTATGTTCGCTATGAAGAAAAATACTCAGTTGGTGAAGATATGTTATTTTGTGAAACTCTTTCAGCTCATACTACTGGAGAAGACATATTTTATAGAGTAAATGAATTTGTGCTCAGGAATGGAATGGATTGGAAGAAATGTGTTGGTATATGCACGGATGGTGCGAGAGCCATGACAGGAGCTCATAGTGGATTGGTAACTAAAATGAAAAAAGAAGCTCCGGAGGCACAACATATTCACTGCAGCCTTCACAGAGAAGCGCTTGTAACAAAACGCTGTCCAGCACAACTAAAAACTGTTTTGAACGAGGCTGTAAAGACAGTGAATTTTATTAAGAGCAGAGCCTTGAATTCACGCCTTTTTCACAACTTATGTCAAGAAATGAACAGTATTCATAAACAACTACTGCTCCACACAGAAGTTAGGTGGCTTTCAAGAGGAAAGATGCTGACTCGCGTTTTTGAGTTACGTCACGAGATATTGATTTTTTTAACAGATTCTGATTTTGAGCTACGAAGTCGTTTTACTGATGAACTATGGCTGTGTCGACTGGCTTACTTAGCTGACATTTTTTCAAAACTCAATGATGTGAACATGAGTTTTCAAGGTACTTCTAATACCCCGTTTCGAGTGTGTGACAAAATTAATGCCTTGAAACAAAAAATCACCTTTGCAGATGATGAAGCCAAGAAAAGCAAGGTTTCGTTTTTTCCTTCTCTCAGCACTTTTGTTGAAGAAAATGAGCTTTCACTTAGTAAGACAGTTCTTAGTGATATCAGTGACCATTGTAACATTTTGAAGGAAAACTTGAGCATTTACTTCCCAGAAAACTATAAAGAACATTTGTGGATGAAAACCCCGTTTAGTGACATTAAGAAAATGACAATCCCAGAGAATCTCTCATTAGCCGAAAAGGATCAACTGTTCGACTTAAATTGTGACTCAGATTTGAAGGAAGTTTTTGATAAAGCTACCCTGATTGACTTTTGGATTCAACGACGCCAAGACTACGGTGAAATCGCCAACCGAGCAGTCAAGTTTTTACTCCCATTTTCAACATCCTACTTATGTGAAGCTGCGTTTTCTTCTCTTTGTTACCTTAAAAACAAATACAGAAATAGGCTGGCTTGTGTTGAAAATGACTTGCGTTTGAAGCTAAGCCCAATAAAACCAGACATTGCAACTTTAAGCAAATCGCTACAAGCTCATCCTTCTCATTAACTTGTGTGTACTTATGTTTGAATTTGTTGTATTGTTTTCCAAATACAGTTTTGTTCTACACCTTAAAGTTTATTTATATTCTTTCATCCTAATTTTTATTTCAAAATAAGCATTGGTTATAACTATGAAAAGTTTAATTTTAACTAATTTATTTACAACTAACTGCAAAGAACTAAATAAACATTGTTTTAAAGTAAAGTACTTAAAAGGCTAAATGTTATTTTTTAATTGTTATTTACAAACTTTACTATGTTGGCAATGGAATGATGATTAATCATTTTTATACTGGTGGTACATGAAAGGAAGACTTCATATTAGGTGGTACGCCATCAAAAAAGTTTGGGAACCGCTGGTGTAGATTGTACCCTCAACGTGCCTGATGTTGGTCACCACGCTGACAAAGTTGTGAGCAAAAGCTTTAGCATTTGCTTCTTTTGTTAATTTTGTTGTTGAAATTCATTGTGTTCAGTGTAGTATTTTAACTTAAAATTTTGTTTTCATTTGTTTTACTGAATCTTTGCTGAAATTTATTGCGTTTAATATAGTTCTTCAACTTGAACTTAGTTTCCGTTTATTTCTTTTATTGAAGCTTATGTAAGTGTAAATTTCAACTCAAGATTTTTCCTGTTTCGATTAAAGTAAATTTAACAGAATATATATAGATATTGAAAAAGTATATTCTAGGACTTATTTTATTGTACCCTCTAAGATATCTGATGTTGGTAACCACGCGGACACGAAATCGCGGGCAAAAGCCAGTTAACTTTCCGGTGCCTATAATAAAGATGGATCGCTCGCGGACTTACGCAAGTATAATATTTTTTCTATTATTCCAAAATAAAAGTAAATGAGAAAACAAGCTAGGTACTTACTAACAAAAAGTTTCTATTCATAAAATACATTAGCTTTAAATTTCAAAATTAAAACCGGTCAATCAAAAAAAATTACACTTCTGTTACTGTCTCACAGAATCAAACTTTTCTTTGGGTTTTATTTATGGAAAGAGTTTAATTGAATTGTTTTTGTCGAAGGACCAGGTACTGTATTTGATGTGATGAGATTTGTTTTATTTCATTAGAGTTTGTTGGGTATGATTACTTAAATGTGTTCGCACTTATCACTGGTTTTTATTGTATTAGTTTTATTACAAGGTTTTTATTATTTTTGCATGGCAGTTGAGACTTTACCACTGTTAACACTTTAATGATATGTTGTTGAATTATAACTTTTAATGTTAATGAGTACTCTTACATTAATTAATTATTGAAATGCCGGGTTATTTGCCGGTAAAGGAGTGAATTGAATGTCACATGCTCGTTTCACTGTCTGACGATGAAAAGAGAGATTCGTCGGTTGTAAGGCTATTTATAAGGTGGTAGAACATTCTAGAGTGTCGTTGAAAAGAGGACGTAGAGTCGTGGATTTGCGAAATGTGTATGTGCCGAATCACACGATTTGTTGCGAATAACGGTTACTTTAAGACAGAAGAAGAGTAGATACGTTATAATCTACTGCCATAAATGTTTATTCTCGGTGACACGGATGACATAACATGAGGGAATGCTGTACAAATTTGTTGCACTGGACGCAACTATAACGGGTTGGTCTATTTTTCCTCCGATGGAAATACGAACATCTCCCTCGTTGACTTTCTTGCGGTGGCTCAGGAATAGGCGCTTCCAAGCCGAACATCTGGCGGGTTCTTTGTTGCATAACCCTCGGACTAGATTGAGACAGTCGTCGACGGATATGGCCTCCAACTAACTGAAATGATGAAGCCCGTAAAAATTTCTTCTTCGTTGAATTGAAGAGTTATTAAACGAAAAATCACAAATGAGTTTATTCTAGCTACATTTAGTAAAGTGAAAAATATCACCATAGGCCATCTTTTTGTGTTACGCGCACAACTGTACGCTGCACATAATTTATCCACGCAGTCGACACTACCTTTACTATTGTAATCCAATGTCATATCTGGTTTGCTTGTATCCTTGTCTATTGCGTCGTCATTATGCATGCTCGACACAAGCAATATATTTTTATTATGGAATGAAAGACACCAAATTGCAATTTTTCCGGAAAGCAAACATACTTGACAAAATGAGTCGCCGCGATGGAAGAGAAAACTTTAGGGGCAATTTTTTCTGATAGATAGGTAAGGTTTATAATGAGTGGGTCAATGAGGCCCTCCACTGCGACTCGTTAGAGTCTATTGTGGCTCATACCTATTCAAATTTCACCAAACAAATTCAGCTTCTTAACGAAGCCGATTAATTTGTTCAGTGAATGATATTTCAAGTCCAAAGGCACGAGAGTGGCCCTGCTAAACATCAGATACCTGACTTGAGTCGCGGCGGGGCAGGCACAAATTATATGCTCTGCTGTTTCATCATCTTCCAAACAAAGACGGCAAATCGGATCGTCCGACAGTCCAAGTTTCAGCATATGATGATTCAAACGACAATGGCCTATTAGAAGGCCTGTTTGCCACCGTAGACCGTGCCTATTCTAGCCTAACATTTGTTTGGATACATTATTCGAAGGATGTATGGGGGCCTTTGAATGAACCAGTCCTGGCATATTATGCCAGAAGTCTACAACTCTTCTTGCAGTCCAGGTATTTAGTGTTTGTTTGGCAATACTTGTTGCGATGCCAATTGTAGGTTCTGATCCGATAAAGTCATGAGCGGCACCCTCTCTTGCAAGAGAGTCAGCCTTCTCATTACCATCCATACCAGAGTGACCAGGGATCCAAACCAGCGATACCCTGTTGCGTTCTCCTATCGAGGCTAGTCTTTTTTGGCAGTCTAGAACCAATTTTGACGTTACACGGTACGAGCTAAGTGCTTTCAAGGCCGTTTGGCTGTCCGTGAAATTTTTTATTGATCTATGTGTGTGGTTGGATTGCCCCAAACTCTCCACACATGAAGCAATGGCATAAATTTCCGCCTGAAATACGGTTGTATTGGATCCCAGAGATGTTGAGATTTCTGTCCTAGGTCTTCGCCCGTATACACCCGCACCAGTGCCTGAGGGTGTCTTTGATCCATCAGTGCACCAACAGATATCTGCTCCATTTGGAAATAGGACGGTATAAGGCAGATTATAATTTACTGTTGGGGGCATTATATCAGAGGTCATTCCCAGAATACTATGACTTTCGGTGGCCACTAGCATTCTACTTTGCTTTGTATAAACCTGTTTTGTGCATTTACGAATATGCACAATTCTATATGCTGTCTATCTGGCCTCCTTTTCCAGATGTATATGGAGAGGAGGAAGGTCCAGGAGGATTTCCATGGCTGCTGACGGTGTGGTGCGATTGCACCAGTTATAGCCAAACTAGCCTGTCTCTGTATGCCAGAGAGCTTTGCTTGGGCCGTTTTCTGTAAAGCTTTTGACCACCAAGCAATGGCTCCATATGTGATCATTGGTCTAACAATCATCACATATATCCAATGGATTTCTTTTGGACCCAAGATTTTCCACAGATCCTGCGACATGTCCACAAGGAAAGTCTGGCCTTATGGATGACTTTTTCCAAGTGAGCGCTCCAAGTAAGTTTTTTATCTAGGATGATCCCCAAATATTTTACTTCCGCTGCAAATAGAATAACCTCACCATTATAGAGAAGTGACGGAAAGTCCGCCAAATTCCTTCTCCTAGTGAAGGGAACTATTACAGTTTTACCAGGGTTAACAGACATCTGTTCCCTCTGGCACCAACTGTAGACATCGTCCAAAGTCGTTTGGAGGGTATTATGTGCAACCTGTCCTGACTTGGTTCTTGCCAGAATGCCAAGGTCGTCTGCATACGCTTGCAGTTCTACCCCCCTTCCCACGAGAGTACCAATCAGGTCGTCGATCAGGAGTGACCACAAAAGGGGAGATAACACTCCACCCTGCGGGTAGCCCCTGGAAACCTTGAAGCTAATGGTCTAGTCTTGAATAGATGTATTGGCTGTTCTATTAGTGAGCATGGCATATATCCAGCCGATAATCGTTGGTTTAATGCCCATTTCAGTTGAAGCTGAACCAATGGACGCCGGTAGTGCATTGTGGAATGCTCCTTCGATGTCGAGAAAAATGGTCACCGCAATCTCCTTATTGTTAAGGGATTGTGTGATTTTCTCAACAAGGTTATGTAATGCTAAATCTGTTCATTTGCTTGTTTGATAAGCGTACTGTTGGATGCTCAGGGGAGAGCTGTATAAAGCTACCTGCCTGACATGGCAGTCCAGTACTCTTCCAAGTCCTTTAAGAAGGAAAGATGTTAGGCTAATTGGTCTGACCGATTTTGGGTGTGGATCCGTGCGGCCCACTTTCGGTATATATACTACCCTAGCCGCCAACAAACTGGGTGGTATATAATTCCACGCCAGACTAACTCTATACAATTTAATGAGGATGAGTATAAGTAATTCCAGTCCGTTTTATAGTAGAGCTGGAAAGATGACATCCTCACCGAGAGATTTGAAGGGCTGAAATGATTTTATTTCCCATTCAATCGCCGGTGCTGTGATAACGTTCTTGGCGACCTTCCAATCGTTCTTTTTGGGCCGCCTTGTGCCCTCAAAGTGGGGAGGTCGGTTGTTATCCAGAGTTAAACTTCCGGGAAAGTGGTCTTTAATCAAAAGCTCTAACGTTTCTTTTCTAGAGGTCGTAAAAGTGCTATCTGGTCGACCCTATCGCGGCAATCGGCTCTTTAGAGAGAATCTTGTGTATTCTAGTACTGCGAGGTATGTCAGATATACTCTCACAGAACTTCTTCCAAGACTTCCGTCTCGCCTTTCTAATTTCTTTGTTATAAGTTGTTAGAGCAGTTATATAATGTTCCCAGTTGCCTGACACTTTAGATGTATTGAGCAGTCGTTGAACTTCTTTTCTACGCTTATCTAGGCTTTTATTCCACCAAGTAGAGTTGCGATCATCTCTTTTTGTCTTGAGTGGACAGTTTTCATGATAAGAGGAGATCACTGCTTCCCGAAGCTTGTCTGCCGCAGTATCTATCCAGACTTGAATGCACACGTTAGTGCGTCTCTACTCAACATATATTTATTGAATTCACTGTTCGTGTCCAAAGTCAAGAAAATGTCTAAAACTAATCTCTAATATTCTCCAAATGCAGGATATTTTAATATAATTTTATAACTTAAAGGCTCGCTTGCGGACTCACACATAGTATATGCAAAAATTACAACAATAACTACACGCTGCACCAGTCAGCTGAATACTGATTATCGAGAATACGGTGATCGAAAGATACTCATCGACGCTGGTTGATGTAGCGACGAATTTTGAAGTAAAAGCCAAAAATGTTTACCACCCGTTCAACAATTATTTTCATAATTTAAAAACAGTATACCTCTAATCAAATTCAAGTTTTTGTTATATTTTTTTCATTTTCGATTCGAAATTTAACGAGTCAGGTGATATATTAAGGAAGAAATGTGTAATGGAGGTTCTCAATGTAGTCAATATCTCATCCATGGCGAAATTGTTCATGCAGTAATAATTTTTGTTATTTGTTCCAGTTTAGGCAAGTTTTGAAACAATTTTTGGGCGTGAGAGACCACAACTCCGAAAGCAACGGTGAAACATACGCAGTGGGAGTATCGAAGTTCGTGTCATCAAGTTTACCGGAAAATAACAAAGCGGCCAAAGCTAATAAAATATTGAACATCGAGAGGGTGAAAGAAGAGACATTCGTTTTCAACGATCTAGATAATTGCAATATCCAAATAGCACGAAATATACAAACGAGTTTTGATTCAAGTCTAGTTTGAGCTATAGGAAATATTGAGTTTTTGATTTGTTAATTGCTTTTTTATATTCGAGATTTCCACTTTAATAATGAACAAATTGAGAATTATCAATCTCGATTGGATGAAGAAATAATCAGCGAACTATTTAATTTAAAATAATATAAGGTTATGATTTAGGCATGACAATAATAATAACATTTAACATATCGTAGTGAATACAACAAACTAAGCATTGTTTTTGTCATTCCGTAATTAGCCGCTGGGTGGAGCTTTCTTAATCTAAATGTTTCTCCTTGGACACACTGTAGATATAAAAATGAGTCGCTGATTATTTCAAAACTGTATCGACAGTCATCAAAATACAAATAATACTTATTGTGAATTAAAAAATATTATAAACAGTATGAAGTAGAGTTGTGATCAGAGAATAAATTGGTAGAGGAGCTGAATAGTCAAAATACTTTCATTATAATTATCAATATTCTTAACCCGTAACTGTTACCCCTGAGTCCTGTGGACCCATAGTTATATTGATTCTTGTCAAAAAGTAAGAAGTAGTAATCGCTCACGTCCCTACTCATGAGAATTTTCTAAAACAGTTGCAATCGAACGGCCGGCGAGTGCGCATTGATTTTTAGAGGCATTTTAACGAATTTGAAATGATTTAGGGTCCGTGGGACCCGTGGGTAGTTTTAACGTTCTATTTTCTGTGTGATTTCGTAAAAGGTATACAAACATTATTTCAATTTGATATAATTAATTTTTGTGTTTCTAGTAAATAAGAAAATTAAGCATGCCATAGTTGAATTTAAACCGGATTATGTTGGATTAGATTGAAAGGAAATTATCAAAAGGTACCATGAATAAATATACACGTCCCAACGGAACAAACGGATATAGAAGGTAAAGAAAGTTACTACGATGAACTAGATAATATATTTGGAAGAATCCCGAGATATGACCTATAAATAATCCTAGGAGATCCGAATACAAAAGTAGAGAAAGAAGAGATATACAAGCCCACAATAGGTAGTTTTAGTAAACATGAACAAACAAATAAAAACGTCCAGCTGTTGATCCATTTCGCAAAAGAAAAGGGTATGCGAATAAAAAGCACATATTTTGAAAAGAAAGAAATATATTAAGGCACCTGGAGATCACCCGACGGATCATACACTAATCAAATAGACCATGTATTAATAGACGAAGACGAAGAAAAGTGTATAACATATATCAGAAGTTATAGAGGGCCAGATGCAGACACTGACCACTTTTTGGTAGGAATAAAGCTTAAACAAGAAATACCACAGCAAAGAAATCGAAAAAGGAATGAGAAGAAACAAAACACAAGGAGTAGATTGGCAAAACACGAAGAAATAAAACTGTATACATAAATGATTATGATATACGGACAGCTCACGATACAAATGACATAGAGAGTATTCGGACAAACATAAAAAATGCACAGAAGTAGCAATTGGACACATACACGGAAAAACTCCATCAGGAACGAAAAAGTGGTTCGATGAAGAATGCCAAAAATAAATAGAGATACGGGAAGCCAGAAGACTAGAAATGATAAAGAAAGAAACACAAGAATCAAAACAAACATACACAGAACAGCGGAAACACTGTAAAAAATTAATAAGGTATAAGAAGAGAGAGTATACAGAAAAACTTCTGAAAGAAACAGAAGAAAGTTACAACAATAATGAAATCAGAAGTCTGTACCAGGGAATCAAAAGAGAGAGAAAAAGCTACCGACAGAGAGCGGTGTAGTACAAAAATAGAGAGGGGAAATTAATAGGAAATGAGCAAGAGATTATAGAAATGTGGAAGGAATATTTTGAAGAACTCTTCAGTCCTGCGATAAACGTGGAATATGATATAGAATGTGAAGATCTAGGAGAAGAAAACACCCAATATATAGAAGACCCACCAATTTCAACCGAAATTGAGGAAATAATAAATAAGCTAAAAAACAACAGAAATCCAGGGAATGACCAGATAACAGCAGAAATGCTTAAATATGGAGGCGGAACCATGAGCAGGTGGATGCACCAGCTGTTTGAAAAATTTGGGAGCAAGAAATATTGCGCTCATAAACTGGAACGAAGCTGTACTATTTCCAATTTATAAAAAAGGAGAAAAAAATGAATTGTACAAACTACAGAGGTAACGTTCTTTTGAATGTTGCATACAAAATCTTAGCCACACATCTCGAAAATGAACTTTCTAGGAAATTGGAACAGGAAATACCAGTGTGGATTCCGAAAAGGAAGATCAGTTATTGATCAGATAATTACCTCAAGAGAGCTACAGGCAGACAGCTACGAACATAATAAACATATGTGCTATACATAGACTTTAAGCAAGCACATGACAGAATAAAAAGAAAAAACTATATATATAGTTGACATTGTTCAGCTGTGCACTGAAACATGTTATAAGGAAAGCGAAAATTAACAGAAATGGGTTATTGTGTAATAAAAAACATCAATGCTTAGCATTTGCAGATGATTTAGTGATCGTAACCTGAGAGAAACAAGAACTACAGAAAGCAATATTAGAATTAGAAAACTGGCACTTTAGGTGGTATTAGAAATAAATGAAAATAAGACGAAATACATGACATGGACAGAAAAATAATACAATCAGCATATTACATTAATCATAACAACAGAAATAGGGAAAAATTACAAATTCGCAGAAGTAGAGCAGTTTGCATACCTAGGGACGGAATTCTACAGAAAACCAGAAATAAACAGAGAGAAGAATAATGGCAGGAAATCGCTGCGTTCATTCTCTTAAAAGAATAATACACAGTAAAAGTATTTCCAAAAATCTCAAAATAGGCATATACAAAACAATTATTAGACCTACAATATAAATACAAAAAGATCAACGGAAGGATGGGAAAGAAGAACAAATAGAGAAGTTATTTAAACAACCAAATATAATCTCAGTTGCTAAAGGACAAAGACTTAGATGGCTAGACCATATCATGAGGATAAATGACAGTGGAATATTAAAGAAAATAATTAACAGCGGAATAGGAGGAAGAAAGAGAGGAGGTAGACCAAAAGCAAGATGGAAAGACGAAGTAATTATTAGGGACATAGAACAGAGCCATATTACTAATTGGACAGAAAAGGCATGGGACCGAAGAGTCTGGAAAAAAATCACAAACCAAGCCATGGGTCAACTGCGCCTTTAGTGCTGCTGAGATATATGTACATAAATATATATATATATATATATATATATATATATAATATTGAAAAGTTTATTTTCTTGGGTTCCTAGGTTGTTTGAAATAATTAAAAACGATTATGTTTCACATTTTTCTATGAAAAATGGATATATATATATATAATTTTAACGTTTCGCTTCTTCTTTGGAAGCATTTTCAAAAACAATACTATTGTGAAAATAAGAGACGATTAAAATATCAGCAGATAGATAAAAACATAACATTAGTAGGTTTCTTTAAAACATTAATAAAAACATAAAAACATAGCATTAAAATTGATGTACTCACCTTAGAATATCAACGGAACGATACTATACGAGGTAGGTTGAAAATGAAATTAGTTGATTAGCTTATAATGAATTTGACTTAAGTTTTTAATATCTTGTCTATCATTCACAGAAAACTTATCTGATTTTATGTGTATCATCCCTTTAATTGACAATTTTTGATGATTGGTGTCTTGAGCTAAAATTTCTGTTTTTTATAATCAAATTCATGATACTCAGTGCTTTCATGTTTGTGTAAAGCGGTTGATGCATTTTTTGTATATTTGTGACCATTAATTCTACTCTCCAAGTATTGTGTAGTCATTCCTATATAATTCTTTGGACAATTCATGCATGGTATGGAGTATATAATATTTGATTTCTTGTTATCTTTGGTTTTGTTTTTTAGTTTAGTAAAAAGTGGCGATATTGTGTTGTGGGATTTATGGCTTACATTGATGTTATGCTTTGATAAAATGTATTTAAGTTTTCCTGATAACTGATTTGTGTAAGATAGGGCTATATATGTATCTTTTTCTTGGCTTGATTTTATTTATATATTTGGTTTTATGTTGGTATTGTATAATTTATATGTACGTTGTTTAATGATTCTATTAATTTGGTTTTCTGGATATTGATTATTTTTCAGAACATCTTTTAGTTTTTTCATTACTTCAGGACGATATTCAGGTGAAGTTAATTTTATAGCTCTATCCGTTAATCCTATAATAACACTGTTTTTTTGTGATTTGGGATGTCATGAGTAATAATTTAGATACCGTCCAGACCATGTTTCTTTTGTATATAGTTTTTTTTATTTTGTTGTTGGTTTTTATAAGTGTCATGTCTAGAAAATTTATTTTGTTGTTGTTTTTGTTTTCTAAAGTGAATTGGATACTTCGATCAAATTTATTAAAAGCGCTTAGGAAGGTATCGCACTTGTTACCCGGAATTACAGCTAAACAGTCATCAACGTATCTTTTAAAAAATGTTATATCAAAATTTATATCATTCAATACTTTTTCCTCTATATATTCCATAACGATTTGCGCTAGACTTGAAGAAATTGGAGATCCCATTGTACAGCCGTTTAATTGTTGGAAAAAGTGGTCATTATATTGATTAATTACTTTCAATATAAATATAATGACAACTTTTTCCAACAATTAAACGGCAGTACAATGGGATCTCCAATTTCTTCAAGTCTAGCGCAAATCGTTATGGAATATATAGAGGAAAAAGTATTGAATGATATAAATTTTGATATAACATTTTTTAAAAGATACGTTGATGACTGTTTAGCTGTAATTCCGGGTAACAAGTGCGATACCTTCCTAAGCGCTTTTAATAAATTTGACCGAAGTATCCAATTCACTCTAGAAAACGAAAACAACAACAAAATAAATTTTCTAGACATGACACTTACAAAAACCAACAACAAAAAAATAAAAAAACTATATACAAATGAAACATGGTCTGGACGGTATCTAAATTATAACTCATGCCATCCCAAATCACAAAAAACAGTGTTATTATAGGATTAACGGATAGAGCTATAAAATTAACTTCACCTGAATATCGTCCTGAAGTAATGAGAAAACTCAAAAATGTTCTGAAAAATAATCAATATCCAGAAAACCAAATTAATAGAATCATTAAACAACGTACATATAAATTATACAATACCAACATAAAACCAAATATACGAATAAAATCAAGCCAAAAAAAAGATATATATATATATATATATATATATATATATATATATCCCTACCTTACACAAATCAGTTATCAGAAAAACTTAAATACATTTTATCAAAGCATAACATCAATGTAAGCCATAAATCCCACAACACATTATCGCCACTTTTTACTAAACTAAAAAACAAAACCAAAGATAACAAGAAATCAAATATTATATACTCCATACCATGCATGAATTGTCCAAAGAATTATAAAGGAATGACTACACAATACTTGGAGAGTAGAATTAATGGTCACAAATATACAAAAAATGCATCAACCGCTTCACACAAACATGAAAGCACTGAGAATCATGAATTTGATTATAAAAAAACAAAAATTTTAGCTCAAGACACCAATCATCAAAAATTGTCAATTAAAGAGATGATACACATAAAACAAGATAAGTTTTCTGTGAATGATAGACAAGATATTAAAAACTTAAGTCAAATTTATTATAAGGTAATCAACTAATTTCATTTTCAACCTACCTCGTATAGTATCGTTCCGTTGATATTCTAAGGTGAGTACATCAATTTTAATGCTATGTTTTTATGTTTTTATTAATGTTTTTAAGAAACCTACTAATGTTATGTTTTTATCTATCTGCTGATATTTTAATCGTCTCTTATTTTTAAAATAGTATTGTTTTTGAAAATGCTTCCAAAGAAGAAGCGAAACGTTAAAATTATATATATCCATTTTTCATAGAGAAATGTGAAACATAATCGTTTTTAATTATTCCAAACAACCTAGGAACCCAAGAAAATAAACTTTTCAATATTATAAATAAATGGTTGAAGAAATTAAATATATATATATATTGGTAATTTTCAACTAACAGAAAGACAGAAAGTAATTTTTTAGATACAATGGCTAACAGACCGCTATCAAATGATGTGTTAATGGAAATTGTAGAGGATGATGAATTTTGGAATTATTTCGAAGTAACGGATTTTGAGCAAATAAGTGATCACGATATAGACAGTGAAATTGAGTGGCAATCTGATGATCAAGACTATGATTCCGATGAATTAGGAGACATGGAAAAGGAGAATATCGCAGAAAAGAAAAAAAATCAGCTTCAACTACCAAACGAAACGGAACCACTAAAACGTGATCATCAAACCTTCTATGACAAAGACCGCACTAAATAGTCGAAGATTCCCCCAACTTCTTGCCAAAAATATTATTGGTGTTTTACCCGGCCTCAAAGGAGCAGCAAAACAAAAACCTCCATCTTCAGTCTTAGATGCATGGAGCATAATATTTTCAGACGACAGTTTTACTATATACTAACAATCGGGTCGCAAGTGTACAAAATAATTACGGCAAATTCAAAAAATGTAAACACGCTAGACGCCATAATTTATTAGGAGTACAACTAAAGTCGAAATGAAAGCTTTTATCGGTCTTTTATATTTATCGGAGCTATTCAACTCATGTCTTGAGGCCACTTATGGTACTGGTAGAAACATTTTCCGTTATACTATGTTTCTAGCTCGGTTTTCATTTTTATTAGTTTGCTTACGTTTCGATGATGAACAAACAAGGGAGGAGAGAAGAAAAACTACTAAATTAGCGCCAATTGTTGAAGTTTTTGATAACTTCGTAGAACATTCTAAAGAAAATTTCATGCCTGGATCGAATATTACCGTTGATGAAATGTTGGTACCCTTCAGAGGTCGCTGTGGCTTTAGAAGTACCTTCCAAATAAGCCCGAAAAATATGGGATAAAAATACAAATCATGGCTGACTCCAAGAGACACTATATGGTTGACGCTGAAGTCTATACAGGTGCTACTGGAGAGAAAAATAATAGGGATAAATCTAAAAATCAGTTACTCCATGCCACGCAAGTTGTTTTACGGTTAGTGGAACCAATCATTAAAACTAGAAGAAACATAACAGTTGGTAACTGTTATACTTCTATTGAATTAGTAAATCAATTACTGAAACGAGAGTTGACTTGCATGGGAACTATGAAACAAATAAAAGATGTAGAGGAGAGTTGTCATGATCGTACCGTATCCTTCATCGTACCAGCTCCTATTTTTCCACTAACAGTGATACTAGAGCACTCAATCGGCGACATTTCGTACTTGCTATTGTGGAGAGCCAGTAGCAAGAGTTACACATGTTTGTTTGTAGTGGTTTATGTATCATATTAGTTCATGTATTTGTGGTTGGTTCCATATAATATTTCACCATTTTTCATAAGCTCACAGATCCTTTTACGATAAGAGTAACTCACTCTAGTACATATACTTATTTATTACATCTATTTTAGTAATGAAAAATCAGCCGGTTTCCGCCGTAGTTTTATTTGTGGGTTATGATTTCTATACTCCCCGCTACGACGACGAGTTGCCTTCGTCGTACCACTTTTAGGTTCCTTCATCGTACCGTTATTTTAAGGTTCCCTTGACCGTACCGTTAACTTAATTTCTAGTACACATGTTTGTGTGTGTTTTTGATGTCAAAAAGGAAATATGGAGCGTGGACCTAAGATGATATGCATCGTGCTCTTATTTCTTTTCGGAACGGAGATATGTGGTTCAACGATTGCTGCCGCACATATAACATTTCTAAACCTACTTTCAACCGCATTCTGAAGAAAACAAATATTTCTGCTAATGGAGAAGTTAAGATCATCGGGAAGCAAGCCACATTACCGGAAGATGTAGAAACAGATTTGCTTGACCACATCTTACGTCTTGAAAACCTAATGTTTAGGTTGACAATAACTGATGTGAAGAAATTAGGATTCCAGAGAGCTGAACAAAACTATATATGCCATGATTCCAATAAACAAACCCAATTAGCGGGGAAAAATGGTATTATAGATTCAAGGCTCGCCATCCAGAACTCGGTTTGCGAGAACCCACTGCAACGTCTCTAGCACGGGTTAAGGGATTCAATAAAGAAAATATTCATGTTTTTATTGACATCCTTGAGAACTAGTGGATGGAAATCAGATAGACGCGACAAAGATTTTTAATGTAGATGAATCAGTTCTATGTATTGTCCAAAATAAATGTCAAAAGGTACTTGGTCTTAAAGGGAAAAAACAAATTGGTTCAGTGTCTAGTCGCGAGCGTGGAGTGAACACTACGTTTGTCGCTTGCACCAGTACATCTGGGAAATTTGTATCGCCCATGTTAATATTTAAACTAATGCGAATGGATAATGAGCTAAAAGTGGACGCTCCCTCTGGAAGTTTAGTCGGAATTTCTGAAACTGGCTACATAACAAGTGATCTATTTCAGAAGTGGATTAGAAATTTCATTGAAATAGTAGAACCAACCATCGACAAAAAAGTAATTCCAGTTTTGGGAGGGCATACTACACATTGGAAGAATCTAGAGGCAATTGAAATGGCCAGGGCGTAATAATGTTACAGCTGCATGGTCATACTACTCATCGACTACAACCCCTCGATAAAAGTTTTTTCAGTCCACTGAAAAGTAACTTAAACAAAGCCATACAGAAATGGCTGAGATCAAATCCCGGACTGTATGTTACGCAGTGCTCAGAGAAGGAAGACAATAACTAATTTTGCAGCCAGAAATTTCAAAACTTGATCACTCAGCAACTGAAATGATGGCATACAATAATAGCCGTTCGGCAAGTAAAAAGCTTTCAGTTCCAATTGAGATACTGTCTCCAATACCTAAACCTAAATCAAAATTCAAGTCTGGGAATGTATGACAAAAAGCGTCTATTTTGACTAGCAGCCCATACAAAAACCAATTGGAGCTACAAAAAGGGCTTAAGTCAAACCAAGAGAAGGTTAAAGCGTTGAAAAAGAAATTGGGTTATGCATCAAAGAGAGAAAAAATCTATTCAAAAGAAGATACACAACATGAAGGAGATTCCGTGGAAAATCAGCAAGAGTTTCCTCTGGGTCCATGGTTAACGTCGCATCTTCTTCGAATCAATCTACTGTTGTGGTAGTGCCACCTGAAAAATTGTATTGTTTCTTGTGTGAAAGCAACCTGGTAGAAGATACGATTCAATGTCAGATTTGTGATTTGTAGGTGCATGATTCCTGTGCAGGAATCGCAAAAAAGACAGGCCTGAACAGTTTACATGTGTCAGATGTTGATAACTAGTAGGCCTTTATCTTAATTTCATTAAAACTCAAGTTTTTATTATAACTCCTTATATCTACAGTATTTGTATATTAACTGTCCATGATATGAAAAATGAAAATTAACTCCTCATAAGTCTTTTATTTTTAATTTATTTCATACGCTATTAACCACATATGAATTGTACAGAGTACGATCAAGGAGCCACCTGGTAAGATAAAGGCAACTAGTTTCTTCCATTGTACCACTTGCTTATTATTTTCAAGTACTGAATGAGCTTGTATCACATTTAAAAAAATTTATGAGGTGTGGAAAGAATGAATTTAACTATACAATAATTTAGGTCATAACAACTAGTAGTATGTGAACTACATAAATTGAAAGACGAGAATTGGTACGATCAAGGCAACTCTCTATCCCTCCAGTATTTCTACCTGCGAGGAAAAGACCCGCCCAAATAAATGCGTCGTTATGTTATCCAGCAAGCACAATGATAATATTGTAGATGAAACAAATAAAAAACTGGAAATTATTATTTTTTATAATAGCACAAAAGGAGGTGTTGATACGTTAAACCAAAACTGCTCCAATTATTTAACATCCCGGCGTGCTAGAAGATGGCCCATGACCATTTTTTATATTATATTGAATGTGTCTGCTATTAACATTAGAGTCAAATATCAATTTCCTCCATATGGAGAACAAATTAGGCGTAACAAATATATTAAACAACTTAGAATTTTTTTATGTGAATATAATACTATACATCTAGTTTCCAACCCAAAAGTTAATCTTAAATTACGAGGTACAGCCTCCAATATCTTTAAAATTGGTCCAGAACGTTCTGTTATACTACCTAATGAGGATCCTAAATCAAAAAGAAGAAGATGTTTAGTATGTCCATCGAAAAAGGATAGAAAAACAAACCTTAATTGCGAGGTATGCAAAAATTCCATATGTTTGGAATGTGCAAAAAAATTTGTCCAAATAGTTTGTAAGATTTTTTTATATTTGATATGAATTCACAATATATTAGAATATTTGTTTATATATTGAAATAAATTTTTGCAAATTTTCTCACTTTTTCTGCCTATTTTTGTAACGAGTCCCAGGGACCCAGATGTAGTGGTTAAGTAACATATTTCTGTGGGTAGTAGTTACGGGTTAAATAAATTCTTTGTCGAACATGGTATTTTTTATCGTTTAATAGAACTGACCATAATTATTATAGCTTAAGAAACAACTCAAAAATTCAATTTTAGAATAATTGTCAATATTTTTCCATTTTCATATTTAAAATTATATTAGATATTATGTAAGAAGTACAGTACAATTACAGGGTAGTATACTATATCGGTATTTAAAAATTGTTTGACGGAATTGTTTCTAAAAGTCGACAATTATATTTTTGAAATTAAATGATTGTTTTATTTACTATACCTTATCCCACTTCATTTATTTTAGTGAAGAAATGAAGAATTTTTCACGCTATAAAAATTTCGTTTTCTAAAACCAAGTCTTCAGACTGAAAAATTGGGTTTTGGAAGATTCAGTAATAAATCATGTTCAATATCAATTTAAATTTACATTAGGAACAAAACTCTTACTCAATAGATCTGTACCCGGAAGTCGGTACTTATCGAAAACTACAAAATGTGTTTCTAAAATCAGCTCCCAGAACTTCGAACATCACAGTGAAATACTGTGAATATTATTCAAAAAAAGAGAAAGTATTCGTAACTACATAGTGAATGATACCGACTAACAAAGTAAGCCTAAATTTGCCCTTTTACAAAGAAATTATGTTACACAAAGCCGTATTCAGAATAAAAAAATACGAAATCGACAATATTCCAAGTCGAAAAAAGATCTTCGTTGAAATTTCTGTGCCTCTCGATTCTATCCGAATCATTTTGGGCAGCCTCAACATGTACCTTCAACTCAACCCCAATTCAACATTCAACTATACGCCAGAAATTAGACTTATCTCAACTTCCACCGTAATAATGAAAAAAACTATCTATCTCAAAAGTAGTCTGTAGGTAAATAGAAATAAGTGAAAATCAAAATCCGTACAACAACATATATTAATGAAGTATGAAGGGGCAACTGTTTTCGGCTCACTGAGCCATCATCAGGCCTGTAAATGGTATAAAGACAGAAAACGACAAGACATACAAAACATATCGAATTACCTTAAATGTATACGTTAATCCATATGGAAAGTGTAATAAAAGGAACGCTGTCACATGTCCGTGGCATCCAGCAGAACAAAACATATGTCAGTAGGCAAAAAGGGAATAGAACTGTAGGGAGATATTAAATAAAAAATAGTAATGATATCACCATAGGGCTAATAATATCTAAGCTTCAATATTTGTAATATCACATCTTCTTTTTTCTATAAACATATATTAAGCCAATCACAAGTTAGGTTACTTCTTGGTCTAGCCAAAAATAACTACTAAACATCAGGTAGGTATAAAATGAAATGTAACTTCTGTCATTCTGACGATGATTATGATTTATCGAAACAATTGTCATTTTTTTAGAAGTTTCAATAACTTGTATTATATTGTGGAATTAACTAGAGACCTTGAGTTTCATTTAAAAACACTAAAATGAAAATTTACATAATTATGTAAAACATCTAAACAATTAAATTTGTAAATGTGTTAAAATATTTAATAAAATAAATATGAACACAATATTATTTACAATAAATTAAAATAATAGTTAAAATCCTAAACGTAAAAGAATATACAAAATATTCTAAAACGGAGCGTTTAATCACTTAACCGTGGTGTTGACTACTGAGTCCACGTAGGTTGGAATGATTTTTGCTTACTGTACATCTACCGTTGCCGGATGGTATAGAATCCAATCAGGTCTCTGTTCCGAGTATTCTTCGTACGCCATTTACGCGCGGGGCTCCTAAGTATCCTTCACGTAATGCTGGTTGCTGACTAGATTGGGGGTACATGCGATATGTATTTGCTCGACCGCTACAGCCTCCCCCTCTGACGTTGAGGTCGTCTCGACGAGGCGTCAGAAATAGTGGCGGGAGAAGTTATATCTAATTTGCGGGCCGTCCTCTTCTTCTAATTTCCCGCACGGGCTTAGGTTCGTCTTCTGAGTTTTCACAGGACTGATAGGGAGTTAGGTCGCCAGATTGATAAATCCCTATTGGAATGGAGTCTTCATTTTGCTCGGCGTAGGGTCCGTCGCGTCGTGGGGCCAATTTCGTTGAGTATCCTTTTGCGGCGTTACTGAGGAAATGTGATTTGACTAACACTTTGTCGACAGGTGCGTAATCCGGCCCATGAGGCATATGTTTATTTACATATGCTTGGTTCTTCTCTTGTCGTTCTTCGGTAAGCTCCTTGGCCAGACGGAGAGACGTATATAAGTTTTGTAGTATTGGAGTGATTTCCGCGACAGAATTTTCGTTACGTACGACAGTGCTAAGATCGTCTGTGACGTGTTGTATAGTTCGCATCTCTCTCCCGAAGGTCAGATATGCCGCCGTTTGTCCAGTACTTCCACATCGGGCCGTGTTGATGGCGAATCTTATAGAAGTTAAGTACCGGTACCATGAGAGGTGCTCTTTGCCAACTAGTATACCTAATTGTGTTTTTAAGTCACGGTTCTTACGTTCCACTATATTTTATTCAGCGTGATACACAGTAATTAGGGTATGTCTAATGCCTAGACGTGAGTTTTGCATTATGGCGGACACGAATTGTGTCCCGTTGTCGCTCATTAACCGCCGTGGTATCCCATAGCGGAGAAATATTTCATCGATTAATACTCGTGCGCAATTAACTGCCGTAGCGTTTGCTAGCGAAAACAGTTCAACCCAGCGCCTAGTGGTATCTTCAATTATATAAATCCACCATTTGCCGTCTTCACTCAATGGTAGTGGTCCGAACAGATCGACTGCGATAACTTCAAACCTCTGGTTGGAGACTACTGTTTGTAATAATTCCGCAGGCTTCCTGTTATCGACGTTATACCCCTGGCACTCTAAGCAGGTAGATATATGCTTGACGATGTCCTGGCGCATTCCTGTCGAAAAGTAACGTCTGGAGACTCGATTTAACGTTATATCTACGCCGTAATGTCCGGCGGTAGGGCCGTCGTGGTAGACTCGCAAAACTTTTGGACGTTCCTCCTTTGGCACCACTAATCTTGCGTTTTCATCCTACTGTTCCTGAGCATACCGATAAAGTACTCCCATATGCATGCAATATCCTCGTTTTATCCATTTAGCGTTTCTCTCGTCGTCTGCGGCGTTCTCGAGGGCCGCAATGATCGGAGCAAGTTCAGGGTCCTCTGTTTGTTTGTGACGCATCTCTTTTTCACTTCGCTTAGGGATGTCAAATTGTACAGTGCAAATATGATACTCGTCGTTAGGCTTCTGGCATGGGGGTCGAGATAGGAAATCTGCTACTACATTTGTTTTCCCGGGTGAATAATGGATTTGGAGGTCGTATGGCTGCAATCCCAGGGCCCATCGTGCTAGGCGTCCTGTTGGCGTTTTCAGCCTCATTAACCAATTGAGGGGTTGGTGGTCTGTTATCAGTATTGCCTCTGAACCTTCAATGTATCCCCGAAATTATTCTACTGCGAACACTAGCGCAAGCGTTTCTCGCTCCGTAGTGCTATAATTCCGTTCCGCTGCTGTCAGTAATCGATTACTGTATTCTATCGGGTGCTCGTTTCCTCTCTCACCCTGGGCCAAAACCGTTCCTATCGCGTATACACTGGCGTCGTCTTGATAATAAATGGTTTGGAGATCTCGGCTTGCTTTAGTATGGGCGAGGATACCAGTTTCTTGTTCAGATTTACGAAGGCCTGCTCTTCTTCTGATCCCCACTTCCATACTGCTTTCTTATTTGTTAGATTCGTTAGTGATTTAGTAATCTGCGCGAAGTTAAGTATATATCAACTGTACCAGGAGCAAGCAAAAACAATACAACATAATTAAAGAAAATAATATAAAAAATTAATAACTTGATTACACAATTACCACAGAAGGGAATGAACACAGATATATCTCAATGGCTAAAAAATATTTCAAACACTGGCATACCTAAAGATATAGTTGAAGTTTAGCGTTAGGAAAAAATTTTGCTTTTCCCATTAACAACGAACATAAACTACCTTATTTAAAATACATAGTCCAAGAGCTGATGACGAATTTTGAGAAGGTTCTTTAGGCAAGCAGAAATTGCGAAAAATTACAATTTCGTCAATTGGCGAATCCAGTCCTGGCGGTCAGTTAGCGAATTAGCGGTTATTTCGCTGCTGCGCAGCACGTAACATTTGCAACAAAATTTAAAAAAATATGTTTTAGGCCACTTGAATTTTTTTTATCTTTTAATTTATTATTTCTAAAATTTAAAAAAAAAATCCCAGACGTTTTTGTCCGTTATTAAGGATTGTCAGATGACTTGAAAATTATTTTTTTAAATTACCAAAAAATATTCTTTAGGCAATCTGAAGTTCATACCACGCATTTATTAGGTAATTTCAATAATACCTGCAAATTGCAGGACGATTTTGCGGGTTGTAAACAATTACCAGACGTTAATAAAGTTTGTAAATAAGCGCAATAAAAAGTCTTATGCGCATCCGTAAGTGCGACAAGGATAGCTATCGAGGCATGCAGGCAATGCTGGGAAGAGAATAATGATTTATCATGCGACGATCACGGAGAAGCTGACACGAAAATAGTACACCATGTCTGTAAAATTGATAATGACGTTGCAACAAATATTTTAATAAAATCTTGTGACACAGATGTTCTAGTTATAATGCTTGGTAATATGGATCAATTGGAGTGTGATAAGGTGTCAATATTTATGGAATATGGAAACAATAACAAGAAACGAATACTTAATTTATCGCAGTTGTTTATTGAACTAGGACCAAAAGTATGCTCGAGCTTACCTGGATTTCATGCTCCAACGGGATGCGACTATAACCTTCTTTCTTCAAAAAAGGAAAAAGAAAGCCTTTTAAAATCCTGAAGGGAAACGAGGATTATCAGAATGCGTTTAAAAATCTCGGAACTGCTCATGTAACCGGCTGTAGACATCAAGAGTGTTTGGTTTTGGAAAAAATTGTTTGCGAAATTGCTTTTCCTTATTAACAACGAACATAAATTGCGAAGAATTACAATTTTGTCAATTGGCGAATCCAGTCCTGGCGGTCAGTTAGCGAATTAGCGGTTATTTCGCTACTGCGCAGCATGTAACATTAGCAAAAAAAATATTAAAAAATATGTATCAGGCAAATTGAATTTTTTTTATATTTTAATTTATTATTTCTAGAATTAAAAAAAAGTCCCAGACGTTTTTGGCGGTTATTAAGGATTGCCAGACCACTCCAAAATTAATTTTTTTAAATTCCAAAAAAATATTCCTTAGGCAATCTGAAATTTATACCACGCATTTATTTAGTAATTTCAATAATACCTGCAAATTGCCTGACGTTTTTGCGGGTTGTGAACAATTACCAGATGTTAATAAAGTTTGTAAATAAGCGCAATAAAAAGTCTTACGCGCATCCGTAAGTGCGACAAGGATAGCTATCGAGGCATGCTGGCAGCTGCCGGGGCCCGAGCTCTTCGCGCTGTGATTGGCTATTGAGAAACTTCGTGTTTACAGCACTGCGTTTAAAACAGAAATATGTAATTTTCTATATTTTTTTTGCTAAAATTTGACAATCAATTAAAAAATTTGTAAATCATTAATTTCGTTCGCTGCATAAATTATTTAATTGAAAATTAAAGTATTTTAGTCTCGAAAAAAAAATAAAAAAATTAAAAAGAAATATCTAAAATTAATTATTTATATCTAATACAATTTAGTATTTGTGGGAAAAAATATACGGAGCATAATTTCCGACTTTTCCATAATCTCCTTAGATTGTAATTTAGAATAACGATGATAAAACTTTACAAACAAAATACTAGAAAAAAAATCTAAGTAAAATCTTAGTATTAATAATTTCTTTTAATCACTATAAAAAATGAAAAATCAGAAACTAGGCCACGATGAATAGTTTTTTTTACTTGATAGGAACAACGATTTGTAGGATGACGGATTAAATGATTGAATTATTCTTTCATTTTTATTAAGTAAATAAATTATTAAAAATTAAAATATAAAAGAAAGTTTATTGGAACTAAATTATTTTCTTAATCTTCTTAGTATCCTTCATTGTTGTCGGAATCCCTTTCAGATAATTCTTCTTCGCTGTTGAAGACACCATATCCATCGTCAAGCAGATCTCCAATATCCGGCTCGGCTATAATTTCGTCGCCATTCTCAGATATTGCTGAAATGTAATATTTTGTTAGTATATATTAAATAATAAAATCAATTTAATATAATAAAATAACACGTGTGTTTTGTTTTTCGTTTGCTTTTAAAGCATCCATAACGGATGGAGGCATGCAATTTCCTTCAAACCAGTAAAATTCTAATTCCCCATTTTGAAGGTCCCAACCATTCATTGTTGGTGCCAAAGTACTTGGAAAACGTAAGTGCGCATTTCGCCAAATGCTGGTAATATATTGAGTACGCAGCAGTTGTTGTTTTAATTCTGCCTTGCAGGGTGGCAAATTCGATGCGTCATAATTTTTGAATCGTTTTTCAAATGGTTCATCGGGATTATCTGCTTTGTAAGTCGAACAAAATTTTTCAAATCTAGCAGTATTAATATCTGCTAAGTTTTTAAAACCGTAAATTTCGCAAACAATTTTTTCCAAAACCAAACACTCTTGATGTCTACAGCCGGTTACATGAGCAGTTCCGAGATTTTTAAACGCATTCTGATAATCCTCGTTTCCCTTCAGGATTTTAAAAGCCTTTTATTTTCCTTTTGCTGAGTGGCAACGGTGTGTGGAAATAATAAAGTATTTATAAAATTCGCCTGCATTTATTTCGATATATCGGAAAGTGCAGCGAAAATTAATTAACTAGAATTTGAATTGTGTAAACAAAAGGTAAAGTACGTAGTGCTACAAAAAAAAACAAAGAAAAACGTTAGATTTTGTAAAAACAATTAAATAAATAGGTTAGAATTAAGTTACTGAAATAAAAAGCAATTGATTTAAGGCGAGTTCAAAACGATATAATTCGCGACGTTGTCAAATTTGAAAAATAAAGGACAAAATAAAGAAAGAAACTAGATATATATAATAAGTGGTTGGATAGATTAAGTATCTCCGAAGAGTTGATCTGGGTACCTTGGTCTTACGCTACGACGAAAATAATATAATCAAATAGTAGTTGAATACAAAATATAAACAAAATGGATAGTGATGATTATTCTACAGAAGATTCAAAGAAAAGAAAAATGGACGGATTATTTGAAGTTAGCAAGAGGACTAACAGAACCCCACCTAAAAGTAAAAAAGATGAAAAGTTAGATGAAATCTTAGCGTTAATGAAGGAAATGTCTGCAGATCAAAAGGTTATGAAATGGGAACAACAACTAATTAAAAACGAGATCAAAGAAACTAAAGATCCACAGGCTCTGTTTAACGAGGAAATATTAAAGTTGAAAGTTGAAAACGAAGTATTGAGAAAAGAAAACCAAGCAATTAAAAAAGAAAATGCAGAAATGAAAACAGAAATGGAAGAGATGAAAAAAACAATGGAAATTATAGATAAAGAAAGAAGAAAATATAATGTGATGATAAATGGATTGAAACTTGATACTAATGAGCCGTCGAAATTGGTGGAAAATGTCAGAAACTTTTTGAGTCAACAACTAAAAATAAATATCGAGCCTAAAGCAGTTAACAAGATAGGGGAGAAAATGTGTATAGTGGAATGTCAAAAAGAAGCTGATAAAGAAAAAATTATGGCAAATAAAGCTAAATTAAAGAAGAGGAAAGAAGAAAGAGTTTTTATAAATCATGATATGACCAAGAAGGAAAGAGAAAAACAAAAAGAGATAAGGATGTTTGCAAAATTAGAAAATCATAAGGGAAAAGAAGCAAAAATGGGATACAATAAGGTAACAGTAAATGGGCAAGAATGGAGATGGGATAAAGAAACAAATAGAATGAAAATACTGGAAAAAATACATCCAAAAAACTAAATAAAGAACCTGATATTCATGGTAACAGAGAAAAAGACTCGGTAACGGAATTTGATCAAAATAAAGTAAAATTTGCACCGGAAATGTGGAGAATTGGAACATGGAATGTTAGAAGTATTTTAGGAAAAGAAAAAGAATTAGAAGAAGAGTTTGAAAATACAAACTTGAGAATACTAGCTATAACAGAGACAAAGAAAAAAGGACAAGGGATAGTGAATATGGATAATGGTCATATACTCATATATAGTGGCATTGAAAATGAGAAAAGAGCGGCAGCAGGAGTTGCATGCATAATACATAAAAACTTAGAAGAACAAATTACTGGATGGACGGGATGGTCGGAAAGATTACTGGTGATAGAAATGAAAAATAAAAATATGGACACAAAAACTATAATAATTGTATATGGACCAAATGAAGACGATACAGTAGGAAATAAAGATAGGTTTTGGGAAGATCTAACTATGGCTACAGAAAATGCAAAAGGGAAAATAATTATACTTGGAGATTTGAATAGCAGAGTGGGAACAAAAGATGACATTTACAGTACAGTGATAGGAAAACATGGTGAAGCATTTAGGAATAATAATGGAGAACGGCTGTTGGATTTTTGCATATTACACAATTTTATTGTAACTAATACATTTTTCCAACATAAAGACATACATAAATATACACGTGTGATGGAAAGCAGAAATGAAAGGTCCATAATAGATTACATATTAGTGGAAAAGAGAAATAGAAAGGAAGTATTGGATACCAAAGTTAGAAGAGGACCAGAAATGGGAAGTGACCACTATTTACTTGTAACAAAAATAAGAGAACAAGTAGAAATTACAAATCATAATAGGCAAAAAGTAGAAAAAAGAATAGAATATGAATCGGTCAGATCATACAAACTTCAAAACAAAGATATGGCAGAGAAATACAAAACGGCATTATCAGGAAAGTTCTTAAATAATTGTGATATAATGAAAAATGGAAATTTAGAAGAAATGTGGGATTATTTCAAAAAAACCGTTTTGGAAACCGCTAAAGAAATATGTGGTTGTAGCAAGAAAACTAATAAGAAAAAACAAACAGCTTGGTGGACGGATGAAATTAAAATAAAAGTAAAATTAAAAAAAGAAGCGTGGAAAATATATATAAATAACAGAACAACGAAAAACTATGAAGTGTACAAAGAGAAGAGGAAAAAGGTGAAAGAGATGGTAACAGTAGCTAAAAGAAATCAGTGGAAAGAATTTGGCGAAAAAATGGAAAGCAATAGTAAATCAAATCAAAAACTGTTTTACAAAACATTGAAGTTATTAAGAAAGGAAAAACCACAAGAAAAAACATGGATAAAAAATAAAAAAGGAGATATACTAAGAAATGAAAACGAAGTAATTGATAGATGGAAAGAGTATTTTGAGGAATTACTAGGAGCAGACAACAGAATTCAGGACATTAACAAAAAAAAGGATGCAATAATAGAAAATAAAGACATTGTAACTCTAAAAGAATTACAGGAAATAATACATGAATTGAAAAATGGAAAATCTCCAGGAATTGATAAATTAACAGCAGAAATGTTCAAAAATTTAGGGGAAACAGGAACAAAAATATTATTGACAATATACAACAGGGCGTGGAGTGAAAAACAGATTCCAGAAGATTGGAAGACAGCCTTAATAGTTCCAATATATAAAAAGGGGGATAGGCAAGACTGCAATAATTATAGAGGAATAAATCTACTTGGTACTGCTATGAAAGTCTACGAGAAGATTATAGACAGTAAGATAAGACCAGGGATAGAAAATACTCTCGAAGAATCGCAAAGTGGATTTAGAAGAGGGCGAAGCATCCAAGACCACATATTCACAGTGAAACAGATAATTGAGAAGTTCTCACAACAAGAAAAAGAGGTATATATGGGATTTATAGACATGGAAAAAGCTTTTGACAAAGTACCAAGGGAGAAGTTATGGAAAGTACTAGAAGGAAGGGGAGTAAATTACAAAATAATAGATATAATCAAAAACATTTACAAAAATAATAGAAATTGTGTAATATACAGGAATAAAACATCAGAACCATTTTCAACACAAGAAGGATTAAGGCAAGGAGGGGGACTAAGTCCATTATTATTTACAATTTTTATTGATGAAATAATTAAAAAATCGTCAACTAAAATGGCAAAACTACACATTGGATACAAACATTTAGGAAGAGTGGATATATCAAAAGCAGCTTTTGCAGATGATTTAATAATTATGGCAGGGAAAGAGAAGGATTTACAAAAGAATATGGAAATATGGAGCACGGTATCGGATGAATTTGGAATGACAGTGAATCAAAGTAAAACCAAAGTTATGGTTATAGGACCGAAACAAAAACATCTAAATATACAGTTAGAGGGAATACAAATTGAGCAAGTTAGAAGATATAAATACTTGGGAGTAGAAATAGAAGAAAATGGGACGCAGGAAGTCGAAATTAACAATAGAGTACAAAAAACGATGGAACTTTATCACACGATGAACTCGACATTCATAAATAAAAAGGAAATTTCCAAGAAAACGAAGTTAAATGTATTTAAAACAATTTACCGGCCAATATTAACATTCGGATGTGAATCTTGGGTATTAACAAAGAGACAAAAGAGTCGAATACAAGCAGTTGAGATGAAGTATCTTAGGCGAGTTAAAGGAGTCACAAAGAAAGACAAACTAAGAAGTACGGAAATAAGAGAAGACCTTGAAATAGAATCAACACTTAAATTTATTGAAAAGAGACAATTAAGCTGGTGGGGACATTTACAAAGAATGAACGATACAAGACCAGTTAAAAAAGTATGGCAATCAAAAATACAAAAAAGAACGAGGAATAGAAGACCAAAACAAACATGGGATGGTGTTATGGTAGGCATAATGCAAGAAAAAGGAAAAACATGGACAGAGGCAAAAACAATGGCAAGAGATAAACAACAATGGGCTAAATTTGTACACGAATAAAATTCTATCTGGACCAAAGCATCAATGAAAAAATGAATATATGTCTTAAGTATAATGCGATGTAATTGAAATAATTGTAAAAGTATACCCTACACCATATACTATGGTAATTGGGTTTCTGATAATATATATATTATTTTCCTTTTTCAAAGAAAGAATATTATAGTCGCATCCCGTTAGAGCATGAAATCCAGGTAAGCTCAAGCATACTTTTGGTCCTAGTTCAATAAACAACTGCGATAAATTAAGTATTCGTTTCTTGTTATTGTTTCCATATTCCATAAATATTGACACCTTATCACACTCCAAATGATCCATATTACCAAGCATAATAACTAGAACATTTGTATCACAAGATTTTATTAAAATATTTGTTGCAACGTCATTATCAATTTTACAGACATGGTGTACTATTTTCGTGTCATCTTCTTCGTGATCGTCGCATGATAAATCATTATTCTCTTCCCAGCATTGCCTGCATGCCTCGATAGCTATCCTTGTCGCACTTATGGATGCGCGTAAGTTTTTTTGTTGCGCTTATTTACAAACTTTATTAACGTCTGGTAATTGTTTACAACCCGCAAAATCGTCCGGCAATTTGCAGGTATTATTGAAATTACTTAATAAATGCGTGGTATGAATTTCAGATTGCCTAAAGAATATTTTTTGGTAATTTGAAAAAATAATTTTGAAGTCGTCTGGCAATCCTTAATAACGGACAAAAACGTCTGGGATTTTTTTTTGAATTCTAGAAATAATAAATTAAAAGATAAAAAAAATTCAAGTTGCCTAAAACATATTTTTTAAAATTTTTTTTGCAAATGTTACGTGCTGCGCAGCAGCGAAATAACCGCTAATTCGCTAACTGACCGCCAGGACTGGATTCGCCAATTGACGAAATTGTAATTTTTCGTAATTTCTGCTTGCCTAAAGAACCTTCCCAAAATTCGTCATCAGCTCTCCGACTAACATAGCTTGTATAGATACAGCAATTTTTGATAAATCAGAACACATCAAAAAAGAAATTAGAACAGATTCAGTCAATATGATAACTAATCATAAAATCAAACTCCACTATACAAAAACTAAAGAAAATAAATTACAAAAAAATATACAAAAACGATTAAATTAAACTAAACAATTTATTAAACATATTCCACAAATAACAATATTACAGCCTGATAAAAGCAATAAAACTGTCGTAATGAATACAGTTGACTATGATAAAAAAATGAAGGAAATGATTAATGACAAAAAAGTTTATAAACCACTAAAATCTGATCAAACAAAATCTTTTCAAGATAAAAATAATAAATTCATTGAAAAATTACTAAATAGTAATTCTATTAGTAAATGTGATGCTAAAAAACTACTAATTGACCACGCTTTAGCACCGAAGTTATATGGTCTACCAAAGCTTCACACACCAAATGTACCCTTACGACCAATAGTATCATATACACAACCCCCCTCTTACAATATATCTAAATACATCTCAGATTGTCTATCAAATATAATCGGAAAAAAATAATTACTACATTAAAGATTCATTTTCCTTTAAACATTTTATAGACACCATAGATATACCACACACATATAAAATCATATCAATGGATGTTATCTCAATGTACACTAAGATCCCAAATGAATTGATAACAACTATTTTAAAAACAAAATGGAACTTACTAAAAGAACTCACAACTTTGTCATGCAATGAATTCATAGAAGGAGTATTATTAATACAAAATAATAATCACTATCAACACCAAGACAACTTTATCAATAATTAGATGGTTGTACAATGGTTTCTCCTATCTTCTCAACCTTAGCACAGTTAGTAATAGAACATCTGGAAGAAAACGTTCTACTAAATTTAGATTTCAATGTATTGTTTTTTAAACGATTTGTTGACGATTGCATAGCTGCTATCCCATCAAATAAAATTGATAATATGTTTAATTCTTTTAATAGTTTCCATCCAAAACTTCAATTTACAATCTAAACATAGGACAATACAATAAATTTTCTAGACATAATATTAATTCGAACTGATTGCAACAAAATATAAAAACCAAACTATATCAAAAAGAGACATGGTCCGGTCGATATCTAAATTACTATTCTAATCATCCCAATGCACAAAAAAACAGTGTAGTGGATTGACGGACCGAGCTATAAAACTTCTACAGAATATCGTCCGGAAATTATAAAACATGTCAAAAACACTAAAAAACAATCACTACCCGATAAAAAACATAGAACGAATTTTTATACAGCGCAGGTACAAATTTCACAACAATAATAACGATAATCAAACACAAACTCAAATAAATGAGAACAGATACATATTAATACCATATACAAACCAACTGTCAGAAAAACTGAAATACGTTTTATCCAAACACAACATTAACGTACGTCACAGAACTCAAAATACCTTATCGCCATTGTTCACTAAAGTTAAAAGCCAAATTATTACCAAAAAAAATCTAACGTAGTGTATTCTATACAATGTGCAAACTGCCCGAAGAAATATGACAGCACAATCTCTAGAAAATCGCCTATATGGTCACAAATATACAAAAAATGCGTCTATCGCCCTACATAATCACGAAACCACGGAAAACACAGGATTCTAATTACCATGAATTGGCAATAAAAGAAACGGTACAGATAAAAAAGAAAAGAATTCAGTGAACGATAAACAAGACATAAAAAATCTAATTCAAATCTATCGTAATTAAATTATGTAATGAATTTAGTAACCAAAATATGTAGATCCAATAACAAAATAAGGATACTAGACACTTTCGATTTCACTCGTATATTTTGAATTTAGTTTTTGAGGTAGATACCTTCATTATTTTTATGAACAAACTTGTTTTTATATACAGTGTTGGGAACATTACGAGGGAACATACGTTTTACCGTCAATGCGTTAGAAAGAGACAAAATACATATAAATTCAGTGTAGTACTCCTCTTCGCTAACAGGGTATCATAAAGTGAGAAACGAGATAACTGTGTAATGGGATGTCAGGCAGGCACCGCCTTCGAGAAGCGTACAGTAGCTCTTATGTCTGGCTTTTACTTACAGTTTCAAATAAACAAATTAGAAATGCATTCAGGCTATTACTAGTCACTTTAACACAGCAAAATGTGGTATAAACAACTCATTATGTTAACGATCGCAATGAAAGAAGTTAACGTTAGAAATGCAGATGTGTAATGTGAACAGTTTAGTTTATTAATTGAGAAATAATAAGATTGTACTATACTGATAGCTTAATGCAATGAACAATAAAAAAATCAACATTACTTTCGTTTATCCCTTCATGATTAATTTTCAAAGAAATAATTCAGTAGTAATAAACTAATTCACTATATCAGTTCGGGTAGTACACGCTAATATGATTTAAACAATAAACTAAAACTTACCTAATGGGTATTTGAAATAAGTACTACCAAAAAATCACTGGAAGATAGCTAAAAAGTTACATTCGTCGATTTTGAGGGTACAATTAATGAATATGAGCATAATAATTTTCATTAACATCATAAGGAATAATCTATGGCAATAATACAGAGTCCAAAAGCGACAATATGTTGTAATAAAACAAGTGTTTCCAGTGTATCACCATTTTCTTTAACAGGGTATCCTAACATAAATAAGTCGTATGCTAATATTTGTTTACTGTCTTGTATGTACAAAAATATCTCAATATAAACCGTCTGTTTCCTACGCTCCTGATGAACCGATTTCGCTTACAGCTCCAATTCTCCTACTTTTGTCTGTCCCCTCTCTTCATCTTCAATCCACGCGTGCCCTCAAAAATGTCCTTCTTATTTGTGAGAGAAGTCAGTCACATTTAATTTCAATGTAAAACGATAAACTCTCACGGCAAAAGACAAATTATAATGGTCACATGGCGTTACCAATGTGTTACAGAACGACAATCATGAGACAGAGAACTAAAAGCCAGCGTAGATTATTATACCAGGCAAATACGAATCGCGCGTGCGCCTCTTGAAGATGTTTAACTGTACAATCTGGGTACTTCACTAAACGTTCGTTTGCGAATGAGTAACGACCTCTTGCAAATCTTATTAAAATGAGTATGCAAGTACACCATAAATTGCAAATTGTAAAATGGTAACACCAGGGTCATTCATATCGAGAAATAGCAGAAAATTTGTTTATTGTGGCATTCGAAAATGCCCAACCAATTAGCAAAAAACAAGTGAGAACGGATATAACAAATTTTGAAGAGCATGGGTGTGTCAATCCTACTAAACATGGACCGCGTACACAAAATCGTCAAACCCAACCCGAAAAAGGAGAAAGAGATATTTTAATTTGTGCCAGTGTGGAAAATAATCCCCTACAATCGTCCACTCATTTAGCAAAGGATTTTGATATTGATCCGAAAACGATTCAGACTGTATTAAAAAAATGGTTATCGTAGTTTCAAACTGAAAAAGAGCCATGAAATTTTTCCAGATGATCAATTTTGTAGAATGGAATTTTGTGAAATTTTTATGGAAAGAATACAATTGGACGCAAACTTTTCTAAAAATATTTGGTTCACAGAAGAATCGACTTTTCCCATACACGGTGCACATAATTCATCCGTCATTCGATATTGGTCAAGGACAAATTTACACAAACATTACAATAATCGAACTCAACATCCCCAAAAGTTAAATGAATGGGCTGGAATATTAGGTGAAGATTTAATTGGGCCATTTTTATTGACGGCAATTTAACCGGACAGAAATATTTGGACATTCTGGAAAAGCAAATTACTCCTGACCTCATACAATTAGGTGTCAACTTCACTGATATCTGGTACCAACATGACGGTTGTGCATCACATAATTATCGACTAGCAATACATTTTTTAAATACACAATTTCCCAATCGTATAATCTCCAGGAATGGTAACATAAGATGGCCTGCGAGATCTCCAGATCTGGCTCCCAACGATTTCTTTTTCTGGGGTTATATAAAATCGAGAAGTTATGGGTTGCAAGGAAACAGAGCCACTTGCTTAATTTATTACAAAGAGAAGTCGTTCTCATTTGCATACAAACGATAAAGATACCAAAATTTTTTACAAACACGTTCCAAAGACAGCAGAAGTTTCGAGACCAATTTCACGTTGTTAAATCTGAAAAAAAGTAAAGGTATTCAACGAATTGATGGAATTAATTATTTCTTGATCTGTTACAACCTCTTGAAGTATCATAATTAAAATCTTCTTATAACTTGTTTTCGTGTTGGAACAATGCATTTTACAATTAATATATATATATATATATATATATATATATATATATATATATATACAGCGAAAATTGGCCATACTGTTAGTAGCTACAGAGAATTTGTGAGGCCGGCGTTGTGGGTTTTCCACTTATAAGATCCTGTTAGCAAAAAATGAGAATTGAGATATTTGGAAGCACATATTATTATTAATACAAATTTTATTTCGCATGTGTTATTTATTCCAGTATTAACCGAACTAATATAGTGAATTAGATTATTATTGCTGAATTATTTCTTTGTAAATCAATCATGAAGGGATAAACGAAAGTAATGATTCACATTACACATCTGTATTTCTAACATTAACTTCTTCCATTGCGAACATAATGAGTTATTTATTCAACATTTTGCTGTGGTAAAGTGACTAGTAATAGCTTGAATGCATTTCTAATTTGTTTATTTAAAACTGTAAGTAAAAGCCAGACATGAGCTACTGTACGCTTCTCGAAGGCGGTTCCTGCGAGAAATCACATTACACAGTTATTTCGTTTCTCACTTTATGATACCCTGTTAGCGAAGAGGAGTGATACACTGAATTTATATGTATTTAGTTTCTTTCTAACACATTGACGGTAAAACGTATGTTCCCTCGTAATGTTCCCAACACTTAACATACAGTGTTGGGAACACCCTCCCAACAAGGAGCGAAACGTGAAAAGTACGTAGACGATATTTAGTTGTTTTAATTATTACCTAAACCTAAGAACACGAAATCAAAAATATTATGAATGGTTGAAGAAAATTAAGAATTATTATATACAGGGTGTCCCGGGACTAATGGGAAAAAAGTAAGGAGCGTATAATATGAGCCAAAATAATGTTAGTATTTCATATAAATTTTTTCTATGCAGGCCCTCGTTTTCGAGTTATAGGCCTCCAAACTTTTAATTTTGAATTTGATTTTAATTTTTATTTTTTATACTAGTTATTTGATCTTCATAAAATTTACGGCAAAGCTATAATGTACAGGTATGTTTATTCTGGAAAGGTAAACAGATTTACAGTAGTGCCTTGAAGCCAGGGACGGACTACTCGCAATGGTTAGTGATCCAAAAATTTTGCAGGGATGGAACACCCTGTATGAAATTATCGAAATTGACTTCCCCACACATTAAGCTAACGAAAAGGTACTCTTGCTGGAATTCGATAAAATAAGCCGTTTGGCTAATATTTACAGTTTTATTAATGCGCTACGTACACATTTACCTAACTAACTTAATAATAGGATGTCCAAGATTTACCTACAGTACTACAAAAAAATAATTTGATGAAAGCAGATGATAAAAACATTGAGAACTTATTTAATGGGAATTAAATAGGTACGCAAACAACGTAATTAGTTGCTTTTAATCAAAATTACGAACACAACATTATTAAACCATTAAGAAAACCTCAAAAAACACAAGTTATAAAACATTGAACTAAAACTAATTTCTAAACAACAACAAAAACTAACGTTAGTCTAATAAATGTTCAATATGAGCTCCTCCCACTTCCACGCACATTCTAAGTCTACGAAGGTTGTTTATTTGCACTTGAAAAAACAATTCCACATTATTTCTAATAACATTGCAGTGTAACACAATTCTGTCTATTAAATCTTGCCTTGTTTGCACAGGTTTTGCGTATACCTTACTTTTGACATAAACCTAGAGAAAGAAATCCATAGGATTACCGTCTCCTGATCGCGGTGGACCTTGAAAGGGGTCTCCACGACCAATCCATCTATTAGGAAACCTTGTGTGTAAATGCTGTCATACATCTAAACTAAAATGAGGAGGGGCCCCATCATGCATGAACCATAAATTCCTACGAGTTTGTAGTAGCACATCATCAAAGAGGTTCCATAACTCATTTTGCAAAAACTCCAAATATCTCTGACCGGTCAAAGTACCGTCAATAAAGTATGGCCCTATCAAATGATTGCCCACTATTCCTGCCCAAACTTTAACCATGAATCTATGCTGACTCTTGGTTTGGATAATGCCATGTGGATTCACATCATCCCATAAATGCATATTATGAGAATTTATGACTCCGTCTCTTGTGAAACCGGATTCGTTCGTAAAGAGAACGTTACTAATAAATGTATTGTCTGCTTGTTGTTGTCGCAGAAACCACTGGCTATACTCAAGTCGTGAAGGATAGTCAGCCACTGTCATACTGTGTACTTTTTTCATGTGAAAAGGATATAACAGCTGTTCTTTTAGGACGCGATGAACAACTGATTTGGAGAAGTTATGTTCTCTTGATTATTTTCGTAAACTTGTTGATGGTTCATTATCAACTGCATTTAACTAGTCTTGTTCAACTGCCACAGTACGCACGCTTCGTACTGGACCTTCTCCAACTTTTTTTGGCAAAAAATTTGATAAAACGTAAAACTTTGTTTTGTATACATGGAAAATTACATTTACTTATTCATACCTGTTTCTCGTAACCTGGGATCAATACGCTCAAACATTCGTCTGTCTGGCAATGCTCTGTTTGCAAAACGTTCTGCATAAAGCCTTCAGGCCTCTAAACAGTTTCGAGAAACCAGTCCATACATTAAATGCATATCAGCGTACTCAATAAAAGTGAATTCTGCCATTGTAACTGTTAAATTAAAACTTTGGAGGCCTATAACTCGAAAACGAGGGCCTGAATAGAAAAAGTTTATATGAAGTACTAACATTATTTTGGCTCAGATTATACGCTCCTAACTTTTTTCCCATTAGTCCCGGGACACCCTGTATATACACATATACAGGGTGTTCCATCTCAGACGAGTCACCCCGTATATTTCTTATCCCATAGCGATTGAAAAAATTTCCCGAAACACGTCGGATGATTTTCTTTGGGGGACGTATATTTGAGGCTTGAACAAGCAACTCCCTAAGAGGGGGCGCTTCAACCCCTCGAAATGGAATAGGGAATAGGGGTTGAGTGATACTTCATTTGTCAGTTCTTGGAAGCCTCTTTACAACGCTGTATGGAAAAAATCCAATTCATAATTTTTTTTTTTCATTTTATCAAGCTTACAATAAAAAAAATCTAAACTGCGTTTTTAAATCGAATGTCCAAATTGTCTTCCATTGGCTCCCATACAATGATAAATCCTCTCGAACTAATAAATAAAAAAAAAACATTTTCTTATCTTGCCTTAATTTTTTTTCTTAAAAGCTGTTTTTACCGTGTTTTCGACCATTTCATGTTATAAAAATCAATCTGTTGAGTTACTACTTTGCTGATTTGTTTATAATTTTAAAAATAATTATGGTGTAGACATTGCAAGAACGTGTTGAGCTGGTTAGCCTGTATTACCAAAATCAAAATGGTGCCCGAGCGGCTGCAAGGATATTCAACCGAAACCATCCTGAACGTAGCGTTCGCCATAAGTACGTAAAAGAATTAATTTCAAAATTTGTTGAGACGGGTTCAGTAATGAATAAAAAAAGGGCACCCATTATAATTGTGAATGATGAAGGAGCAGCTGTGGCGGTATTGGGCTATGTCCAACTTATGCCAAACACGCAATCTGTCCGACAACTTTCTGCGGTTTCCGGTATTAGCTAATCTAACGTTTTCAGAATTTTACATAAACACAAGTTCCATCCGTACAAAATTGAATTAACTCATGAATTAACTGATGATGATTTGGATCGAAGGCAAGAGTTTTCCGAAATTATGGTCAAGCGCATCAACAATAAACCAAGTTTCTTGTACAACGTTTGCTTTTCTGACGGATGCACTTTTTCATTTAATGGAGAGGTTAACCGGCATAACTTTTGGAGCGATACATATCCTCATGTATTTTGAGAAGCTTACACTCAATATCCGGAGAAACTAAACGTTTGGGTAGGAATTTTGGGAGACTACTTAATTGGACCTCTTTTTATTCCTGGTAATTTGAATGGAGAAATTTATCTTGAAATGCTGGAAAATTTGATTGATCCGTCAATAACAGAAAAATTAAAAAACAATCCTCTACTAATTGAACAACAATTGCATTTCCAACAAGACGGAGCTAACTACGCCGCACCAGTTCGCCAATACCTCAATTTACAATACCCTGGTCGTTGGATTGGAAGAAGAAGTCCTGTGGAGTCGCCTGCCCGATCTCCTGACCTAAACCATCTGGACTTCTTCTTGTGGGGACATCTTAAGTCCAAGATTTTTGTGACTCAGCCTGAAAATTTGGACTAACTACGCCACCGAATTGTGAATGAGTGTCGTCAAATAACTCCAATTATGATGGACCATGTTAGAGACGGTTTTTTGTCAAGATTATATTATTGTATGGAAGTCAATCGAGGACAATTTGAACATTTGATTTAAAAACGCAGTTTTGATTTTTTGTATTGTAAGCATGATAAAACAATTAATTTTTTTGAGAATATGTTTTTTTTCATACACCGTTGTAAAGAGGCTTCCAAGACCTTACAAATGAAGTGTCACTCAACCCCTCTTCAATATTTAATTTTGAAGGGTTGAAGCGCCCCCTCCTAGGGGGTTGCTTGTTCAAGCCTCAAATATACGTCAAAAGATGTGCCCTAAAGAAAATCGTCCGACGTGCTTCGGGAAATTTTTCCAATCACTATGGACTAAGAAATATACGGGGTGGCTCGTCTGAGATGGAACTCCCTGTATATATTTATAGCGTCTGGTTTTCCATCTATTTATTAACATATACATTTCAATGGAGATGTGTTTCCTTCACCAATACTAATCCTACTGATTTTTCAATTTTAGTCCCAAGAGATATATTCTTAACCTACTTAATACCAAGCTTTCTTACATACGTGCGATACCAAGCGGGGTTCATTTGCACCCCTTTTTTTGTCTATCTTTGTAATTTTGACACTTTTTCATTTCAATTTAGTTACTAAAAAATAAACAAACCTTAATTAGGTATTCAGAATTAATTTTAAATTTTTGCTTTACATGAGATACAAAAAATTTCTTTTTCAGAGTGATTTACACAAACAAAACGCTCATATTTTACACAACGTTGTCTTGATTATCTGTCTTTGGATCTTTCACAGAGAAAACCTTGAGTTCCTACAGGTCTTGTTGAAGGGATATTTTGCTCCAATTCTGGAACAACTTTAAGAATATTTTCTATGCTTGCTTGCAAACCATTAGTATTTCTAAATCTATGAATCGTATTTTCCTTGACTAGTTCCTTTCCCAACTGAAGAAGATATTTTCTTCTTGCATCTAAGTACCCAGACCCGTAATTTGCATTTTTAAATTTTCATATTTTATAGGCATTTATAGTTCCAATATCGATAATATGGTAAAAAAGTACCATGGGCTATCTAAGAGTTTTTCTTTAAGTGGTATATTTTGCTGCCATTTGGTCTGTTCCATCCACAGCTTCTTTAGTACTATTATAATGCAAAACAACATCTGGTTTGTAGTCTGACTCCTTATTACTTACTTTGTCATCGTCATGCTCGGTTGATAACAAAATAACGACATTGTTCTTTTTCGGCACATAAGACACTAATGTACAATGTTTTGTGAAAGCAAACATTGAAGAATATTCTTTTTTTGAAGATGATGAAAGTAGTTCCTTTGGTATAAACGCCTTATTTTTGCGCAGAGTGCCACATAATGTAAGCTTCTTATCCAACAATTTTTGAGATAATCAGAAAGTTCAAGAAGAAGTTCACCTTGTTCTTTTTCAGGCTTGTTGCCTACTTTGCCTAACAAAAAAAATCGGTAGATAACATAGCATAAATGAAAATAAATGACTTACCTAAATATGTACATTTACATATTCAAAGTATAATTGTATTCACAATCTGCCAGTGCCAATATCTTTATTCCATACTTTGCTGGCTTGCTTTTCATATAGACCCTAAATGGAGCCTTTCCTCGAAATAAGACGAGTTGCTCGTCAATGCACACGTGCGTACTCGGACATAGTGCTTTTTTACAGTTTGATACGAATTTATCAAATACTTCCCTGATTGGTGCAAGCTTGTCTTCTAACTTTCTCTCAGCCCTGGTCTCGAAATTATCGAATCTCAAAAATTTGGTCAGAAAATGGTATCGATTTCTAGACAAAGTTGCTGTTATTATAGGCCGACAATATGCAGGGTAACTAGTAAAAAGCATTTCAATGGGTTCGGTAGTAGCTTGCAATGCTCATAATGTAATAAGTAGACCTATATAGGTCTCGATTTCTCTTCTGTTAGTTGGCACATATTTCTTTGTACTCTCGGCATGAGTTTCGTTATAATTATATAATTATCAAAATAAAATTTAGCTTCCCGGTTGGTTTTAGCGACAATAATGTTAAATATATCGTCTGAAAAAAACAGCATAAACGATTCTTTGATCGTACCTATTTCTGCACTGGTAGGTGTATGTCCTGGAACATGCACAATCTTGTTTGCCTGCGAACGTCGAACTTGATTATTTATTGGCATTTTATACCATTGGGTACCATATTTAGCTGTATAAACAGGAATATCAGCTACAGGTACCTCTGAGTTAGTGTTTTCTTCATCAGAAGAAGCATAGATTTCTTCATCGAATTCTTCTTGGTCGGATATATGGTCCTCACTTTCGATGTCGCTTGCATCATCTTCCTGCAATAATTCCTCATATTCTGGATCATCATTTTGCAACAGCATTAACATTTCCTCCTCCGTTAGAGCTTTTTCATTTCGAATTCGGAAATTACTCATTTTCGACCGAATAAACAACCACGTGGCGCACTATAAATCGATTCGTTTATCTTACACAGACGCTTGCATAAACGACACTAAATAGTAATAACTATTACTCCTGTACCAGTAGGCGGCCGGCGGCGTAGCAATGCAGCGCCGTGCCGAATAAGAGAAGTGGGGATTTTACCCTGCCGTTAGCTCATAATAACATCGAAATATTGGTATACGTAAAATGCCAAGCGGGGTGCAGATGCACCCCACACTCTAAAAACCTAAATAATTACTGAGAAGTAAAAAATACATTTAAGATTTTAGGTGAATTACATTTGGAACTTAAAAAAATGCAGCTTCTGAGAAGAGGAAATAAAACAATATATAATTGGCTTAGATATATACAAAAAAGTACATGTGGGGTGCAATTGCACCCCGCTTGGTATTATAAGGGTTAATATCACAAAAATAACACTGACATATCAGTCAGTCAGTCAGTTATTAACAAAATAATATAATACTAGGGTGGCTGATAAAAGTGATGTTAATATTTCAACTATATATATCACAAAAAATTGTGTTAAGTATGTTCGTTACATGAGGCGATTTATAAGCATTAATTTCCTTGAAAATCCCGCAAAGCAGATTATGTATCTATGTATGTATACTAGCACTACAGACCGTGTAGGTCCATGGCTGATGTTTCAACACTAGTGGTGGGTACTCGGAGTTCCATACGAAACTCTTCTGCGACAATCTACTAAGTTCAATTTCCACTTTCGCACAGACTACTCGAATGCCCACTACTTCGGTTCGTTCCAAAATTTCTTGTGTTCTGCACCTATTTCCAATTTGCACATTAATAACTTAACCCTTCCATGGCTTGGTTAACGACTTGCCTCCATCCCATCTTGTCGTTTGTCTTACTTTTCCAATTTCTGATATTAAGTCTTCGTAGGTCCTCTTCAACCTCCGCTTTCCATCTTGTTCTGGGTCTACCTCTCCTTCGCCTTCCTCCTATAGAACTATATATCAATATTTTCGGTAGCCTTCCTGTTCCCATTCTTTTTATATGTCCTAACCATCTTAGTCTTTGAGATTTTATCATTCCAATAATATCCGGATTTTTATATAATTCTTCGAGCTCTTTGTATGTCCTTCTCATCCATATTCCATTTTGTAATTTTCCCCCAAATATCTTCCTCAATAGTTTTCTCTCCCATATTTGTAGCTTTCCTTGTTCTTTTTTGTTTAATGTCCATGTTTCTGAGGCATATGTAACTATAGGCCTAATCACAGTCTTGTAAATCCTGATTTTCGCACTCCTTGATATATTTTTGTTTTTCAATAATCTATTCAAGGCATAAATGCAATTATTACCTGTCTTATTTCCTCCTCACTTCTCGCTAATACTGCTATGTCATCTGCAAATGCTAAACAGAGATGTCTCTTATGATATATAAGTCCAGACCTATTTATGCCTGCTTCTTGAATTACTTTTTACAATAACAGACTAAAGAGAATAGATGACAGTGTCTTACGCCTTCAGTAACGACGAATTTCTCTGACACACCGTTATTTATTCTTACTTCATTTTCGGTACTTTCTAGTGTTAGTCGAATTATTCTGATCAGTTTCCCGCTTATACCTAGATCTTCCAGAGCTTTGTACAGTTCCTTTCTTTATACTTTATGGAATGCTTGTTTGAAAGCAGATTATACCTTACACAAAAAGTAGCAAGAGATTTTTATTTTAAAAATATATGTTTGGGAATGTTTCCCAGGAAAAATCAACAATTTCCTGCATGTTTCGAGAGGGGTTATGTATGCCCGGAAGCACCCTATTAATTTGGAATCTATTTACCAAGAAATTACGAAAGAAATTTCAAAGAGTCTTTTATATTTGAATGAAAAAATAGGGTTTAGCTTTAATGATGACGGAAAAACAGCTATTGGAAAATGCGAGGAATCAGAAGGAGTATTTAATTTTCAAAATAAATATATTTCAACTGGTGTTCTCGTTATGAACAGAAAACATCGGAATTAAGAGAAGGCAAATGTAATTGCGTATTTCAAAGGAGATGCACACTGAAAAACCACAAGATGTAAGCATCCGATTCTTACATTATACCAAAGCAAGGGAATAATTTGGGTATTTAGTACTATGAAAATGTTGTAAATAAATTACAAAAGACTAAGAACAAAAAAATTAGTAATGCAGGATGAAATAAGAAAGCCTATAAAAATAAGAATAATTTACCTAATATTTACAGACCTACAGAGAGCCTTTGGACAAAATACCAAGAAGAAAGCTGAAGATTATTATATAGAAACGAGAAATAAGAATGTAGAAAAATACGAAACAAGATAAGGTGGTGTTTATTCATAATCGCAACGGAATAAGAAATCCTCGTGACCCTCGCAAAACCAATACAGGACGAAACCATCCAATTAATAATAAAATATTACCGATTCATTGTTGATTGATTTATTTCTCTTATTTACAGTTTGTTAAAATATAAATCTTTAGGATGACATTGCTTATTAAGTCAATCAATGAATATAACAATATATTTGTTACTAGTAGATATGTATAAAATAATTTACTATAGATCGTTGTATTTTTACCTTTTTGATACTTGATTTTTTGTTTAAATGACGAAAGACACAAAACGAGATGAGAGAAGTTATTTGTGAGGGCAAGTTTATTGCTTAACAAATCAGACGACTGAATGAGAGTAGCATTTGAATGGAGCCAACTGTATAGAGTTAGTCCAAACTTTCTGAAATACGGTCCAAATAAAAGATGTTCTCTGACAAAAGCTCAGAAAGCAACTTCAAATGTATAGCTTTAGTAGTCAAAAGACGACGGGTATGTTATTTGACTTATAAATGAATAAAGTTCTATAAACCACATTAACCCTAGGATGCATAGATGAAATTCTTGACAAGAATACATAGCATGAGTCTCCACGACTCTTATTTAAAAAAACACCAATTTATATTTTATATTTATCATAATAATAGGTTAAAAACAAGCGTTAGAAATACATATTAAAATTTATAATTCAAGCATATTGTGCATACTAAAACACTGTGTTTTTTGCATGTTGGTTTATTACACTAAGTACAAGTCAGTGCACACATTCTTCCAATTCGTGTAGGACATTGCGAACATATTCTTTTCTTTTTCAAAACGGAACCACCGAAGATATTCTCTTCTTCCGAAAGTGTAATAAAAAGTTTCATACTACTTCATACATTATTTGGAAGTTTTGGGTTTTGTGCTCTTCTTCTCATAAATGGTAACACTAATTCGGTTCCTAAGTTTTCTCTTGTTAGTTTTTCTATCGTGAAATTTTTTTATTTTGATGGGTGTACATAAAGTAAGCATTTAGAGCTGCTAAACCCATTATGTTGTACCAAACTGCGACAGGCCATCGTCTTGTTGATCAACACCTCATTTAGTGACTTGTGAGATTACTGTGTTTACATATAAGTGGATATAGTCGACCCATTGCGATCTTAGCCTTTTGTATTTGCTGTGAAATGTGCACATCGGCTGAGGTGGTTCCCTGCATTGTGTACCCTAAGTATTTTAGGGTATTTTTGGGGGCAATGAAATGTCCTTCTACGCAAAGCTGAGATTGCAATGGTTCGACTTTTCTAGCTATTCTTCTGAGTAATAAATACTCTGTTTTCGAAGGATTAATAGCTAGTTTGTGTTCTTTGAAATAAGGTGAGATTTTGGTATTAATGTGAGTTTGTACAGTGTTAAGTGCTTGTTCTTGATTCTTTGCTGATGCTACAAAACATGTGTCGTCAGCATACATTACGGTTAGCAATTTTGTGGATGTTGGGATATCGTAGACAAACAGGGAATATAACAAGGGTGATAGTACAGAACCTTGAGGTACTCCTGCCCTTATGCTGTAAGGACCTGTGACGTAATCATTAATTTTTTAATAAAATTTTCTATCCGTCAAATACGAATGAATAATTTTAGTCAAGTAATCCGGGAATTTCAATTTAATAAGTTTATATATTAACCCCTCGTGCCATACGGAATCAAAAGCTTTTTGGACGTCTATTGTAACCATGATTGATTTCCGTTTTTGCTGAAAACCCTCACGGATGTAGTTTATCACTCTGATAATTTGAGCTACAGTACTATGTCCACTTCTGAAACCGTACTGCTCGGGGGGATAATACATTCTTTATTTACAAATGTTTGAAGTCTTTTTAATATTATTCTGTCTATCACCTTTGCAATATTATTTAAGAGGGAAATTGGTCTATAGCTATTCACATAACTAGGTTGTTTGTTAGCTTTGACGATTGGTATAATGTTGGAAATCTTGAGCATATCAGGGTAATGTCCAGTTTTGATTATGTAATTAGTTATATATGTTAGTTGGACAATAGCTTTTTTCGGAAGATTCTTTATTAGTACGTTGTGGATTCCGTCTGTACCAGGGGCTGTTTTGATTTTTAGTTTATGTATGGTGTTGTAAATTTCTGTGTATGTTGCGTAATCTTTTGTATTTAATGTGCTTAATGAGTGCATTTATTATTATGTATTTTAATAATAAGGGTTAAGCTAATGTTTGCACCCACTTCAGTCTTACTACCTTTAAATGTATACAGTGTCAGTATTCAAAAGTTATTTACCTGAAGAAGGCCTACGGGTTCGTCTCTACCATTACAATCTAAATCAGAAGTTAACATAAAAAAAAGGAAAGGTGGTAGTGAATAGTTTATTGTTGGATTAATATGGTTTCTTTCAACTCACATATATGAAGATATCAATCAGTAACAATTATTAAATTTCCCCTTTAGTACTAAAAGGTGTACAGAACTTAAATTTGGGTAAGTTTATCATATAATATTCTATTGGTTTATTAATAACTGAATAGCTACACTACTTATTGAGAGTCTGTTATCCTCCAAAATTTTCGAAACAGCACCTCTAATCGGTATACTCGATATATACCTGGATTGCAATATATTAAAAAGTCTAAGTTACCTTGATAATCACTATAACTTCAGTTATTTATTGATAAGTGTCTACTCTGGGTATTCCATACAGCAGGGCATATAGGTTAGTCAGTTATAAGATGAATAAATCAAAACCAAAAAAAAAAGCCTAAAAGAATTATAGAATTTATAACTAGATGTCTAATATTAAAAGAATAACAATCAATGACAAGCAACTTGATTAACTTACCAAGGGTGGTGTGTGGCTTTTATGTGAAATAAATTAAACCAAGTAAAGATCCCCCTTAGGGTTTCTCCCCAATTCTCTTGAAGATAAAATTACTCAGAAGTTTAATTTACTATTTTCCTTTTTGTTTTCAGGCTATTTTATATCTGAAATTGCTTCGAAAAATTGTAACCCATGTGGTTCAAAAAGCAGCCATTTCCAAAAAGAAAAAAATTATGAAAAATGACAAGGTACAAGTCAAGGTTTCTAAAACAGGTATTGAATGTTTATGTTATTAAGCCAGGTAGGGCTAATTAACCTATAAAGAAGTCATTAGTGAGCCAAAACGTTGAGTGCTGTTTTACTTAATAATCACAAATCAACAAATAATTCAATGAAAAAGAAGAACATTAGATTGTAAACAATAAAGGTTATTTTTCACATTAAAATCAACATATTGTAATATTTATGATTTTGTTTTACAAAGTGTGAATCAGTATAGACGAATTAAAAGTTATATATTTTTCCATTTTCAAAGTGAGCATTTGGTCATTTATAGTGAATACTTTTCATAACTCATTTTAAACCGTAACACACCCCTCTTTCCCAGGTAAAAGTTTTTTTTTTCTCATAAAAATAAACTTGACTTCAAAACTATCGCATAAGCGCAAATGTTTCCAGATTACTTTCCTGAAGTACAACCATATAAGCTAACCTACCAAACAAAAAATAAAATTACCCTATCTACCAAAAAAAATTAAAACTACCGTAAATCTGGTGGGTGGGATTTTAAATCCTTTGCATGCCAGATTCCACTATTTTTACCCCCTTCATCCTCCAACTCGTAGGTCCACGGGAAGACTATTCGTATGACTTTATAAGGTCCTACAAACTTGTTTGCGAACTTAGAAGTAAAACCTACCGACGCGTCGGATATAGCGAAATTTTTCTTCCAAACCTTTTGACCTATACTGAACCTATCGTCTCTATGACGGAGATTATATTGTTTGCTACTCTGGTCATAGGCTTTGGTTAACCGCCTGTTGACTTCATGATAAATATCTACAATATTATCGAGACGGGTCAAGTCATCCGTCTTACGTTCAACCCAAATAATATCACCAACAGGTAACTGAGACTTCCCAGATATGTTGATTTCTCGTCCAAACATAAGAAAATTTGGCGTATAACCGGTGACTTCATGTCGCGCAGACCGAATAGCCCAAGAGACCTTAGCTAAGACACTATCCCATTTTTTATGATTATCGGAGATATAAGCTGTTAACATAGATTTTATAACACGATGAACACGCTCCACGGGGTTACTCTGCGGATGGTAATTGGCGGTATACGCTATTTCAATATCGTATTCTCTCATGAGTTTCTGAAATCGATCACTGTGGAATTGAGTGCCATTATCAGTTATGACCTTTCGAGGTGCACCATAAATTAAAATAACTTGTTCCTCGAAGACTTTTGACATAAGTTCAGCGGTTGCTGATCTTAATGGAAATAATAGTACATACTTAGAGAAACAATCCGACACAGAGAATATATAAGTATAACCAGCGCTTGTTCGGGGTAACGGTCCAACAAAATCGATACTAAGGAATTGAAAAGGTCTAGATACCATCGGAGTTCTACTTAACATTAGGCCTGTGGGAGGTTTTGGTTCAGGTTTAGTTTGTATGCAAACCGTGCAATTTTTAATATATCTAGTTACGTCGTCCCTCAATTTCGGCCAGTAATACTTTTGACAAATTCGACCTACTGTTTTATATACTCTCAGGTGTCCACAGGTGGGTGGATCTTGATGGGTCCTGATAATGTCTTTCCTACATTCTTTGCGAACCACCTCTAGCCACTGTTCTCCACCGTTAAGGTACGTATTAAAAGTGTTCCTTTCCTTTTTAAAAATGTTTGACCCTTCTATTCTCCATAAAGAATATTTAGATGGAAATTTATTAATCAAATTCCACATTTTCAAAAACCATCTATCAGTCGTAACCGGCGGATCCTGGACAACAGAACAATCGATTTCGTCCAGTACAGGAACAGCTCTAGACAATGTATCTGGAACAATGTGCTCCTTACCCTTTCGATGTATTACATCGAAGTCATATTGCTGTAATCGGATGACCCATCTAGCAATTCTTCCAACAGGATCCTTGATTTGATGAATCCACTTCAAAGAGTAATGATCTGTGATAAGGGTAAAATGGGAACCTTCAAGATAAGGACGAAGCTTTTCAATTGCAAACAGTACAGCCAAGCATTCTTTTTCCGTCGTGCTGAATTTTCTTTCGCTTTTTGTCAGAGATCGGGACAGGTAACAGATAACTTTTTCCTCGCCGTTCTGAATTTGGCATAAGACTGCTCCTAATCCATAGTCTGATGCATCTGTTTGCAATATGAAAGGTAAATCAAAGTCTGGACACGATAGGACAGGTGCCGATACCAGGTGCTCCTTGATGGTGTTAAGGGCTACATCGCACATTTCATCCCAAACGAATTTAGTATTATTCCTTAGTAAGTTTGACATCGGAGCAATAATGGTAGAAAAATTAGGGACAAACCGTCTGTACCAAGATGCTAAACCCATAATTCTCCGAGTCTCAGAAACATTCCTGGGAGGTGGAATACGTAAAATTGCCTCTACCTTCTCGGGATCCACAATCAATCCTGAGCTATTAACTACATAACCAAGGTATTTTAATTCGGCTTTACAAAACTTACACTTGTCTTTATTTAATGTCAACCCTGCATCCTTTATTCGTTTGATAACTTCTCGAAGGACTTCAAGGTGTTTACTAAAGGTTGGAGTGCAAATCACAATATCATCCAAATATACCAAAACATAATTTTCAAGGTCGACCCCAATAACTCGATCAATAAATCTCTGCCATGTGGCAGGAGCATTATGTAAGCCGAAAGGCATGCGTCGAAATTGGAAAAGACCTCTAGTTGGGACCACAAATGCTGTAAGGGGTCTAGAATCTTTTGCAACTGGAATCTGCCAATATGCCGATTTAATGTCGAGTGTGGTTAAGTATTTCGCATCTCGAAGTTTATCTAATGTGGCACTTACAAACGGTAAAGGATACGCATCTTTTTTACTGACTTCATTCAATCGTTTGTAGTTTACACAGAAACGATAGCTCCCATCCGGCTTTTTAACCATAACTATTGGAGATGGCCATGGTGAGTTTGATGGCTCTATGATTCCATCTTTTAACATTTTATCGAACTCTTCGTTGACACATTTCTGTAGGGTTGGTGATAACGGATAATGTCGTTGCTTTATGGCTGGACTGTCGGTTGTTATAACATGTTCCACCATTGATGTACATCCTGGAGTCGTTGGCATATCCTTAAAAGTTTCATCTACAAGCTTTTCTAGGGCAGTGCGTTGCTCGGCCTCAAGATGATCCAGAGGTTCCACGGCACAAAGGTATTCCGAAGTGCCTGCTTCGTCAGAACGAAAACACCATTGATCCGAATACAAGTCAGGAATTATTTTCATCCGAGTCCAGAAATCTACTCCCAAGATTAGACTGTGAGGAATGGACGGCACAACCAAAACCTTAAAAATTTTAATTTGTGATTCCAACTCAATTGGCAAGCTAATACTTCCCAACACAGGGCACACATTTCCATTTGCCACTGTACACTCTTTCTGAGAGCTAGTTTCTAGAGTACAGATATTATTTAATATATTCCAACCTTGTCCTCCAATCACGGTTACACTACAACCACTGTCTAGTAACCCTACAAACTTACGACCATATATATGAATCTTGAGATAAGGACGAGTATCATTCTTTGCATGTGACAATACAAAATCTAATACCGCCATAGTCAATGGTTCGGTGGTCGGGGTTTGGTAAGAAGAGGTTGGCGACCGACCTACTGCTGACCTTTTTTCGCGTTTTTTTGTATACACTTTGAACAAGAGCTTAAGACAATTCCTTCTTGACCACATCCGAAGCAAAATTTATTTCGTGGCTTAGAACATTTACGAAACCGATGGCCTGTTTCCTTACAGTTCCAACATAGAACTTTATTCGACGTTGCAGCACAAGTATTGACTACGGTAGCAATATTGGTGTCGGTTCTATTATTAGTGAAGCTTTCTTCTTCTTGTACCGATATAGGATAAGTTAGAGTTGTTTTACTATTACCACCCTTTCGGTAAGCTAGTTCTGGCTCAAGAATTTCCTTCAAATTGGTAGGAGGAGGGCAGAATCGCATTGTTCTAATGGACGTTTCTTCTATCATCCTACATTTCAAAGTTAGTTCCTGGATCGTTTCAATTATATGAAGAACAAGTTGGGATTGAATATAGGGTAAGATATTCCTGCGGATCATTTTCACACGAACCGATTCTTCGGGCCTTGATGATCCTAGTTTGATAAAAAGATTTTCCATGATGCAGATATATGATATCACTTTTTCTTTTGCTGCTTGCGTTCTTCGTCGGATCTCTTCCCAGAGGTCAAATTCATAATCATATGGTAGGAAGTCATGACGAAGTCGATGGGTTAACTCGTCCCAAGACTGAAACGACTGAGTTCTAAACCAAGCTAGTGCATCTTTCTTAAATAACTCATATGCTGATCTTAATAACAGCTGTTTTGAAACACCCCGAGAAATCCTCATTTCTTCAATTCTTTCTAAGAAATTGGTAACGCTACCCTCTCCATCAAAAAATATTTTCCAACGACTTACATCAAAGACTGGCTTAGAAGACTCCGCAATAGACGTAGAATTTAAGGTTGATAATTCTATATTTCTAAGACGTTGTTCAAAATCATTCGTAGAGTTATTCGTAGGATCTGTACGGCTTTGATTTGGAACACCTCTCGGTATGTGCGTTTGCTTCTGCATAGGTGGCACAAATTGTTGATAAGAAACAGGAGCTTCTGCTTGTGAGGTCGAAGGTCTAAGCAAACGTGAAGGATAATTAGCTCTTGAGATCCATGGTGAATTTCCATAACAATTATTCGGTCTTTGATTCACAGATTCGACATCGGAGAATCTCACAGAATGAGATCTAGACTGAGTAGGATAGAGTAATTCCAAAACCGGATCTTTTCTTTTTGGCATGGTAGACGAATAATTCTCCGTAGTTCGACTATCTTCTTTATATGCTCCCATTGACGTCTTCTCATTATTGAAGTTAAAACGATTCTCTCCTGCCTGATGATGAGATGAGCTAGCAAGCTCTAGTCCAACATGATTTCGTTCGGATTCTCTTTCTGTATACCCCTCTAACCTCTCCTCTCGTCTGATACTATTTATCAGTGTTGCGCGGATATCATCATTAGAATGAACCAATTCTGGTACCAGAGGGTTCGGTTCATCTAATATAGATCCTTCATACAATATATTTGCATCCAACAAGTTGGAAAAACTATTATGATAATCGCCTTGGCGACCGGCGTCTATTATACGTCCTAATTCATCTGTGTACATTACACATTTAGAAATTAAGTTGGATCTAGCTTCTTCCAAGTCCGCATCACTAAGTGTTAGACGTTCTAATCGAGAACGGACATGCGATAATCTTGAAGATATCCTTTTATACTCGTTATATCGGTTGGCATAATTAAAATTTCTAATACCTTTCCCTAAATCTTCCAGTTTTTGTATACAGATGTTGATTTCCTCTGATGGGATTAATTTATCAAGTGCCATTTCTTCAAGTGTCAATCCAGCTTTTTCCATCTGCATAGCTACTCTCAACGCAGCACGATTTTCTTGAACGGTATTATTCACCGGTAAGTCTCTTACTAACAACTCATAGACTAGTTCATCTCCTAGGAGTCGATTTACTTCAAACATTTTAAAAATATAAAACTAATATGTATACTTCTTAAGTTAAACGTTACTACCCTTCAGCTACTTATATCTATTGAACTTTGTGAATGTCTCGAACTTTACCTAAAGCTTTACCACAAATATATCAACAATTTTTCCTCGAATTTTTAAGTGGATGGAAATGATATAATTACAGTTTATAAGTATATAAGAATTTAATTCAAATTCAACCAATAGATTTCTATTACATATAACACCTGATTACTGGTTTTGGTACACCCCTAAGAATTTAAATTCAACCCAAGAATAAATTTCGTATTAAGTAATAATAACAAATTATATCTTAATTGTAATGCGCATTGCGTTAAGAATTAAATTTAATTTAAAGGAAAAAATCAAAAGAGTATTACGTGATAATATCAATTCACACACCCCCCTCTCTTAAAAAGAAAACCATAAACAAACAAATGCCAGCCAGCCCTGAAAACAAATGAACACGAAAACCAGAAATCGATTCTTGAGAAATAATCGTAAAGCTACAGAACGAATGTATAAATCGAATCAGTCAGCTTGTCAATTGTCAATCTATAAATGTGAAAAAGTTTATTGTTGTTTATTTTATACAAAATAATATCCACCTTTGTGAAAAAATCAAATAAATCCACCTTCTGAGAGATTATAAACGTTGGTGCGCCATTTTTATTACTTACATTTATTATTATGTATTTTAATAATAAGGGTTAAGCTAATGTTTGCACCCACTTCAGCCTCACTACCTTTAAATGTATACAGTGCCAGTATTCAAAAGTTATTTACCTGAAGAAGGCCTACGGGTTCGTCTCTACCATTACAATCTAAATCAGAAGTTAACATAAAAAAAGGAAAGGTGGTAGTGAATAGTTTATTGTTGGATTAATATGGTTTCTTTCAACTCACATATATGAAGATATCAATCATTAACAATTATTAAATTTCCCCTTTAGTACTAAAAGGTGTACAGAACTTAAATTTGGGTAAGTTTATCATATAATATTCTATTGGTTTATTAATAACTGAATAGCTACACTACTTATTGAGAGTCTGTTATCCTCCAAAATTTTCGAAACAGCACCTTTAATCGGTATACTCGATATATACCTGGATTGCAATATATTAAAAAGTCTAAGTTACCTTGATAATCACTATAACTTCAGTTATTTATTGATAAGTGTCTACTCTGGGTATTCCATACAGCAGGACATATAGGTTAGTCAGTTATAAGATGAATAAATCAAAACCAAAAAAAAGCCTAAAAGAATTATAGAATTTATAACTAGATGTCTAATATTAAAAGAATAACAATCAATGACAAGCAACTTGATTAACTTACCAAGGGTGGTGTGTGGCTTTTATGTGAAATAAATTAAACCAAGTAAAGATCCCCCTGAGGGTTTCTCCCCAATTCTCTTGAAGATAAAATTACTCAGAAGTTTAATTTACTATTTTCCTTTTTGTTTTCAGGCTATTTTATATCCGAAATTGCTTCGAAAAATTGTAACCCATGTGGTTCAAAAAGCAGCCATTTCCAAAAAGAAAAAAATTATAAAAAATGACAAGGTACAAGTCAAGGTTTCTAAAACAGGTATTGAATGTTTATGTTATTAAGCCAGGTAGGGCTAATTAACCTATAAAGAAGTCATTAGTGAGCCAAAACGTTGAGTGCTGTTTTACTTAATAATCACAAATCAACAAATAATTCAATGAAAAAGAAGAACATTAGATTGTAAACAATAAAGGTTATTTTTCACATTAAAATCAACACATTGTAATATTTATGATTTTGTTTTACAAAGTGTGAATCAGTATAGACGAATTAAAAGTTATATATTTTTCCATTTTCAAAGTAAGCATTTGGTCATTTATAGCGAATACTTTTCATAACTCATTTTAAACCGTAACAAAGTGTTGATGGACTGAGTTTATAATGTTATAATGTTGTTGTTTATGAGGTGAATTGTTTATAACATTGTTTTGGAAGAACTCCCCGAATTTCTCTGCGATCACCGTCATGTCTGTAATAGTTTTACCGTTTTCTATGATTTTGTTTATTTCACGATTTGTTCCTCGTAACCGTCTGGCAATTCTCCATAGTGAATTGTCCTCCGGTTTGAGGTTATTTAAGAATTTTGCCCAGTCGTTATTTGTGTGTTCTTTTATAGCTTGGTTGATTTGCTTTTGTGTTGATCTTAGTAATCGATGGTCTTCTTCTTCTCTTGTTAATTGCCAAATTTTTCTTAATTTATTTTTCTCTTTTATTAGTTGTGTGATATGCTCGGGTAAATTATTTTGTTTTTTCAATATCTTCTCTAGTGTTGTTGATTCGTTTCTTGCTTTTATTATTAAATTTTGTAAGTTTTCAATTATGTTAATGAGTTGACTGTTATTTTCTATTTTATCTGTGATTTTTAAGTTATTATTTATGATTTTTCTAAATTTTACCCAGCTCGTGGTGTTATAATCATACTGTGTGTCTTGTTGTGAATGTGTGCGATGGGAAATTTTCAGGTTTATTAAGACAGGATCATGATCTGAATTGAAGTCTGGAAGGGTTGTAATTTTTGTTAAATTGTTTATGTTTTTGCCTATTGCTATGTCTAGGATACTGGGGGAGAGGTTTGAGAAAGGAAAATATGTAGATGAATCAGTGTGAAAGATGTTACAATCTGAATGGTCGCAGAATTTTCGTAGAGTTCTTCCGTTTGTGTTTGTCTTAATATACAAATCATAAGACCCATACTCACTTACGCTGCACCCATATACTACACGGGCACCAAACGCAATATTTACTCACTGCAGATGATACAAAACAAGTGTCTCAGAATGGCAATAAATCATAACACGGTCTACCCCAAATTTCCTAAAACTTCTTGGTTACATGACAAGGCGAATATACCCACTATCAAAGACTTCATCAATAAAATCGCAAATACTTTTTATAACTACTGTCTGCCACAAGATCTTCGGAACAAACTCAAAGCCGCAACTCGCGCAGAAGGCATCCGAGATAGTGGGTGTAGGCTTCTGCACAGAAAGTTAATTACATAACTAGGTTGATGATTTCCAAACCACATTATCGTTCAAAGGGAGTAAAAGTCTTACTGTAACACACAGCGGAACTTTTGCTCCACTTAACTCATAAATTTTACAATATCAAACCAACGTCTGCCATGTTGCTTTCTCGAAAACTAATAACCCGTATCAATTCGTAACCCAGTTTTTCAGCTGTTTTTCTGGGATTACCCAAGTCGAATAGTCGTAGGAGTCAAACTTTTATATGAGGGACAAGGTTATTGTATATAGTGAAAATTAACGGATAATGCCATACAATAAGGATCCGTGGATTCTTACCAGAGGGAAGAGAGAGTTATTAAAATCGCCAGAACATCGGCATTTGTATATATGTATATATATTATTTCATAACCTCTGTTAATTAGGGAACCAAAAACTGATCAATAAAGACTTTTTTAAACAAACCTCATTTAGTTTTATTATAAAATTTAATTATTTCTGGTTTTTTTTCTAGTACTCTCATTATCTACTGAATCGTCGTGATGAATCGAGCTAAGAAGTAGCACAGATCTATACTTTTTTGGTGCATAGCTCACTAACGTCTGTTCTTTGTTAATTCTAGTAATTGATAATGTGAATAAGTAAAAATACCTTCGTTTGAATATACTTATACTATACTATAATTTTACATAATATTATATAAAATTCTGACACATGCCTCTTACACTGACAGCAGGATGCAACGATCGCAACGCTGATAATCTGTCGATCAGATCGTTACAATGGTTTAACAGAAAATAGGAAAATAAATTGAAGATAAACTCCCCCCTTTTGAAGGGAACCTTCAAATGAATACATAAGTAAACATGCGAAAATAGATATGAACATGAATGGCATTGACATTGCACATTATAAAATATCACTAAGTGTTTGTATCTCCTTCCATTGGAAGTGGGCATAAATGTCGTACTGAACGGTTCACAATTCCTGCAGTGGTTTGGATTCTTGCAAGTCTGGAAACACCATCTTTTCCTTGGGAGAGATGTAGGATCCTACCAAGAGGCCATTTGCATGGCGGCGTGTTACAATGTTCGATGAGTACAAGGGTTCCAGCAATTGTTTTGCTGGATCTTTCCATTTATATTGCTTATGCAGTTGAGAAATATATTCTCGTTTGAAACGTGTCCAAAATTGTTGATACACACGTTGGATGTCTTGAAGTCATGATAATCTATTTAATGGGGTTGTTACAAGATCAGCATCCGGGAGTAAGTTTATAGGGCTAGATCGTTCGGATTGGTGGATTGGGAATAAAGGGGACGCAAATTTGAAATTTCCTCAATTTGTACCAAAAATGAATAAAAATCTTCATATATAAATTGTTTGTTATAAAGTATGCGTTGTAGATGGTGCTTAGTAGTTTTGACGGCTGCTTCCCATAGGGCACCAAAATTTGGTGTGTACGGGGGTATAAAATGCCACCGTATGTTATCTTTGGTTGATTGATTATTGATATGATCTTGGTTATTATGTAAAAATGTACACAATTCTTTTAGTTGGTTGTTTGCACCAATGAAGGTAGTTCCATTCTCTGGAAAAATGTCAGATGGTATTCCTCGTCTGGAAGTAAATCTTCTTAAGCAAAATAAAAAACATTCAGTTGTTAAATTTGATACCAATTCTAAATGAATAGATTTTGTACAGAAACAGACAATAACGCGAACATAACATTTTAATATTTGGCATCCTCGTCCTTGTTTATCTTTTAATGAAAATGGGCCAGCATAGTCAAGTCCAGTAAATTGAAAAGGTAATGATGGTTTTATTCTATGATCAGGTAAATTGGACATTGGATATGTAGCAAATGTTGGGTTAAAATGGAAACAAGTTATACATTGTTTGGATACTTTCCTTGCTAAGTTGCGTCCACCGATAGGCCAATAGAACTGTCTGATGGATGCCAATAATAGTTGAGGACCTCGGTGTAATAAAATGTGATGTATATGTATAAATAGTAATTTCGGAAAAATGTGTTATGAAGAAAGTAATATAGGATGTTTTGTATGAATGGAGAGTGGAGTAAATCGTAATCTACCTCCTACACGTAATATATTATTTTCGTCAAGAAATGGTGCAAACATGTTAAATTTGTGTTTTGATGGTAACTGTTTGTTTGATTTGAGAATGGCTATTTCTTCAGAAAAACAATCTGATTGTGCTAGTTCAATTAATGTGAAATTGGCATGATTTAATTCTGAGACTGTAAGAGGACAAGTTAATCTGTCGCCTTTCCGTTTTTGTATGTTGAAAATAAATCTGAGACAATAGCGAGTTACACGTTTTAATTTGTTTAAATTTGAATATCTAGAGAAAAGGGAAAATTGTTTAATAGTTGTGACGCTAAGTCTGCGGGGTTTTCCTTTGTATTGACATAATGCCAACTGGTAACATCGGTCATAGTTTGAATTTTAGATACGCGATTTGCGACAAATGTTTGCAACAGATTAGGTTCCTTTTGAAGCCAATATAGAACAATTTGTGAGTCACTACAATAGTATACAGGTACTGTTGGAAAATTGGTATTACAAATTTCTTCAACTAACTGTGCACCTAATAATGAAGCACATAATCAAAGCGTCACAAAAGCAATGCATATCTAGTAATTGGTGATTTGATCCGATTGCTATCCGAGGAATTCCTAATTGATTCAGTTGAGCTGTTTGATTATAAAATTGTGTCCATGACACTAATAAATATTGCGGAAAAGGCTCATCCCATGGTAATTTGATTGACCATAGTTTTTGAATGATGATATTTGCTACTATAATTACTGGACTAAGAAGACCAAGTGGATCATATATTTGCGATATAATAGAAGGAATTTGTCTTTTAGTAATCGAGGTATGAGAACAAGAAATGTTTATATCATATTTTAAAATATCTTGTTTATTGTCCCATTAAACACATAGAGTTTTGAAGCTTTCAGACTCGCCTAAATTAAGAATCTTGTTAGGATTGTCTTCGGGATCAATGGTTTGTAGAATGTGGGGATGATTTGAAACCCATTTTCTTGAAATGAAATTTGCTGATGATAGAATGGATGAAATGTTAGTCCATCTAGTTTGCAATTCATTGATATCATTTGAACCTGTTAGTAAGTCGTCTACATAAAAATCTGACAAAATTGTATTTGATGCAGTAGGATTTGAATTATGATTTTCGAGAGCTAAGTGATTGATACATCTGATTGCTAGATAAGGCGCTGACGTGGTGCCATATGTGACTGTATCGAGCTGGTACGTTGAAAATTCCTCATTTGGGTTTTCTCTCCAAATTATTAGTTGAAGTTGTTTATGGTCATTGTGTATTAAAATTTGACTATACGTTTTTGACACGTCTGCTGACACGACATATTTGTAAAGTCTGAACCTGATTAGTATATCAAAAATATTATTCTGAATTTTAGGGCCCACTAACTGTAAGTCATTAAGGGATCATCCCGAACTAGTTATACATGAGCCATCGAAAACTACTCTGAGTTTTGTTGTAATACTTGTTTCTTTGAAAACGCTATGATGTGGAAAATAATCATTTGGATTTCTTATTGATTCTGTTAATTTTGGCATGTGGTCTAATTGTATATATTCATGAATGAAATTCTTGTAAAGATTATGAAATTCTGGATTTGATTGAAATTTTCTCTCTAATGCCTTGAATCTAATAATAGCTGTTTCTTTAGAATTGCCCAATATTTCAGGTGGCCTTTTTAATGGAAATTTGACAATAAATTGACCATTATAATGACGTGAAGTAGTTTCTTTGAATATGGTTTCACAAAGTATGTCGTCTTCAGACATTGAAGTGGGTTCAATGATTTCATTGAGTTCCCAAAATTTTTTTAGTTGATAATCCTCGGGTATGTTTTTAGAAAAATTGCAAATAGACATTTTTATTGGACTTGAAACCAACCCGGAAATGATCCAGCCTAGCTTCGTGTTTTGTAAAATTGGACGATTTTTACCTAAAGTGATTTTGCCATCTAATAAAAGGTCCCAAAATAGAGTGAACCCGATAATCATGTCGATTTGCTTAGGCAAATAGAATTCCGAATCAGCTAAATTAAGGTTATCTGGAATATTGATTGAAGAAATATCAACTTGTTCTGTGGGTGTAGTTGATGATATTATTGGAACAACATAACAACATATATTGCATTAAAAATTGTTACAGTTCGAGTAAATGGAAATAGAAGTCCTTTTTGTTAGAGTAGATATCGTTTGATTAATTCCCATGATTGAAAAATTGGTAGGGATCAATGTTAGGTTTAAACGCTTGCAACAAGATTCAGTTATTAGATTGGATTGAGCTCCAAAGTCTAATAACGCTCTACAGACTTGAAACTTGCCTTGATCGTTTTTTACTTTGAAAGTTACAGTTGAGAGAAGAATGGATGAATTGTAAGTATTTTGTTGATAATAAATTGAATTTGTTTGTAGTATAACATTTGAATGGTCTCCTTGGGAATTAGATGAATTGCTGGAATCACTGCATGACTAATTGATTAATAGAGAAAATAGTATTGATTGTCTTGTTTGATACTTTTAATTCTATTATAATTGTGTATTAGTGTATTGTGTTTTCGTCTGCATTCCTTACAGCAGCCTAAATTGCATGTTTCTTTTGAATGTCCTATTCTCAGACAGTTTGAACATAATTGTAATTCTTCCACCTTGTTCCATCTTTCATTGATGCTTAATTTCAAGAAGTCAGTACATGTATAAATATAATGTTCACCTTTGCAGAAATTACATGTTATTTTATTGATTGATAAATGTACTTGATTACGGCTTTGTGGTTTTGTCGATTTTTGGAATTGAAAATGAGAGTCTTCCATTGATTCCAATACATCTTGTCTTTGTTTTAAGAATTCTAGAAAATTGTGTAATGTAGGTACTTCAGATAAAGTATAAGATTCTTTCCATTTGTTCTGAGTAATTATAAATGATATGAATAATAGTCATATGCCAGCTTCATTCCTTCAAGTACTGTAATATGTTTTGAAATATCATCTACTAGAGTTCTGAATTGCATAAATGTGGATTTATTTATAGAATTGATATTAAACAATGCTTTAATGTGAGTATCAATTAAAAATTGTTTTCTATCACACTTTTCACAAAGTTTTTGCCAAGCTCTTTGATAGTCTTGAGACTCATCACGTCCCGAAATTACTCGTTTTGCATACCCTTCTAGGGCAGCATTTAAAAAGCTATATTTTTGAATATCATTTAGACAGGTATTGGAATCAATTGTTGACATAATATTGTTTTCAAAATCTAACCATTGATCATATTCACCGTTAAAGACAGGTAATTTGATTTTAGGAAGTAAAAAATTTGATAATGAATCTTTGACTGATGAAGAATTTACTATTGTTATAGGACTTGTTCTTTTAGAAATGTAATCTTTTAAACATGATAAATTACTAAAATATTTATTTTCAAAAGGCTCTCGTTCATCAAACTGTATCTCTAGTTCTTTTTCTGTACAATGTTCTTCTATTAACCTTTGTATATTTTCAAATTCATGAATTAAATTGATACTATTGTCGTATCGTAATTGAATATCTATTATATCAGGTTGATTGAATTGATATATTTTTCAACAGTAGTAAAACGTTTTTTATAGATCCCCTGTTTCTAATAAGTTGTTCAATGTCTACACTAGCCATTATAATAGAAAGTAATTATCAATTGAGATATAATTTGATGTATGTGTTTTTAGATTTTTGTGAAAAATGCAATTCGTAATAATATTTGAATGTCTGATTGATAATTTTTTATACAAATCGAAGAGAATTCAAATAATACGCTCTTGCATAATGATCTGAATGACAATAGTAAATCGGGATGCAGGTTATAATAGGATCGGACTGACCTTGTATTTATTCTAGCATAGCTACTGGTTGCACATCCGACCAAACTGTTATTCTACGTTGCTGTTTCCGTCTTGAAACTGGAGGGCTGGATAGGCACACTTCTTCAACTTGTGGATGGATTGATTCCTTGTGTATAATTTGTAGTTTTATTTGAACTGATTGAAAATTAGTATAATACTAGACTTATTCACACATCCGACTCTCGAAGGACCAATGTTCTTTGTTAATTCTAGTAATTGATAATGTGAATAAGGAAAAATACCTTCGTTTGAATTCGCTTTTAATTCCACATATATTATATAAAATTCTGACACATGTCTCTTTGACTGACAGCAGCATGCAACGATCGCGATGCTGATAATCTGTCGATCACATCGTTACCATGGCTTAACAAAAAATAGGAAAATAGATTGAACAACGTCCAATCTTTATTGAAAACAAAAATAGAGAATAAATACTTCTTTCCCCAAAGGCCTGAAACTCTTTAGGATTTTCCTTCTTGTTTTTGCGCAAACCTCCCACACAGGTTATTCCAATAAGCAGCAGATGATAAGTTTTTTCTGGAAACAGTTAGAGCTTTTACAACATTTTCTGCTACGGTGTGCTGTACTGGTTATCCAGGTTGGCGCCCCAAATATACTTGTCCATCAATGGCATATTCTGTTCCACTTTCACAAAGTCAAAAAAACTGTATTCCATATTTTGCTGGCTTTGAGGGCTTGTAATGTATGAAACTACAACGACTCTAAAAGCAAGCAATTGTTCATCTATGGTAACGTACTCTTTTGGAATCATTTGTGTTCGGCAGTGAACTGAAAATAATTCTCATATATCACGAATATAAGCAAATTTATCAGTTTCAAGTCTAACCGAACGACTTCTTTTGTCATGGAAACGAAGACACTTTTTTATATTTTCAAAACGATTTACTGCCATTGTAGCTTTGTACATTGGATTCGACATCTTATAAAGAAATAATTCTCTTACAGGAGTATCCCAGTTTTTTTCAACACCAGCCAACAATAGCAAACCGGAAAAAGCATCCATCTCATCTCTTTCGATTTGTGTCCAAATCTTTTTCAAATTCGCGTTTTGCTTCTCGATTAGTACAAAGTATTACTATTTCATCAACAATTTCAGGCGTAAGAAATTTATCCCATGCATCTTTGATATACCAAACTTCATTTCTTCTTCAAGGTCCTGATGTAAATCTTACTATATTGTGTAATCGTACCCTTCCTTGTGAGGGCTGAGTATAATTTCACACAAAATTATTTCTTCCAACAAACGTACCATTTCAGATGTCTGAAGGTGAGCTATGATCCGGAATACTACCTGTTTCGCTATCTGAATAGGTTTCTCCAGTGTCACTAGATCCTTCAGGTGGTTGATATTATTCGTCAGTGTCTGATCTATCACTTTCACTGACAACAATATTCTCATCATCTTCTTTGTAGCATGTCATCAAAGTTTCCTCAAAATTAGAGTCACTAGGTCGTATTGATCGTTTTCTAGATGTACTTGTTGGAGCCATAATTTATACTATGTCAAAAACAGAAAAACCTTATAAATATTGAGATTTTGTAGTTTTTGTAAATAATAACCTAACCTAAACTCTTACAAAAATAATTTACCAGTATTACACAATAAAATTACATATAAAAGTCTTTGGAAACCATGAGTACTATTATTTCAGGTTTACTTCTAGAAAAGAACAAAACTAAATGAACAAACCAAAACAAATAATAAAAATCACGTGTTAATTGCACATGCGTATTGGAATAAATATATACATAGTTGCCGATATAAATAGTACAGAACCGTCGAAACCAACAAGAGTCTGCCAGACTCATGATATGCATTTAGCGACTGTAAGTGAAAACAAATTTTTTTTTGTAAAAATTTATAAAATACAGAAGTTATGAACACAGTGATATACATTTAAACTAATAATAAACAAATTCTTGAAAAAGTGATGCTGTAGGTAAAATACATTAAAATTTGTACCTGTTTAAATTTGTTCATGAGTCTCTGAGACTCATGTTATGCATGCTAAGATTAACGAACAAAAGCAGTTGAAATGTGGCCTTATAACATCATTGTGAATAAAAAAACAAAATTACAGTTTTGAATAGATTAGACTGATCTACAAGAAAAATTATAAGTATTAGTTACAGAAAAAAACCATTTGATTCTTTTCATTTTGATTCCAAATCTGATTTTCCTCAATTTTCTACTACCCAAACATTTCGAGTTGGAGTAATCTGCCAAATCAATTATAATGTAGTTTCAATTTATTTCTTCCTGGACTTTGATGTGCCAGAAAACTTAAGCCCCCTTTTCTGGTATTTAGATTTTGATGATAAACACTGATATACCTTGTTTGCACCAAATTTTTTGTTCACCAGAGTTACCTCTCATTTTTCAGTTTAAACTTTGAAAAGATCAAACATTTCATCAAATTTGAAACAGTTACTTCACGTTCCATTCCTAACGAGACATGTTTTTGTAACATGAAAATTGGGTAATACGATTACGATTTATATAGTTCCACTCCGAATTTTGTTTATAAAACGGCTTGACGGCATTAAACATGTCTCTATTCCATGCCACCTACCGTTACTCACTTTAAAATTCATCAACCTAAAACTCGGTGCATATTGTAAGGTTTTAGGCGTTGCCTCTAATACTTGCGTAGACGTTGTTTGTGAACTAAATAAAGTGTAAAAAGGCGTCAGGCAATCTTGCCTCCCGACAACTACCTACACAAGTTTCCCAGCCAGAGACTATCAAGTCGGTGAAGAAATAAAAGTCAGATGTCACTCACCCAAGTCTAAGTTTAATAAAATAGATTAGTTTTGTCGGGATAATCTTTCAAAAATCCCGTTAATACAACTAATACGTACAAGTGTTTCCCAAAATTATAAGAAATTCACAAATGTCCTAAAGACCCATAAATCCTAACCACAATTTGTCATAGGTAAGTGAAATGCCGCCTTGATTGAATGATAGAAAAAAATATGTACAAATATCCCAAGCAAATAGACCAGGGCCGAAGCCTTCAAAAATAGTAAAAAATGAAAAAGAATTACAATAGGATGAAACCCATGAGAAAAGGAGAGGAATGAATGGGAAAGTTGTAGGTAATAAAAAGATCTATAACTTTTGTATTTGCAATTTTTTCACATAACCTCAAAGTTCAGGTGAAAAATTCAAAAAACCAAGTTTGGTTTTTTATCTACATATTTTTCAAAAATTTTTTGTTTTCTACGAAATTTGGTGAAAACTTACCTTATTATGTCCCAAATACACTGTGATTTATTTGATTGAAAATATTCATTTTTTCGCCTTATTTTAACTTAATATCAAAAAAGCACCCTAATTTTCGATCGAAAATTCTGACGTCAAAATATCGGCTTTTTTCAAAAAGTCTGGGGGCTTTTTGTGTGTTGAAATATCTACTTTCTGATGGTGTGAAAAAATATACATCACTATAGGAAATGTTCTCAGAAAATGCAAAAAATTGAAAAAAACTCAAATTAGAATTTTTTTTTCAATCATTATTTACAATTTTGATGTATTTATTAAAATTTACACTTTAATTACTCAAAAAACGTAAGACTTGATATTTTATTAATAAACGAAAAAAATGTTGGTATGTAAGATGGGTGTACGGGATTATCTGATTTTTGTTTATTGACAAAATGAGCACTGCAAATTCTAGTATTTATATTTGGTGGAAGAGTTCATTAATAAATATTTGCACTATGTAGAAAAACATTACGCAGCAAGCTATATTGTCTTTGATGGGTACCCCGAAATTAAAAATCAGTTACTGTCACAACAGTACCAGCAGCTACTTCAACTAAAAGAGGAGAACGTAATCGTAGAAAAACCTCAGACAATATTCCAGAGTTCGATTATCAAAACCATACAAAAATACCATTTATGCAAAAAAAATTTTTATCTAACGAGAAAAACAAGGACAAAATAATAAAAAGTTTAATGAAAAGATTACAGTGACAAGGATTTTCCTGTAAACAAGTTGAAGAAGATGCTGATGCTGACATAATTAAGACCTCGATAGAAGTTGCCAGAGATACTAATAAAACTGCCATAGTTGTGGGTCAAGATATTGATCCTTTGGTCCTTTTAAATCAATTTAATTCAAATAATCATGACATTTATTTTCTCAAACCAGGCTCTGAAAATGGAAAGGATCTATTTTTCACGTCTAATAGTTTCAAACATGAATCCTTCAAAAATATTGTTGCATTTCTGCATTGTTTTTCTGGTTGCGATACAACATCTGGATTTGCCGGAAAAGGAAAGAAAAGTATCGTTAATTCATTATTAGACGCGAAAAATTTGTCAAATTTGGCCAATGTTTTTTATTAGAAAGACGAAAGTAAAGAAAATATAAAAAAAATGGATTACAATTAATCAAATCTATTTATAAATGTGAAACAGAAAAAACAACACTGAATCATTCAGGGTTTCAAAAATATCAATTGTCAAAAATTAAATCATCCTGCATTTTGGCAAACCTCCCACCCACAGAAGGAGCAGCAGAACAACATTGTTAAAGAGCATATTATCAGCTTCCAACTTGGTTGGGTAACGAAATGACAGCAACAGATTGGGGCTGGAAGCAACATCAGCGTGGCATTATGCCCAAATTTACAGAAAAGGATTTAATTCTACGAGGAAGTAAATGATTCAGATGAAATTGTGGATGAAGAATCGATGCAGACTGGAAATAACATTGGAGACGAAGATGATGGTCTTGAAGATTTCGACGATCAACTAGAGTTGGAAAGGTTTGTCGAATCTAACGATGAAGAAATGCCTTCAAAGAGACAAAAAATAATGAATGACTGATAAGAATTTCAAACAAGGTATTTATAAATAACAATATTAACGTTTTTGAAAAAAAATATAATGAATAACGTAATCAGAATTAAGTATCTAAATTCAATAGTACGATGTACATGTATATTTTATGAGATTTTCTATGACATGAATGTAATTCGAATTAGATAAATAAACTTTTGAACTAAAAAAAATTGCAGCAATCACATTTTTTTGATGAAATTGTACATAGTGATTAAAAAAAGTTTTCGAATTTGAGTTTTTTTCAATTTTTTGCATTTTCTGAGAACATTTTCTATAGTAATGTGTATTTTCTTACACCATCAGATAGTAGATATTTCAACGAACAATAAGCCCCCAGACTTTTTGAAAAAAGCCGATATTTTGTGAATTTTCGATTGAAAATTAGGGTGCTTTTTTGATATTAAGTTAAAATAAGGCGAAAAATAAATATTTTGTATCAAATAAATTACAGTGTATTTGGGACATAATAAGGAAAGTTTCCACCAAATTTCGTAGAAGAAAAAATTTTTTTGAAAAAGATATAAATAAAAAACCAAGAGCTTGGTTTTTTGAATTTTTCACCTAAATTTTGAGGTTATGTTAAAAAATTGCGAATACAAAATTTGTAGATCTTTTTATTACCTACAACTTTGCTATTTTATTTAACTTTTTTCCATAGGACTTGTAGTTTTGCCGGAAATCAAGATAAACCATTTTTTACCCTTAAAAACTCACCGCCTCCCACTTCCCGAACTCGGATCGACCGTAATTTATTTTTCCTTTCATTTTGATCATATTTCCCTCCTTTTCTAATGGGTTTCATCCTACTGTAATTTTTTTGGTTTCAAAAATTATCGACCCTGGTCTGAAAATGTATCCCGTACCTTAATAAACAATGTAACCCTCCCCAGTAGTAGCTCAATCCCTGAGTACCACAATCTGTACTTAGGAGTTATTAACAGACGGTACTCTCAAGTACCCAATGATACTTTAAAATCCTATAAATCTCTCGATCAAAATCCTATATATCCCCACTAGTAAAATGCTTCAAATCCTCCCAAGTAAAATCCTATATATCCCCCCAAGTAAAATCCTTCAAATCCCCCCAAGTTGAATCCTATATATCCCCCCAATTGGAATACTACGTTACAGCCTGATCTACTTCTCAAAACGGGTACACAATTATCCGATAAAAATGAGAAAACTATATACTTGAGTCTCGAATACACTATAGGGTTAAATCAATACATACGTATGTAAAGCACAAAATTACATTCACGTAATTAAATATGAAGTTTGAAAATGATTATTAGAATATAATATGGCGTAATAATATCATATGAGCTCATACGCTTACTACCACCAACTCGAGTAACTCAAAATCTTAAAATTGAATAGCCTCAGTAAAGTTTACAAAATCTTACAATAGGTGTAGTTGTTACCAATCCACATTCGCGAAGTGTAAATGGCAAGACAGATATAATCGAATATTATATGTTGATCACAGTATTAGTTAATACTTGATTTACATAAATATGGTCATTAACTGAATACCGCAAGTTACTTACCAACCAAAAGCAAGAAAAAGAACCCTAAAACAGGAAATATGCTAATAGTCCATACATTTTTTGTCCGTCTAAATATCCCGTGAGATGCTCAAAATGAAATCTCTCTATCTAAACTTTACCCCCTAATCGATCAACTTTCTCTGACAATCACATATCCTCTACGAGTAATTTCCATGACTGATCTCTAAAATAAAATATCTAATAAACTCATACAAGTGAGACTTCTATTTATCGTAATCGTATTGTCATCACTGCAACAAATGATATCCCCCAAAAAATTAATCCGTTGTATTTAATTCAGGGGAAGGTGGTGGCTATGTAAATGGACCTCCCCAACCAATCCACCTATCAGGAAAAATGTTATTAAGATGACTTCTTACATCATTTAGGAAGTGGGGAGGGGTTTAAAAGCTTGGTATATGCAACATCGGTAAACAAAAGGAACGAAATGAGCGATAGAGTAAACTTCCATTATGACGCTATAGGGCAGGATCTTATAATGCTCTTCCAAGTTCAAAGAAATATCCTCCGTAGACTCCGAAAGTGTGTAGAAGAGCAAGGTGCCCACCTCGAACATTTAATATAGTTTTTTTTTGTTTTTATTTCATAAGTTGTAGGCTAACCAACTAAATTTTTCTACATTTAAATTTTTTCCTTATGTAACACTATGTTCGACAGTATGCAGTTCAATTAGAAATGTTTGATTGTATTTTAATACCTCATGTAAGTATTTTCAATAAATACTTTCAAATAATGATAATTTTCTTCAGAATGTCCCTTTATGGCAAATGTTTTCCTTTGCAAGTACAGGTTGGCAAATTAATTTTGGCAGTCGGAAGTTTGGCAGCTTCCGATGCGCCATAGCAAAGACGTATGCGGATTGCTAGAGCTCACTTCGTTGGCAAAATTTGTAAGCTTCGTTTCGACGGTACAGTTCATAGAAAAGTGTGATTGGCGGGGTTGTGCACTACTAACTTGTTATTGCGACTCCAGGAAGTAAAGTTGTTTTTAAAAAGTTGAGGGAGCAGTGTCGTGACATAATTAGGAACGTTTTAAATATCATGACCGAAGATGCAAACAATGGCAAGTCAACGATTTTATTAACCAAGGTAAGTTTTAATTATTGCAAAAAAAATTTTAAACCAAAGTAATTCTTTAACAAATTTACACTCGATAGTAAATTTTTTAAATCGATTTTCGTACATAAAATATTTATTTGTTAAACGATTTAAAAAAGTGACATTACGGTGAGACAATAGTTATTTGTATGCCAAGGACTGAAAGTGTTACTTTGTTGGACGAGTCTGACAATTGCGAGACGAGCGAAGCGAGGCGAGCAACAGACGAGAAAACAAAGTGGAATTTCCGCCGCGGCGTACACAACCATTTTTAGACGACGCATAAGATCCAAAAGATCAGGTGCCGTGCATTCGAATAACTCTTCATTGCTGATGTTTTTATTTTTATCATCATTCATTGTTATTAATTAATTTAGATAAAACTTCGGATGAAACAAATAATTTCAGAAAATTAAAAATTTAAGGTTATGCAAAATCATCGAAGTGAAACTGTCAACTGTCAACATTAAAGTGGTCAGAGTCACATTTAAGGAAGTTAAAGTTGTCTACTCCAGGGCGTTTCGAAAGTGTTTTGCAGTACGGAACTGTCACTTTCACTACATGGAACACCCAAAACACAACTTTCGGTATGTAAATGAATACAGAACGAGCATCTTCCAGATGGCGTCGTCTAGAAAGTATTTTTCCTCCTACCCCTATAGAAAGTACACACTTTCCTTCCTCAAATCAGGGAGGAAACTCATACTTTTTCTCCCTGGGGAGGAAAAGTACTTTCCTCCCTAGGGAGGAAAGTATTTTTCCTTCCCCTCATTTCAAGTAAGTTGTAAGCGATGAAACTTGTGAATTCATTATATTCATATTGTTTCCATAATTTCTAGAACATCCTGTATATCCTGTTTTTTGGTAAAAATCAAACATTAATGTTACTTCAACGTAGTTCTTCAATACAAATTTCAACTTCAGGAATCTTAGATATGCGTTTTTTGAGTTCAGAATAAGAAATATGCTGTGGCTCACTGACAGTAAACACGGCGATTGACTTTTGAGGTGCAAAGTCGCTACATTCATTGAACTTAGTTGAATTTTTGGAAAGTGGAGAGCGATTCAAGTGATTTTGAATTTCCAAATACACCACCTAATATTAAGGAACAAGCCAACATAGCGTCATTAACCTTACTATCACAAAAATCTAAAGACAGGTATGAAAAACAATATGCACAATATAAGCAATGGGCTGAAGACAACAAGATACATAAATATTCAGAGAATGTTTTACTGGCATATTTTTCACTACAAGGATAATCATTAAAAGCTTCAACACTTTGGTCTAAATATTCACTGCTACGCACAATGATACAAATGAAGGATAATGTCGATATTAAATATCCAAAGTTGAGTGCATTTCTAAAACGTCAATATGCCGGATACAAACCAAATAAAGCTAAAACTTTAACAAGAGAAGAAATAAATACATTCTTAATGGAAGCCCCCAATGATGTTTTTTTATAAATGAAGGTAAAAAATGAAATCCCATGCAAATAATTTAATTTTTGATATAAAATATTCATAGGTAGTCCTTGTTATTGGAATTTCTGGAGCATGTCGATGTGATGAGCTTATTAAAATGACTATGGATGATATTGAAGAGGAAGACAATCTTTTAGTCATAAATATCCACACTTCAAAAACGTATAAACAACGAATTTTCGTTATCAATACTACAACAGGTAACGGCCCAAATTTTATTCAAATCTTTAAAAAGTATATCTGTCTACGTCCTAAGACTGAGCATAAACGATTGTTCGTATGCTTTAAAGCAGGCAAATGTATAAATCAAGTGGTTGGCAAAAATAGTATATCCATAATACAACAAAAAAATGCAGAATATCTCAATCTTCCAAATGCCAAACATTACGCAGGGCACAGTTTCAGAAGAACTTCAGCAACTCTGTTAATAAACGCTGGTGGGGATATTTTAGCTCTAAAACAGCATGGCGGTTGGAAATCAACGAATATCGCAGAAGGTTATGTAGAACAATCTTACACAAGAAAAGAAAAATTTCTGATCAAATTATGGGAAATAATGTAGAACCTGAACTTGATCAAAATCAGCCAAGCACTTCTAGAAGCTACCACCATTACAATGTGCTAAGCGAAAATATTTCAAATACTAAAGCTCCTGTTCAAACCCTATCTTCTTCCAATTGTGTACATATTGGTGCTGCTCAAAACCGCACATTCAATATTAACATAAATAATTCTAGAATATAGTTAAACAATACTATGTACTTAATTGTATAACATATATTGATAAATTTGTTTAATAAATAATTCTTGTGTTCTTAATTATATTCGTTACCTATTTGTATCGTAACTAAATTTTCAAAAAAAGGTGGGTAGGAGGACTAATCATATGTATCACATGGGAGTAAAGTGCCTTTTCCTCCCTTGGATGTTTACTGCCCTCCGCTTCGCGTCGGGCAGTAAACTACATCCTGCGGGAGGAAAAGTGGCACTTTCCTTCCTAGTAATACAAATAGCTATTTCCGCCAATCTCTATCTAAAGTATACATTTCCTAGCGTCATGGTAGGGAGCAAATTCGTACTTTTCCTCCCTAGGGAGAAAAAGTAAAAGTGACGTCATAGTACGTTGTCAATGAAATAATTTTTGCAGTGCCGAGACTAAAGTGGTCACTTTAGTCTCACACGTTAGAAACTATGTTAGACCCAAGGGATGTAAAGGGATAGTTGAAATCCCAAGGGATTTGAAGTACACATAAAAACGTACACCCCCGATGCCTAGCCAAGCATTTTAGAAGTCCATCCTCGACGCTCAGCCAAGTTTCGTAAAATTCCATCCTAAGTAGTATTTATTGATTTTGTTTGTTAGTTTCATAAATAAATTATTGAAAATGTCTTGTTATTTCAGGAAGGCCGAAGAATCATATGTATAACTTGGGTGTAAAGTGCCTTTTCCTCCCTCGAATCATTACTGCCCTCCGCTACGCGTCGGACAGTAAACCTCATCCTCGGGAGGAAAAGTAGCACTCTCCTCCCTTGTTATACAAATAGCTATTATTCACTCATGTGTCATTTTTATGCACCGTCATGTCATCATTATAAACAAATAGACGCCATTTTTAGTCCATCTAGATCAACCTAAATGAGATACTTTTTGGTTTTTGCATGCCTGGGTCTCATGAGTCAATTGTTACATTCGTGAGAGAAAGCACCACTTTATGCACTTGTTGCATAAATAACTATTCTGTGTCTGTCTACAGGAGTATATAAAAGGGCACATGTTTATTTTGAGTGAGATACCTATTTAAATGTAATAGGTTTTTTAGCTTATAATTATAATTATTTTACTCATTTCATACCTATCTCTATTACGTTTCGGTTTTATTATTTGTTTTGAAGCATCTTCCGATTTCAGTTACAATTGCGGTTTAGTCATATTAAAATATGTTTGAACTAAAATCTAAAGATCGTTTAAAACAACTAATGATCTGAAACGTAACATAGTATTTTTGAATTTAATACTTTCTTTAAATGGCCGAAAACTACGACAAAAATTTTTATTTCAAAGAACGGTCACTGAAAACAAATTCAACCACTTCCTCATTTTATTTGTATATTAATACACATGAGTAAAACTTCTTATACAACATTTATATCGACTTATTTTATTGTCGGTTCACTGAACGAGTTTCTGCTGCTACGAAAGTTAGCCAAAGAACGCTTTCCCGTATTAAAAAAGAAGCTCTGACAGGAAGTAATGCTGGCACTGATGTACCTACTAAAAAACAAATAACGTCCAGTATCCGTATGGATCAATTGGACAAAACTGTGCTTAGGAGGTGAATAATAAATTATCAAATATCTGAGAAAAAAGTAGCCACATTAAGAAATGTACACCAAATCTTTGCAGATAGTTATGGCTTTGCAGGAAGTCGCGAATCTCTACGGAAACAAATACATTCTTTGGGTTTTCGTTGAACTGACATGAAAAACAACAGAAGTTTGTTAATGGAACGTCACGAAATCAGACATTTACGCCTACTATATTTAAGAAACCTTTTATTTATATGGATGAAACATACATTCATTCATGTCACACGCACCTAAAGGATGGAGCGACAAGAGTAATGAAGTATTAAGCAAACCCGTTTCAAAAGGTAATAGGCTCATCATTGTGCATGCAGGAAGTGAAAATGGTTTTGTACCTAATGCTGGTATTGTGTGGAACTACCAATCAAAAACAGGAGATTATCATAATGAAATGACGTACGAAAATTATGAGAAGTGGGTACAAGAAAAACTTATTCCAAACCTACCAAAAAACGCTGTTGTGGTAATTGATAACGCTCCATATCACAATGTTCTAAATGAAAAATTACCTTTGACTGCTTCGACTAAACAACAATAAAAGAACTGGACTTCTGAAAGAAATATATATTACAGCGAACAAATGTTGAACCCGTATCTTTATTGCAAAAATGTACCAACCGCAATATAAAATTTATGAAATTGATCAATTGTTTATTCGACACGGATTGCAAGTTTTAAGGCTACCCCCTTATCACCCGGACTTAAATCCGATCGAAAGTGTTTGGGCGGCACTTTAAGAATATGTGGCCAAACAAAATGTTACCTTCAACTTTACAAATGTTAAAGAATTATTCAATGAATTTTTTGACACATTTACAGAAAATTATTGGAAAGTTAGATGTGACCATATTAAAAAGATTGAAGATGAATTTTTGAACAATGAACCACTTTCTGGTATTATTGTAGATAATATTATTATTAATTTGGCCGAAGACGGAGATAGCGAGTATGATGAAGTTGATATAGAAAGTGATTTTGAAGAATCGTTTGTAGATGCACATCATTATTTTACTGTTGATGATCCCTGTACATTCGAAACATACTTTTCATTATAGTGTTTGTTTGTAGGTGGTATGACTGAATAAATTAAACGCAACCAATCCAAAAATGTGAATAGGTGTTACAAAATTGTAGATATTAGAGACGAATTCCACTAGAGTAATATAATAATTGTAGCACATCTTTACATAGTTCTAAATAAATAATAATTGACCGCACCCTGAACCAGATTTTTTTGTTTTGCCAGTCCTAACTCTGTAAAAAATGTGAAGGGATGTTCTAATTTCATAGTAAATATTTGCTAAAAACCCAAAAATTTCCATATGAAAGTAGAAATATCTACCACAAAAAAGCTTTAATATTTTATTTATATTAGTAGTATACTTATTAGATCATCTCTAAAGGCGACTTCCCCTATTTGTTCTTCATATTTTATGTATAAACCCGAATTTTCACATTATTATCTACTACATATTATTAAGAATAACAATTTTAGAAAGCTTAACAGGTAGGTATGTCATTAACTATTACTACGAACAGATAGGAAAAATTGTTAGCCATTGTTGAATTTAGAAAATCGTTATCCAATACTTATTATATTGTAGTCTGTATCTACAAAATCTACCTGACTTCCAATTTATATACAAACAAACCTCAGTGGCGAGTATTATGAAGGGACATTAATTTGAAGTAAAGGCGGAAGATTATGCCTCTTGGAATCTATTTATTATTTATTATTTACATCACACAAAATAATAGAAGGTAATTATATAATGGTTTTGAAGCCATACATAATTATGACTGTATAAAAGAACTCCAATTTTTGTATCAAAATCTAATGGTTTTCATTTCCTTATTCATTTAATTAATAATAAAGAACACATTAATGTTATTTTCTTTTGTAAACTCGATTTTATTTAGCATTACACATGTGCCACCTTTTATTATTTTCAAATCCAAATTCAAAATATTGTGTTACCCTCGTATGAATTAGCAGCCTCACAACATTTAAAACTTTGCATGCGGAATGTACGTCGCCTGCTCTTCCCGGTTACTGCGTTAACAATGTTGTCAAGTTTTATGGCTTTCTCGCGCTTCGCCAACTGCCAAAATTATTTTGCCAACCCGTACAATGATCTAAAAGTGTACATATCTCCTATACCATGAATTTCATCGAGTTAAACAAACAAAGAGTACCTTTTTGTTAAAAAATCATTTTTGCTATCTTTAGATTGTAGAGGTGGTCCATGCAATAGTTACGGATTGTTAACTATTGGGCACGAGCCGCCCCTCTCCTTCAGATAGTAGTGTAGAATTATTCATTCCGTCAAACACACTACATGAACATACGTAACCATCCATTAAAAATTCATAATGTTCCAATGTATAATTTAGAAAATATACTTAAATATAAGTTCTGATTTCGCAGCTTTAAAGGCCCATGACTCTGAAACGAGGGGTAGGAGAATTTTTTTATGTCACAGATTTATTTTCACGTCATCTACTTACTCCCGAATATTTTGCATCAAGTCCCGGAACTATATGTATATATTTTGTTGAAACCTTTTGAATTTCAACAATTTATATTATTTTGGATTATCACGTTATGGTGAATTTTCAGTATTTTGTTTTTAGTAAGTTGAAGTAAGTATCTATAATGTTTTCCATTTTTTAACCTTTTTGGTTTTTGTTTAAATAAAATTAGTATCTTTTAAAAAATTGGTGGCGACCATGTTAATATTTATTGTTCACCACATACCAGTGAAAGCTGTAAATATACTCGAACTGATGCCGATCACCATTACCTGAGGACCAGTCTCCTGTTGGGCACAGAAAACGGACCCGAAGATAGAATGAAAAGTGCTGTCTTGTAGAGTATGAAATCTAATGCGACAATTACTGCAGCGGTTTTGTCTCTAAATAGGCCGATAATGTAGATCTCTTAAAAAAGATTTACAGTTTTCATTTTTCAATACTGCCGCCATCTGGCGGTAAATAGAAGCGGATATTTATTGTACTGCCAGTACCTGGAAGGTATTAATGTATATTATAGATTCATATTCTGAAGCTCAAACCACAGAACATGGTTCGAACTTTCAGAATTCGAATCAAGTGTAATTTAATACCTGCGAGGTACAACAGAAATATAGATAGTTCTCCATTATACATTCAAAATTAAGAAAAAATGCAATACAGGGCTATCCAACTAAATGCATTTCTTATTAACTGCCTTATTTTTGAATGTATAATACATTTACACCCTGAAGTGAAGATGAAATAAAAAACGGTTTTTTTACAAATTTATAAATACAAATTAATGTTTTTTTTATTACAGATTACATTTACAAGTACAATAATGAACATAAAAAATTATAGATACATATATTTTATCTACTAACTAACCAAAAAAGAATCTAAAGTTACATTAAAATAGATTCAATTATTAAACGATGCTACAAATAAACATACAGAAACTATTTAAACAAGAGGTGTTAGCACTTTCAATAACAATCAAAGTAATTTATTTGTGAAGTATTAACCCCTCACTCATCGAGTGGTGAAATAATAAAAAAGTAATAAAAGTTTTATTCAACCTTTATACAATACCTTAATTAAAATAAATATTTTTTAGTTCAAATATAGTATTAATTTCGTAAAAACCATGTAAATGATCTCATAAATATGTTATGCTATCCTGCAAAAAATATAATTTAAGGCGTTGCATGAATGCATCACTGGTATGTTATGGGTTAAATAGGGGAAAATAATGTTAAATGGTTCAAACAACAACAGCAAGTAAAAATGATTGTTAATGTAGAGAAAGAATATTTGGTATCATTACTGTTATTACTTTTCTCTCAAGTATTTCGTTACCTTAGACAACCTCAGACAAAGGCAGGCCTTCTGTGGGGCTTTATTCATTCACATATACATACGAGTACATACATACAAAAAAATAATAAAACCATTAAAAAATGTGTAATTCTGGGAATGTATAACATGAAACAAACTCTGTCTGCATCTCTGACAATAAACAACTCTTTAAATTCAGAATACAAAATAACCTACCTGTTGAAGGTAATTGTACCATCCCACTGAACTGTTTCGGCAATTCTTGTTGCTGAGGAGTAAAACTTACTTCAACTAAAAATGTAAAAACATTTCTTACACTGACAAAAATATAAATAATGATTATAATGTAAAACGTTCACATTGCAACAAGTATACAGAATAATAAAAACTATAGTTCAGCCTACATAATTAGGATATATTAACGTTGAAAAGATGGTGGGATCACCTCAAGATGTTGAGCTTACATAAAAGTTGAACTTATCGAAACTTCCCAGCAGTCCACAAAGAAACTATACTGTTGGGATCCAGCTTATGTACTTTTGGATTGTGCTGTCAGGAAGTTTGAATATATTCACCGTCGACAGAACACATTTTTACTGCTAGTTACAGCGACATTTCAGCCCCCACAGATTCGATTCTTGTATTTCCACTGCAAAGGCTATACCTACTTCAAACAGTTAACTTACTACTGGGGCAGGATATGCTTGGACATTTTAAAGATGATAAACAGGGCTCTTATCTGAATAACTTGAATAAGAGTCTCCTGCCTACATTTATGAGACCCGAGAAAGAGGAAGTCATCTTTCTTATAGGCAAACAAGCAGAATTTGTAACATTATTCCATTACTATAATTATTAATATGATTTGATAACAAGATCTACCACAGGATATGTATAACAAGTCAAAACTGTGAAATATTTATAGCTGGTTTCAAGTGTTTTATTGCACACTTTACTTGTTCTTGAGTGTAGATCATTTATTTAGCTCCGAAAAACTAACACAAAGCATTCAAAACAATTCATGCATGATAGTATCCTTAAAAACAGATAAAGTCTGTAAAAATTATATATGTGTAGAAACACAAAATGTTGACAGACCAGTACGATCAGTTTAATGAATGTAACATTTTATAGACGACTTTTGGAATTTTATGTCTCAGCTCATTAGCGATTAGTTTCTAGGTTATGTTGATACTAACAATCTATTAATACAAAAAAGAAAACTTTTGTTCCTGACCGATAAAACCCAATAACATTCTGTAGAGTATTTAAATATCTACCTTTTCTCCAGTTAGATCCAGGGGTAGGATCCAGATTACTGGAAAAATGTAACGTTGGTACTGCGTCACGAGTAAGGCCCTTTTTCATACCTGCAACTTTACAACTTCTTTCAAAGTGCTCTTCACACCCCACGTATTTTTATATACTTCCTCCACGGAATACATATCATAATTCTGCGGACGTATATTTTCTAGCCACATTCCATATACTTTCGAAACAGTTTTTTGAAAGCGATGCATTTTACCCGTGCGATTGTCACAACCCGGTACACAACATTTTCTTAACTTTGAAGGGGGTTTACAGTTTTCATCCATACCAAAGAAAAATATATATAATTTGTCTATGCAAAAAATTATCACTGCAAACGCAACTGCAAACGCAGATCATATAACTAATATTAAAAAAAGACTGCAAACACATGTGCTGTGGTTTCAAAATGAATATTTTTCTTCTACTTCTATAAAATAATACACCATTGCTTCTATTAGTCATAATTCATGTCGTCACAGATCACCGCCCAGCTGAATTAAGCTCATTGACACTGCCATCATTACGAGAATAGAGGAAGGAATGGTTTATTACTTAAAGTTTTCTTTTATATAGTACCCTCTACTAGAAAATAGTATAAATACAACTGCCTTTAGCGCGCAGTAGTCGTGCCTCTAAGTTTTTAGGTTTTCGCGGGAACGTCAAGCTTTTCATTCTATTATCGTCCGTATTTTGTGCTGTTGCGGTAGATAAGTTTATTGAGACCTTTACACTGTACCGGATGATCTGTTAAGGGTAGCGAGCGGCCATATCTCATAAGATATTGGTCGTATAGATTTAGAAAAAAAATTCATGATAAAAGTCGCTAAGAGAAATTGCTGGAAATTATTTTCGAGTTTGTCAAACGTCTGCTAGAGGCCGTAACAACCAATACTAAGTAGAAAAATGAGATTTTTATAGAATTTTGCCTAATGAAAGTATACAGATGATATTATTTTCATATTTACTGACTATTCACCAACACTTTTTGACTAAAATGTTTTGTTCTATCTATCAAAATAAAGCGGTGGGGGAGGTTCAATTGTTTTTTAAACAAACCAAGATTTCTCCCGTTTCGCCGGACCGATTTTAACAAATTTGGGCTCATATGAAAGAGCATAATTTACACTGTAAATCGCTTACTTGGTTTTGACTTTTCGACTCTCGTCTTTGCCGCTAGATGGCGTTAACTGACATGGTAGCAAATTTTTGAGTTTTTTTCAAAAAAAAAACAAATGTAATGGTATATTCATTTTTACATATTTTAGGAGGGGATACATTTTTCTAAAACTCAATGGAAAACATTGATCATCTACCTTTTTTTGAACCGTTGATATTGAATAAAAATGGAATTTTATTGCATTAAATAATGGCACGCCACTGCTTTTTATCAAAATAAAAACCATTCTCGTAATCACTTATTAGTTACTAACAAAAAGAAAGCCCTGACTTTTTTTCGTTAGACGAACGGTTTTGGATTGAAAAAATTAGATAGGTTTACATACTGTTTAAACTAACATCGCATTTAAGCGAAGCAGGCCATGATCTATATTAAGAAAGAAAACACCAAATTGTCAATCACTCTGATATTCATTTTGACAGTTCCTGCTATTATCATCTAATTTAATGTTATGTAAAAAGCATTTTTACAACAAATCATGTCTTTTACGAATGAAGAAGTCTCTGATATGTTGAGTATTTCTTTTCAATGTTTTGAAAATGCGGCGATTGCTTCTAGGCAGTATGCACTGCGTTATCCCCTCCGAAGACGGCATTCGAGAATGGTTTTTCGTCATTAAGCCTTACGTTTAAGGCAACATGGCCAAGTGCAACCAACTCCAACTTTGAGAAGAAATCGTATAGTAAGAAGAGAAGATAACATTATAAATGTGTTGGCTTATATTCATGCAGCCCACATTTAAGCATAAGAGAGATCTCCAGATATTTAGGAATATCCTATGGCTCAGTGCAAAAAATATTAATGGATTTTAAAATGCATTAATAGAGGCAGTCTATTCTTCTGGCCACCATGGTCCCCCGATTTAACTTGCCTTGATTTTTATCTGTGGGGCCGAATAAAAGATTTGGTGTATGAAACTCCACCAACTACTCGAGAAGACATGATAGTCCGAATTCAAAACGCCATAAATAATATACCAAGAGCGAAAATTGTGGCAGCTGTCAACTCCACCCAGAAAAGGTTGGACCAGTGCATTCAAAATAATGTACAACAGATTGAACATTTACGACAAAACTAATAATTCATTCTTAACGTTAATTTTTAAAGTTCTGTGTTCTTGTGTTTAGTGTTATTGCTCTTGCTGTTGTTGGACAGTTTTGTTATAGTCCGGGAAAGTAAGGTCGAAAAATCTGTTACTATCAAAACTTTCCCATAACTGATTTTTCATTTTTGAATGAAAATATATTGACCCAGCATTACTCTCCTAGATTGTCTAATAATTTCCACTGGGGCTTGCGACGCAGCTTGCAAGCACAACTCAGACCACCTAAAATTCAAGTGATTTATGCTCGTGTCATTCCTGGATGTGTTCTTACAAAAAAATCGTAAACATGAAAATTGAAGCAAATCTTATGCTCTTGAAGGTGACGTGAATAGTTTTTTCGAAAAAAAAATTTCCGATCTTAAATTTTCCAATAATTGAAAAAATTTACGAAAATTATATTTTTGGTTGGTAATTATAAATAAAATATTAATATCGAGGTCAAAACATAGATAAACATAAAGGACAAACTTCTAAAAATTTACATTTTTTCAGGTTTGGAAAATTCAAAATGGCGGCAATCGGCAGAGTGAAAGTTATATTTTTATAAATAACATAAACAAAATTTTGGAAAGTTTTTTTACATAATTTTTTAGAACATTTACCAAAAAGAAAAATTTTTACATCTAGTTTTTTCTCATTTTGGCGTTGAAAAATTTCTTAAAAATATCTTTTTACATTATAAATATGTTTGTTTTTGAAAGACGAGTATTTTGAAAAAAAAATTTTTCAGATGCGACTTTTACAAGCTGAGATAAACAAATTCAAAATCTGCTAGATACTGTCATAATATTAATTGAAATTTTCAAATTTTGATCACTTCGCTAGGTTGGTAAATCCCAACTCAACTTAAACACAACTTTTCATTTTTCTACCGTTAATTGGTCCATTCAAAAGAGAACAGTAATCCTAGCTCGCTCGGCCAAACGGTGCGGCGGCAGCTACTTGGCGTTCTGGTGGTGGGTCAGCGCTCATTCTCTTCGAACGCCCAAAAGACCCTTACTAACATGACTGACGACGTACTTGTACCCGACGAATTATTGAACATTATTCCTACTCTACTACCAGGTGTGGTTGTAAAAAAGGTGGCATACATTGTACGATATTATGTAAAAATTGCGAATGCAAAAACTGTTGTAACATCGAAATTGTAAGTACGGTATTTGACAATGACGAGGATGATAATGAATCTGAGTGATGAGATAAATTTTGATATGACTCATTTAGTTGATTGTGAACTTGGATGGATTTATAGGTATAAATTATAAATATCATTGTACCTTATTTCTAGCAATATGTAATGGTTGATAATAATCATACTAATAGAAAACCACAAATGCAAAATTTTTACAAAGAAAACCAAAATAAAAACTTGAGCTTCGTTCAACTGCGAACGAGCGCTGACTCCCCACCACAACGTCAAGCAGCTGCCGCCGCACCGTTTGGCCGAGCGAGCTAGGATTTCTATTCCCTTTTGAATGGACCAATTGACGGTAGAAAAATGAAAATTTGCGTTGGGATTCGACAACCTAGCGAAGTGATCAAATTTTGAAAATTTCAATCAATATTATCACAGAATCTAACAGACTTTGTTTATCTCAACTTGTAAAAGTAGCATCTAAAAATTTTTTTTTAAATACTCGTCTTGCAAAGACACACATATTTATAACGTGAAAACATATTTTAAACAAATTTTTCAACGCCAAAATGACAAGAAACTAGATGGAAAAATTTTTATTTTCGGTAAATGTTCTAAAAAAATATGTAAAAAAATTATCAAAATTTTGTTTATGTTATTTATAAAAATATAACTTTCACTCTGTCGATTGCAACAAACCGTTTCTCAATATCGTTAATGTTCATAAATTTAGACGCGATTGAAAAAAAAATTGTTTCCAATCTGCGCAGCCGCCATTTTGAATTTTACAAATCTGAAAAAATATAAATTTTAGAAGTTTACCCTCTATGTTTATCTATGTTTTGACCTCGATATTAATATTTTATTTATAATTACCAACCAAAAATATAATTTTCGTAAATTTTTTCAATTTTTGGAAAATTTAAGATCTGAATTTTCTTTTTTGAAAAAACTGTTTACGTCACTTTCAAGAGCATAAAATTTGCTTCAATTTTCATCTCTACGATTTTTTTGTAAGAACACATTCAGAAATGACACGAGCTTAAATCACTTGAATTTTAGGTGGTCTGTGCTGTGCTTGCAAGCTGCGTCGCTAGCTCCAGCGGAAATTATTAGACAATCTAGGAGAGTGATACTGGGTCAATATATTTTCATTTAAAAATGAAAAATCAATTATGGGAAACTTTTGACTTTTATTACCTTACTTTCCCGGACTATTAAGATTTTTTTTCCAAATATGTAAATTAGTATGTTTCGAGATATGTGAATTTATTTGATTTTTTTAATCGAAAACCGTTTGTCTACCAAAAAAAAGTAAAATGGTTCTTTTTGTTATCAACTAATAAGTGATTACGAAAATGATTTTTATTTTGATAAAAAGCAGTGGCGTGCCATTTTTTAATGTAATAAAATTATATTTTGTTCAATATCAATGGTTCAAAAAAATGTAGATGAGTTATTTTTTTCATTAAATATATATATATATATATATATATATATATATATAAACAAATAATCAATGAAAAGATGAAAGAATAACGCGTGAAATATAATTAATTAATTAATTCTGTTTTTGTTTATATATATATATATATATATATATTATATTGTCCTTGGATCATTATAAATATTTAAATTGTGTTTTAAACACATCACTAATGTTACGTAAAAGCAAGTTATAATCCATAACATCGACGTTTTAGTACCTTTGCCAATTTGGAGGTCAATTACATTCACATGTTAGAATTATTGTCACTGATTGTTGATTGCAAATTGTTCAAATTTTACTTATAAGTAAAAAGAACAATGGCTTTTATTGAGTCTTCCCTATTAGGCGCTTGCTAATGGCTAAATTATATGTTTACGACGTATTTTATATCAACAAAGATGAATATGAAATAATTCACCTTAATATCTGTCGCAAATTCGAGAAATATATTGTTTTATTGGGACTTAACCCTTGTGGACATATGATTAATTAGTTCCGGTAAGAATTCATGAATTTATAGTAGATTTTGAAGGTAGTTGTTCCCATCAAAGTGCAAAGTATCTTTTATTGAAGTGATTTAAAAGGTAACAAATATTTTTCTGAACAAACTCTTGTAACATGTCGCTGTGACATGTTACTATTTTCATCAATTATTTTGGAGCCTTACTTATTCGTCGGCTACTCTTACCTCTAATTCCAAAATCCTATTATTTCGAATATTAGGAACGTATCGTTGACAGTTTTTACTATCATTAAATGTCTATTTAAACTACGATTCAAGGAATCGGCTTGCTCATTTCTTCGCTGAAAACTTATTCAGTATTCTCCTTTTTAAATATCATTTTGTGTGTGATTTGTAATTTTCTTTGCTGGTGAGTTGTCTATATATTTTCAAACCCTGTACACCGAAATAAAAATTACTAATTCCCAGACACTGATAAAGCTAGCGAACAAAATAAAATATCTCGGAATCACAGTGGCTTCTCATTTAAAATGGAACAATCATAAAGATAGTATAGCAAATAACGTACGATATCTCCTTTCCAAATTTAGGTACCTTAATACCATTCTAGATGTGCATTACCTAAGAATTATCTACTATCCTCTTGTTGATTCGCGTATAAGATATGCAATACTTGGATGGGGTGGTATTCTCCAAACCTATTTAAACAAAATTAATGTGTTCCAAAAAAAATATTTTAAAATTATGTATAATAAACCTCGCACTTACCCTTCTAAAACTCTTTACCAAGTTAGCAACGTGATGGACCCCAAAAAAATACACATGTATCCAATTATATTATACATTTACAAAAATAAAAATATATTAAATTGGCCAAGCCATCAATATCAAACGCGACATCGAGAGAACAGTGGTGTTTCAATTGAAACAAGTAAGAAGACCATAGGGCAACGATGTCTTACTTACCTTGCCGGTAGGGTGTTTAACTTTCTACTTAATATATATAAAACATATTTAACTACATTCAATTCGAAGAGATGATAAAAAATAGATTTGAATTTTGTGTTAAAGGTTTAGAGCAGGAAGTGGTTCATAAATTAATAGATATAAAAAATTGATTGTCTAAATTATACAAATATAAGTAGTACTCGATTGTGGTCAAATTTTAGTCTAAATCTTGAGTTTAATTTTTAGTTTTTAAGGAGAGCGTTTTCACCCATTCATGTTTTTATATAAATGTGCAAATGTGCTGTATCTGTAATACGATAGTAATTTGTTTTATTATTGTGAATCACTGAGCTAAACTCATCTTCAACCATTTACGGTCATATGGGCTACGTGAAGTTTCTTCATAATATTTATGAAATTGTTACCATAACCTATGTAAACATTTTATTGAATAAACTATTATTATTATTATTATTATTATAAGGTGTAATTCGTTTCAGGGAATACTTGGTTTCGACTACGGCAATGCCGATCGCGCATTAATGTAAATGTTACCATATGTCAGTAACGCACCTGGAGCGTTACCAATTTATTTATTCAGATTTTCCTGAAACGAAAATAGGCAGTCAGTAGTATGTTTATTATATTGATACAGGGTGTTAATTGATGTTATGTACTTATTTTAATGGAATATTCTTGGGCTAATTATGAGTCGAAAAGTTTATATAAAGATGTCCTCAGAAGACTGGTTTTCGGTATACAGGGTTGTACAAGTTTTATTACCTTCTCATTTAAATCTAAGAATCATCCATTAAAATAAGTACATAACAATAATTACCATCCTGTATAATCCACATCATCATTAATAGATATTCCTATAATACTGATTGATATCAACTTAGTTCTGCTCATTGTAGGTTCATAATCATATCTTCCATTTTTTGTCCGGCAACGACGTTGAATGGTCAATAAAATGTCTCAAAACCTTTGTATATACAATTTTTTTTAAAACATACTGACGCCAAGTAATTCTGCTGTTTCGAGTAGTTGGGATCACCGTACATAGGGAGCTGACAATAAAAATAATAATAATTAGAGGCGGTTGTGAAATATAAATGTTTAGAGTTACTATGTTCCAGAAATTAATAATGTCAGTGTTAGATTCACAGTTCAATGGAGATAAAGAATTTTTTATTTATTTATTTGATAATTAGAAGTTGCATAAATTTGACGGTTTGATTTGCCAGTTTTGAATTTAAAACAAACACCGTCAACGTCAAAAAAGGAAGATATGATGAGTACTATAAACCTGCGATGAGCAGAACTGAGTTGACATCAGTATTAGAGGATTCTAGTGATGATGAAGTTGATTATATACATGATTCTGACTGGCAATATGAAAATGAAGATAGTGGTAGTAATGGTAATTCTGAAGGTGAGGATTTATCTGAAATCCAGCAATTTCTTCAAGGAGATAATCAATATCAAAATGAAAATAAACAGCAGCTTCCACAAGCAAATGACTTTACTTCATCTGCACGGGTAATTCAACCCGATAGAATATCATTTACCGGTCAACCTGGTTTCAGGATAAATCTAAAAGAAAATGGTCCAATAGATTACTTCAACCTGGTAGCCAATAATGATTTTTATGAACTTGTTATTTCAAACACAAATGACTATGCTATTGAAATACTTTCAAAAAGGGAAACCGGATCAAGCAGGGTTTCTTTCTGGAAAAACTTAACTGTAGGTGAATTTAAAACTTTTCACGGTCTTTAATTCCACATGGAAACAGTTGAGCTAACCGCATAAATGATTGGAAAACTAATCCGTTATTTAGTCTACCAGTTTTTGCGAATTGTATGAGTCGCAATAGATTTATTTTAATTCTACGTTTATTGCATTTAAGTGTGAATTCAGATGAAGCCGTGAGTAAGCTGCATGAAATATCCCCTTAATTGATTTTTTCAACGCTAGAATGGCAGTTATTTATTATGCAATTGACAAATCTTCAATTTTGTGGCGAGAAAGATTTCAAATTAGACAGTATATAAAAGGTAAACGACACAGGTTTGGTATAAGATTGTATATTTTAACAGAATATACTAGAATCATTCAAAAGTTAATCGTTTACGGTGGTTCACAAGATCGTACAATTCGAGGAAGAATCACACACAAAAAGTCGTACTGGAATTGATGGAAGGTCATATGATCACTGGACATGCTCTGTTTATGTATAACTTTTATAATAGTGTTCATTTGACTAAAAGTTTACTCGAGGCTAGTACATACGCCACAGGTACATTGCGACAAGACAAAAAAAGGTTATCCACAAAATTTGATGACTAAAAAATTTAGAAAAAATAAAATAGCATGTATGTATAGTTCTGAAGGAATATGTATTACCAAATGGATAGATAAACGAGAAATATGCATGTAACCTTCAGAATTTGTTGATCAGATGACTGCAACAAGATCTATAAGAGGAATTGAATCCGAAACCTGAATTAATTGCAATGAATATGTAGTTGGTATTGCCTTAAGTGATCAAATGCTTAGTTACTATAGTTGTGAACATAAGTGTATATGGTGGTATAAAAAAAATGGGAATATACATTTTTCAAATAATGTTAAATAATGTATATTTTCTCTATAATAATAGAAACGAGAGAAAAATGTTATACAATTTTCGACTTTCTGCTATTCAAAGCCTTTTAGGACCATCACCAAAATATCCTTTAATACAGTGTTTTTAAATGAAACTCAAGGTCTCTAGTTAATCCCACAATATAATACAAGTTATTGAAAATTGTAAAAAATTGACAATTGTTTCGATAAATCAATATCATCGTCAGAATGACAGAAGTTACATTTCATTTTATGCCTACCTGATGTTTAGTAGTTATATTTTTGGCTAGACCAAGAAGTAACCTAACTTGTGATTGGCTTAATATATGTTTATAGAAAAAAGAAGAAGATGTGATATTACAAATATTGAAGCTTAGATATTATTAGCCCTATGGTGATATCCTGGATATCATTTTTCCAATTAAGATCAGTATAACTGTGCAATGATATAGAAAACCAGGAAAACTATATCTGCTGATCTTTACAATTATCACTTAAGAAGACAGTTTATTAGTGGAGAATTCCCTAGATATAACTGTTCATTGACAACTTCATATTGTGGGTTTCTTAAATGTCTTCTAATTTCCAGTTCTTCAAGGAAATCCAGTTCTTGTTTCTTTTCACAAATATGCAGCACTTCTAGTTCTGTGTTAGGTGTCAATGAATGATTGGTGTCAAGTAGATGTTTTGCGTAGTGAGATTTATCTGGTTGTTTTAATCTGTAAGCTCGTAAGTGGTCACTGTATCGTATTTCAAAATTCCTAAGGGTCTGACCCAAATAGACAGCATTACATTCTGGACATTTGATTTTATATATACCTGACTTCTTTAATAGTGGTATTTTTGTTTTTACATTTAACAATTTTGTACTAACGTTACTTTCTGTTTTAAAAGAAATTGTTGCATTCGTTGCTGAAGATATTATCTTTGAAATATTATTAGAAATATTTCCTGCATATGTGATGGTTTTATAAGTTTTAATTTCATCAGCTTGTTTAGGATATATTAGTTGTAATGCCACTTTTTTCTCTTTTAAAACAGAAAGTAACGTTAGTACAAAATTGTTAAATGTGAAAACAAAAATACCACTATTAAAGAAGTCAAGTATATATAAACTCAAATGTCCAGAATGTAATGCTGTCTATTTGGGTCAGACCCTTAGGAATTTTGAAATACGATACAGTGAGTACTTACGAGCTTACAGATTAAAACAACCAGATAAATCTCACTACGCAAAACATCTACTTGACACCAATCATTCATTGACACCTAACACAGAACTAGAAGTGCTGCATATTTGTGAAAAGAAACAAGAACTGGATTTCCTTGAAGAACTGGAAATTAGAAGACATTTAAGAAACCCACAATATGAAGTTGTCAATGAATAGTTATATCTAGAGAATTCTCCACTAATAAACTGTCTTCTTAAGTGATAATTGTAAAGATCAGCAGATATAGTTTTCCTGGTTTTCTATATCATTGCACAGTTATACTGATCTTAATTGGAAAAATGATATCCAGGATATCACCATAGGGCTAATAATATCTAAGCTTCAATATTTGTAATATCACATCTTCTTCTTTTTTCTATAAACATATATTAAGCCAATCACAAGTTAGGTCACTTCTTGGTCTAGCCAAAAATATAACTACTAAACATCAGGTAGGCATAAAATGAAATGTAACTTCTAATGACGATGATATTGATTTATCGAAACAATTGTCAATTTTTTAGAATTTTCAATAACTTGTATTATATTGTGGAATTAACTAGAGACCTCGAGTTTCATTTAAAAACACTAATATGAGCATATTCCACGAAGTAAGAGTCGAGACAGTCAATTTCATCCTTTAATACATTTTACACTCTGGTTCATGCTTATTGGTGTCCAACTAATTTTAAGTATATAACTTTGTAATAATATAATGTCACATGTTTGTTCTAATTTGTTATTCACAGGATAAATGTGAAACGATTCTGAATAGAAATAATTTTTTACCAATTATTTACATTTTTGTTCTAAAAGCAAATATTTCATGTAATTAAATAAATACATTAAATAAGTGAATTTTACTCGTAGGTATGTGTGAACTTCACGCCATCCCTGTATGTTTTGTTACAGAAAAAGTGTAAATTTTCTTTATTATTGTAAATTGTCATGTTTATGGTAATACACTAAATATGTGATTTTCCTGGAATTATATGCAAGATTCACAGGAATTATGTAATTTTATTTTACATGATTAATGTAGATTTTATATATATTTGTAAAATTAAATAATTTTACCGATACATTAAAAATGTAACTTTCCTAAATTTGTGTGAAATTTACGATATATATGTGGTTTTATTTTACATGGTTGATGTAAATTTCCTGTATAAATGTTATGCTAGATATTTTTAGTAAGACACGAAAGATGTGAATTTTCGTAAAATACCTATGTGAAATTTACAAAATCAGTGTAATTTTGTTTTACATGGTTGATGTAGATTTCCCCTATAACTGTACAGATAAGATGTGAATTCACCTAAAATGTGTGAATTTCATAGTATTAATGTAATTTTGTGTTACATAAATAATGTGAAGGTCGATTCATGTATCGTATATTTCAAATATTCAATATTTTAATTTGAATAATCCCGAAATGTGAAATTTTTTAACTGTCTTCTGTCAAAATTCACACATCCACAACAGTTGAAAAATTGAAAAAATTGACATTCCGTGATTACTCAAATTAAAATATTAAATATTCCAAATATTCATTAATTCAAATACTCCATACATTCTCCTTAGACTTCTGAAACTAGAAAGTTTAAGTGTAGCAAATTGTTCTATAAAAGGTGAATCTTTTAAATTAGGTAATGGGAAACAATTTCTATCGTTTAAAAAATTTATTGAAATAAAATATATAAATTCACAATTTATTGAATAGTTAAAAAATAAATTCATCTGGTTTAATACATAAATAAAATTATTAATCAAATACCTAGAGGTGCCTTCTAAGTATCTATTTATTAACATAGGTATATACAGTGTACCCAAATTTGGTTTTCAAATGAAATGTTGGAATTTCTAATGTGACAAACATGTATTATTGATTAGATAGTTTTTATATGGAATATGAACTAATATTATTACTTCTATTATTCTCATATTTGCACATTTTAATAAAAATCTAAGAGACTAAATACAATTTATTACACGGCGTTAGGCAACAAAAGAAATTCTTAAAAATGTTTGTATAATCATATTCAATATTAGATATTTTTTTATATCTGATCGAATTTCTCCCTAATATTATCAATTATAGTAAGTTTGGACAAACTGTATAGAGAAACAGAAAGTTCATAATTCTTTACCAAGCACCAAGTACCTAACTATAATAAATAAATACATATAAAACGTGAAATAAATATGAAAACTCCTTGAAAAAATACATTTCCTTAGTTATCATGACAAAAACTTTTGAGGATTTGGTTATTAAGTTAATTAAAGCAATCACCTTTTTTTGAGTTGCTGAATTTTTTTTATTTAGTTTATTCATCTGGGTGAATCTGCAAAAAATATAGTTGAACCATTTCTAGATCACACAAAATTTCTTTCGGATATTCTAGATTATAAATGAAATAAAGCGCGAAGCGAAACTTTAGTGCTTCTGAAAAACTTGAATCAACTATAACTGGTACCTTTCCGAAAAAGATTTTGTAGCTTCCTTCTAAAAACCAATTTATAGGTTAAATTATATCACATTTATCGATCCAGTGAAACTTAGTCGCACATTTGTCATAGCTTTAGTTTAGTTACAACGTGAGCTTAAAGTTGTTTTAGTATCGTCTACAGTTTAATGGAAAGATGGAAAGTAATGGCAAACATTTATAAATTATAATTACTATACAATTCTATGACGCGAAGTTTCGCCAGAATTTGTACATTTTTTGTTAAGAGTTCATTGTAATTACACGAGCAAAATAAATGGGAAAGAATATTCGGTCATTACAAGTTTCATGAGAAATCGTAAATTTAGGATGATATATTTTTTAAGCCATACGTGGTATGATCACTATCTCGAAAAAAATAACCCAATATACTTTGTATTTCAAAATTTCTTTGTAGAATTGATTTCAATAAATCTAAATCAATAAAGTAAACTTTTTGTGAAGAAAAAAAGCTCAATTCTTTTTCCTAAAATGAATACATTTTATAAGGAATTCTTCCATTAAAAATTCTTAAAAATTTCGAATTTAAGTATTTTTTCACCATAGTATATTGATTCTAAAAATTGAGTTTTTTATATGAAATAGATTTAAAAATATATTGAAAGTTGGAGGATATCACCTGTTCAAGAAGCATTAATTTACAATTTTTTCTCAAATATTTGTTTATTTGTACATTGCTTTACTTCACTTACCTATATTAATTATGCAGAGTGACAAAGTATAAATTTTCACATCATTTTTTGAATCTTCCTGAAAAGAAAAATTACGGTGTCACTAAACTATTGTTATATTATTTTATTTAAATAGGAATCAGCTTTCATATTACGAAATAATTATAGTGATAGTAATGTTCGTTTACCTTAATATCCCTATAGAGGTGAGAAATATCTTCCTTAAAGTGTATCGTCATTATATATAAGGATTCATGGACTGGATTTACTAATGGTTTTGGAATTTTCATATTTTTCTGATTTTTTGCAAACAAATGAAACCTCTCTAATTTCACTATCATGATGGTTGGAAGAGAACCTATATCGACATTGGTCAGTTCGTGAAAATGCCATAAAATTGCTTTTTTGTTCATTAAAATTGGCCATACATTTAAAATGTCTCCAACAACATTTCTGAAAAATAATAGGAACTTACCTAAAAATTGTTTATCCTGCAAAACAATACAATTCACGTGGAACTCGTCTGCAAACTGCAAACATAAATTAACAAAGACACACGCTGTTGTTTTGCCGGTAAGAGAAATCACCTCTCATTGGTTTTAACTAATCACGTAGGGTATAGTGTCACACATATAATGTGATAACTAATCAAATCATGTGATTTTAGGTTATTTTTTTGTTGTTGTAAGGCGGTGACTGCTATGGTCATTAGCCTTTCCTCTGTCTATACTTTGAAACCCTTCTGTTAGAAATCCTCATATAACAAAACGTCTAAACTTCTAGAACTTAAGCCTTAAATAAAGTTGACTATTTTTTTTTTCATATTTTTTAATTATGATTAGTTATTATCAAGAAATCTATAACTTTTTTCTGATCGATAGGTGTAGAAAAACAGGTGTTCAGATCATTTCCCAACCCGATCATTTGACGAGCTCCAACAAAACGTGTACAGTCAAGCAACAGGTGTCTAACTTGTAATCGAATTTCACATTCACAAATTAGTGGGTTTTTTCCCAGAAGAAGGTATGATGATGTTAAGTGCGAGTGGCCTAGGCGAAGTCTTGATAGTACGACTTGTTCTTTTCGTTTTTTCAAATGGTAAGCAGTTTGTTTAAGTTGTACTCTTGGTTGTGTTATTTTTAAAAATTTGTTATCGAGTTGTCAGTCTATTTGCCATTTATTAATAATTTTCTGTTTGATGTCTGTTTTGAAATCTTCGAAGTTTTGTATGGAGGCAAGTTCATCTGCATGTATTGCCCTTTTTGCCGCCAAGTCAGCTCTTTCATTACCTGTTATCCCAATGTGACTAGGAATCCAGATAAAAATTATGTCGATTTGTTGTTGTTGAAGGTTGTATAAAATGCTTTGCATATAGCTGGTTAATGTGTCGGTTGTTTCCTTATTAGTTATTGCTTTTGAGACACTAAGAGAGTCAGAACATATTGCTGCATTCGTTATATTATTATTTTCTATATATTTAATCGACTCCAAAATTGCATATTGGTGGGCGAAATATATACTGGTCCAAGAGGGGTGTTTCCAATGAAAGGCCTGTTTTTTTACAAATATAGCACTTCCTACTCCTTGATCGGTTTTGGAACCGTCGGTATATATCTCAAGAGGGTTATTATGGTTTTGTAAAATATGTTTTATTTCATTGATGAACGTATTAACTGGTGAACTGGTTCTATCATACTTTAGATAGTTTTGGTGAAATACTGGATTTTTAAATCTCCATTGGGGATAGGAAATATGTTGGAGAAATTGCTGAACCGGCATGTCATGTTGTAATCCTAGCAACATCCGTTTTACCCGGATAGGGAAAGGGATAGTATTAGTATGCCTAGATTGAAATGAATCTGTTTCCTCCTCACTAAAAATATTAGTTATAAGTGGATTATAGGGTGTGGAGTATTTTTTGCAGAAGTAGTTTGCCATTAAAAATTGTCTTCGATACCAGCCCCGTAGCATAAAGAGGAGTAAGGGCTTGTTCTAAATGCTCCCAAAGCTAGTCTGATGCTAGTGGCTTGAATATACTCTAATGTTCTGAGGTTTGATTCACTAGCAGAGCTATAAACAATAGCCCCATAATCCATTTTAGACATTATAAACGATTTGTATATATTCAATAAAACATTACCATCAGAACCCCAGTTAATATTTGATAGACTTCTTAAAATGTTTAGCCTTTTTTTACATTTTGTTGCTAGATATTCAATGTGTTCTTTCCATAATAATTTTCTATCGAAAACAAGACCTAGGAATTTAATAGACGAAGTCATTTCAATAGGGTGTCCATGAAGATTGATATTCGGTTCTGGATGATCCTTTCTTAACCTACAAAAGTAAATACACTGAGTTTTGGATGTGGATATTCTAAAACCACGCTGTTCCACATACTCAACGATTCGATCAACAGTGTTCTGCAGAGTTTGAACTACATTTTTCATATCTAGGGATGGGTAGTAAATAGCTAGATCATCTTCATATAAACTTTTCTGAACCTCTGCCGGAATGACATCCACTATACCGTTAATTGCTACAAGGAATAGTAAAATGCTAAGGTTTGAGCCTTGAGGTACACCATTTTCTGGAAAATGTGTTCGAGATGACTCATTGTTCACCCGCACTCGGAATGTTCTATTACATAAGAAGTTTTGAACGAACCGAGGTAAGTAACCTCTCAAACCCCATTTGTACAAATTATCCATTATTCCAAATCTCCAGGTTGTATCAAAAGCCTTTTCAATGTCGAAAAAAATGGCAACAGTGTGAGATCTATTTGAAAAGCTGCTTTTAATATAATTGTCCAATAGAACAAGGTGGTCAGTTGTTGACTTTCCTCTTATAAAGCCCATTTGAAAGTCAGAAATGAGTTTTTTATTCTCCAACTGCCAAAGTAGCCTTATGCTGACCATTTTCTCCAGAAGCTTTCCAATGCAGCAAAATAAAGAAATTGGACGATAATTGGAAGGATATTGTGAGTTTTTCCTATTTTTGGAATTGGAACGATAATGACATCTTTCCACTGAGTAGGGTACATTCCTGTTATCCATATTTGGTTATACATATTGAGTAAAATTATTTCTTTGTTTTGGGGTAATCTCAAAAGTAGTTCGTAAGAAATTGAGTCGTTTCCTGGAGATGAGTTCTTTTTAGCAGTATCTAACGCATGCTCTAGTTCTTCCAGTGGAAATAGGTCATTATAAGTTAAATTCTCGTTGGTATGAAAATTAAAGTGTTGTTCTTCAGCATTTTTTTTTGTGTTGTTTGAAAGTATTATCGTAGTTTTCAGAGGAACTGGTTGATTCAAAGAATTTTGCTAGCTCTTCGGCTATATTTTCGTTGCCTGTTATTTCTTTTCCGTCCACTATAAGTAACGGTGACGGCTTTTCGAAATTTTTCCCCTTAATTTTCCGGATTTTGTCCCATACTTCTTATACCGGAGTCTCACTGGAGATAGAGCTTACATAGTCCTTCCATGATTCCTTTTTACCCTTTACAATTAGAAACCTTGCCTTTGCTCTGAGTATTTTGAAAATGATCATATTTTCTTTTGTTGGTACTTTTTTGAAAACATTAAAAGCCTTTTTCTTATTTTTTATTGCAGTCTCTAGTTCTGAGCTCCACCATGGCACCCTTTTTTTATTTAGTGTACCTTTTGTTTTGGGGATAGATAATTCAGCAGAATTTTGGATTGCTTTGGTGAAATTTTCCACTTGCTCTTCTATGGTTACTCCTGTTATTTGTAAGTTTTCCATCGAATTGTTATATTCTTCCCAGTCGGCATGTTGAAATAACCACTTTGGGCGGGGTATACAATCACTCAATTTATCTACTGCTGGTAATTCAATAGAGATTGGAATATGATCTGTATTCCATTCAGATCTAACAGCCCATCTAGAATTGAATGCAATTTGAGGTGATGATATACTAAGATCAATTGCAGAAAATGTATTTGATTTGGAGTTTATGAAAGTTCCTTTTCCGGTGTTCAGGAGAACAAGGTCCAACTCATTTATGATATCTTCCAGTACTCTACCGCCAGGGCAAGTTTAAGCAGATCCTCATAAAGTAATTGTGTACATTAAAGTCTCCAACCATCAAGAAAGGTTTCGATAACTGTTGAAAACAGCTCCTTAACTGCTCAGGTCTCCACTTGGCGTTTGGAAGGTATATATTAGAAATAGTCATTTTCAATGGAAATTTCACTTTTATTGCTACGACTTCTAAGTCACTGTGTAATTGTACTTCATTGTATGGTATGTTCTCTTTTATGAGTATCAAAACACCACCTCTTGCTCTTTGGTTTGGAACAGCATTATATCCAACCGATTTATATCCCCTTAAACTGAATTTTTCATTTTGTTAAAGTTGTATTTCTTGAAGACAGATACAAAAAGGAGAGGCATTTAGGATCATTGTTTCCAGCTCAGGGTAGTGCAGCTTACACCCATTGCAGTTCCATTGCAGAATATTATGGTGTAAAGGCATTAAAATGAGAATAATTTAAATGAACGGTATATATGTTTATATGTATATATAAGATCTGATATTCGTGTTATATCTGCGTATTGAGTGTAAAAATGTACAATTAAAATGTTGAAATAAATATAGGTAACATGAGAAATAGATAAACAGAATTAAAATAAATATAAAATTTGTATAAATAAACTTTATGTATAAATGTTTTTGGTAAATAACTATGCAATATTTGTATAAAATGAAATGTAGTACTACATTTCCTTATCAAAGATTTTTTCACCTCTTATGGGAGGTGGTTTTTCATTTTTATTTCTTGGAAGGTCTAAAGATTCTAAATTTTGTGTATCATCAAGGATTGGTTGATAGGAACTAGGTGTTTTATAGGTATGAGAAGTTTCGGGTACGGGTTTAGTTGTTTTAGTAATATTATCTAGGGAAGTTTTTCTTGATCTTGGTTTTCCTTTAGGCCAACCTTTTTTTCTTTTAGCTGAAGCAACTGAAATGTCACTTTTTTGTGATGAGTATACATTATCGGAATCATCAGAAAACTCGTAGGTTTTTCTTTTTTGTGATTCAACATGAGATTCCTGAGATTGTTCTGAGCGATCTAGATGTTGTGCTGTCAGTGGAACTACTTTTTGATTTGTCAGTGCCGTATATAAGCTTTTCATTTGATTTTCAACAATTATTGTAGTTTGAGGGATTATCGAATTAAGAATTGCTGTAGAAGTATCGTTGCTTTTAGTTTTCTCTGCAAAGTTTTCTTTGGATGGATTCATTAACAAAACTTTTTTTTTGCTTCTCCGTAACTGATTTTTTCATTTGTTTTTATGGTTTGAATATTTATTTCTTCTATGATGCGGGGACATTTCCTTGACCTAGCAGAGTGCTGTCCTTTACAGTTTACACAAATAGGTTCATTACAAACTTGCCCTTCATGGGCAAGTTTGTAATGAACCACAAACGCAAATTTTTTCTTCTTGACATGATTTTGATAAGCGACCAAATTTTTGACAAATGAAGCAACGAATTGGATTTGGAATATATGGTCTAACTTCCAGTGAGTAGAACGCTACTTTTATTTTTGGTGGAGGTTTTGGTTTATCAAAAGTAAGAATTAAACTAGCTGTATTCACGATATCGCCATTTTGTCTTGTCTTAATTCTTGCTACCTCTATATCTCCTTCAGATGCTAATTCTACTTTCAATTCATCAACAGAACAATGTAATAGATCTCTGCAGGTAATTACACCTTTGCGTAGTTTAAAGTTTTGTGTGGTTCAACTGCAACTTCATAATTGTCAAGTTTTTTTATATTCATTATACGTTGTTCAGAAACTGTTTCAAGTAATAAACCTTCCTTTACTTTTCGAACTGTTTTTAAGTTACCAAATTGTCCACTCAACACTTTAAATAATACAAAAGGACTAACTTTTTCAAAATTTTCATTATCTAGTCTTTTCACGACCAGGAACCCAGGAGTAACTCTTCTCTTTTCCAGACTCTGTGAGTTTTTGTTGGTAGCTATTTTTGCTCTGCTACCTTGAGAGCTTAAATTTTCTATTTCCGAAACTTCCATTGAAAGTCCCACGAGTAGGGCAGAACTATTTGTCCACCACAGCAGTGCTCCCTTACTCTGGCAAGGTCAACATACAGGTGAGTGTTACCTAGTACTCACATGACATCGTTGTAGACTGTACACACAGGTCAGCCATTCATCCCCTCAGCACGATAGTTTCCACTTTGAGATTCTGGATTTTTTATTGAGGTTTACTCCTCTAGATCCATAGGGATCTGGAAAGGACAAGGAAAAAGGGGGGGACAGCGGACAGTTGGACTCTTCTGTCTGGGTTACCATACCATAGCCGAGGGTCCCGGTTTTTCGGCGCCGGAAACTCGCCGCCCGTCCCCCATGTCAGGTCAGGACTTGTCAGTGTGTTCAGATGTAACTTGGGCATGTTGGATCTTCTACTGGTATTTGTTGGTGCCATCATATCGGCATGATAGCCCCACCAGTGCCCTACTGACCATTTCTGAGCTGTTTTTTAGTTTCACTCCTCCCTTCCCGTCCTTGCGGCTCGAGGAAGGAGGAAGGTACTCAACCACTCCACCAACGACAAGGTCTTACAGCTCCTAGGAGGGTTTAGGTTAATTATGTGTATAATTCCTTAAATGGTGTAATTCTATTACACGGATTTTTTAAAAATCACAGTATTTAGGGAAAAATGTTTACAACTTTTTATAATTAATTTCACTAGTTTATGTAAAGGGGCTGTTTATATTTAATTTCAAACTTTTTAAAGGGCAATGCAATGCCATAACTCTGGCAAATAAGTGTTGGCTAATATTTGGAACACAATAACATTTTAGCCCTTGATGTATTTTGAGAATATGTTAAGAGTAACTTAATTGTTTAGTTTGCCAAATATGAAAAGAAATAGATGTAAAATCATATCGATTTTTTCGAAAAAACCGCATATTCAGCCGTATCACTTTTTCTCTATTGTCAAAAGATGAATTTTTAGGAATCGATATAGTTTCACATTGTTTAGAATCCATACATATTTAAATTACAAAATTTTATAATAAATTTTCAATAAAGTTCTTTATTCTTTCTTTATTTACCAAAATTTGATGTATACTCATAATATTTTTTGACGTCGCATGTTCACTGTTAAAATTTAGATTTTAAAAGAATTTATTCACATCATTTCAGATGTTGCACAAATATTACATCAAAATCCTATGTAAAGTTACAAGATTATTAAAAAATATAAGTATAATTATATGCACATTGTAAAATTACAGGCCTGATCTGATTTTACTTGAAAACTACATAAAAAAGAAAGTTTGATTTATTTTGAGTAAAGTTACACTAAGTGTCATGTACATTTACAACAATTTTTGAAATTCACATAGTAATTGTTGAAATTCACAAGATAAAATAAAATATTTCCAGAGTGATAGACTGTCCACATATATTTCGTAAAAATGCTATGTAATCTTAAAGGAAAATTGAAAAATGTGTGTATTACCACAAAAATATTGGATAAGTACATGTACAATGTAATTTCGCTTATAATCCAGGGTACAATAATCATTTACATTTTATTTACAGTAAAGTTCCACCTATTTCTTATCTAAACTACATGTAAATTTACCTTGATTTTTTACTGTGTGTATTGTCTAAAAGGTCACAACAACAAAATAAAAAGACGTGGTAAATATTGTTGGGACATCAGCAAAATACGAAAGGATTCAATTTTTTATTGTTATCAGTGTCCAAATGAACCTGGTTTGTTGATGTTAATTCAATTGATTACTTTTAATTTGCATGTGATTCTTATCTTATGGTATTTAAGGTTTTTAAAATCCTGGTTGTCAATTTTGTCTTCTGCATAGATTTGTAAACGTTACTTTGACAGTTGATATTTTGAAAGTTTTCTATCTCAAAGTTTTCGTTCCTGTTTTTTCTTCTTACTTCCTGTTTGAGTTATTCAATATACAGGGTATATCAAAACTTATTATATTATATTTTATTACTAAATTTTGTTTGTTTTTATTTCAGCCTATCGCAGACTTATTTGAAATTGTTCCGTATTCTTCTACTAAGGTAAATTGATGTATATGAACATCAAAGACAGAGTTGGTCATGTAGTTAATTATATAAATAATTATTTGTAAGATTCCTTAGACATAATAAATAAAAATAAAAGCTGATATTTTGAAGGGTGAATTTTCGATTCCAAATTAGGGTGCTATTTCGATATTATTTAAAAATAAAATTAAATAATTAATATTCCAAATCAAATGAATTACAGTGTATTTAAGACATAAAAGGGGGGTTTTTACAAAATTTCGTCAAAGAAAATTTGTAAAACTTGATTTTTTGAGTTTTTCACATAAATTTTGAGGTTATGTGAAAAAGAGAAAACAGAAAAGTTGTGGATCTTTTTATTGCCTACAACTTTGTCTTTTAACTTTCTTCCATAGGACTTGTAGTTTTTCCGGAAATCATGATAAACCGTTTTTTACCCTTAACAACTCACCCCCTTTCCCTTGCCGACCTCAGATCGCCCGTAAATTTTTCTTCTCATTTTTAGAACATTCTCCTCTTTTTCCAATGGATTTTATCCTACCATAGTTTTTTTTTTGTTTCAAAAATTATCGACCCTGGTCTATTGTTGAAAAATTGATTTAAGCAGTGAACGTTTTTAATTTAATTTATTACACTACAACAACTTTTACAAAAACCATGACTACAAAATTGTATGTTTTATATTTTCTCCTACTCTTTTTTATGAACTACCTAATCACAAAGCCACTAATCCATCTTAATAAGATAAAACCAATTTAAACGGAAAAAAACCAAATTATACAAATATTTTATATCTCACTTAGTTTCGTATTTAAATATACGTAGTTCCTCCATTTTGCAGTATTATGCAGTATTAATTACAGTTGGTGAGTGGAAAACAAACAAAATAATTATTCTACTTAAGATCGAAAACGTCCAAGATATCGTAACTTCTTCTTAAGGGGTTCAAATTACACGGACTTCCCCTATTTTCAGTTTATTAGCTTAGTTAGAAACATTTTAATTAGTTGGTGGTATTGTGACGCATGATCAACGTCACTAATGAAGTGCAACAGTCTTTGTATTAAAAATTCTATGGAATAAAAACTAATTAACAATAAATTAATATACGTAGCATTGTCACAGAATGAACAGGTGATTTACAATAGTTGATATTGATGAGAAAAGATAAGCCTCATTTAGTTTTTTTTTAAAGTGATTTTTATCTATATAATGACAATTTCAATATTAATGACGGGTGCATGCTTGGTTACCTTTGATAATTTTGATTATTTTTGACAATGCATTTGTACATTATGATCAAAATACTTTCCGTAGGGTATTAGTGTGCGTTACCTTCGAAGGCGACAGGTAAGTTCTCATATATTTGAGGCGATGATAGCAATATCGAAACAATTGTTAATTTCTTAGAATTTCTAACAATTTTTCGATATAATGTGGAATTATCTAGAAACCGTAAGTTTCATTTGAAAAAGTAATACTAGGGGATTCCACAGCGTGAGGATCGAAACAGTAAATTTCATTCGAAGAACTAGTTTTATAGAGGGTTTTCTGAGTAACTTTGAAGGGTTTAGCAAACAAAATTTTGTTACTTTATCTCAAAACGGAAATCGTAGGAAAGCTTGATATGACAGCTATATTTAAGTGCTCAAATTACAACATTTTGCTTCGAAAATTATTTTAACGTAAGTATCTTTTTACATAATATATACAGATATATTTAATGAAATTAACTGTCTCGTCCCTTACTTCGTGGAATCTACTCATATTAGTGTTTTAAATGAAACTCAATGTTTCCAGCTAATTCCACAATATAATGAAAAATGTTGAAAATTCTAAAAAATTGACAATTGTTTCGATAACTGAATATCATCGTCGGAATGACAGAAGTTACATTTCATTTGATGCCTTCCTGATGTTTAGTAGTTATTATTGGCTAGACCAAGAAGTGACCTACCTTGTGATTGACTTAATATATGTTAATAGAAAAAACGAGAAGATATAATATTACAAATATTGGAGCTTAGATATTATTATCCCTATGGTGATATCCTGGATATCATTTTTCAAATCAAGATCAATATAACTGTGCAATGATATAGAAAACCAGGAAAACTATATCTGCTGATCTTTACAATTATCACTTAAGAAGACAGTTTAATAGTGGAGAACTCCCTAGATTTATCTGTTCATTGACGACTTCATATTGTGGGTTTCTTAAGTGTCTTCTAATTTCCAACTCTTTATCACAAATATGTAGTACTTCTAGTTCTGTGTTAGGTGTCAATGAATGATTGGTGTCAAGTAGATGTTTTGCGTAATGGCATTCATCTGGTTGTTTTAATCTGTATTCTCGTAAGTGTTCACTGTATCGGATCTCAAAATTTCCGACAGTTTGACCCAAATAGACAGCATTACATTCTGGATATTGGAGTTTATACATATATACCTCATTTCTTTAATAGTGGTATTTTTGTTTTTACATTTAACAATTTTGTACTTACGTTACTTTCTGTTTTAATATTTTAATATATCCTAAATAAACTGAAGAAATAAAAAACTTAAAAAACCATCATATAAGCAGGAAATATTTCTAATAATATTTCAAAGATAATATCTTTAGCAACGAATACAACAATTTCTTTTAAAACAGAGAAAAACGTAAGTACAAAATTGTTAAATGTGAAAACAAAAATACCACTATTAAAGAAATGAGGTCTATATGTATAAACTCCAATATCCAGAATGTAATGCTGTCTATTTGGAATACCGTTAAAAATTTTGAGATCCGATACAGTGAACACTTACGAGCATACAGATTGAAACAACCAGATGAATCTCATTACGCTAAACATCTACTTAACACCAATCATTCATTGACACCTAACACAGAACTAGAAGTACTATATATTTGTGATAAGAAACAAGAACTGGATTTCCTTGAAGAGTTGGAAATTAGAAGACACTTAAGAAATTGACAAAATGGAGTCGTCAATGAACAGATAAATCTAGGGAGTTCTCTACTATTAAACTGTCTTCTTAAGTGATAATTGTAAAGATCAGCAGATATAGTTTTCCTGGTTTTCTATATCATTGCACAGTTATACTAATCTTAATTGGGAAAATGATATACAGGATATCACCATAGGGCTAATAATATCCAAGCTTCAATATTTGTAATATCACATCTTCTTCTTTTTTCTATTAACATATATTAAGTCAATCACAAGGTCAATCATTCCTTGGTATAGCCAAAAATAACTACTAAACATCAGGTAGGCATCAAATGAAATGTAACTTCTGTCATTCTGACGATGATATTCAGTTATCGAAACAATTGTCCATTTTTTAGAATTTTCAACATTTTTCATTATATTATGGATATTGTGGAAACATTGAGTTTCATTTAAAACACAAATATATTTACTTTCATTCCAATGTTATTTATTTTTCTTCTTTGTTTATAGTATATCCTTTGAATCTTCTAGCTACCAAATTATATTATTCAACAAATAACTTTTAAATTATTGTGGAATTAACCCACAAAATAAAATTACGAGAGATGTATTGGGCAAGATCAGAATGGTGGTGTTGTACGCCATCTTGTGGCAATATATGGTAATTGCCATAAATGACGTCACTCATTCGAATATAATATTGTTATGTTTTTTCTTATTTATTTAAACAGTAAACGGGAGAGATAAACTTTAAACGCACAGTATGGTTACTTACTTATGAATTTATTTAAACACTAAACTACTCCCTCGATTCATATACACTTAACTATCCACTTACATTCAATTTATATAAACATAAACTTAATAATCTTATTCATTTCACGAGATCACTTTATCAACTAAACTGAACTTCTCCGCTGGTTGGTCCTTTATATATTATTAGTGCCTTTTTTACTAGATAATTCTAGATTGCGGGTTACACAAAAACAATTAGCTCTCGCATTACCAAGATAAGACTGGTCACAAAAACAATGTCTAGACAAGATAGTCACAATAGTAAACAATCCTAAGAAATCCATGCGCATCCGCCATAATTTCAACTTTCATACATGGCTTAGACAGAGTCGGATTCAGGGACTATACCAGTGTGCCGTTTAGTAACATTACCCCCTCCTTAAAAGGCAGTTCCTTCTGGAACTTTTGTGTAGCCGAGACTGGATGTTTGAATCGGCAACTGGCCCCATTTCTACACTTTCCGATCTCATGGAAATAGCAGGGCACCGTCTTCATCGGATACTGATAACGGGGGTTGCAGCTGCAAATTAGTATCTGGACACTGGTATCTCGAAAGATAACCTCTACTATGTTCGTGATAACTCGCCAATCCAACTGGTGATTCGCTATCTTAGGCATAGCCAGTTTCTTAACGCTGGATTCTAACACATGGTCTCGGAGGTTTCGAAGTGCTTCCCACACATCGCGGTAGGTAGATCGATCTTGAAATTCATTTTTAGTTACCATGTAGAAGACGTACCGGGAATTATGTTTCAGTTTCAGTGTCTTGCCAGGGGCTGGAATCTGGTCTTCAAGTTTCTCTAATTGCCCGAACTTCTTACGAAAGACGGATGCCAACCCTCGTGCGTTCTTAATACGGGCGAGGATGTTGTATGCTAGTGAATAATCTTTCGGGAGAGTGAACAAATCTTGTCGTTGTTCTGAAGTAACTCCATATCTAGCTTTCCCGGTACCTCCATACGCTCCCATAAATTCATCGAAGGTAGGGTCAGATACATCTCGAATATGGTTTATTACTTTCTCTAGGTCATCGCCTCCTTCAAATGGCGCTAGTCGGTTTTCGTGAACTACTTTTGGTTTTCCGTTGGGGATCTTGCTTATGCGATATATAACATCATTGACCCTTTTCTTGATTAAGTATGGACATTCCCAGTGTTTTTGTAATTCTGGAGAAAATCTTTTCCTTCTCGTCGGGTTGTGTAACCATACTTTGTCCCCTTCTTTAAAACCGCCTACTGTGGCCTGCGTGTCGTACCGACTTTTTATTCTGTCGCTTGAAGATTTGTTTGAAGTTATTAATGAATATCGTTCAGCCTTCTTCTCAATTGGATCACGTAGTCTTCTACTGCTAGATCTTCTCCAGGCCGAAAGCCAAATTCCAGGTCACAGGGAAGCCTTATTTCACGTCCAAACAGGATTTTCGCAGGTGCTTCACCCGTGGACTCATTGACGGCAGATCGATAAGCCAATGCGAATAGGGAAAGATACTGGTGCCAATCTCTCTGATTGCTGGAAACCACTTTGGACAGGTATTTTCCAATAGTCCTGTATATTTTCTAGACCTTTCGATCTGACTGTGGATGTAATGCTGTTGTCCTGGTATTTTCCATTCCCAGCTTGTCACAAATATCCTAGAATACATGGCTTTCGAAATTTCTTCCCTGGTCCCTGTGGACTTCCAATGGCACTCCATATCGGCTGATAAATTCTTTCACCAATACATCCGCGACAGTTGTGGCCTCTTGATTCGGGATCGCGTAAATTTCTACCTACTTTGTGAAATAATCCATTACTACCAGGATGTATTTACCACCATTTTCTGTCTTCGGAAATGGTCCAACGATGTCTAAAGCTATCCTTTCGAAAGGGCTTCCAACATTATACTGTTTCATAGGTGCCTTCCTCATGCGATTTGGTCCATTACTCGTAGCACAAGTCGTACATTCCTTATACCAGTCCTTCACATCGTCGGAGCTGTTCATCCAATAAAACATTTCACGGACTCGCTGATGGGTTTTCTTCACTCACAGATGACCTCCCGATGGACTGTCGTGTAACTTCTCCAGTACCTCAGCTACCCTCGTTCTAGAGATAACCAGCTGTCTCCTCATCTCGGAACCATCATCGTTTTCAAGGACTCTCTTCAACAACCCTTCTTCCAGGACAAGGGAGTCTCACTGAGCCCAATACGCCTTAAGTTTCGGTGAAAATCTTGACACTTTTTGTCAGATAGGTTGTCGATTTTCTTCCTCCTACTGCCGAATCTTTTTTAGGCAAGGATCATTCTCCCGATCTTCTCTGATCATTGTGGATGACCATTTTCCATTCACTACTGTAATTCTTGAAACTGCAACTTCCTTAGATTTTGACATGTTGCATAGCGAATAGTCTACAGGGTATGACCGTCTAAGCAAAGAGTTGGCTTTTCGGTGAATCACATTAGCTGGATGTTCACCCCTGTCTGATTTCCCCTGTGACTAGAGTTCTTGGGTTACAGGAGACTTGGGCGCTTAGACGGACTGCGAACGTGCCCTTAATCGCCACACTTCCGACATTCGATTGTATTCGGCTTCTTGTCTGCCAATAAGTTGACGATCTCGTCAAGTGTGTTATCGTCATCTTCTTCCTGCATGGTCCTACATTTGTTGTACCGCGAGCTCTTCGCTGCTGCTTTGAATGTAAGAGGTTTTTGGTTTGTAGGAGTCGTAGGACGCTTACACGAACTGCGTGCATGCTCTAGTTCGCCACAATTACAGCACCTGATTTTCTTCGGCTTCTTGTCTACCATACCTTTCAACAAATTGACGATCTGGTCAAGTCTGTCATCGTCACCTTCTTCCTGTATGGTCCTACCTTTGCTGTATCCGGAAGCTATCGTGGCTGCTTCATATTCAAGAGCAGCAGTCAATGTGTCGACTAATGTTTTCGGATGGGCTAAACGAAGCGTCCTCTACATATCGAGGTCACGTAAGACATCAATAAAGGCATGGATGCCTCAACATTCCATCATGTTATCTGGTGTTGATGGATAAGCAAATCGAACTAGTCGGGCAATATCGGTCATGTAAGCCATCAATAAAGGCCTGGATGCCTAAACATTCCATCATGTTATCTGGTGTTGTTGTATAAGCAAATCGAACTAGTCGGGCAATATCCAATTCATACTCTTGAAAGGTTTCGTTACGTTTCCGCCTTCGGTTCTTCAGCTGGAATCTGTACATATGGTCCAAATGTTCGTGACCATATCGCATGTCCAACCTCTTCTTCAGCTGCTCGAAGTCATCCATTACTTCAAGCGGTATCGTCTGAAGTACATCTAAGGCATCTCCCCAAAGCGCCATAGTTAGGTTCAGTGCTTTCTCCTTATCGTACCAATTATTCACTCTTCTGCTTCAAACTGTTTCACATTATTGATCCACGACATTTTTCCATCGAACGTTGGGACCTTGACTCGGGTGAAACTACCAATGTCTTCTAACTTAGGGTGTGTTACTGGCTTGCAAGGTTTTGTTTGCTCGGTCTTCTTTTTTTCCGCTGGCGTGTCTTGAGTTCTTATATCTGTCAACTTTCTTTTTAACTCCTTGATTTTCTCTTCCATCGTTGTAATCTTATTCTCAATTTCATATTTTAGAGATGAAGTTTCATTTCCAACGTCAGCGGCAATGTCGTTTTTTATAGCAGAAATATCGTTCTTTATAGCCGAAATATCGCTTCCCACTTTCGTAGAAAGTTAAGGTGGAAGCCTCTTCATTAAATAAAACTGTCTCTGGATCAAAGCCGTCATTCTCCAGTGCCACTTTAAGTCTCTTAGCCATTTTTACGTAGCAATTTGTTTATAGTACCCTACACCTGACACCAATGTGATGTTTTTTCTTACTTATTTAAACAGTAAACGGGTGGGATAAACTTTAAACACACTTATGGATTTATTTAAACACTAAACTATTCACTAATACTTAATTCATATACACTTAACTATTCACTTACATTCAATTTATATACACACAAACTTTAATTTATATTAACACGTCACTGTTCGCTATTTCGGTGTATTCTTGTTTATTCCACGAGATCACTTCATCAACTAAACTGAACTTCTCCACTGGTCGGTCCTTTATATATATTAGAGCCTTTTTTACTAGATAATTCTAGATTGCGGCTTACACAAAAACAATCGGCTGTCGCATTTTGTAGATAAGACTGAACACAAAAACAAAGTCTAGATAAGATAGTCACAATCGTAAACAATTCTAAGAAATCCCCACGCATCCACCATAATTTTAACTTTCATATATAGCTTAGACAGAGTATGATTCAGGGACTATACCAGTGTGCTGTTTCGTAACAATATAATACAAATGATAGATTTTAGTTATCGTTTTATGAAGTTACTGATACGATTTGAACGAAATGATAAAATACAGGTCTTCTGAAAATGAATGTAGAACAATATATTGCAATAATAAAAAATTGCAAACACACCGAATTTACATGAGAACTACCGTTGCCATGGAAACCATATCGATAATTTTGTAAATTAATATACAGATCTTAATTCCCAATGTGTTTATTCTCAATTAACAATACCAATTTAGGGATATTGAATTAAATATAAGTGATCTTCAAAACATTTTTAGTTGATCTGATTCAAATACCTGTTTTATGCATTACATAATTTCATATGAGAAAAAAAATATAAATACATGTTTCGTATTAGTACGTAATAACAGCTATCGATTTGGTTTTGGCCCAAATACATGATTTAATTCGATTTGGTAATAGGTATTTTACAAATAATTGTACATTCTTGTTTATCTTGACGAAAATTATGAGCTTGATGTATTCTCAGTAATACTCCCAGTGGTTTAATTAGAAAATCCACTCAAATTGCAGAAATCTTGAAAAAAAAACGATGTTTTTCCAAGGTTTATCCATCACAATTATATTAATTTACTCAATTTATCTCTACTTTCACAAAAATATTGAACCTATGATTGGAGTAAACTATTAATAATTATTAAATACAAGCAAATCACCTGACAAAGTATCCTTTTCTCAAGGCCAATATCTAGGAGAAACGCTTTCAGGTACAAAGGAAGGCCTGCTAGTAGGTGGATGGTACATAAAGGAAGTTGGAGAAAAATCCTGAAATAAACAACGTCTAGTTTAATGAAAGAAACAATTTATTGGAGCTATTCACTATTAGTCTAGGCAATAAAGCACTGAAAAGGCCAAAGATAGGAAATCTTTTAGAATAGGACGGATCGGAATGCGGTTTTTTGCATTCGCTTCCAAAAATTATTTATACCATTCCTACCTACTTTCTACCTATTAGAAACCGGAAGTTGCATTGCTCCATCTAAAAATGCAATAAAAAAATGCTTGTTTTGAGAGGCCTTTTGGCAAATTTAATAACTTCGTAAATAAGAGTCAGAATTGTACTTGCTTCGGCAGTACATATACTAAAATTAGAACGATGCAGAGAAGATGAGCATGGCCCCTGCGCAAGGATGACACGCAAAATCGTGAAGCGTTCTACATTTTTCTCCTGTGCTGTGATACCTTGACGTTTGTGAGGGGGCTCAGTACCCGCAATAGTCTGGAGAGTGATGCCGAGGGAAGTATTACACTATTATTGATTCATCGAAACAATTGTCAATTTTTTAGAATTTTCAATAACTTTTATTATATTGTGGAATTAACTAGAAACCGTGAGTTTCATTTAAAACACTATTATTACACTTCTGGTAGGGCCACCCATTTCGGTAAGGTCGAGAGTGAGCGGAGAAGCTAAGGACAACTCAATAGAGGAGTGAACCTCGAGAAAAAATCTCCAATCTCAAGCTTGGAAACGTAGCGAAGAGATGAATAACTGGGGGATATCCAGCCGTGAACGTATTGAACCTCAGGGAAATGGCACACCCTGTTGTATATAGGCTGTGTCGCGATAAGGGCGCACTATTGCAGTCGACTTACTTTTCGTCCCGTACTCGTGGGAACTCTATGATGGAAACTCAAATAAGGAGCAGTCCAGCTCTCTAAATGTGGACACAATCGGTGAGATGCCACCTAAAACATCGACTACTGCCCGTGGGGGTGGCAAAAACAGCCAAATAAGGATACAGTTGACCAGACAGGAAAATATGGAAGTCGTACCACGGTTCTTCATAATGAAACCTATGGAAGGAGATTTTCCAAAAGTTAGCCCCTTCCCAATAGAAAAAAATACTAAATGGAACAATAGGAAAAGTAGAGAGTGTAAAGAAAATCTGGAGTGGTCTATTAGTGAAACTGGATCAACTACTCAAACAAAAAACTAACTCGAATTAACAAAATTTCATGAGTATGACATAACTGTCCCCCCCCCCACGTAACGCTCAATCAATCAAACGGACTTGTAACATGTCGTGATCTATTGACCTGTTCGATAACAGAAATTACAGAAAATCTTGAAAATCAAGGTGTGATTGAAGTTAAAAGAATTAAAAAAAAGAAAAAACATAAGATATAGGAAACAGCATCACTTATACTGACATTCAACAGAGAAAATATTCCAAAGAGAATAATAGCAGGTATACATTCTCTTCCCGTTAGGAATTATATTCCTGCACCACTCAGATGTTCTAAATGCCAGAAATTTGGCCAGATAGTTAGAGATACATTCCAACAAATGAGGAACCTGATGACTCCACCGATTCAGGGTTATATCCCGCCCAATGCTGCAAAAGTAACTACCAATTCAGTACCAGATTTAAGTGATACATCGATGGTATCTGTGACACCGGCTGAAAAAAGAAAACATACTTCAAATAAATCTGCCGAAGATATACCAGCGGTAGAGGAATCAGACTCTGACGTAAACATTCACTGGGAAAGCTCACAAAAACCAAAACCAAGGCGAGGTCGTAAAGAGGGTAAATCCAAAAAGTCTGCCCCGACTACACCTACCTAGTATCATTATTTTTTGATTTGTGATAAAATCTGTGACATTAGATAAGACCATATACATGTATGTAAGTTATTTATATCAATATATTTCTATGTACTAAAAGTGAATGTTCAAATATTCACAAACCAATCCTAATGGATAAAGTAATGAGTCTCATTTCGTGGAATTGTAACGGCTGCAAAAACCACAATCCCTATGATATGGTGAATTTAAAAACAAATTGCATTACATAATCTGTACTGACTCGAAGAGTTCGATTGAGGCCCCGAGTAATCCATTCAGTAAAGATCTGCTGGTCAAAATTATTTTGGTGATACTGACTGTGCTTCAAACTAACGGTAAACTCACATAGTTCATTTGGATCCCAAGTCACCACGGAATTGAAGGGAATGAACAAGCAGATCGAGCAGCTAGAGCAGTTGCGCAAGCAGATATAATAGAAAATATACCAGTGAGACCAAACGACATAAAAGTTAGAATTGGCCCAAGTCAGATATCCAGGAATGCCGACGAACGTCATCAATTTGTATTAAGCGCCTCGAAGAACCCCCCATATTGATTTTTGGTTCGTCTTTTTCAATTGTGTCTGGAAAAACCTTGGGGAAGACGTTCAGGGCCAGGTTAAGGCGCACCAGATGTCCGTGGTGTGTTCGCCGATGCCATATTACAATTCAGCTACCCAAAAAACCCCCCGTAACGATTTTCGGTTCGTCTTTTTCAACTGTGTCTGGAAAAACCTCAGGGATGACGTTCAGTGCCAGGTTAGCGCGCACCAGGTGTTCGGGGGTCGTTTTCCACATGAAATTCAGATTCAGTGCCCACAAATCGCTCCCATAACGATTTTCGGTTCGTTTTTGTCAATATTTCCAGGAAAATTCTCGAAAATGACGTCTGCGTTCAGCTTAGGGCGCATCAGGTATCCGGGAGGTGTTCGCCGATGGCATATTTGAATTCAGCGACTCAAAAAAAAAGCCCGGATGCCAAGTTTCTCTCCTTCCTCGCATGAATTTTGGGATAGTCCTAAGGAAATGACGTTCATCGGCGTTCCTGAGCTCCAGGTATTGGGCGGGGCAATTTGAACATCATAATCGTGATCAAGGACCTCAAAAACCCCTGGGGAACCGACTTAAGCCAATTCTGACTCTTATTTATAAAGTTAAAAAAATTTGTCAAAAGGCCTCTCAAAAATGCATTTTTTGAATGCATTTTTGGCTGCAGCAATGCAACTTCCGGTTTCTAATAGGTAGAAAGTAATTTGGAATGGTATAAATACTTTTTGGAAGTCAATGCAAAAAACCGCATTCCCTTCCATCCTATCCTAAAAGATTTCCTAACATAATGCTTCATTGCCTCGACTATATATTCATTTATGCTTCTATTTAAAAATCTGAGTTTTGGTTTGAAAACTATAGTTTCTAAATTCAATTAAATCTTCGTGAAAAAGCAATTTTAGAAAAAATAATACATTGTGAATAAGTTAAGTCAATAATATGTGGTTTAATCAACGCCGCAGCCTACGATGAATAAAAAATATTTAAAAACTAAAATTGTGTCAGAATTGACATTTGACAGAGGAAACTATTTCTATATAATTTCACAATATAGGGTGTCCACAAACTCTCCTGCCAAACGTGAACTACAGTTACTAGAGGTGATTTTAAGTCGATTTAGCTCTAATTACCTTAATCCGAAAATGTTTCCTAAGGGAGCTACAGCCCTTTGAAGAAGACGTCCTCATATGAGTTTTCTTCAAAAATACCGTTACTTGAAATATTCAAAATAAACAGTTACAAACCAGTCGTTTGCTGTATATAAAATTTTTCCAGATCCATCACAAGCGTGTCAGTTGGGGGGACCAACAGGTATTTGTATTAAAAAAAATTATTTTCAAGTTTTTATGTATCCGACACCGAATTTGGAAAATTCAAGATAATTTTCATTAAAAGTGTTCTCATCTTTCAAAATCGATATCATGAACCATTTATGAGAAAATAAATTTAAACTTTTTGTGTTTCTTACATAAAATCATGTTGGATTATAATCTTTAATATCAAGTTGGCTTTGAAAAATCAAGAAAATATGGCAATGTATCAAATTATTTTGATTATAAACAGTTATTATTGTTATTGTGCGTGAAAGGTGAAAAATAATAGTTAATTTGTTCAAAATGTTTTATTTTTCGAATGAAGAATATGCTGATATGCATTTAGTTTATGGGGAAGTACAATGTAACGCTCGTGCAGCAGAGCGAAGATATGCGGAAAAATTTCCAAACAGAAGGCATCCTGCTCGCGCAACATTTGTAGCCGTACACCAAAGATCAAGAGAAAGGGGCTCAGTAGTACCTTAAAAAACTGAAACTGGTAAACCACCTGACAATGGAATACGAACACGATATTTTGATTGAAATCGAAAATAATCCTGATTTTAGCACCAGAAGACTCGCTGTTATGTATCCTGGCATTTCCAAGTTTTCCAAATGGAATATTATTCATAAAGAAAACCTTCGTACTTTCCATTTTCAAAAAGTTCATACTATGGTATATGGTGATTTCCCTGCCCGCATAGACTTTTCAAACTGGTTGCGGAACAAAAAAAATCAGGATCCTAATTTCTTTCCCAATATTTTATTTTGCGATGAATCTACGTTTACCAGAGACGGAAATTTCAATTTACAGAATGCACATCATTATGCCTACATTGGTGATAATCCTCATGCAACAGTAGAGAAAAAGTACCAGCAAAGATTTAGTATAAATGTTTGGATATGTGTACTCGGTAATTAGATTCTGGGACCCGTAGGGCTGCCTAGCCGTTCAACTGGACAAGAATATCTCGATTTCCTACAAAATGTCTTACCTGATTTAATATATGAGGTTCCCCTGATGATTCGAAATAATTTATGGTTCATGCACGACGGCTGCCCAGCTCATTTTAGTAGAGGGGTTCGTCAATATCTCGACAATAACTATTACTATAAATGGATTGAAAGAGGTGGTCCAGCTAATCGGTCCCCAAGATCTCCAGATTAAAATCCCCGTGATCTTTGTATTTGGGGTTATTTAAAATCATTAGTCTATACTATTCCAATAGAAACCCATAATCAGCTGTGGCAAAGAATTCAAAACGCTTGTAATCAAATTAGAAATAATGCAGGAATTTTTTGCAAAAATTAGACGATCTTTAGAGAAAAGAATAAATTTGTGTATTGAGACAAATGGTCGTCATGTAGAGCATCTGTTGTAAAATTAATTCTCTTATTTCTGTTGGTAGTTATCTCTAACTTCGTTTCTTTTAATGTTGATTGTTGTTTTATACTCTCACGAAATAAAATTATTTCAAAATTTCCAAAACAATTTAAGCATCTTAATACTTACCACTTTTGTTACCAGTATCTGTACAATTTGTTGATTTTTCAAAGCCAACTTGATATTACAGATTATAATCCAACATGATTTTATGTAAGCAACACAAAGAGCTTAAATTTATTTTCCTCGAAAACGGTTCATGATATCAATTTGAAAGAAGAGAACATTTTTTATGAAAATTATCTTGAATTTTCCAAGTTCGGTGTCGGATACATAAAAAACATGAAAATAAATTTTTTTTAATCAAAATACCTGTTGGTCCCCCCAACTGACACGCTTATGATGGATCTGGAAAAAAATTATTTACAGCAAATGACTAGTTTGTTACGGTTTATTGATTATACGAAGTTTGAATATTTTAAGTGACGGTATTTTTGAGTAATTTGAAGAAAACTCATACACTTCAAAGGGCTGTAGCCCCTCAGGAAACATTTTCGGATTAAGTTAATTTGAGCTAAGTCGACTTAAAATCACCTCTAGTAACTGACAATTGTTTCGATATGCGAGGTATCATTGTTAGAATGACAGAAGTTACTTTTGATGTGATGCCCAACTCATGTTTAATAATTATTTTTGGCTGGACCAAGAATTAATCTATCTTCTGATTTGACTTCATCACAGATATTAAAGGTTACATATTATTAGCCATATCGGGATATCCTGGATATCTTTTTCCATTTACGATCAGTATAACTGTGAAATTATATAGGAAACCAATGAAAGCTAATGTATGCTTATATTCACAATTAGTCTTAAGAAAACCGTCTGGAACTCCCTAGATGTACCATTGACAACTTCATATTATGGGTCTCTCAAGTGTTTTCTAATTTCCAGTTCCTCAAGGGAGTCTAGTTCTGGTTTCTTATCACAAATATATAGTACTTAGAGTTCTGTGCTAGTTGTAATTGAATATATGGTGTCCAGTAGATGTTTTGCGTAATGGGGTTTTTCTGGTTGTATATGCTCGTGGGCTTTTATCTAATTTCACAATTTCAAATTATAATCACCAGACTTTTTCAATTAGGATATTTTTGTTTTTACATTTAACGATGTTGTACTTAATGAAATTGACTGTCTCGACCCTTACTTCGTGGAATATACTCATATTAGTGTTTTTAAATGAAACTCACGGTCTCTAGTTAATTCCACAATATCATCGATGATATTGATTTATCGAAACAATTGTCAATTTTTTAGAATTTTCAATAACTTGTATTATATTGTGGAATTAACTAGAGACCGTGAGTTTCATTTAAAAACACTGATGTACTTACATTACTTTCTGTTGGCATATAAACACTCACTGCTGTTAAACAATCTGCCGTCTAGTATTCAGCCTCACAGACAGAAAAATTGTTCACAATAAAACTTTGTAAGAGTATAATTGAAATACATTCCGTGTAATTAGGTTAATAAATCTGTATGGATTTTAATAAATAAATAAATATTATTACAAACATTTGCAGCATATGTGAAGGTTCTGTATTTATTTAGTTTGTTCAGGAAATATTAGTTGTAATGCCACTTTTTTCTTTCTTTATTAAGTAATTTAATTTATTTAATTCAATGTATACCCGTTATACGTGGTTCATCTGTTTAATTGTATTAATTTCTCTATCGAAGTTATATTTGTCTTAATTATATGTTACTTAACCCTTTTTATTATTGTGAGAAGTTATTCGCCATAAACAAGAATTGTGATGTGGGTAAAGTATTAAAATAGAAATTTTCAAAAACTAATTTAAAAATTCATGACAAAATACTCAACACTAGTAAGAAATAAACGGTTTTAAAGATTAAAACTAACTTTTCTGCATCTGTGAGATGCCCTGAACAATATTCTATCATAAAACTACCACTTGTTTACACTTCGGGGGATCCTACTATGCAAATAAATATTACAGTTATGTTAATTCAACATCACACTGTAATAATGTTCTTCCTTTTTTCCTCTTGTTTTCATCACATGCACATCTATACAACCGCTTATGCCCAGCTTGTGGCTGTTAACTTTTGTGATGTTTCAACTTAACTTCTCAGAGATGTTAAAGCGCTGCCTTTCTACATTACTGAGATGTTACTAGAACTTCCTTAAAAGGAAGTCTTTATAGCGAAATAAAAATAACATTTCTGTTACATTCTGAAATGCCTCTTAATATCTTGTCGATGTTAATGCAATGTCTAAAAAATAACATCTTATCAATGATCTAAATGCGACATTTCGAAAACAATACACTGTATTCTCTTAGATGTTGTATGGACATTACCTCAACCTCTAAATAATATACCTCAAACATTCTAGATGACATCCTATAGATGTTTTTGTGCCTAATCAGCAAGTACAGGGTGAACAACTAAGAACACCGGCTGTCGGCCATATTTCAAAAAATAGTCACTTTAATAAAATACCTTCGGGAAAATGACCCTGAAAAATCGCTGAAAAATACTTTTAAGTTCCTAAAATATCTGCTATGGGGTGGAATGAACACTTAAAATCATAATACTGTGATTATCTCCAAAAAAGACACATTAAAGGTATCCTAGAAATACAATTTTTGATATATTGATGAGGTTATGAAAAAATGTAGTTAGGGACTTTTTGTCCTTATTCTTCAAGTGAGGGGTGGGGGAAGGTTCAACCTGAAAAACAAATGTCGTGAGACTTCTTTGTTTTCTAATCGATATCAATGTTTCATTTAAAAGAGTTTTTCCTCTTTAATAAGATATGCTTAACAAAAATAACAAAATTGTACAATTTTATCAACACTACGTGAAAAAGTAGAGAATTTTCCCATTTTTCTCGGCAATTCCAATTGTAATGAGGCATTTTTCAAATTCTGATGAAAAGGGGTTAAAGAAATAGGAATCTATTCCAAGATATAAGATTTACGATATCAGATATAAAAATTGAAAAACTGCTTCAATTTACATTTGAAATTTCCGAGTAGATACAAAATTATCTAATTTTGTTATTATTCTTATTAGACGAAAAAACTCTTTTGAATGCAGCTAAAATCATTAATGTCGGTTAAAAAACGAAAAAGTTATACATTTGTTCATAGGTTTGAACCTTCCTCACTCATTAATTGAATAATAATGACCAAAAATCTACTTAATTAAATTTTTTCATAATCTCATCAAGATTCCAAAAATTTTATTTCTAGGACACCTTTAGTATGTGTTTTTTGGAGTATTATGCTCTCGAGTGTTCATTCCACCCCTAGCGGATATTTTAGAGAAGACAAACAAATTTTAAGGATCACTTACCTAAAGGTAATTTTTTTGAAAGTTGTACCATGATTCTTTTCTGAGATGTGGCCTACAGTCGTTCTTAGTTGTTCACCCTGTACATTTGAAATAAAATGAAGGATTTAAAACAATGATTCACTATTAATGAACAGTACAGTAAATTTGAAAAAACACGTACACAATTAGAAAAAAAATATCTTGTCCAGAAATCCAACCTAAAAAAAATAGAATTGTGTAAGCATATTACATAACGAGTGTGTAAATGGGAAACTATTGAACGCATTCAGTGAAAGCAAGAAATGAAAAAGGGTATATTAATCTGTAGTTGTCATAACGTAACATACTTTGAAACTGAATTAATAAAGTTTAACGGATACACATACATTACAGCTAGTTTACAAAAATATTATTAGAATTGTTTTTTAATAAAATTAAAACTAATAAAAATTTTACACCATAAATATTTTATAAAACATTACGTTAAATCAACAGAAATCCAATCTGATTAAAGAAAATTCTATCGTTCACTTACGGTTAGTTTTTCTTACGCGAGAGTCGCTGTTTCGAGTGCCTGTAACATTCCATAACGTACACTTTAAAATCCTTATCTGTGAATCATTTAAAGGTGTTCTGAACAGCAGCTAATAAAACAATTACTTAAGATCAAATTGTGCCCATGGAGACCTTTGATCGATCATCATAAACTACATCAAACTTGACTTTCAGCCAATTGGCTGGGACCCATTTTCCATAAGATACATGCGGGGTTCTTCAAAGGAAGAATAACATATTTTATTTCGAGAAGTGACTTTTCATGATTTACATTCTATTACATGCCTCACTTCGTTTTGCAGGTAAATTTAGGTGTGCCAAGAAAATTTATACTTCTTTTCTGTCTAAAATAACATACTATTCTCATATTGTTATTTTCATCCTGGAACATATTGTATATTAACATCGTGGAATTGTAACTTTATGAAAACTAAGCATTATTAATACACTGTATACAAAAAAAACTATTTATGAAGAAGAGATATGAACACATTATAATATATTAATAGAGTTTATAATTAATTGTATCTTATTGAGTATCCAATAGCTGTGTATCTATAATAATAAATAATTGGGTTCTGTTTGTTGACTGGAGCATTGATTGTCATAAGTTACATATTCTTCAACTAGATTAATATATGTACCATTGTGAAGGACACCTACAGCTTATTTATTGTATTCAGTGTATTTTCAAATGGAAATGAGCTTTTTAACAGAAATTTATGTTTTTTAAAGTTTTAAACAGTCTCTAATTGTTCACAGGAATTGTTAGTATGAATGTTAAAATTTTCTAAACCTGCAAAAATATATTGATGGCTATGACTACTGCTACAAAAACTAGAACTAGAGATACTTGATTCAATATTTTTTGTACTGTTTAATACAATGTCTGTATCAGACTATCTGAAATAGTTACTCCTTCTTCTTTACATAATTACCAACTATTTGTTTTTTATTTTATTTATGTAAGTAGCTTCTGAAACATCTTGAACATTGAAAACATTTTCTTCTAGATTCAAACCTCTGCCAACATATGAGCATGTTCTATTATTAATAATAATATCTACCCTATCGCAATATTGAGTTTTTTGTAGGGTATAATGCATATCTATGATTTGAAATATTTTGAATCGTTTTTAAAATATACTTACTAACTAAAATATTATAAAAGTTGAAAAAACCCTTATTTTGTAAACTCTATTATATAATGTTAGTGTATAATTCCGCCGCCTGCAATTTCAATGTAGAATAGCCGATCAAAGTATCGAATGAGTATTAAGTTTTAATAATTATGATTTTGGTATAGGATGTAGTATATCTGGATTTATAGGACCCGCTGTACTCCCTCTAGTCAGCGAAAAATCAATATTGTGCATATGTGAGACACCTTGAAAAATATCCAATTACAAAATTGGTCACATGTGTACACTCCGGAGGCTGTATCGTGTTAACAACCCGAAATTTCTCCCAAAAGGACATTAGCAACCCTTGTACTAGCTCTGGTGAGCTAAACATCAATAAGGTTCATCTATAGGACGCCCTGAATAATATTCAATCATAAAATTGATCGCTTATATACACTCTGGAGGCTGTATCGTGCGAACAAACCGAAAATTCTCCAAAAATAACAAAAATTTGGTACTTCAAGTACCATAGCACTGATTGTACTAGCTTTAGAGAGCTGAATTTCAATACCGTTCATCTATGAGGCGCCCTAAATAATATCCAATGATAAAAGTGTTCACTTCTTTATACTCCGGATGCTAACAAACTGAAATTTATTAAAAAATGACAAAAATGCCGTACTTAAAGTACTATAGCACCTGTTGTACTGGCTCTGGTGAGCCGAATATCAATAGGTTTCACCTGTGAAGTATCCTGAATAATATTCAATCATAAAATTGGTGACTTGATGAATTCAGGAGGCTGTATCGTGCTAACAAACTGAAATTTCTCAAAAGATGACTAAAATGTCGTACTTCTAGTACCATAGCATGGCTCTGGTCAGCTGAAAATCAATAGGGTTCATCTGTGACATGTCCTTAACAATATTAAATCATAAAATTGGTGACTTGTTGCACTCCGGAGGCTGTATCGTGCTAACAAGACATGTAACGAAAAGTGGCCAACGACAAAGACGACGACACCGACGACGACGACATACACACAGGAATTTTCTACTAAAAACCGTTTTTTCGTGTTGTTTTTGATAAAAAAACAACTCAGATTTTTTTTTCGAAATTTCAGTTTTTTTTTGGGGTGAACCAATACTTTTCTCGCACATTCGATAGGTTGAGCGGAAAAGTAAAATGATGTACCTATGTCAACATTATACTGGTCTTGATAATAGAAAAGGTACTACCCAATTATTTATTCGCCTATAATTTGATTTCGAGGGTTATGAGATAGTTGAAATTAGGTAGGTACTCAGGACTACTTTTGATATTATGTTTACATGGCACAAGTTTTTTAGTATTTCCACCCAAGTTACTTCATTTATAATTTAACGTGAATGAGCCTATTTATTGCCATCATTTAGGACCTGATACTTGATTAAGTAACCGTTAGTCAAGGTTTGTATATAATTGTAGTGAGAATACATATCACATTTTATAGCCTTTATACGGATCTAGGAATTTTCTTCGGAAGCAATTCTTCGAAAACAATTCTTCGAAAACAATTCTTCGAAAATCAATTCTTCGAAAATCCGATTCTTCGAATACCATATTCTTCGAATAAACAATTCTTCGACTAATAATTCTTCGACAGCTTTATTATTTGGATTTACTAAAATCTGGGATAAGTTTCCATTAGACAATAATCAATATTTCTCGCATGATATATAAACGTATGATGCTGAATATACTAATAATAAATGAGAATTATAAGGTCATTTTCTTTTTTGAGAATACCTAGGAACTGGAAATAAAACACTACTTTTTTTATTTGTTATAATTATGTCAACATTTTATTAATAAATTACAGTAAAAGTTTACAGTACAGTAAAAGGTTACAGTAAAAATTACAGATAAATGACATAAATACTATCAAATACCAAGGTAAGAAAAATATTATAGATTAATATGATATGTTGTGAGCTAAACCTCTAATGTATTCTATTATATTATTTTTATCATACTGATTTACAAGAGTTTTGATTCGTTGATTACAATCTTTGTACTTCTTTCTTGGTGTTTGTGGTTCAAATCCGCTTAAATATTGTTCTACACGAAGTTCATTTAGACTTTGCTAATTTTTTATACATTTTATAAATTTCCACAAGTTGGGGTGAACTGCTGATACGTGTGTTTCAAAACTTCGATGCCATCCTTCTACCGAATTATTTGTTCTCGGTAAATCATCCAAAACTGTTTGATATAGATTCCACAATTCGTATGGATATTGTGGTGGTTTTCGCTGTTTTCGATTTGGTCGCCCAATCCACGTATCTTCAAAATAATTAATAACACTTTCGGCTTCTGACGGAAATATTTCACTATCATATAATTGTTCAAAAGCCATAACTATATCATCCACTGGGACAAAAGCAATAGCACACAACATTTTTAGTTTGAAAGCAAATTCACTGTCAGTCTCATAGCGTTTTTTAATCCATTCCTTTGAATCATTCGAAAAATGCATTGACTGAAGTGGAAAAAACAGCCTCTTTTTCTACAACTTGGAAAAGCACTATTGCAGGCATTAATCAATGCTTTTTCGAAGTCAGTGGTAATCGTTGCAGGCACTAAAGATGATTTCAATTTTTTAAGTTCTTGAAAAAATTGATCATAAATTCGTTCTGATTTTTTTGGTAAGAGTGCATAAACTAAAGGTACCGATAAATTGTGTTGCAGTCCGTGAACGGTTAGTAATTGTTGGAATAATAACGGCACGGTTTTAAATGTGCCATCAATATACCAATGCTTACTGTTAGACAATAATTGGAGATTTTGTTCTGTAGTAAAAATTAATATTCTCTCGTCCACTGGACCGGCATCATATAGCAAAAAATTTTCATTTTTGTAGGTTTTCGTATATTCCTCCAAAAATATTATTTCGCTTCTATTAGTAGGAAGAGCTGGTCCTTGTAGATTTTTTTGTCTGATATTGCGAATACTCCGTTTCATACTGCTAACACTTGGAAGCTTGGGAGCTGCCGTTATGGAACATGTAGTCGAAGCAATTGATATAATTCTGTGCGGAGGATCATTACTTATTTTCGAGTTGATTCGAATTTTTTCGTACACTTTGGTCGCTTCCACCTCTGAGGCGTCAGCAATATGATTATGTTCTTTTGTTATTTTACTGATTTTATCGTCGACAGTAATTATTCTCGCTGGACAGTTTGTTTTTCTTTTTTCAAAAAATGCGCACTTCCAATACACTTTTTCAACATCTTTAAAATAAAAATGTCCCTCGAACAACAATTTACGTTTTCCTTATTCTGAACAAACAAATTCTGCATCCATATTTACTTGCACAGGGTTAAATTAAAACTAATTTTATTTTATGGAAAACAATCCCTTTTATACCCACTCAGGTCAGTTGCAAACTTGGGATTGGGTAAATTATACCTGATTTATATCACAAACAAATTCTGCATCCATATTTACTTGCACAGGGTTAAATTAAAACTAATTTCCAAGGGATTATCGTCAGTTGCAAGCTTGGGATTAGATAAATTATACCTGATTTATATCTCTGAACAAAGTCATTCCTTTTGGATACTTCGAAGAATTGTTATTCGAAGAATTATTAGTCGAAGAATTGTTTATTCGAAGAATTGCATTTTCGAAGAATTGATTTTCGAAGAATTGTTTTCGAAGAATTGTTTTCGAAGAATTGCTTTCGAAGAATTTTCCGGATACCCCTTTATACATCAACTTTCAGCTGCCAAGATCGGGGTCTCCCTCTATTAGAAGTGTTTAAGAGATAATGAAACATTCTGGGACACCACGAATATAAACCAAAACGTACGTTAATATCTCACTTCATTCATCTGAATTTTTTCTGTTGAAACTTTAATTCGTTATCATTATCTATGATACAAAATTGGTCTAATTATGTAGTTACGAGTGCGTGCAGTGAAACGAAATTCAAATATTCGCAATCGTATAAGTATCTTAATTTTGTCTTTGACTACCATTAAATTCGAGAAACACTTTCCTATTTCTGCACTTTCACTTTATGATAAATTATACACCAGCTGGATATTTCGAAACTTGAAAAAAAATGATAATTCAGATGACAATGGGAGAATTGCATATACATATAAGACAGTTAGTCTATTCTGATGTTATACAGTCGAACTGGCTTAACGGAATACCGTTTAATAAAATATACCGTTTATTCGAATAAAAATCATACGTCCCAGATCAATCTCATACAACTTTTAACAAAAATCTCCGGTTACATACCGCATATTGGAATAATACCGCTTAAAACAATAATTCATTTACAAAATATATTCGATAATATCAGTTATAGGTCCAATACGTGCTGGATACCTGGCTAAACGTCTTCTCTTTGCAACGGAGAGTAACGAGGAGCACATTTTTCATTTTTTTTTCATTTCCATCAGATGTCTGTGTTTCATAAAATGTGTGTAATATTTCGATGAAATTTTGTTCTGCTGAGCCCTGGTTTTTTGTGAAAACGATGGGATATCTTCCTCCAAAATCTTTTGAATATCTGCGAAAAGGGTTTTTTTGATGTAAACTGATTCCAGTTTTTTTCAGTAAATTTATTTATGACATGGAATACAAACGGGACGAACCCAAATACAGTATTCACAAGTATATTTTTTTTTATTATAGCGCATCGACCTCGAGGGGTCATTAGCGATATTTGGTGTATACATATATATATATATATATATATATATATATATATATATGTGTGCTACCATTCACATTAAGAGAGGAAAACTCACTGAAAACGAGGATATCACTCTGGCAGATGGCAGTCGAATTAGGGAGCTGGGAGCAGAAAACACTTACAGGTACCTTGGAATTCAGAAGAGCTACGAAATTCGCCATAAAGAAAACAAAGAGAAAGCCGAAAAAGAGCTTATGAGGAGAACAAGCAAGATATTAAAATCCCAGCTTAATGCCAGAAACAAGGTGGCAGCAATTAATATATGGGCCATACCAACAATAACCTACACTTCTGGAATACTCACCTGGTCCAAAACAGATCTAGAGAGGTTAGACAGGAAAATCAGGACACTAATGACCAAACATGGCATGTTGCACCTTAACTCAGCTATCGAGCGCATATATTTGCCACGATTAGAGGGAGGACGAGGACTAACTAGCCTGGTGGCGGAAAATCTGAAAGAAAGGGAAAAATTAATAAAATACTTCCGAAATACAAACTCACCAGTTCATAAAAGAGTAGCAGTATGGGACAAAAAAATCACAGCCCTTAACCTTGCTAATCCTGCGCCTCCTGAAACAGAGAACCAATTAGAACAAATGAGAATAAGTTGGCAAGGAAAAGCGCTACACGGAAGGTTTTACACTTCTCTACATCAAACAGAAGTAGATATGAAAGCATCCAATACTTACCTAGTGGCAGGATACCTCTTCCCGGAAACCGAAGGAACAATGTTGGCGATACAGGATCAAGTCATTAGAACCCGAACGTACTCCAAACACATATTGAAACAACAAGTTGAGACCACCAAATGTAGACTGTGTAACACTAGCGAAGAGACCATTCAACATTTGTCATCTGGCTGCACAACAATTGCTGCTACCAGATACCTGGAACGACACAACAATATGGGCAAAGTCGTCCACCAATTAATATGCCTGCAAAGAGGTCTGTTGAATCATTTTACCGCACACCACAAATATGTGCCGCAACCCGTACTTCAAAACAACACCGTGAAAATTTACTGGGATTTCACAGTTGTTACAGATAGACCTGTGGAGCACAACTGGCCGGACATGGTGATTTGGGATGAAAGTGATAACACAGCCATCATAATTGACTTCGCAGTGCCACAGGACTACAATATATCTAAAGCATATACCGAAAAAATAACTAAATATGGAGCGCTTGCACAAGAAATGAAATTGATTTGGAACTTGGAGAAGGTAACAATAGTCCCTTTAATTATAAGCGCAAACGGCCTTGTACATACAAAAACAGTACGACACATAAAAGAACTGGACCTACCTAAAAACACCGTAATGTGGATGCAAAAGGCCGTAATACTTGGAACTGTTGGAATCATCCGGCGGATCATCTCCCCCTATTGACAATGGTAGTGCCCTTGGCTGCGTAGTGGCCCGGACATTATCAAATACCACCAAAAAGGTGGGAAAATATATATATATATATATACACATATGTCCAAAAGTTTGGAATATTGGAATATTTCATCTCTTTTGATTTCTATATAAAAAAAATTCTGAATAATTAAACATCATTTTGCTACAACTCCCACCAATACTAAATACATCTCAAAGCCAGATAAACAATATGCAAAAAAATTATTTATTCTTTTGGAGTGAACAATTTACAATGTACAACCTACATTTAGAATTAAATTAGTATAGAGAAAAATATTTTTTTATAAAATTAATAATCAGTATTTCCTCAATTGGCCTGTATGTATGACTGTAGGAGATTTGGCAAGCTGTCGATTAAATGGTCGAGCTGGGCTTGCGGAATTCTCTCCCACTCTTCACGAGCAGCATCTTTTAGTTCTCGCAGTGTAATAGGGTGATTGTTTCGCTTCTTAATGCGTGTTTTGAGAATGTCCCAAGCATGTTCAATGACGTTCATGTCTGGGGAATTCGAGGGCCACCATATTGTGGATATTCCTTCTTCTTCCAGAAAATTTTGTATTGCTGCGGTTCGATGCGGAGGTGCGTTGTCATGCATAAACACAAATCTATCATCTACTGCCCCTCGGAATAGACGCACGACAGGATTTAAAACCTCCTCGAGGTATACAGCACCAGTGACTCTTCTCTCCAGAACCAGTAGAGGCGTCCGTGTGCCACTCATGATACCACCCCAAACCATAATACTCCCACCTTCAAATAGGACACGCGGTTGGGCTGTTTCCAGTCGATGTTGTCGTCCTGAAGCCCTCCAAACTAGTGTTCTTCGCGAATCAGAAACCAAGCCAATTTTTGATTCATCAGAGAACATGACGTTATTCCAGTTAGGACCATGATGTACCATTTCTCGAGCCCATTGCAACCTTACAATTTTGTGTTAATAGGTTAGTTTGGGAACACGTAAGGGTATTCTACAATACAAATTTACTGCATTTAGTCTGCGTGTTATTGTTTGCCGTGAAATATTCAGTCCTTCAAGCCTAAAAATTTCTCTGGATATACCACTTGTAGATTCCAGACGATTTCTTCGAGCTATCAATGTTATCTGCCGGTCTTGTGCTGCTGTTGTACATCGATTTGTGCCACTACTGGGGCGATCCTCCACGTCATTTGTGTCTTGGAATTTTTTTTTGAATTTTCGATACAGCACTCTGAGTGACGCCAAATAATATTGGCGATATCACTTTGAATAAAGCCCAGTTGTAACAATGCAATTACTCTAGATCTGTCAAAATGAGATATCATGTTTCTAGGCATTTTTAAACGGCTCGAATGAAATTTAAACAAGAACTGAAATAATGTGTAAACACCAAAATCAGTTTAATGTGACCAAATTGCTACCAAAACGAATCAAATTTTTGATAATTTTCATTTAAAAAGGCTCTAGAATAAATATCAACAGCAGTTTTTAAACCACCATAGGCGTAGATATATTATTTGTACGTATTCCAAACTTTTGGACATATGTGTATATATATATATATATATATATATATATATATATATATAGTTATTTACATTTGGTATTTTATAAAGAATTTATAACATTTATTAATTTAAGAAATATCTTTAGGTTACGTAAATTGTAGTTTGTTCCTAATACGTCGGATAATCCATTGTTGGAGAGTTGTGCCAGTTGTCGCTGTTGTGTTAGTTGAGAACATTCTCACAACCTAATTACCCGGCCTTGGGACTCTGCTCAGGTAGTGAATTCGGCCTTAGTTACACTATTTTTTAATACCTCAATTGAGATAAGGTGAATCAACAAACAAAAATTTCGGGACAAATGGATTTATTTGACACACAATAATAAATTTACAAAAACCGTATATTCTTAATACAAATACGAATAAATATCAGTTATATAGTAAAAATAACCAACTCAATATTTTATATATACCAAAAATAAGTAAGGGACTTATCTTGGGAAGACTCGGGACGTACAGCTCGCAGCAGTAGTCGAGGGTTCTTGAGCCGTTGTTAACTGGACTGTAGAATGATGTGGTCCGGTGAGTGGATCTTGTAGAAGTCGGTACAGTAAGGTCTGTAGACGGTCCTTGAAGTATAGTCTGTAGACGTTCCTTAACGCGGTCCTTAAGGCTGCAGAGCTGTAGGAAGGTAATAAAAAAACAGAAAAAACAGTAAAAAATTGAAAATTGAAAAGGAGTAATAAAATTAACAGGTAGGAGCTTATACTCCAATACATACAAAAATTTGAATTTAATTTTCAAAATAGAACCACACAAAACTGTTCATTCTTATCCGTCCTGTTTCCAAAATAATCAGAAAAGGCCAATTTAAATCGGTGGAAAATAACCATATAAAGACTCTGTTATAAATTCGCTTCATAAAATAACTTTGGACGCCACCATACTTTTTAATAAAGAAAGATAATACCGGCGAAGAAAAAATAGAAAACGTCATCACAAAAACATTGTTTTTTTTTAAACGAAATATTTTAACTAAGTAGAAAAATCGAAATAGAATAATTTGTAAGCACACAATAACAATTTGAAAATATATAGATAACTTACCAGCGAAGAAAATTAAAAATCACACACATATTGATATTTAACAGAGAATGCTGATTAACTTTTCAGCGAAGAAATGAATGAAAGAGACCGAGTTCCACGTCATTCGTAGTTTAAATAACCATTTAATGATAGTAAAAACTATCAACGATACGTTCCTAGTATTCGAGATAAAAGGATTTGGAATTAGAGGTGGGAGTAGCCGACGAATAAGTAACGCTCCAAAATAATTGATGAAAATAGTAACTTGTCTTAGCGACATGTTACACCCCCTCTCCTTGGGGAAAAAAGGAATTCGAAGAATTACTTTTTTTGTAAACCTGAAAAGCCTACAAAGAAAAAGTAGCCAAAACAATAGGAATGTGGTGACCAGATAAAAGAAGATGTAGTAGTGCTAACAAATTCAAGAAATGAAAAGAAGATAAGAAGAAGAAAGGAACATATTCAATGAAAGTCCAAGCATTGTTGCTTTCTAATTCAAGACTTCAATTCATTTTGGAAACTAACAAAATTAAAAAAAAATATAATAGGTGTTTAGGCCTACCATCAATAATAATAATTGCAAGTTAAACGCAATTATGCTCAAAAAAATGTAAACAAAATGCAGTAAACAATTATAATAGGAGCTAATTCCTAATAACAAAAATTAATCAAAAATTAAACGATATCAGTTATTGGTACTGTACTGAGATTCAAAAATAACCAAAAGATTAAATTAGAGGGGTAGCCTCTACCAAAATATGAGACGCTAAACGCCCAAAAAAATTAGAGGAGTAACCTCCACTTAGAATATGAAATGCTGAACGCTTTAGCAAAATATTCAAGAAAAAATTAAACAGGTAGCCTCTAATAAAATATGACATGATAACATCTCAACGATATGACAAGAGAATAACTATATTCTTCGTCTAGAAAAAAATAATCACTAAATGTGATACAGGGTGGTTAAGATCGCAGGTACACTAACCTAATAAGAAAAAAATTAAGTAACCAAAAAGATATAAGGAAGGAGTATTAGGTGAGCAAGACCAACTCAGAGTCAAAGATGGATGAGAGCATCGATCATGCAGGAAAAACCTCGCGAGAGATGTTAATTGCGTTGTGGTTATTTATTCCACAAAATCAACTTCGCATCCTTACAACTACCAAAGTGTAGACATGACCGTCCAACATCTACATTCCTTGCAAATGGAAACAAAAGAATTAACAAAATCAAAAGAGAAAAGAAAATAAAAAATAAAAAACGAAGAAATTTTTGAGCAAGCTCGGGTAATTAACAAACCCAGCGTTATGTAGAAACGCCACAAGTAAACTGGAAATTTCCAAGGAAAATTCCTTAGAGAAAAAATGACTGGATCTCTAGATTTATAATACCGTGATGCAATGCCCATGCGACACATCCTTCCAGTGCTATAACATTACAAGTCATCAAACCACCCTTTCGGGAAAACGGCGTCCCGTAGGTACGATACGTTATGGAATGATGGCACACCATGACACACCTCTGACATTCAGTTTCCCACTTAAAGATGTCTCAAGACTAGCATCACGCCTGACACAGAACTAGTCCTTAACAAAAAAACAAAATAACGGAAATCCATTTTAACAGGAAAGCGAAAACCTCCAAAAATTCCGTCATGGGAATGCTATTTATTGCGAGATATTGTTTAAAAAAAAAGTACACTATCTACTAAGAAAATTTTTTAACGTGACCAAAAATGTGTGTGTGTATTTAAAATACATTACGTAACTATACGGAAAAATAAAAATAAAAAAACAAGGCATGGCCTTTCCCCCCCTTTCCTACTGTCGGAAAGTTTGGAGAGGAGAAACCCACCTAGACAGAACCAATTGCTAAAAATTTAGCGATAACACACATAGAATACTCAAAAGCTAAAATAGAAAGTTATATAGAACTTAAATCGGAAACACTTTCGTCATGAAAGTACGAAATTATAAACTATGGTAGTGCAAACCACATAGAAAGTCGTACAAAAAAATAGTTTTGTCAACAACGGAGAGAGAAAACAAAAGTATGCCGCAAAAAAAAATAACTATCAGTATGTATCAGTACACCAAAATAGTCCATAAATTGTCATGTAACAAAAGAACGTGTTTTACTCGTATCAACATACAAGGACGATAAAAATCCAGCGTATACTGAGAACGGAAACGCTACTAAGCAAAAATATAATTTCTCAGTACACACAACAAAAGAGATAGGAGACTACTCAAAATTAACTGAATTCAAAATTTGCCTAAAGCAAGAAATTTCAGGAAATATTTCAGTATAAAGGTTGTTCCAAACTAAACTGGTTTCTAAAGGTGCATACCGCAAGAAAATCTCAGAAAACTTGAAACATTCGCGAGAAAAGTTTTTGGCGTTTTTTCAAAAACCCAAAAACAAAAAAGAGATACGATAAAAAACTCGAACATAATACATCGAATGTATTATACACAACATAATAGCAAGGATCCAAAATAATGTACTCTAGATACATCATCAAGAGAGAACATAAGGCATACGAAAAATAAAGATATTAGTGCTTTTGCACAACGGTAAAGATGAATACAAAAGATAGTGTACCATAACATATACGATAGTAAAAAATCAAATTGTACTAAATAAAGACAAAAAATGCATTAGTGATCTAACACAATTGTTGACAACAACAAGTACAAAACACTTAAGAAATATTTTGATATTAAATTAAGATGAAAAGAATAGTCACGTCAAGAAATTATAATCCAAAAACTTAATATAGATAAACGGGATAAATCACCAAACTAATCTGAATCACTTTCTGATCTGATTCGCAAATTATAATCATGGCCAGAATGTTGATCGGAAAACTCACTATCAGGAAGATTTTCATCTACGTCAATAAACTGATTTTTTAAATTTGTTATATGCCAATTACCTAAATCATTACCGGGAAGGTCTTTTAAATTATACACTAATTTCGAGATAACTTTGTTGACAATACAAGGTATGTACTTAGGAGCAAATTTAGCTGCAAAATTACTAGATTTTGATGAAAGAACATAATTAATTTTTCTCATATGCATCTCTTAACTTTTGACGAACCTCAACAAAAAGTTTAGGAAGTGTTTGAACATCATTAATTGATTGTAATTTTTCACCAGTGTTAATAATGTTATTCGCGTTTTCAGAAAATGCACCGTAAAAATCTCCACTTAACGGAACGTTTCGAGCAAAATTTAGAAAAGCTGAGGAATAACCCGTAACGTCATGTTTCGTGGGTCTAATTGCTTTTTCAACCTCATGTAACGAAGTGTCCCAGTTATTGTGAGACGAATTTTCATGAATACAACACCTTAGAGCTGTAACAATTGTTTTATTTGTTCGTTCTGTGTGATTTGCTTGGGGATGATAACGAGCGTTATGAAAAAATTTTTGCACTTTGTACTGCGACATTAGATGCTTGATAAGAGAAGAAGTGAAAACAGTACCATTGTCAACAGAAAAGATTTGTGGAACACCAAAAAGAAGAAAAACGTGATTTTCTATAGAATTCACAATGCCCTTAGCAGTTGCGTGTGGCATTGGATGAACAAGACATAATTTTGTAAACCAATAGGTAATTACTAAAACAAATCTGTTACCAGATTTTGACTTTGGATATGGACCTATAAGATCAGCAGAAATCCATTGCCAAGGAAAATTAATATCTTTGTATTGACCCATAACACCAGCTTTAGGTAGATTTTGGGTCTTACAAGAACTACAAACAACACATTTATTAACGTAGCGAGATACAGAACTTCTGAGTTTTGGCCAATAATAAATTTCAGAGATACGAGAAATGGTTTTAGATATGCCTAAAAGAGCACTTAACTCATTGTCATGAAATAACCTTAATATGTCAATTCGGTTGACGGTAGGAACAACAATTTTCCAATTAGATAAATTACTAGATATTGGATTCGACGAAAACATATGTTTATACAAAACATTATTGTCAACCTTAAATGTGGGATATGAATCGGGATTATTCGAAACTTTCTCAATCATAGAAGTATACCAAGCATCTGGTTTAAAGGTACTTACGTCAATAACAGAAATTTCAGATAAAGAACGAGATAAAGCATCACTGACCACCATAGTAGTTCCTTTTCTGTGTTTGATTTCAGAATCAAACTGGGAGAGCCTAAGAGAAAGACGTGCTAAGCGACCTGAGGGATTCGAAAGTTTAGAAAGATACTGCAAAGAAGAATGATCTGTCTCAAGAGTAAAATGAGTGCCTTCAACATAGCCTCGGAATTTTTCAACACCAAAAATAACTCCTAAAAGTTCTTTTTCTGTTGTACTGTACTTTCAATTTTATTCAAAGTACGACTTGCATAAGCAATAGGATGTTCCAGACCATCGCATTCCTGATACAGTATTGCACCAAGACCAGTTTCGCTTTGCCTCGGTTTGAATGATAAAAGGTTTAGAAAAGTCAGGACTTGCAAGAATTGGACTAGAATTAAGACGATTCTTAACTTCAGTGAAAGCATTTTCAGCTTGCGGAGTCAAAGAAATGGATTGACCTTTGTTTTTGCCATGAAGAAGATCAGTGATTGGAGAACAAATAGTAGAAAAATCTTTAATAAATCGACGATACCCAATAATAAGACCTATGAGAAGTTTTATCTCAGTAGTATTCTTTGGAGCTGGATAATTCAAAATAGCAAAGACTTTGTCGTCATCTGTGCGAAGACCATTTTTGTCAACAACAAAACCTAAAAACTCAAGAGATTCACGACAAAATTCACATTTTTCAAGATTGACAGTAAGATTGGCTGCATTAAGCCTAAGATACAATTTATTGAGAGTTTCCATATGAAGCTCAAAGGTAGGGGTAGCGATAATAATGTCATCCAAATAACCAGAACAATAAGGTCTAAGAGATGGATCTATAACTATGTACATTAGACGAGCCATAGTTTTAGGACCATTAACTAAACCATAAGGGGTTGTAACAAACTCAAACAGTCCTACACCGTACACAACGAAAGCTGTTTTCGGACGCTCCAAAATAATTGATGTCTCAGGGACATGTTACAACATTCTACAAGTAGGTGCTTAATAGTCAGTTTTGAGTCACAATAACTACATTTAGGTTCGGGACCTTTGTCGAATAGATAGTTAGCCGGTTATGACATAAACGTAGCACTTGATCGCGACGATTTTTTGATAGGACTGACCACGGTTTAATAGACTTTTTTACCTCTTTAAGTTTGGTTCCCGCTGTTTTCCATTTAGCTTCACAGACACTGTTCACTTTAGATTGAATTATAGATTTAATATCCGCACTCACTGAAAACTGCACTACTCGAGCATCTTACTTGGTCGTGGCGTCTTTTGCTCTTTGATCAGCTTCCTCGTTGCCATCTATTCCTAAGTGTGATGAGATCCACATGAAGATGACATCTTTATTGTTTTGTTGAGCTATTTTGAGTACTTCTTCAATTTTTAAGATTTGTAAATATTTTTTGTATGGATTTTATTGAGCTGAGGGAGTCTGTGAGAATAAGATGGTTTAGGTGTTTGAAGATGAATTGATATTAGCTAAGGCTTCATATAGGGCATATAATTCGGCTGAGGAAGATGAAATATGTATCTGGAAATGTGAACTTATAAGTTGAGTTTGTAGTTACCACCGCGGCTCCAATGCTAGCTGCAGATTTCGAAGCATCGGTATAGATTTGGTGATTAGTCTGTATAATCTTCTAGTATTGTTTTGAAGGTTGATCTAATACTGAAATCAGTCGAATATTTATCTAGAGAGCTAAGAGTGGTTATACATTTTGGTTTTTTTATTTGCCAAGGGGGAGTACTCGTAGATGTAGTCAGTCGAGGGAAACATTTGGGAAAGGAGAAGCTTAGTTTTTCAAGGTACATTTTTATTCTAGCATAAAAGGTTTTGGGAGCTTAATTATGAAAGAATTAGGGAGTTTTTGTGAAGAGCAGTTATGTCTTGTAGGGTTGAACGGATTGTATATCGTTTTAGCTGCATATGTATGGCTCAATACGCCTATCTTCTAAGGAAGGTTAATTAACTTCAGCGTATAAGCTTACAACTGGAGATGTACGAAAGGCTCCCGTTATTATCCGTTAAGCCGTATTTTGTATTATATCTAACCGTTTGTTGGCTGACGAGTATACGACTGCTGCATAATCCAATTTCTATCTAATTAACGTCCTGTATAATGTTAGAAGAGTGTCTAGATCAGCGCCCCAGTTTTCATTGCATAGTGTTTTCAGGAGGTTAAGTCTCTTTTGACACGTAGATATTAAGTTATTAATGTGTGTATTCCAATTGAGCGTTTCATCAAAGGTTGTACCCAAAATGTTTAGTGACTTTTCGGCTCTTATGTTCTGTCCATATAAATGAATATCTGAGATGTTTACTGTTTTCTTATTGGAGAATAACATAAAGCGAGTTTTGCTAGTAGAAAACATGGAGCCTGTTTTCTTCGACCATTCCTCTAGATGAGATATGAATTCTTGCGTAAGAGATTTTAGATTGTTCACGTTTTTGCTTTTGCAATAGATAACTAAGTCATCCGCATACAAACGAGCTTTCATTGGTGGTTTTATTGCCTGTATGATATCATTCATTGCTATCATAAAAATGGTGAGGCTAATTACGGATCCTTGTGGAATGCCATTTTCTGTTTGTTTTAAATCTGACGTGCCTCTGTTTGCTAATACCCTAAAATTTTGGTCTTTTAAAATGTTTTGGATAAAGTGTAGACAGTTTCTTGTTATATTCCAGCTCAGAAGTTTTTTGATAATGTAATCATGCCAGGCAGTATCGAATGCTTTGTTGATATCGAAGAAGACTGCTAAACATTTTTGTTTTTGTGCAAATGCCTCATTGATGTTACTTTCCAGGTCTATAATATTGTCGGTAGTTGATATTTCTTGTCTGAAGCCACTTTGTTCAGGTATTATTAAATTATGTTGCTCTAATGTCCACAATAGTCTTCTGTTAATGATTTTTTCTAGTAGCTTACAAATCATTGAAGTAAGAGAAATTGGTCGATATAATTGAGGATTTGATTTTTGGCTTCGGGGTTTTAGAATAGGTATTATTAGGGATTCTTGCCATGCTTTTGGAAAGGTGTGTTGCATCTAGATCACATTGTAGAAATTTAGGAGATGTTCGTGGGCATTGGAAGGTGGGAAAAAGGTTGATGGAATTTGGTCAGGACCCGGACAAGTATATTTAAGGTTGGATAAGGCGTCTTCATATTCTGACATGGTGAGCGGTACATTTATAGGATCGTCATTTTCTGTAGTCACCTCCAGGCGGTTTTGTTCTTCTAGTGTTTTGTGAGTTAAAAAAGTTTTCGTATAATTGCAATCGCTGGAGCGGTACTCGTACGTTACAGCAAGCGCATCTGCAATAGTTGAGTCAGTTGTCAATATAGTTCCTCCCATGTTGAGTATTTTTAGATTATTACTTGAATGAATGCCAGATATTTTGCGTACCTTCTACCAGACCTCTGTCATTGGTGTATCTGGGATTAATGATGTGACATATTCAGTCCAGGATTTGCGCTTTGCACTTTTGATCATGTGCCTTGATTTTAGTTTAAAAATTGAAGTTTGTTTTCCGGAGTCTTGTATCGTTTGTATCTATTAAAAGCTTTTTTGCTGGCTCTTAGAGCTGCTTCGCAATCGTTATTCCACCATGGGACCGGAGTATGCTGTTTGGTGTAAGATGTTTTTCCAATTGATATATTTGCTGCATGTTTTATGGTTTCTATAAATTGTTCTAACGATTCGTCTATATTAGGTAGGATAGCACAAGATTCAATTTTTCCTTTAATGACAGTGGAGTAGAGTTGCCAGTCAGCAGTTTTAAGTTTCCATTTAGGATGGAAGCTTTGTTTGGTATTATTCTTTGTACTGTTGTATATAATAATGGGGTAATGGTCACTACTGTAGGTATTATCTAGTCTGTCCCATGTTAGGATTGGATCGCAGATTGTAAGGTCAATACATGAAGATTCTCCGGTCTCTATAATAAATCTTGTGACTCTGCCGTCGTTGAGAACAGAAAGGTTAAAGTCGTCTAATATTTGTTCTATAAGGGGACCCTTTGTGTTTTGAGATGTTGAGCCCTAAAGAAAGTTGTGAGCATTGAAATCTCCTAGTATGATTCTAGGATGGAAGATTTATTGTATCAAATTGCCTGCTGGTTTATTTGCGATCCTAGAGGAAGATATAGGTTGCAGATATGTAGGTCTTGTTTGTCATGGATCTTAATAGCAATGGCTTCAAGATTACTATTTGAGGGAATTTCTACGGCGTCGATATTATTTTTAGTGAGGATTGCTACTCCTCCACCAGCTTTTTGAGCAGTATCTCGATGTTTATAAAATTTTTGAAATTGATTTAATGTTTAGACATTTCTATGTTTTAGGTTGGTTTCTTGCAAACAAATCATGTCAGATTTAAATTCGTTTATGATCTTTTGTAGTAATGGAAGTTTATCAATGAAACCATTTTGGTTCCATTGTAAAATAGATGAGAAAGAATTGAAAATGGATGAGTATTTTAATAGGTTGACTTTTGTGAACAATCGCTCTCCTGTTCTGTATCTGAATAGGTTTATTGCAGGTGTTAATAGGTATTTGTATAACAAGGGAGGAAAGTGCTACTTTTCCTCCCGAGGATGAAGTTTACTAGCGGAGGGCAGTAATCATTCGAGGGAGGAAAAGGCACTTCACACCCATGTTATACATATTATTTTTCCGCCTTCCTCAAATAACAAGACATTTTTAATAATTTATTTATGAAACTAACAAAAAAAATTAATAAATACTACTTATTTTACGAAACTTGGCTTGGCATGGAGGATGGACTTTTAAAATGCTTGGCTGGGCATCGAGGATGGACTTTTATGAATATTGGCTGGGCATTGAGGACGGACTTCTAAAATTCTTGGCTAGACATCGGGGGTGTACGTTTTTATTTGTACTTCAAATCCCTTAGGATTTTAACTGTTCCTTTATATCTCTTGGGTCTATCATAGTTTCTAACATGTGAGACTAAAGTGACGACTTTAGTCACGGAATTGCAAAAATTATTTGATTGATAACGTACTATGACGTCACTTTTACTTTTCCTCCCTAGAGAGTAAAAGTACTTTTCCTCCCTAGGGAGAAAAAGTACGACTTTGCTCCCTACAATGAGGCCAGGAAATGTATACTTTGGATAGAGGTAGGCGGAAAAGTTTTTTCTTAATTTTTGTACATCTTGTTTTGATAGCCCGGTGGGTAAAATGCGGATAAATTTTGGTTAACATATATATTAGTGCTATGAGGTCGGTTGTGTAGTCTTGAATGATGCTTACTGGGTCGGCTGATCCGTAAACGTTTACGAAAAGATCTGATATTTGGGTGTAGTTGAGAATAAAGTGTGGATTGTGTTCGTTGATAATTTTTCTAACTGGCTCCATAAGAACTTCGATTGGAAGATCTTTTTTGTTGTTTGTTTTGATTTTCTTTATGTTTGCTGTTGGTTGTGGTTTAGTAAACGGGTCTCTCTTGGCTTCGTTTGTTTCTTCTTCTGGTTGAGGAGAAGGTGTCTCTATTTCCTTAAAAGTACGTTTTGTTAATTTTTGATTGTCAGTTTCCGTTTCTATTGTAGAATTTTGCTCGGAGGATGTAGGTGTTTCAGTATTTATGTTTATTGGTTGTTCGTTGTGAGAAGTGGTCTCAAGTGGAGCGGTAGGGGTACTAGTAAGGGCATAATTTATCAAAAAGGATTCTAGAAGTGTGTGTGCTGGTGGAGTTATGAAAAATTGACGTCTGAAGCTGTAAATATGATTAAATTCGAGGAGATTTTAGCTGATTCTAAGAAATGACATCGTAGAAAGAGTGGTAATGCTAAGTTTGCTTAATTCATTCACTATTATAGCGTGTAGTATTGTAGGACAAACGTAAGAAAGTACAAGCCTTCCTGAGGGTGTTATATATTTACGGGCCTGCACAATTTAATTGTAAATTTTGATCTTTCCTTCGTGATTAGTAATGAACTTTTCTACTATGCTAGGACTAGTAAGATACATGCAAATTCTTTTGTTCGATAGTCTTGAAGTGAATAATATATTTTTGGGTTCAATAATTGTTCCTAGAGGTATAAGGTAATCTTGGAGTGTTGCGTTTTCTATAGCAGGAAAGATTATTGCTTGTTTTTTCTTTGGGAAGTGTTGTTGAGAAGTTACATCTGAGTGAATTTTTAAGGTGTTATTCTGAGAACCCCTGTAGTCAGAAGTCCCAGCAGATAGTGTTGACATATTCATATTTTTGTACGAATTTTCACTCATGAACCTGAATACGGACCTGTTCCTCGAGTTTCGTCGAACATATCGGTACTGATAAGAGTACAGGTTTGACTCTTTTTTGTTCCAGAGAGTTCCAAAAGAAACTTGCAGGTTAGGTGATTCAAATTGATGTTTATGTTTACATATCGAAAAACGTACTTACGTATATGGTAAGGTACACTAATATGTTGTATATTAAATGCAGTATAGGTTTTAAAACACGATAGACCACTGTTTAAATATTGATTTGTTAAGAGCTGACAATTTATCTGCATCAGTGATAGATGCCAGGACCTAACTCCTCACAAGTATATAATTAATAAAAAGTAGACTGATGATTGTAAATATTAAATCATTATCACTATGAAATTGAAACGCAGCTATATCACTCAAATACAGCTTTTTTAGCTTACTACAAAAAGTGAAAAATTTATCATGAAATTTATCAATATCAGCGTGGTTCCTAGATCTTTTATCTGTGATACCTTTCCTATTTGATGGTTTTCGATAAAATATTGATAATCAAGTATGCATCGTTTTCTAGAGAAAGTGATCGCGAAACATTTTTTTAAATTCAAGAAAAGGAAGTTTTTTTTGCTATACGCAACAAGTCTGTTTAAGTCACTTTGTATCAATTGAGAATCTCCAACATCGCCAACTTCGAGGTACATTTTTAAATCATCCGTATATTTTTTGTACTTACAAAATTTGAAACATTGAGATATGTTGTTGGTGTAGATATTAAATAATAACGGTGCCAAGTGGGATCCTTGAGGTACCCCTGAAGTTATATCACTGAAGGGTGATACATATTTACCTATGACTACTGCCTCTCACCTGTTACTTATGTAAGATTTGAACCATCTGAGTAGATTACCATGTATACCGGCTGCACCAAGTTTATCCGACAAAGTAGAATGATCAATTTTGTCCCTGCTGAAGTTGGTATACACAGCATCCTTCATGCATATATTCTAATAAATATTCACTATAACTGAAGAGGTTCATTTCAACAGAACGTTTTTTCATAAAACCATGTTGCTCCTCATCAATAATGTATTTAATATCTCTAAACAAATAATCCAAAATAATTGATTCGAATAATTTGGCAATAACAGAAAGTTTAGATATACGACGATAATTTTCGACTAAATATCTACTACCGGATTCAAAAATAGGAATTATTAAGGCTGTTTTCCATATACTAGGGAAATAGCAGTCTGTTATAGATTTATTAAATAGTATACACAATGGAGGGGCTATTTCGGTAACGCAATTTTATCCGCACCAGCGGGTTTATCCGGGAGGTTGCCAATTTTATCGACAATTTTGTGTAAGGGGATGTGATACGCAGATATGTAATCTTTATTTATATAATTATTTGGAATTGTTTTGCTGGAGTTAGCGTTAGGAGGGTTGAAGACTGAACTAAAGTAATTTGAGAAGGTATTGGAGATTAATTGGCCATCAGTAATCAGACTCTTATTACTATCCCTAATGGCATCGATAGTACCAGAATTGCCTCTTTTGGACTTTATAAACTGCCATATGTGCTTTGGGTTTGTAGTTATTCGAGATTCAATATTATTCATATAATTATCGAAATCTAGGTTAATTAAATACTTTGCCCTACCCCTCAAACAAATATTTTAAATTTTTATGAGACATAAGAATGGAGACATTTTGGTGCAAGAATTACATATACTATAAGGTTTTAAATTTGTTTTTTGGTTGCTCCCTGCTATGATTTAATTGTAAAGAATTAGAAGCTAGAGTAAATGACTGTCAACGTGACGTATAGCGAAGACGATTTTGACACCACAAGCCTAAGCCTACTTGATTGCAGTTATGACTTTTTAAGAATCATTGATATATTGCCATGGACTTTGCTTTTCTACAAAGAATAACTTTCTTCGTATTTTATTTTAGTAATACTAAGTGAATTGAGTTGCATTCAAAAACGGAATACCTTCTTTATTACTAAAGTGAAAGTGTTGTTATTTAATTTTACTAAAAATTCTTTTATAAACTGCCATAGACATTGCTTTTCTATAAAGTCTTTTTTTCTTTCTATTTTAGTATTACTAAGTGAATTGTGTTGCAAAGATAAATATTTGAATTCAAAAATTAAATGCTTTCTTTATTATTAAAGTGAAAGGAACTTGTTGTTTTTTATTTTATTAAGAATCTTTGATAAACTGCCATAGACATCGATTTTCTATGAAAACTTACTCTCCTTCTATTTTAGTACTACTAAATGCAAGTGCAATAAAATCACCAATTTGACGATTGAATATTATTAAGGATATGTCACAGATAAACCCTATTGATTTTCAGCACACCAGAGCCAGTACAACGGGTGCTATGGTACTTGAAGTACGACATTTTGTCATTTTTTGAGGAATTTCAGTTTGTTAGCACGATACAGCCTCCGGAGTTCAACCAGTTACCAATTGTATGATTGAATATTATTCAGGACATCTCACAGATGAACCCTATTGCTTTTCAGCTCACCAAAGCCAGTACAACGGGTGCTATGGTACTTGAAGTACGACATTTTGTCATTTTTTGAGAAATTTCAGTTTATTAGCATGATATAGCCTCCGGAGTTTAACAAGTTACCAATTTTATGATTGAATATTATTCAGGACATTCACAGATGAACCATACTGATTTTAAGCTCACTAGAGCCAGTGCAACGGGTGCTATGGTACTTGAAGTACGACATTTTTGTCATTTATGGTTCAGTTTGTTAGCACGATACAGCCGCCGGAGTATATACAAGTGACATATTTTATCATTGGATATTATTCAGAGCATCTCAAAGATGAAACCTATTGATATTCAGCTCACTAAAGCCAGTACAACGGGTGCTATGGTATTTGAAGTACCAAATGTTTGTCATTTTAGGAGAATTTTCAGTTTGTTAGCACGGTAGCCTCCAGAAAGTATACGTTTGATCAATTTTATGATTGAATATTGTTGAAGGTGTCTCACAGATATACCCTATTAATTTTCAGTTGACTAGAGCGAGTACACCGGGTCCTATAAATCCAGATATACTACATTTTTGGTTATTTTAGGAGAAATTTCGGTTTGTTAGCACGTTACATCCCCCGAAGTGTATACAAGTAACAATTTTATGATAGAATATTGTTCAGGGCCACAGATGAGGAGAAGTTAGTTTTAATCTTTAAAACCGTTTATTTTTTTATTTTATCAAGAATCTTTAATAAACTGTCATAGACATCGCTTTTCTATAAAACCGTACTTTCCTTCTATTTTAGTAATACTTGAAAAGATAAATATTTGAATTCAAAAATTAAATGCCTTCTTTAATACTAAAGTGAAAAATACATGTTATTTTTTTATCTTGTATTAAGAACCATTTTGTTTTACTAATGACTGGAACATTTTTTTTCATAGTTTAGGAATCCTGGTACTAACCTGTGAAAATGAAAGTCTTAGGGCATGATAATTAACCCTCCGTTGGGCGCGCCTTCCAGTGCTTCATAAGCAGGCGCGCTGAGGTATTTACACCGTGAGTGTAAATTTCTAATTTTGACAACAAAATCTAACAAAACAGATGATTATATTTTTTATTTAATGTATTAAATGTTACATAAAACTAGACTAGTTTATCAAATTATAATAAAATGTATTAAGGAACAAACAAAAAAATAATAAATTTAATCTATGATTACTTAGTTACAACTTTTATAAATTTGAAAAATGATATTGTTGGACACTTAATAAATGAAAACTGTTTACTCTACTTCTATCTCGTTCTGGTCACACTTTTCATCACACTCTAGACAATTTATGGTTATATAACTGTGCCTTTTGCAAACATTTTTTCCACATGATTTACAGACGGATTTTGTTCTGTTCTTTTTATGAGTGTCACACACTAAACAAATACCAGGCTCTACAATATTTCTGACAAGCTCTTCTTCATCCGTGTATTTGGATAAAAAGTAATAAATATCTTTAGGAAGTGTTTGAATTAGAGCTCTTTTTTTCAAATGTCCCTGCATGAGTTCCAAAGACAGTTTTTTCAAAAAAACACGTCTTCTGTCTTTGTTTTCAAAATTATTAAATTTACATACAACACGAGTATTTATAGAAATTGACTGTCTCGACCCTTACTTCGTGGAATATGCTCATATTAGTGTTTTGAAATAAAACTCACGGTCTCTAATTAATTCCACAATATAATGAAAGTTATTGAAAATTCTAAAAAATTGACAATTGTTTCGATAAATCAATATCATCGTCAGAATGACAGAAGTTACATTTCATTTTAAGCCTACCTGATGTTTAGTAGTTATTTTTGGCTAGACCAAGAAGTAACCTAACTTGTGATTGGCTTTTAAAACAGAAAGTAACGTTAGTACAAAATTGTTGAATGTAAAAACAAAAATACCACTATTGAAGAAGTCAGGTATATATAAACTCAAATGTCCAGAATGCAATGCTGTCTATTTGGGTCAGACCCTTAGGAATTTTGAAACACGATACAGTGAGCACTTACGAGCATACAGATTAAAACAACCAGATAAATCCCACTACGCAAAACATCTACTTGACACCAATCATTCATTGACATCTAACACAGAACTAGAAGTGCTGCTTATTTGTGAAAAGAAACAAGAACTGTATTTCCTTGAAGAACTGGAAATTAGAAGACATTTAAGAAACCCACAATATTAAGTTGTCAATGAACAGATAAATCTAGGGAGTTCTCCACTAATAAACTGTCTTCTTAAGTGATAATTGTAAAGATCAGCAGATATAGTTTTCCTTGTTTCCTATATCATTGCACAGTTATACTGATCTTAATTGGAATAATGATATCCAGGATATCACCATAGGGCTAATAATATCTAAGCTTCAATATTTGTAATATCACATCTTCATCTTTTTTCTATGAACATATATTAAGCCAATCACAAGTTAGGTTACTTCTTGGTCTATCCAAAAAAATGTAACTTCTGTCATTCTCACGATGATATTGATTTATCGAAACAATTGTCATTTTTTTAGAATTTTCAATAACTTTTATTATATTGTGGAATTAACTAGAGACCGTGAGTTCCATTTAAAAACACTAATACGAGCATTTATTCCAGCTATATCCAGATGCCTACAAAAAACAGCAAGTGGCCACCTCCTTGTAGTACTGTATGCCGCACACATTTGGTCTACCGCGTCAACCCCTCCTTTCGTAGCATTGTAGTCTAAGTAGTTCTGGTAGTTCACTAAAGTTTTGTTGGAATTTTCATTTACTTCGTATGTGTCGTGCATAGTTGACAAGAGTAGCACGGCCTCATTTTTTTTGCTGCGTATGCAACTGCAGAATTATCAATCAGCCAAGGTATTCTCACGACAGTTAGTACTGGACATGCAGAACGACAACTGCCAGTCGATGAAATGTCAAGACTAATATAATTTCCTGAAAATCTTTATAATTTAGTAACATCGAAAGGAGAATTGTTTTAAGAATGTTTGATTTTGTTCCTTCTTTCTCATACACGCGACCACAATGTGCCTCCGCGTACAGCTACTATCTGTAACTCTAAGAGTTATATAGATATTTGATATGAGGTAATAAATTCTATCTTGATTGATCTACGAATTTATTATCTAAGCATTAACGAGCGGAAGCTATGAAATAAGTTTTCCAATTCTGTAGTAATATCTTATTTATCTCAAGAAAATATTATCCGATGAACGGAAGTAGGCCGTGTCCTGACTTACTTAGGAGCTTTCCGCTTAATAAATTCCAGTAAACTTCTAAAAGGCTTTCCAGTATTTAAAGAAAAAACGAAGTCATATTCTCAGTTGATAACTTTTTAAGTGGAAATACGGATTTTTGTAATTATACTTTTTATATGGATAGTTATATACTTAAATTAATAAAACTTGCCATTACTATATAAATTACATTCAGTGAAAAAATGTGAGTGATACATTTAGGAAAAATGGATGTCTTATGTTGGAAATGTAGTTTTAATATATCATTGACTATATCTTTATTTTTCGAATTGAGGCCAGTAAATAATAAAATATAAAATAGTTATTGGAAATTACAGGCAAAAGTTCAGGAGACTGTTGGATATCTTGATAATACCGAATACATTCTTTCAACATAAATAAATTCATAAGTACTAAGCAGTACTATGAGTTAATAATAGTGTAGGTCGTAATAGAACGACAACAAAGAAATTCAATGAAAGATAGAAAAGTAAAACGCGGACCAGGAATGGAATCGATAATGTAGAAGAATGATGGAATTACTTATGTTATATGTTATATTGTTATATTAAATGTTGCAATATGTGGACCAATTAGAAAGAAGAAAACATAATGTGTGTTAGTCGACAAATATAATAAACCAAGTTTGAGATTTTCGTACGAGTGCTTGAACGAGTAACATCGCCTGTATTTTGTTCTTCTATTCTCGTGATAAATAAGTGCATTTATTTTGTGCTTTGGTGCTATCAATTACATATGTATGTGTTATAAATAGTAGACTTTTTGATCCAGTTTTTTATCAAGCTATTTTTCACTGAACAATTTATTTGCCTTGTAAATTACCTGGTTCAAGCCTTCTCATAAAACAGGGGCGTAGGTGAGCAGCTTTTTCGTTATGGATAATATATTATCTAACGAGTTCACATAAACCCACAATAAACATTAAATACTGCTTTTGAGTACAAAGGCAGGGCATTTTTCCAAAATGTCACTCAACAATTCAGTTCAAACATCTCACGTATCAGCAGTTAAGACAGCTCCTAAACAATGCTTTCCAAAAAAGATCGAGTTATTGTGATGCAAGCAGAAGACAATTTAAAGTTATTCGACTACGTGCAAGGAATAGGTAATGTTATTGGTCTAAAAAATATCTCTTTTGCCTCCAGAATTTCAAATAATCGAATTCCTATATATATTGCTAACTCCGAGCTTGTAGATAATCTCCTCAAATCACACCCTGCAATAATAATAAATATTACTACTACCATAAACATTCGTAGACTCGTCTCTCCTACTTGGAGGATCATCATATCTAATATCTCCCCCTATATTCCTCATGAACAGGTCAAAAATGTAATAAAAAATCTTGGGCTACAACTGGCATCTCCGATCTCTTTTCTAAAGGTGAGAATACCAGGCGACGAATATGCCCATATTCTCAGTTTCAGACGTCAAGCTTACGTTTTCCCACCTTCTGACAACTTTGAACTCCAAACTTCCATAGTCATTTCATTTGATGGTAACGATAACAGAATTTTTCTATCAACCGCTAATATGAATTATTTTATATGCAAGCAATCCGGACACATCGCCTCAAATTTCCCAAATCTACCACTCGACGTTAAATCACAGACTACACAGTCTACACCTGAAGCTACCAATACATATACAGGAACAAGTGATTCTCCACTCCCATCAACCAGTCTCCCACCAATGAGCGAAGTTCTCTCGAACAAAGATACAGCCCAATCCAACCCTTCTCCATTTATTGCAGAGAGACGTTGCGGTTCCGAAATCTCGAGTGACAAAGCCAGTTCTCCTGATGCTGACGATCAATCCAACGAAATGCTTCCCCTCCCCTTAAACCCCTCTCCGATATTCAGAACAAGAAAAAAATAAGAAGGCAGGGTTGAGCTGCTCTGAAGAAACTAATTTAACAGAGATAACAAAACAATGTATACAAAAAGCATACCAAGCTAATCCTGATACCTATATCGTCCAAATAGACAATCTTGAAGCATACTTGGAAAACAGCTTTGGTATTCGCAATCCTTACTAGGAAGCCTTAAAGTACACTAATGACATTAAGTCTCTTATCTCTAACCTAAATCTACTTTATCCAACTCTTACAGAGAGATCGATTAAAAACAAAATAACCCAAATAACAAGCAAGTTAGAAGATCAACTTGGATTGGATTTCAAGGAACATGAATGTGAATCAAACGAAGAGGATTACAGTTCTGACGGTTCACATCAATCACAACACTCCGTAGACTCGCAAAATTCCACAGTATCTCGGGTATCCCAAACATCGTAGGAATTCTCTTAATAATCACATAACTCCTAATATTTCATTTTCACCCTAGTTCAATGGAAGTGTAACGAGTTTTACCCCCGTTTAGAATCTCTACAACAACTCATTAGTGATTACTCTCCTGACCTTATCACAAGAAACAACGAATTCCCGAAATTCTCATAATCCGTATCTCAAAAGTTACACTGGTCACCATTTTATCAGACCTAACCTGTCACGCGCCAGTGGTGGAACCTCAGTTTTCATTTCTACCGATATATTTCACCAAGAGTATCACCTAATCACTGGATTAGAAGCTATTGCTGCAACTGTATGGTGCCCCCACAGAATTGTCATATGTAGCTCATACATTCCTCCCAATTACGCTTTGAAAGAATCTGAGCTCAGCAATCTAATTAATCAACTTCATCTACCTTTTATATTGGTCGGTGACTTCAATGCTCATAACCAGATGTGGGGCTCCGAAAGAAACATTGGACGAGGTAAATATGTTGAAAATGTTCTTAACATTACAAATGCTAACATTATTAATACCGACAGTAACAAATATTTTCATGTCCAATCTGGCGCCTTCTCATCTATTGATTTGATTATTTGCGACCCCGGGCTAGCTTCTTCGCTAACATGGAACACCATTGATAGTTTATATGACAGAAACCACTTCCCCATCTTAATTTCCAACAACGAACAAAAAAGCACAACCTTAAACTGCAAATGGATAATGAAGAATGCAAATTGAGATCTCTCCGAGGAAACTGTCAAGGAACAACTGGATGATCTTTCCCACCATGATAACATAGATGAAGCTGTCAAGCAGTTCACTTATGCAATGCTTTCCTCGGCTGAAAGATGTATAGGTAAATTCTCAATCAACCCCTCGAAGAAACCAGTTCCTTGGTGGAACGACTCCTGTTACCAAGCTGTGAAAAATTGCAACAGATCACTTAACAAGTCCCGCAGAACTAGGAACGAACTGGATCAAATTAACTTCAAAAAAGCCAAAGCTTAAGCTAGGAGAATACTTAAATCAAGTGAAAAAGACTCGTGGAAGAAATTTACTAGAACAATAACCACAGACACATCCCCAGCTCAAGTTTGGTATAAGATACGATGAATGAAAGGCCAAAACAGTAGTACTAATAAAGTACCTGCTCTACTACACCAAAGAAATGTTGTTACAACCGACCAGCAAATAGCGGACACTCTTGCCCAACATTTCGAAAACCAAACTAAAATTAACAAACCCCCCTCTAACCGAATAAATATATCTGAAAATTCTGACAACACCACCCCTAACCTTCATCCAATTAACAGTCAGTTTACCTTAGAAGAATTAAATACCGCTCTTTCTTCTTTAAAAAATATTGCTGCAGGGCCTGACAACATCCTATCAATTTTCCTCTAACATTCACATCCTACGTCAAAGATCAAACTACTCGAACTTTATAATTGAATATAGTGTAGTCAGCAGTTTCCTAATGCATGGCGGGAATCGATCATAGTTCCGATCAAAAAGAAAAACTCAAACACTACAAATTCATTTAGACAAGTAGTCAACAAACGTCTACTTTGGTTTCTCGAAAAAAATAATATACAAAACCCTGCGCAGTCAGGCTTTAGAACAAATAGATCAACCATGGATAATTTAATTATGCTTCAAACAGAAATTTGTCAAACTTTTAGTGATAGAAGTGACGTTGTGGCAGTTACACTGGACATTGACAGTGCATTCGACACTGTTTGGCAAACCTCAATCCTTCAAAAACTAATAGACTTAAAGCTTCATGGTAATATTTTCTCCTTTATACAAAATTTCTTATCAAACAGATTCTTCAAGTTAACAGCAAATGGGCAAACCACTTCTTATTTTCCACATAATGGTATCCCACAAGGCGCGATACTAAGCCCTACTCTATTTATTCTTAGCATCACCGATATAGGTAATTCTATAACTGCCCCAGTTGAATACACGCTCTAGGCGGATGAGCTCATAAGTTTTTGTCAGGGTAAAGTAACAACAAGCACATTCTGTCTACTTCAAAACGCTCTAAATTCCATCCATGATTGGTCTACAAATCTTGGCCTTCAGTTCTCGGCTTCAAAATCAAAAGTTATCCGTTTCAGCAGGAGAAATAGAACGATCTTTCCACTTTTATACTTAAACGACGCTCCGTTTGAACTTGTTAACCACCAAAAATTCTTAGGCGTAACATTTGACAGAAGATTGTCATGAAAACAGCAGATTATGGACTTAAAAAGAGCTTGCCTTATTAAAATGAATATCTCAAAATCATTCGCTCATTATCAATGGGGAGCTAAAGACGAATCACCCTTACTGATCTATAGAGCCCTCATTCGCTCTAAATTGAATTATGGCAGCATTTTATACATGAACGCTTGTACTTCATACCTTGAATCTCTTAACTCGATTCACAACCCTGCTATACGTATTTGTATTAGTGCCTTCAGGTTCAGTCCTTCCGAAAGCATGTTCGTTGAGTCATTCGAACCCCCTCTCGTCATACGTCGACAGCGTCTACTACTATCATACTTTTGTAAAATCGCAGCCTGTCCTGACAACCCTGTCATTAACCTTATCAACTCTGCACGCACCCCTGAAGGACATCCCGAAACAATTTCAACAGCTGTGTCACTGTCTTACGAATTAAGGCCGCAGCTAATAACAAAGTTTGAATTTCAGACGGTTGTTTGGGGCATGAAATATCTTCTTGAACATCACTATCACCTGAACAGGTAACCACGTCCTCGGGAGAATCGTGGTAATATTAGGAAACGTTCTCTTGTTTTTGTCGGATTTTATGTTTCTTTTAGATAAAACACAATTTATGATATTTTGCATCAAACGCGAATAAATCTTCATAACCAGTAATTTGGATATCATATCGATCTCATTTCTAACCTTTGCGCCACTTATAATTTTCTGATAAGTACCTTTTCACTGCCTAAAATATAAAAACCTCAATAAACAATCTAAAAATTAATTATTAGGTAAAATTTGACTGTCTCGACCCTTACTTCGTGGAATATGCTCATATTGTCAATTTTTTAGAATTTTCAATAACTTGTATTATATTGTGGAATCAACTAGAGACCTTGAGTTGCATTTAAAAACACTAATTATTAGGTAGTTTAAAAATATTAACCTTTCCTTTCAGTACCTACCTACCTACCTACCTGTAATATAAACATTTAATTTTATTTTTCTGTTTGGATTGATACTAGACTTTGCTCCACTTTCATTGCAAATAAGGTACATTTTTCTAATGTCAAAAATATGGGATTTAAATCGAGTTCCACAATAATTTGACGGATCGGCGCCACTGTCTAATTGTAATTGACAATCAATATTTTGAACACTTGTATAAGATTTACGACACTGTATTATTATGTTTTATCTTGATCTGTTCATTTCAAATAGACTTCTTTTTTAACAGAATTTCTTTTCCAAAATCTTTTCTTTTTTCAGCACTAGATAGATCAAATCCTGTTGTCTAGGTTTGTGTTTTACATATTTGTCATTATCTTGCTCTACTTTTTTACAAATAATGCACTACATGTTAACTTAATACGAATTATTACTATATTATTACAAAATGCGTACGACGTAGGCACTATAACTGGCAAAAGCAAACTAAGCTGAATGAATAAATAAACAACTTATATGGGCGCGCTGTAAAATATTTCTTATGTTTAACTTATTCACATTAGGACAAAACAATTTGTTTTAAAAACGTTTGTGATGTTTTGTCTTTATATGATTTTCTGAATGTATATGAAAATATTCAAGAATTAAAAAGTTTGTCATTGGTGAAAATAATAATACTTAAAATTTAAATATCCATATATTTTAATTTTTACAGAAATTAAAAAGCAAACAGTGATAAAACCACTAGTACCTTTGAAAGCGCTCTCGTCTGTATCTCAACTGAGAAAAAATTAGTTTGATAGCTCTATTAGTTTAAAAGGCATGGCGATGTGATCGAAACCAAACACATTTTATGTAAAATATTTGATTTCTAATTTTTTCCAATTTAGAAAGTTCTAGACCACACAAAAATTTCGTAAAATTCAATTTCATATGCACCTTGATTTGTTTAACAAAACCTACCATGTTAGATCTGGTTGTACCAAAGAAAAAAAAAAGAGACAGGAGAGTCTCAAAATCGCTCGTCTACTATAAAAGATTATATACATCGACATTAGGATGTGCGTCTCGGATATTGACAGAATGACAGAAAAGTAAAAGCTGGGCGACAGAAATGAAATATTTGAGAAGGGTAAGGAGTGTAACAATAAAAGAAAAAATGAAAAAGGATGAAAAATATATTTATATAAAGACCTGATCATATAACCTACATTAGACTATTTAGAGGAAAAACAGTTGCAATGGTGAGGACACTCACAACGCATGAAAGTAGATTCTTTTAGAGAATATGGATAACACAAATTGAGAAAAAGGCAGTCCTAGGAAATTTTGGGATCGGGTTATAGCCGGAATACTAAATATTCAAGGAAAAAAAACTGGAAACAATCTAGAGTTATGTTGACGTGAGCCACAGGCCTATTTGGCATTGACTTAAAACAACACCTAAAGCATAATTGCTTTCGCCTGGGGTTGTAAAATCCGTTAATTGAAGTATTGGATCATTTATCAACATATTTTTTCACATTTCAAAATATTCGACATAATCTGAATCACTTATATTGATAATTGAATACTTTTACAATCTAATAGTTAGCGGTTTAGTCAATGTAAATTTTTTTTTATAAATTTCCAGTAATACCCTGGGAGTCCCAGGATAACTTTTTAATTCGTTTAATTTTTTTGGTATCGGAAATTATTGTTTCAGTAAAATTCTATCTGGGTTCGGTTTCACCAATTCTGGCGTTACAATATGGCCCAGATATGCTACTACTTTTCGCAAAAATGCACATTTATCAATCTGCAGTTTAAAATCCGAATTTCTTAATCTGCGGACTACTCCTTTGAAATATGTGAGGTTGTACTGAACACTATTATAAAACCAAATATTTCTCATTTTGTATTCCTCTTAGAATTAGAATATTGTCAATGACCCCCGGAAAGGTTGCAGGACCCCATATGAGACCAATGGACATGCGTACATATTCATTGTGCCAATTTCTATATTAAAGGTTGTTTTTGGAATGTATTCTTCAGCCATCTCGATCTGGCATATTGTAAATTAAGGGGTTACCTCTAATTAAATATTTTTGAGATTGGGATGATAGTGCAGTAATTTTGTAGACTGCTACCAAGGAAGATTTTCCATGGAACGGTTTTTGAACAAAAGATTTTTTGAAATATTTTTCAGTTACAGTTGGTGTCACAAAGACTCTTGTGCTACCAGTATCGATTGAAACTTTTAGGTTTTGTTTTGGAAAAAATCTGTAAGGTAACACACTTTCTAAATTATTCAAGTTTAATAATTCAATAATATTTGGGTTGTCTCTAAAAAAATATAAGAATCATTATTGTGCATTAGGGATTGTCTATATTGTGGAATTCTTCCGAGATAAAATTTCTTGGTTGAGTAGAATTGTGTTGGAACCTCTTTTGATAATTTGGTGGTCTAGATGTGTTTCTAGTCGACATACTCATTGGGGTTGGATTTTAAGATCTTTGATTCGGATTAGATTCTAAAACGTTTTCGCCAATATAACCAAAATTTGTATTAATCCTATTAGGTGGATTATAAAAAGTTGATGGACGAATTGTATCCAACATTTTTCAACTAAAAATCCTCTAAAAGTATGCTAAAACGAATTCACATTCAAAAATGCAGGCTGGTATTATTTTTTGTTTGGTAATTTAAATTTCATTTTATTGGTGTCTTAGGAGCAGAAATTCGTCAAAACCCATGGATTTTGATAATAAATTCAGACAATACAGAGCTACAATTATTATTATGTTGAATGATCTACATAGGAGCAAACATCCAACAAAGTTTATTACTAGACAGTCTAGTTGCAATGTAACATACTGTCACTGCTATGGGTCATCGAACAGGATATAATATTTGCTTTTAAGAATAAATCAATAATACAATGTTTGCCATTAAATTTGTCTGGTTTGGTTGAGTCATTAATTATCTTAAAGCTGTTCTCAAATATTTGTTTTGGCAATATTCGTTATTCGAAGAATTTTAGCATACCACCTTTAGAAGCAAAAAGTTATGTCATACTTTAATCGACCCAAAAGTACCTCTTCGTTACATAATTTGAATCATATAAGTGGAAAACTCCGATCACTGAATTTTTCCATTAATTAATTGTAAATATTGTTAAATCGGAATGTAAAAAATATTGAAGTAGTCAATTTCTTTATAATCAAATAGCGGGGAAATATTTTAGTTCAAGTTAATGTCTTCCTTTGATACAAAAACGGTGATATGATAAATAATTTATAAAAAATCTATAATCTTTAATTCTTTCAGCTTAAAAAATTATATATATATATATATTATATATATATATATATATATATATATATATATATATATATATATATATATAGGGAAAGGATACAGAAATGAAGTCGAAATAAATAATGTACATGAAATTTAGCAATAATGAGTAATCCAATTATAAGTCATGTATATAAATTATTTATATAAGATGTTACGTTACGAAAAATACTTGAAAAAAGGAAATAATAGTCATAAGGATAGTTTTTTAGAATTTAATATTAAGTAGTGTACAAAGATAATTAGATAGTAGACAGAGTTTTGTTTTCCATTTGGCAGCTGATGATCCAATTAAATTCATCATGTTTGTTTCTTCAGAACCTAAAAAACACAAATGAATGAATAAATATCATATAACGTAATATAAAGAAAAATTTATTAGAGAAAACTTATAATTAAAACATTTTAAAAATTTGTGAATATGGCAAATCAATATATAACAAATAAAGAAAACAATTTATAAGAAATACTGGCTTTAAATAGAAGGAAAATATGAAAATATAGGATAGAGGGGATAAAATAAGAATAACTCAAGTATCAAATAGAAGTTCAGATTTTTTAAAATAAGGAAATAAGATGTAAGTAATAAAGGATAGGAAAGGATAATAATGAATGATATGGATTAAAAATATAGGAGGTGATGTTTAATGTCAATTAGAATCTTATAGATTACTTAAAAATGTAATGATGTAAATAAAGTTGCCTAAGATGAAGATTATTTTCCATAACATAATCAGCTGTTCATCTGAAATGAAAACAAATATTATTATAGTTAATTCATTATAATCATTAATTGAAGAATAAAAACAAATACAAATATTGAATAGAATATAATTCAATAGATTTTCATAGATAAACAAATAATGACATATATACAAATGATATATGGTAAATAAAATAAACGTTGAATCAATAAATAATAATTTGTTGAAGTTTATTATAAATAATATAATGCAAAGAGTATAGACAAATAACATAAGAGACTTTATATTTATAAATAATATGAGTGTAACAGTGATAGACTGTCTATAACAATATTGGATGTTGTACCATTTAACTGTATCTATGTATAACCAACTTTAATTTATTTGTATGATAAAAAAAACTCATAGGAACTCTATAAATGAACTGATAATGTAAAAGAGTGTATGTATGAAACTTTTCTAATAAGTGAAAGAAGTTTCAATTAATTTGATTGCAAAGGACAATATTTTATTGGTTATAAAATATGACAGAACAAATTGTGAATCAACAAGTAAACTTTGAAATAGTGACCTAAAGAAAAACAAAAGACTGTTTTGTTGAAAAAAGTGGAGAATCGAGGGGACGCTGAAAAAATGGGGAAGCGGGTGTCAATAAGCGAAGAGTGTGTGTGATAATGTTCCAGAAATTTCAAGAAATTCCCAGTTTAACATAATAAAAACTATAAAGTACTATAAAAAACAATCTTATTCATACTCACAGTTAGTTTTATCAAGTTTTTCGGCAAGAATCTTCGAAATTTCTCATCATTTTTGGTTTTTGGAGCTTCAGAGGAGTATTCCTGGGGTCCAGAGACATTCATCCCAATTCAAGAACAACAGGTCAGTGTGTTTAGAATATTATTGGCCAATAATCAGAGTAAAAACTCAAAATACTCAAATAAGTGCTTGATTTCATAAATTGATAAACATTTGCGAATATGATCGATCTGAAAAAGAAAGAGAACAGTCTTTATATAGTTAATTAATTGCAAAAATCGTTAATATTAATAAAAAGGCCGAATTTAAATAAATTAAATTATGTTCTTACGCCATGTTGTAATCGCATGAATATGGTGCTTGAAATTTTATTAATGTAATAATTATGTCCATCTGTATATAATTCCTATATTTCTATCTATGTAGATAACTATTTTCTTTCCACAGCAATTTGTATCATATATATGTATGATTTATATATAAATTCTTTTATGTGTTTGAACCATTCACGTGTCTGCATCGTCAACAAACTAGGTTGGTACATGTATAGATGCTTCTTTCGTGTAAGAATTGTTCGTTTTATGTTAAAGCGCATGACTAGTTTTTTCACGCACGCGCACTGAAGAAATTATCAAAATAAATAAGTAGGTATAATATAACCATAGGCGTCTCAAATTATTATTATCAAATATAAAATATTGAATTTAAAATTAAATCTGTTTAAAAATAAAGTGTTTTCTTTTTATTTAAACAAATACTACATTATAAAAAGCCAGGACTCAAAGAGAAAAAGGGTTTCATGCTCCCGAATAATCAAATTAAAATAAATTACTAAACAAAATAATAATAACCAACTGAGCTAGCCAAACTAAACAAAAAAATTCTAAATAGTAGACATCTACATTTAAATTTCATAATAAAAGTAAGTAAATAATACAGTGTTTATAATATATATATATATATATATATATATATATATATATATATATATATATATATATATATATAAAGATGCACGAATATCGCATCGCGTGATATGTATGTAAACAACAACAAAGAGAATCATGAGTTATTCACGCGAAAAGAAAAAGGGCTAGGGTATAACCAAATAAAGGTGTGAAACTTGGGAGCAAAGATGTTGATCGAAACATGGGAAAACACAAAACATCGGATTTCACAGGGACACCATATGCACATTTGTGCCTTCAATTGGAAGATCTCTAGTTTTCGGGACAACAACCACTCAGTCTCAGTAGCCCTTTTTCTTTTTGCGTGAAATACCTATGATTCTCTTTGTTGTTATACAGTGTCCACCATAATGTTCGCTACATATGGGAAACATTTATAGATGTAGTATATAGGGAAATTTAGTATATACTATCGATCCTGCATGGTCGATAACCAAAAATACCATTTTGACATAATTGATGTCAACACTGCCAAGGCTGCAAATTGGAAAAATTCGATGTGAAAATGCGAAAAGTAGGATTAGATGTCAAAATATCAAAAAAAGTTATTTGGAAAGAGTGATTAAAATGATATCTTGGGAGTAAGTACGAAATATGAAGCAAAAACAACAAAAATTAAACGGTTTTAAAGATTAAAACTAACTTTTCCGCATCTGTGGCCCTGAATAATATTCTATCATAGAATTGTCACTTGTATACACTTCGGGGGATGTATCGTGCTAACAAACCTAAATTTTTCCAAAAATAACCAAATATGTAGTATATATGGATTTATAGGACCCGCTGTACTCGCTCTAGTCAGCTGAAAATCAATAGGGTGGATCTGTGAGACACCTTGATCAATATTCAATCATAAAATTGGTCACTTGTATGCACTCTCGAGGCTGTATCTTGCTAACAAACTGAAAATTTTCCAAAAATGACAAAAATTTGGTACCATAGAACCCGTTGTACTGGCATAGTGAGCTGAATATCAATAGGAGTCATCTTTGAGGCGCTTTCAATGATATCCAATCATGAAATTGGTCACTTGTATATACTCCGGAGGCTGTATCGTGCTAACAAACTGAAATTTCTCCAAAAATGACGAAAGTATCGTTCTTAAAGTACTATAGCACCTGTTGTACTGGCTCTGGTGATCTGAATATCAATAGTATTCATCTGTGAGATGTGCTTAATGATATTCAATCATAAAATTTGTGACTTGTTGAACTTCGGAGGCTGTATCGTGCTAACAAACTTGAATTTCTCAAAAAATGACTATAATGTCGTACTTCTAGTACCATAGAACCCGTTGTGCTGGCTCTGGTGAGCTGAAAATCGATAGGGTTTATCTGTGACATGTCCTTAACAATATTCAATTATAAGATTGGCGACTTCTTGCACTCCGGACGCTGTATCGTGTTAACAAGACATAAAACGAAAAGTGGCCGACGACGACATACACACAGGATTTTTTTTCTAAAATCCGTTTTTTTGGGTTGTTGTTGATGGAAAACGTAAAAATAACTGACATTTTTTTCCAAAATTTCAACTTTTTTGTGGGTAAACCAATACTTTTCTCGCATATTAGATAGGTTGAGCGGAAAATGTAAGGTTGAAATGAAATAGGCTTGGAGGTAGTTGTTTCTTTTTTCATTATTACCGAATGTGCTTTGCCCAGTTTTTTTAAAGAAGAATATAAACAGTCGCGGACATTTTTGAGAATACTGAATAATTTATTTTTGTTTTCCTCACAATAATCGCCATGATTAACATTTATCTGAAAAGGTTGTACATTATCTGAAAGTTTAAATGTTAGTCCGTTACCAATGGGTAGTAGGAAATGCTCGAAATTTCGGTAAAATTCCGACCGATTAAAATTTCCATATCTTTAAGAGATTTATTAGTTACATACAATTTTATATCTAATGTACAACTTTCTAGAGTTTGTTTGTACATATTCATTGACTACCACCGTATCACCATTGAACCCCACCAAATTACCATCTTGTTTCAACCGGCGGAGTCTCCCAAAATAAAAATATTACCTGCTCTCAAAAAGGTGACGGTCGAATTGTCTCCCGAGTGATTTTAATCCGTAATTAGCATAAGTACTTATAATACCTTAAAATCTAAACGTTGTTGCCAAATCGATCTTACTTATATCTTGACGAAATATTTGGAATGGTATTTCCTAATTTTGTTAAAATAAAACAGTACGTAGGAAATTATAATTATTTTATTATAATAAAACAAAGGAAAATATACAATGGTTTACTTATATATATATATATATATATATATATATATATATATAGATATATATATACTTATATATTTCGAAACAATAATATTTACAAAAATGATATAAAAACTTTTTCACTCTACACACTTATAATACAAATTAGATTCTGCATTTAAAAGAAATATTTTTTAAAAATTGAAAATTGGTAATCCTGCCGTCTCGTAATTTTTCTAAATTATCTTCCAAAAACTTTTTTTTCATTAATACTTTTCGATCATATACTTTGACCACGGTATCAATACTTTGAAGCTCAATATAGGTATCTATTTGAAAATCTAGAAGAACTTTTATAAACTGGTTAAAATTTGGGTGTGTATTATAAAATGAAGCATTATAACGCGAATGAAAAGATTCGCATGCGTTTGTTGTCCTTTTTAAAGAAGAAGAGTTTTCAGCCCAAATGTTAGGAGGAAAGGTAGAAATTTCATCTATGTAAGTTTCAACTAAATAGTCATTAAATTTAATCACCCTCTCATCATCTGGTTGAATTGCAATGAGATCAAGAACAAAGCAATCGCCAACGTCTTCTGCTTTAAGGAATGGTAAACCAAAAATATAAGTAAGGTATTTAGTTATATCTGTTTCTAAATTGTCTTTTAACTGATACTCGGTAGAAAGTCCTAAACTTTGAATTTTTCTATACCAACTTTGACCTAGGTGAAATAGACATCCCTTAATTTCTGTTTTTGGAAAAATTTCGCGAATTGCTTTGTGTATTGCTAATTCAAAATCTGAAGTTATAGTTTTTGGAAGAAAGTCGTGACCTGTTGTAGATAGATATATTTCTTTTAAATATTGTAAAGCTAATTTATACGATACTGTATTTTTATTTTTTAGAAGAAAGAAAACCAAAGGAATATAATGATTATTTTTAAAGCCATGAATGGTAAACAATTGTAAAAAAAATTTAGGGTAATAATCGAAAGTGCCATCAACATATAATTCACTTATTTCTTTTAGAGCAATAATATTTGTTTTACATGAAAACATGACTATATCATTTATTTCATCATTTTTAAGAATAAAATATTCGTCCCTATTAGTTTTTAAAGTAACAGAATTTAATAAACTATGAAATTCAACTATATTAGTTGGAAGTTTTGATGCAATTTTGGACCTAGCAGTATACATATTTTTTCTCATCCTTTCAACGTCATGAGTAGTAATAGTTTCACAATGGGATTCTCTTACCTCCTTTCTAATTAGGCCCATTGGTTTTGCCGAAATATCTTCTATTGCTTTTTTTTTACAGCATTGCTTAGAGTCTGCCTATTTAGAAGTTCTTCTGATAATTTCTCATGGTTGTGGTTTAAAGAAGATTCGATCACTTCTGGACGGTCCAATTTTGTTTTAACAAAAGCTTTGCACTGCGTTTTCCTGGACGCACAAAGCCATCTTTTTAGAGTGTCTCTTGCTAATAACTTGTGGAATGAAAATTTAAACCCATCGATCACTAACAAATCTTTGCCTTTTCCACTTTTAATTATTGTAGCCTCCATTATACGTATAGTTTCACTGTACCACTTTTAACTATTCAACAACTTCGTAAACAAACTTTACAACCTCTGAAACTTGTGAAGAATATGTGAAATATGGTTTACTATTTTTAATACCACCCTTTATAAGGCGAAGGAGGGAAAGTATCTACCTGTTTTTGGGTTTGTAAAATGTTGATGGATTAACTTAACATTCTTTTAATGTAAATTAAAGTAGATTTTAATGCAGATTATCACTAAAATGATCTAAGAAAATTTAATTAGTTATTTGTTAATGACAATTTAAACTGCAGGTTATCGTTACAAATAAATAAATGTAAGGATTATTTTCTTACTTTTCTATTTCAAGGTAGTTAAATGATTCTCATATCCTGAGAGACATTTTACAAAAAGAAAAAGGTATCAATAGTTCAACGTACTTTTAAAAATAATAATTTTGATTTGGCAACAACGGTGTACTTTGTGAAAATTAATACCTTTTAATGTATATTACCTTGGGAGACAACTCGACCTATGATGGGAGACAATTCGACCTATAAAAAAACTACCTGCTCAAGACGGGAGACAACTCGTCCTTGCCCGTTTCAACTATCTAATTGGTAAATTGTGTTTAAGTACCATTTCTTTTTCAATTATTGAACAGTCACTACCTAAATCTACGAAAGCACGGAACGATTGATTATTCATCAAAATGTATTTGACAAATTTCTTTGAATCAATATTTATTATGATGTTAATGTTTTCCCTTCTGTTATTTGGTTTATTATTAACTTGTGTGTCTGTTTTTCCTTGTTTATCATTGAATTTGCAAACTCCAACTATGTGAACTCTAATTTTACAGTTATTACATATTTTAAATCGATGTGTGGCATTTCTACTACAGCGGCCGACGAGTGAAGATCGATCAAGTAGATCATTTAAATAAATTCAGCAATTAGGTATTTATTATTAGTTTTTGCTACGTGTTTTTTTGGATTTGTGATTAGCAATGCATTAAGCATTTGATAATAACTTGTGAGGCAGCCAATAAAAAACTTTACCAGTGTACCTATTCAAGAAATATGCAGTGGCGTAACATCTTCGTTCGTTGGTAAGTGACACACCTACTTCCCCTGATAAACCGGGAATACCACTTTTAGTGTAGTGACTTTGGTATCCAGAATCACCCACAAAATGTCATTATCTACCCCATCTCACCAACCAACTACATCATCTCATAATAACTTTGTCAACTCTTCTTCTCAATTCATTCATCCAAATTCACTTAATGTCACTACCCCGTCAAACCCAAAATCGTACGTAGCGGCAACACTCACTAAACATCCTCTTCCATCCTTCCCCAAAAGAGAACTAGGATTTCAAGTAATCGCATCTGCATATATCTTTCTTCTATCGCCATCGTAGATGATCTCCTTAAATCAAATCCTATCGGGATGATAAACTTTACTTCTGTCCCAATTAGAAGACTAATTATTCCTGCTAAACGAATCCTAATCTACAATGTAAGTCCGTCCATCCCTCATTCGGTAATTGAATCAGCTCTAAAAGAACTGGGCTTGGAAATAGCCTCACCAGTTTCGTTCGTAAAATGTGGTGCCACCGGTGATGAATATGCACATATCATGAGTTTTAGACGAATCTCCTACGTAATACCTGACAGTGACAATTTTAATATTCAAACATCTCTTCTAGTCTCATATGAAATAAAAATAGTTTTAAAGATCAAAATTAACTTTTCCGCATCTGAGAGATGCTCTGAACAATATTCTATGATAAAATTGTCACTTCTCAACACTTCGGAGGATGTATCGTGCTAACAAACCGAAATTTCTCCAGAAATATCCAAAAATGTACGTATATCTAGATGTATAGGACACGCTGTACTCGCTCTAGCCAACTGAATATCAATAGAGTACATGTGTGAGACACCTTGAACAATATTTAATCATAAAATTGGTCACTTGTATACACTCCAGAGTCTGTGTCGTGCTAACAAACTGAAAATTCTCAAAAAATGTCAAAAATTTGGTACTTCAAGTACCATATCACCCGTTTCACTGGTTATAGTCAGCCGAATATCAATAAGGTTTAACTCTAAGACGCCCTAAATAATATTCAATCATGAAATTGGTCACTTGTATATACTCCGGAGGCTGTATCGTGCTAACAAACTGAAATTTATCTAAAAATGACATAAATGTCGTACTTAAAGTACTATAGCACCCGTTTCACTGGCTCTGGTAAGCTGAAAATCAATAGGGTTCATCTGTGAGATGATGCACTCCGGAGGCTGTATCGTGCTAACAAGACATGCAACGAAAAGTGGCCGACGACAACGACGACGACATACACACCGGATTTTTTTCCTAAAAACCATTTTTTCGCGTTGTTCTTGATGAAAAACGTAAAAACTACTCAATTTTTTTTTAAATTTTCAACTTTTTTGTGGGTGAACCAATACTTTTCTCGCATATTAGATAGGTTGGGCGGAAAAGTAATACGCAATATCGAATACGTATATCTACTGATAGACTAGAGTGTTTTATCTGCAAACAAACTGGACATACTGCCGATACCTGCTCAAATGCACCCAATGCCCCTGACATCCAACAACAGCTATCCAACTCTTCTACTAGCTCCTCTTCCAATCATACTCCACCTCTCTCTCCTCCATCTTCACAACCTACACCCCAACCCATTAAAGATAAACCCACAATTGATTCTCAAATATCATCTGATATCCCTTTATATAACTCAGCTCATCAATCTGGTCAAAAAATAATTCGCTCTAATGACAGTCACCTTGATTCTCCTCTTGAACTTCTACCTGTTTCAACGCCCGTACCTACACAAGAGACTAGTGAAATAGAAAAACCAAAATTTACAGCACCCCAAGATATTCCTAAACATGCCAAGAAAAAAAGCAGGACTTCCATCTCTGAAGACTACAAATTTAGTTCTAATGCCCTAACAACCATTCATAATCTCTACGAAAATTCATCTTATTCTTTCTCGCTAGATGAAATACAACTTATTGCTTTCCTACAAATTTTTTTTGGTAAATAGTGACCCCTTGAAAGAAGCTTATAATTTCACTTCTGATGTCACAGCTCTATTAAATGATCTATCACTTATACATTTAAAAATGAATGAAAGATCCTTGAAGATACTAGATTACAAAAAAAGTTAAAATTTCAATATTACCCTGAAGATTCATTAGATTGCAAAAGTCTCTCGTCGGATACCTCAGTGGATAACCTAACCAATTCATTCGATTCATAACTGATAAACTCCTTCCTCTCCTTTTCTCTAAAACATCTTCACTTTAGTCCAATGGAACTGTGACGGATTATTTCCCCGCCTGGAGAGAATTCAACACCTAATCTCACAAACTAACCCTGACATCTTATGCCCACAGGAAACTAATTCTAAGCTTACTAATCCATGCGTACCAGTTGCTCCAGAGCAAGAGGAGGGACGCCAATACTAGTATCCAGGAACCTATACTCAACTCATCTTCCTGTTAATACTAATCTTGAGGCCATTGCCGTAACTACTTGGTGACCAAATAAAACCACAATTTGTAGCATATACATCCCTCCAGACGACTCTCTAAAAGAAGAAGAACTGGTAGACCTTATCTATCAGCTACCCTCTCTATATATCCTTGTAGGCGATTTTGGAAAAGGCAAAACAACAGAGAATGTACGTAATAGATCCGGCTCATGCCTACTAAATACTGGTTTAGATATACATCTTAATATATCTTCTGGGACCTCCTCTGCCATTGATCTAAGTATACGCGATCCCAGATCAGCTCCTTCACTTACATGGTCTACTGATGATGACTTGCACGTTAGCAACCATTTTCCCATCATTATTACCAGTAATACGAACGGTTGCAACCAAGTCGCTACTAGAAGTTTTTGGCGTTTTAAAAAAGCTTACTGGGAAGGATACACCTCCCAAACCAAAGCCCATATACACTTAATCCCTATATATGACAGCATCGATGACTCTACCAATGCATTCACTCATGCAATAATTTCTGCTGCAGAAACCCACATTCGAAAGACAGTTATCTCGCAAAACCAAAAAACTGTATCTTGGTGGAATATTTCCTGTGAAAAAGCTGTTGAGCAATATAAAATCGCCCTAAAAAAGTCCGCTGAAACAGAACACAAGAAAACATAATCTTTCTGGAAAAAGCCAAAGGTAAATCCAAATTCGTAATAAAACAGAGCAGAAAATTTCCATGGCAAAACTACGTATCATCTCTGACTAAAGATACAAATCCAAGTCAAGTATCGAAAAAAATCCGACAAATACAAGGAAATAGAACGAATCCCAATATTCCTAGTCTAGTAATTACTCAGTAATTACTCAGTAATTACTCAGTAATTACTCAGTAATTACTCAGTAATTACTCAGTAATTACTCAGTAATTACTCAGTAATTACTCAGTAATTACTCAGTAATTACTCAGTAATTACTCAGTAATTACTCAGTAATTACTCAGTAATTACTGACAACTTACAAATTGCTAACTGTTTAGCTCAAAGCTTTGAAGAAAAATTTGGAAGCAATAATAATTTTCTATCAACTTTATCTGCAAATACTCCCCAACCACTCCTCCTACCAACAACTATAACACAAGATGTCAATTATTTGAATACTTCTTTCACCTATTTCGAACTTTCATTTGCTCTCAATTCTGGCAAAAACACCGCTCCAAGTCCCGACGACCTCTCCTACATTTTTCTCAAAAAACTTACAACACCATGCCTCTATAAACTTCTTGAAATTTATAACGTGATCTGGACATCACATACTTTTCCTAAACAATTGCTCAACTCTATTATCCTGCCCATCAATAAACCCTACCATCCTTCATCATTACCTCAATCTTATAGACCCATCTCGTTGACTTGAACCATGTACAAACTTATGGAACACATATAGCTGATGCAATGAATAATAAACACAACATGATCGCAGCCATATCCAGAACAGCGATAATCAATGCAATAAAACAGTACAGCGTTGAAGGCAACATTCTATCCTTCATTCAAAACTTTTTATCCACCAGAAAGTTCCAGGTATCAGTTAATGGTATTCTCACCTCTCCCCTCATTCAAAGAGACGGTGTGCCTCAAGGCTCCGTCCTAAGTCCTACTTTATTTGTTCTTTCAATGAATAACCTTAGCTCAGACTTCCCAAGTACTGTCAAACACGCTCTTTAAGCTGACGATCTAGTATTATATTGCCAAAGAAAATTTACACCCACTATATGCTCATTGCTGCAAAATGCAGTAAATCTACTATACAGGAGAACGAAGCTCGAAGGTTTAACTCTATGTCCTCAAAAATCTAAAATTATCAAATTCAGCAGATTACCTCCATCTCAAACTCCTTGTATCCTAATTAATGACTCCCCTCCTCCTGTTGTTGAACAATGTAAAATACTAGGATTAATTTTTGACTCTTGTCTCACTTGGAAGCAGCACATTATGGATATCAAGGGTAAATGCCTTTAAAGACCAAATATCATTAAAACTCTTGCGCATCATAGCTGAGGTGCAGATGAAAATACCCTCCTTAAAGTATACAAAGCCCTGATACGCACCAAAATTGACTATGCTAATTTAATTCACATGTCTGCTAGCAGAACATATTTAAACCTACTAAACTCTGTGCATACTACCGCCATACGTTTGTGTCTAGCAGCCTTTCGCTCCAGCTCAGCAGAAAGTCTTTATATCGAAGCTAACGAACCACCTCTCTGGCTGAGACATCATCAGGTTCTCCTTACATATGCAGCATCGAACTGCTCAAATCCCACGCATGCTCTCTTCACTAATATCCCAAACAATCAACCCAATCAATCAAAATTGAAATCTATCCCACATCTTCTGTCGCCAATAATAAGCAACATCAACTTATTACATACACTTCCCTTTCCAACTCCATCTCCCCCCCCTGGCATAAACATATTCCTCGCTTAAATACCTTCCTGAGTAATTATGACGAATATGACACCCCAAAGGATCGAATATACCAAAACTTTATGGAAATCATTCAAACAAACAATGATTATACGGTACTATACACGGACGCTCCAAAAAACGAAACTGGTGTAGGCTGTTCTGTCACAAATACCTATAACCCCGTAAACTCATCTCGTATCCTCTCCCATTGCAGTGTCCACACCGGCGAACTATTCAGCATACTTTTAGCATCCAAAAACCTTACTACTACAAATAAGAATACCATCCCCTCGTACAAAATATATATGATACATATCAAAATCTTCCGTCCCAGGGTGTAACAGTCACTATCATCTGGATACCTTCACACATCGGCATAACAGGCAATGAGATTGCTGATAGTTATGCAACAAAATCTGTCACATCCACTACTGGTTCTTCCAACATCCAGTTCTACAAGGATATGAAAATCATACAAAACTCTTCGAAATCCGACCGAATCTTAATCGACCGACCTTCCCCAAACTTTCTAGAAAAGAGATGGTCATTCTAAGAAGACTAAGATTAGGCTTTACCAAACTAACGCATGGTTATCTAATGGCAACAAGTGCTAAACCAATGTGTCAATTCTGCCAATCCCTCCTGACCGTTAAACACATCCTGACTGAATGCCATCAGCATACAATGAGAAAACAGCAATTGAATATCGAAGAAGATCTTAAAATCATATTGAATGATCCGCATAAATTCATCGCTGTTATTAAACTATTAAAGGACATTCAACTTTATAACAAAATATGAACCAAAAAAACAATTTTGATATATTTCTGACAATTGTTATAGTTTACTCTTTCTTTCATCTTTGATCGTATAATCCATTGCAATTTATAAATCCATTGTAATCTTATTATCCATAATAATTGTAAATCAATTCTAATTTTATAATACATAGAAATTGTATAATTCATCGTAAATGTGTAAATCGCCATAATTATCGAGCAAGTTAAACTGAATAAAGAAATTGACTGTCTCAACCCTTACTTCGTGAAATATGCTCATATTAGTGTTTTTAAATTAAACTCACGGTCTCTAGTTAATTCCACAATATAATAGATAATAAAGAAATAAATCGATGTGGACAGTTATCACTATTGCATTAACCAGTTATACCGCGTTTATCTCAGTTATTAACTTAATAATATCAAAAGATTTTCTTTGTTCCTCCAAATTAAAAGTTTTTTATTTCTATCATAATGAGACCTATTGCTTGGGTCTACTTGAGCCAGCGGAAATTTTACTGAAACTTATATCACTTCTTTCAGTTTCTGCAAGGAAATACACCGTTTTTGATTATATTTCTAGCTGAACTTCGTCAAAAGGCGTGGACATTCAACTAGATAAATAATCTTAATTTGACAAAATTAATGTCGACATTGATAATTCATTATATACAAATTTACAAAATGGTACAAAGTTGTGAATGCTGAACTTCGGTGGTTTCAGATCGGAAGAAACTTTATGTTTCGATTTGATGAATATTAAAACTGACTTTGTTATTGAGCGTTGAGCTTGATTCGATGAGTGTGTAAAACTCGCGTTGATGAATGTAAAACCTTTTTATCGAGAGTATTGAACTCGCTTCTATGAGTGTAAAAAACCAACTTTGTTGTTGAGCGTTGAGCTCGATTCGATGAGTGTAAAACTCGCGTCGATAAGTGTAGAACTGATGAGTGAGAAACTGATTTCTTCACGTTGTGAGACGTGTTCAATAGAAATCCGCGAGGGGCGTGTTTATACGTGGATTGGGTTGACCAAACGAAAATAAATATTTCGTATTGGCCAGTATCATTTGACTTGTCGGGTTCCTAGACAAGAATCAACTATGGGTGCCGCCAATAGATAGTTAAATTTCTTTGGAATACTCCAATAGCAATTGTAACCTTTTTACTCAGAAAGGTTATTAAAAAATGTCTTTCATATCTCCCGACCGTCGACCATAAAATTCATGCAGAAGTGACACTACATTTAGGGTTTTTACATTACAATATATAATAGGGTGAAACGTGACCTTTTCCTAACTTCTTAACTATAAGACAATGCGACAAGATGTCGACTTTCAAAAATGTGCTATTTCAATGCCCAAACAAAACGATTTACAATTATTGTTGCAAAACGTGATATTTTAACGGTATTTAACAAAAGTTGAAAATAAAATGAAACTATCCTTTGAATTTACAACAATATAAAAGATCTTATCAATTCTGAAACATATTTTTACAACGCTATTAACTAAAATGAATTTACGCCTCAAATATATACAATGAAGAAAGGAAGCATACAAATATCTTACATATTTTAAAAGTATCGTAAACAATAAATTTCAAGATTTTACAACCTTGAACATACACTTTATTACGTAAATAAGAACCTAACGTATTTATATATTTAATATCAGCTGCTTCCGCTGCCGCAATAATATTATTGTCTCCTATCACCCCTAATATTGCTACATACCAAGGGCCGTAGCAATATAAATTTCTAATGATCACAAATTGATTAATGATAACTGGACTTTAAAGAAAGAAAACTATAACTTTTATTACGTTTCAGCTATGCATTTACTTATCCATTTATTTACTCTATTATCATTATTCTATTATTTTTTTTTCATTCATTTATTATTATTAACTTAAGAGAGAGAGCCAACCTGTACCCAGTCAGAAACAACAAAATAATTACAATAATCTCACCTTAACCACAATCCGCTCTGCAGCAGAGCCTACTCGGTGACGGGACGACTAGACCTCCGATTCGTCTTACAAAACTCTTCTAGGGTTTGGTACTCGCAGGTCTACCGTATGACTTACCTCAAAGTGTACTCAATAATTTGATATTCTCTTACCCTAGATGTAAATAATGATAGTTTCAAAAAATCAAAGACAAGGAGTTCAGGTGACCCACTGGCGTTTATTCTATGATAAAAATATTTAGTTTCAGATTCAATTTAAAATTACAATTGAGCACAACTGAGTACAGCTGCCCGAAAGAATAGTCAGCAAACAATAGGTTTCATTGAACCTTAATGAATTTCATTTAACCTTAATAAATTCCATATCAACAACTTTAAATAAGAACTCGAAGCAATTGCTTAAAGCGCACAAATATAGTAAGTAAACCTTATTATAATTTAAAGTTTAAAAAGCATCCTCAATAGATTGCAAATTTTTGTTGTTGTGGTAAACTCCAAGATTAATTTATTTTATTTATTAACAATAAAGGGTTGCTTTAATTATCAAATTCATTTTTGTTATTTTTAAAAGTGTTATTTTAAAAGAAGAAAAATGTAGATATAAAAATAAAAGTAACACTAATCAGATAAGACCAAAAAAACTTTGTCTACCTGTACAAAAACGTGTTTTCACGAGGCTGGCAGCAATCAACTGGATACTATGGATAATAACTTTCACCATGTGGCGACGAATACATCAGACTAAGAATGTAGCCACTGCATTAAATAATATTTCTAGATTTCCGATCGCGAACACCATACCATCAAAGATATTTTTATACAGCTTACCCCGACTTCCTAATTTGTTTTAAAGTTGATTCCGGAGAACTATCTGAATATCTGGTTTTCCAATGGAAATGGGAAATTTCCAATTAAAACGTGCCAAAAAAAATCTAAAATAAAACCATGAAAGATGTAGGTTCGCAAGAGAAATATTATCGAAAAGACTTACCTCGAGAAATCGAGATCTTTTTAAAATGGCGTCTCTACCACTAAATCTCAAATCCTAATAATTAGACTTGATGAACGATTGAACAACTCCAATCCTCCAAACAACAGGTGTGCTTAAAATACCGCTTAATACGGATCCTCCTTTAAACCTATCCACAGGCTATGGCGTCTACCTATTCTTCAACAACTGCTTCAAGAGGTTCTACAGGGCGGAAGCCCCACTCCTTCCGAAAATTATCATTATCAATTGCCACTTTGGAAATTCAAAATAATTCACGAACTCAATAAACAATGTAGACGAAATACTACAGAGACGAACTCACCCATCTTCACTGCCAAACTTCCACAGAAAACACTTCTCAACAAGTATCCAAGATAAATAGACATGCCCACCGACTCTCAAATACATCCCCCCATTTTAGGAAATTAAAATCCTCTATCGTGCTATTCAGCATCCAGTTAAAACCCTAAATTATAATGATATTGATAGCCGAAATGTTAAGTACAGAACTGACTATAAAATTCAACCATCAGGTTTGTCCAGCTAATTTGCAAATAAATATCCTAAAAGTAAGCAACCCAATATACATTAATTTTACAATTATTTGTGATATAAATCCAATTAAGTTAGATTTAGGAAAATTATTTAGTGAATTTTAATATGTGAATTTTCAATTTCAATTAATTATAAGAAAATGATTTAGTGAAGTTTAATACCGTAACGATATTAATGAAATTTTGTCTTCGAGGGAAAAATTTAATTTCAGATTATCAATTTTAGTTAAATGTTTAAAATAAAATTCATTCTAAGAGCAAACATTGAAGGCTTGTGATTTGCGATTTCCATGAAAAGAGTATTGAATGAAATGTTTCAAGTAATTTTAATTTCCAGTCTTTCCACGTATAGGTGGGCCATTCTGTATACTCTCGTACCATATTTTTGCTGTACCCTGTAGTTTACTTACTGCATTATGAATATTTTGACAATCCGGTCACTTGAATAATTTAGAGTGATAGTTTATCATGTCAATCCAACAATTAATATAATCCGATAGTGGATTAAATTCGCGTATAACAGTACATTTTCGCGGTATATAACAGTGAAAATTGACTTACCCTTGCATCACAACTACTATTACTTTTCCTCCAACCTATCTAATATGCGAGAAAAGTATTGGTTTCCCACAAAAAAGTTGGAAATTTGAAATTTTTGTTTGAGTTATTTTTACGTTATCCATCAACAACAACACGAAAAAACGGTTTTTAGAAAAAAAAATCCTGTGTGTATGTCGTCGTCGTCGTCGTTGTCGTCGGCCACTTTTCCTTGCAAGTCTTGTTAGCACGATACAGCCTCCGGAGTACAATAAGTCACCAATTTTATGATGGAATATTATTAAGGACATTTCACAGATGAACCCTATTGATTTTCAGCTCACCAGAGCCAGTACAACGGGTGCTAGGGTACTTGAAGTACGACATTTTGTCGTTTTTCGAGAAATTTCAGTTTGTTAGCACGATACAGCCTCCGGAGTTCAACAAGTCACCAATTTCACTGATGAACCCTATTGATTTTCAACTCACCAGAGCCAATACAACCGGTGCTACAGTACTTTAAGTACGATATTTTTGTCATTTTTGGAGAATTTTCAGTTTGTTAGCACGATACAGCCTCCGGAGTATATACAAGTGATGAATTTTATGATTGGATATTATTCAGAGCGTCTTAAAGATGAACCCTATTGATATTGAGCTCACTAAAGCCAGTACAACGGGTGCTGTGGTACTTGAAGTACCAAATTTTTGTCATTTTTGGAGAATTTTCAGTTTGCTAGCACGATACAGCCTCCAGAGAGTATACGATTGATCAATTTTATGAATAAGTATTGTTCAAGGTGTCTCACAGATGTACCCAATTGATTTTCAGTTGACTAGAGTGAGTACAGCGGGTCCTATAAAACTAGATATACTAAATTTTTGGTTATTTTTGGAGAAATTTCGGTTTGTTAGCACGATACATCCCCCGAAGTGTATACAAGTAACAATTTTATGATAGAATATTGTTTAGGGCCACAGATGCGGAAAAGTTAGTTTTAATCTTTAAAACCGTTAATTTTTTGTTTTTATTTGTTTTGATCTCCGTGACTTACCTCTCCGTTCTTTTTGTGATGTGGAACTCGAACTGGAAGAGTTTGATAAACTACTACTAGAGGATGGAGAATGTCTTCTTCGTCTTTTTCCCATTTTGCGTGAGTAAATACAACTTCTGATGTTAGGTCACAACCCAAACCAAGGAATAACTAACTATATTAGTGTTTTAAATGAAACTCACTGTTTCGAGCTAATTCCACAATATAATAGAAATTGTTGAAAATTGTAAAAAATTGACAATTGTTTCGATTAATCAATATCATCGTCAATATGACAGAAGTTACATTTCATTTGATGCCTACCTGATGTTTAGTAGTTATTTTTGGCTAGACCAAGAAGTGACCTAACTTGTGATTGACTTAATATATGTTGATAGAAAACAGAAGAAGATGTGATATTACAAATATTGAAGCTTAGATATTATTAGCCCTATGGTGATATCCTGGATATCATTTTCCAATTATGATCAGTATAACTGTGCAATGATATAGGAAACCAGGAAAACTATATCTGCTGATCTTTACAATTATCACTCAAGAAGACAGTTTATTAGTGGAGAACTCCCTAGATTTATTTTTTCATCGACAACTTTATATTGTGAGTTTCTTATTTCTTCTAATTTCCAATTCTTCAAGGAAATCCAGTTCTTGGTTCTTTTCACAAATATGCAGCACTTCCAGTTCTGTGTTAGGTGTCAATGAATGATTGATGTCAAGTAGATGCTTTGCGTAGTGGGCTTTATCTGGTTGTTTTAATCTGTATGCTCGTAAGTGTTCACTGTATCGGATTTCAAACTTTCTAAGGGTCTGACCCAAATAGACAGCATTACATTCTGGACATTTGAGTTTATATATACCTTATTTCTTTAATTTCGGTATTTCTGTTTTTACATTCAACAATTTTATACTAACGTTACTTTCTGTTCTAAAGGAAATTGTTCTATTCGTTGCTTCATATATTATCTTTGAAATATTGTTAGAAATATTTCCTGCATATGTGATGGTTTTATAAGTTTTTTTTCATCACTTTGTTCAGGAAACATTAGTTGTAATGCCACTTTTTCCTATTTTTTATTAATTAGCTTATTTATCATATGTAATGGATAACCGTTGGATGTTGCTATTTGTCTAATTGTATTGATCTCTCTATCAAAAGTACATTTGTTCATAGGAACTGAAAAAGCTCTATGTATCATTGAATTATATGCCGCTAGTTTATGTGACATGAGGTGATTGGAACTATATGGAATTGTCACATCAGTGTGTGTTGGTTTTCGGTAAATTGAATAATCATATATAACTATTATTAATACTGCATTTTTCCCAGTATATACAATCACCTCTCTGTACAATGTTCTGTATCTAACTATATATGAATTTCTTCTCTTCTAACTGTATTTGTTTGCATTCTATCATCCTGACTCATCATCGATACGATACGGTTCCCACAGTAATATAAAGTATATTTCACTTTTTAATGGTTATAGCAAATTTCAAACGAATTGGAAAGTTTGGATGGGATAGGTGGGTCTGAAGGAATCATTAGGATCCGAGGTAGAAGTACTACTTCACCTTGAAATTCGCCGTTCAAAATAGTGGCCTCAAGAAAATTGCCCATGATTTTCTTATCACCAATCGCATGCCTCATGTTTCATAAAGCAAAAAACGAACGCACTGAAATCTACTTTAGAACATGGAGATAAAGACAAACGTAAAGAATTTTGTTTATTGGGCATAATGGTAATACCAATAATTGTGAATTATTTATTTAGCTACGACGCTTGCTTTACAGTAAAATACTGTACCACAGATTAAAAAGGGCAGTAACAAAAGTTTGTGATCAAATAAACAGCAAATTATTCTAATGTGACTTGATGGACGGTGATATTGGGAAATTAAAATAATCATAATTCTTTGGGGGACGTAAATGACATTACTGGGAGTTACATACACACCTCTGGCGAAAATATAAACAAACAAGGCTTACTGTAGATTTCAGTTACCATCGCAATTTTTCTAATCGGGTCAAAGTACTACTTGATAATCTCAGGCACAACTTTGAAGAATCAATTATAGCCAGCGGAAACTCAAAAAAAGTTTTTAAATACATACGTTCCTCACTATCATCTAAAGTCGCTATTCATCTGCTTCTAAAAGATGACGGTAGCCTTTGCTCATTAAATAAAGAGACTTCTGAAACACTCTCACAGATATTCTCAAAAGTTTTTACTAACGAACTTCCTAATGACAATATGCCTGACATCATATCCCTCCGTCTCTTCGCCACTCTTGACAATATTCTATTCACAAATGATAAAATCAAACATTTGCTAAACCTGCGGACTAACGCCTCACCTGGCTTAGATGGTCTGACACCCTACTTTCTTCAAAGATGTTCCGACGCTCTCGCTACTCCGCTATGCTTAGAAATGCAATCGTCCTTCACAAACAGCTCTCTGCCCTCTAGTTGGAAACTAGCTTCTGTCACCCCCATTAGCCACAATTATCATCGAATAAGTTAATTAACCGTCGTCAGTAAAGTAATGGAATCCATTATTTCCGAGACTATGATGGATTTCCTCCTCCAACAACATATTATTCCAAAACAACATCACGGATTTATTCCAGGGCGTTCAACACTTATCAACTTACTTCATTGCGTGAATGAATGGACATCATTCTTGAATAATAGAGAACCTATTGATATAATGTGTTGAGATTTTTCCAAGGCTTTCGACCGTGTTCCCAAGCGAAGACTCCTATACAAGGTAGATCATTTCGGTATTAGAGGAAACTTAAAACTATGGATTGAAAACTCTTTGACGAATCGTTTCTACAAGGTTTGAGTTGGTGACTCCTTTTCTCATAAAAGACCAGTTAAGAGTGGAGTTCCGAAGGGCTAAGTTTTGGGCACACTTTTGTTTACAGTGTACAAGAGCGATTTACCATTTCACGTTTCCAGCAAAATATCGTAATATGCCGACGACTAAAAAATATATGACAATCCCCTCACAAGTAATCTTTCTATTCAAATAGACCTAATGTCAATACATCAGTGGACTTCGGAATGGTTACTTCCATTGAACACTGAAAAATGTGTAGTGCTTCACGTCGGTAAAAACAACCCACATTTTGATTACTTTATTGACGGTCAAATTCTAATCACAGTGACCTCTCATAATGACCTGGGTGTTATCGTGAATAGTGAACTATCGTGGTCCGATCATGTGCTCTCAGTATCCAAACGTGCGAATACCAGACTTCATCTTATTAGGAAATGCTTCTCGAAAGTATCCTTTCAGAGCCTATCCTTGAATACGCCGGCCCAGTCTGGTACCCGGACTTAACTCGTGATAGACCTTTATATGAATGCAAATCTTACCATGTTTGAGCTCTGTAGGTTACGAGGCGATCTTATTGTAGCCTTTCGAATTCTTGAATATAATTTTCGTGATCTAAATACAGTTTTTACTCTAAGTACGGACACGAGACTTCGAGGACACCAGTTCAAGTTACAAGAGCAATATTTTGCGGTTAGATCGAGTCAAAACTTTTTACCAAACAGAATTTTCAGTGGAATTAACTGTCTCGACTCTTACTTCATGGAATATCTACTCATATTAGTGTTTTAAATGAAACTCAATGTTTCTAGCTAATTCCACAATATAATGAAAATTGTTGGAAATTCTAAAAAATTGACAATTGTTTCGATAAATCAATATCATCGACAGAATGACAGAAGTTACATTTCATTTGATGCCTACCTGTTGTTTAGAAGTTATTTTTGGCTAGACCAAGAAGTGACTTACCTTGTGATTGACTTAATATATGTTAATAGGAAAAAGAAGAAGATGTGATATTACAAGTATTGAAGCTTAGATATTATTAGCCCTATGGTGATATCCTGGATATCATTTTTCCAATTAAGATTAGTATAACTGTGCAATGATATAGGAAACCAGGAAAACTATATTTGCTGATCTTTACAATTATCACTTAAGAAGACAGTTCATGAAAGTTCTACATTCAGAACTCACGTTCAAACTACATCCAGTAGAATTTGACTGTTTAGATGACAAAATCAGAGAAAGTGTCAGCACGATGAAGCACAAGAAATTTAAGAAACAAGAACAAAAGCTACATAAACTTGAACACACACAACATAGAATTCAATACTCTAAACACATGCAACTGTAAGTACTTACATTCCAACACACTTTGCACCACGATTTGAAATCCTTTCAGACACCAATTTTACAAATAGTGTAATATAATTTTTAAATAGAGGTTTAAAGTACAGCATACCACCAAAATTTACGAATAATATTAAACAAATTATAGCTACAGAGTCAGAAATAGCTTTAAAATGTAATTCAAATAATTTTCTTTATGAGAAATTAAAAATTGCCATTTTAATCAAGAATATTGAACCTTCAAAAGTTAAACGTCAAGCAAAAAATGACATTACAGTTTTAAATGCAATGAAAAAGAGAGTAGAAGATAATAACCTAACAGTTACAAAATCTGATAAGGGGAACACAACTGTAATATTGACATCTGAAAATTATAAGTCAAAAAATATATAACATTATAGAATCTACCGATATAAAAGTTCTTAGAGCAGACCCAACAAAGAAGTTTTCTAATAATGTAAGGGATAGTGTTATTAATTCAAATTATCTTTTAAGTGATTACTAAAAGAGGTCCATGATACATAAGAATCCTCATTGTCCGCAATTATATGGAACCGTTAAATTACATAAAATAACGAAACCAATTAGACCTGTAGTTTCTTATGTTAATACTCCTAATAATATATTGGCAAAGAAGCTTAACAATACACTCAATAGTTACATATATGAATCTAAGTACTCAATTAGAAATTCAATAGAACTAATCAAAAAATTAAAAGCATTCAAATTACAAGATAACGCTAAGCTTATTTCATTTGACGTTACTAATATGTTCACTAAAATTCCTCCTAAGGAATGTCTAATACTTTTAAGAAAATTACTAGAAGATAAAAATATTAATCCAGGAATAATATCAGATATACTTAATTTGTTTGGTGTATGAATCAGTCAGAATTATTTCACTTTTGACAATAACATATATATTCAAAATGAAGGTTTACCAATGGGAAGCCCTATATCACCTATTTTGGCAAACATTTTTATGGACAGTCTAGAAAGAAAAATCATTGAACATAATATTTAAAAAAATGTTTTATTTTGGTATATATATATGTAGATGACATATTAGCTTGTTTTATAGGTAGTGAACGACAATTGGATATATTTTTCAACCACAATAATAATTTACACCCAAAAATTGAATTTACATTAGAAGTTGAAGAAAATAACTCAATAAATTTTCTTGATTTAAAAATTCAAAGAGTTGATAATGTACTTGATTATTCAATTCACCGAAAACCATCACACACTGATGTGACAATTCCTTATAGTTCCAATCCTCCCCTGTCACATAAACAAGCGGCATACAATTCAATAATACATAAAGCATTTTCAGTTCCGATGAACAAATGTAATTTTGATAGAGACAATAGTACAATTAGACAAATAGCAACATCCAACGGTTATCCATTGCATATGATAAATAATCTAATTAATAAAAAAGAGGAAAAAGTGGCATTACAACTAATATTTAATAAACAAACTGAAGAAATAAAAACTTATAAAACCATCACATATGCAGGAAGTATTTCTAATAATATCTCAAAGATAATATCTGTAGCAACAAATACAACAATTGCTTTTAAAACAGAAAGTAACGTAAATACAAAATTGTTAATTGTTAAAACAAAAATATACACATTGAAGAAATTAGGTATATATAAACTCGAATGACCGGAATGTAATGCTGTCTATTTGGATCAGACACTTAAAAATTTTGAAATCAGATACAGTGTACACTTACGGCCATACAGATTAAAATAGCCAGATAAATCCCATTACGCAAAACATCTACTTGACACCAACCATTCATTGACACCAAACACAGAACTAGAAGTACTACATATTTGTGATAAGAAACAAGAACTGAATTTCCTCAAAGAGTTGGAAATTAGAAGACACTTGAGAAACCCACAATATGAAGTCGTCAATGAACAGATAAATCTAGGGAGTACTCCACTATTGAACTGTCTTCTTAAGTGATAATTGTAAAGATCAGCAGATATACTTTTCCTGGTTTTCTATATAATTGCACAGTTATACTGATCTTAATTAAAAAAATGATATCCAGGATATCACCATAGGGCTAATAATATCTAAGCTTCAATATTTGTAATATCACATCTTCTTTTTTCCATTAACATAATATGTTATATTAGTATATTATTATATTAAGTCAATCACAAGGTAGGTCACTTCTTGGTCTAGCCAAAAATAACTACTAAACATCAGGTAGGCATAAAATGAAATGTAACTTCTGTCATTCTGACGATGATATTCAGTTATCGAAACAATTGACAATTTTTTAGAATTTTTAATATTTTTCATTATATTGTGGAATTAGTTAGAAACGTTGAGTTTCATTCAAAACTATAATAGGATTTTCAATATTTGGAATGATTTGGACAGTGAAATTGTCTCAGCAACAAGTGCCAACATATTCAAAATTAGACTAGATCAGTGTAACTTATGTAATAACTTTTAGAGCTTAATCGTAATTTCTTCTTCCTCTCATTTGTTTGTTCACTATTAGTAGGTATTTCTTTTGAAATGTATTTTTTTTTTGCATAATAGGAGCCAGCTTCTCTGCCCTCATCAATTTGTAATAATAATAATAATTGAGGTTTCTAAGGGTGCTCTTTACAACGGAGTTAACATGTTAGAAAACAAGCAATAACATGTTCTTAAAACACCCATTTTTGAAGTACTTCAAAGATGTACGCTACTGATATTAACCCAATATTCATAAGGGTAAACACTCAACTGATTATCTTTCACTGACCACTAAGATTTTGAGTTAATAGAACATTGCGAAATAAAAAAAAATTTACGACGTACATCGGTGAAGTTACATTACTCAAAATTTACCTTTAGATGTTTCAAGTGATACTCTTCACAGTTTGATAATGAAAGTAATGAAAAGTCCAATAAAAAATCGCTAAAATTTTTTGTTCAAAAATCGACGTTTTGATGCCTCCTAAAAATGTACGCTACTGACATAGGTATATCAAGAAAAAATAGTCCCTTGACCGACCTTTTTAAACCACCAATATTGGAAGTTCATTAAATTCCATTTAAAAGCTTTAACTGGGTGTTGCGATCTTAAGTGGGTCACACTGTATAATCACAAAATTACAGCATTGTGTAAACAAAAACCAAGCTGCAGTACAATAAAAACAATCTGTAATTCCTATAATTAGTGATTTTACTTTCATTTTCGTTTTTAATGTAGTTATTGAGGTTAACATTCGAAAAAAGAAAAACGAAAGTTATTGATTATTACATACTAAGCAACTTGACATAGTAAAGCAGATGAAACATCGACACCTATATCTGCAAAAGCAAAAATATATACCGAAGTAGGTACCACACGGTTTGGTATCACGCTAGGGTACCCACCATTTCTCCTACTTTCAAAGCATTCACTATGGTTCTAGTACACACTTAACGCTCCACGACTAATCATTCTCTCATAATTTACATTTAATTCTCTTAACGGTTATCAAACGCCGCGGTTTCGGATCTTGTGCAAAGTGATAAAATTATGAAATGCGCAAAGAAGAATGTTCTGTTGGTGACATGATAATCAGTTTTTGAAGTGATTTGAATTTGTTGTGTTGTTAACTGTTCATTTCCTTCTTGTTCTTCAAGTCGTCGAGTAAAAGTAAGTTTAACACTTGACCTGATTGAAGATAGACTTTCCATAATATTATTGTTCGCACCAAGCTCTTTTATTATGTCAGCTCTGTTAAACCAGCAAAGAAACCCATAATAACGGTCAATGCTATAATCAAAATGTTAAAAAACAACATCGAGAATATATGATTTTATTAAAAATTATTTTGGGTTAAATATTACTTTTCAAACCAGCGAATTAAGCATTTTCGAAAATTATTATACAGGGTGATTTATTAGTGTGAGAAAGTTCAGTATCTCGTATGTCGCTCGAAATATTAATTTGGGTGATTATAGTCATCATTAGTCTTCGCATTAGAAAATTATTTACAATGTTACAGGGTGTTCTAACAGAATGCTGTGGCATATCAAAGTTACATTTTTTCAAATGAAACAAAAAAATATAGGCTTATGATATGGTATTTAAAAAGTTATAACCAATTTTCTATAAAAATCTTAACAAGTTTAGTACAAAGTACAATGTGAAGGAAATTTAAGAATGAGGATCTGTTGCAGTCAAAACATTCGAGTAGTAGTCAAAATTCTGGAAAATAATTAATTCCGTTAATATCCATTTAATCTGATACTGGGTGAATCAAAATACAAATCCATTATTTCCACAGTTTTTTCAAATGATTCACGCTGTATTTTATGTGAATATCGATAAGAACTACCAACATATATCTTTCTTTATTAAGATTATTAGTTCTTGAGATATTTTGATTTTTTTGTTTAAAACATTGATATGTACCGTCACTCGGGGTGAATTCGGACGATTTTTGCAGTTTTTTGTAAATAAAAAGTTAAATTTTTGGAAAAAAAATACCAAAAAAATAATTAAGAATCATCCATATATCCTTTGTCAAATTCCATAGTAAAGTAAATATTATTTTTGTTCCCCCTCCTTTTTTATTTAGGTAAAGAGTGTCCGCCATCACCCCTATGTGTGGTGTAAAGGCGGACGATCCTCTGTTAAGCATTAAAAATCGTCTTAGCCCCTAGTACGGCGTGTATTTGTACAAAAATAATCAATATATCATGTTTATAATAAAATTTTGTAATTTGTATGGAAAAAAAACAAAAAAACATGAAAATTTCTCATTCTTGAAAAACATAGATCACACATAAGTTATATAAAAAAACGTCAACCCTTATTTACTAATATAACAAACATAAATTCTGGAAAAAATATTAAGTAGGTAATGCCTAATGACTAATAAACTTCATTATCAAAAATATTTTTGGATTTTGTACAAAAACTTCAACAACTCTATTTTCATATTCCAGTTAAAGTAGAATTTGTGTCATATTTAAAGAAAAAGTCCATTTTTACAAATATTAAAAATCTCAAGGGTTCGGGACTCTCAATTTCCAATGACCTAACACCAAAATAGAGAGAAACTTACAAAAATTTGAAAGTCGTACCTCATACATTTTCGTAAAACAGGGGAATACTCTGAATGTTTTATTAAAAATAATAAACTGGTTTTGGATAACAAGTCTCACACTCTTGAGGAATTGACAAAAATATCAAGAACAGAAACCATCAGCCCACCCAATACTCCTAATTTGTCTGAAGACCAAAAAACAAGTGAGGTAAATCCACAACTATCACTGTCAACGCTGACACTAAGAAGCCGTAAACAAACTCGCTCAGCATCACAGACTAAATAATGGAAAGGAACTATACTACCTAGATCTTCATAATAAATTCTAGTTTCATTAATTAACTCTAAATAATTTAAATTTTATTGTTTATTATCACGTCTTTCTGCTTTTCAATTGCAAATTTTATCGGTATATTAATATATGTAGTTAAATTTCCTTGTCGGAGTTCGTGATTGTCTTTATCTATAATTCTTGTTTGATTAGTGTGTATCTTTGACATGGAACAATATATACGAGATTTCGAAGTACCGAATATAGAGACATAAAAATTAGAAACTATTGAACAGTGTACAGATGTTTTGTCAATTAACCAATTGAATTAAAATTTTAAAATAGTACTTAATAATATTCGCAATATCAACAAAAATCTAAATGAATTCAAAATTTTCCTCACAACATTAAATTCTGATATAGACTGCATTGTATTCACTGAAACATGGAATATATTGGATACAAGTCTACACCATATTGAAGGTTATGATATCATTTATAATGAAAGTAAATACAACCAAAATGATGGTGTTGTTATGTACATTAAGAATAATTATAACTATAGTTATAAAATAATAGAGACCTACCCAAATATTAACGTTCTACGGGTTAAAATCCAACGTAACCTTCCGGCACGCGCGGTCCCAAACTCAACAAAACCGGGCGCGGTGTATCAAAATGATCACGCGCTTGTTAGACTCTAATACTCTGTAAATAACTACAATAAATTTTAATTTTGGGTATTTTATATACGTATATATATTTCTTAAGTACATTCTACCTTTACAAAATATTTGAAACTAGATTTTTCTAATTTAATCACACTTATGCGTATCTTCTTTCATTTAACCAACAACATAAGAACAATCAAATTGTAGATATTTCTAACTTATAAATATAAACATCTATATAACTAATGAGTTATAACGGAGTTGTTGTGTATATACTACATTCACTCTTGTTATCGTGAGATTGAGTGGGGTAATTAGTGAGAGTATTATACCTTACAACTTTCGCTCGTTGACAAGGGAGAATATATGATATATAGGACTTCCTTTGTTCATAGGATCATGATTAAGTGACAAGTCATGCTACTAATAATGAAGACTGTCTCTTAAGTCATAAAGTTGAACACATCAACTAGGTTATGTCTCAACCAAAAAACTGTCACTCAAACTGTGACATATAATGTTCCTTCAAATCAAAAAGATCCTTTTGAATTAGTACTTAAAAAGTATCTATACATAAAATATATTTTTTTTGTTGTTCCGAGTATGAACTATTTTAATATTTATTAACTCACTTTACACGTAAGTATAAAAAATTGTTAATTAATGATATGTACCAACATGTCCATATTTCAGCCTTGAAAAAGAAAATAAAATTTTTCGAAACGTTGGGTAGTAAATAAGAGTTTCATTCAGCCCTACTTACGACGGAATCCCTAAGATATTCAGAGATTTTTTATTTATATATATATATATATATATATATATATATGAACTTTACTGTAATATAAAAAATACAAAAACTTCTAAATCATTACACCATCTCTTCATGTATGGTATCTTGTGGTATTTTTGTCAATGTTCGACTGCAAACATTGCAAAAGTTTTCTATGTGCATGAGACAAATGGGGTTTTTGCATTTTTTGCAATTATATTTTGTTAATCGCCTTGATCCTATGCAAATATGACATCTTTTGCGTTTTTTAACATTTTCATTCTCTTCGCTTTGTTGTTCTTGATCTACTGGCGTAATTCTTTTCAGGCGTTGTTGCAGGCTGGTATGAATCTCTGATGTCTGTAAACTTCGTCGAGCCATATGAAGTGAAACTAATGCGTGTGATAAAGCTTCCAAAAATTATCTTCTTCGAATAACATCTTGACCATTGCCAAAATATAGTACCTGAGCATTTATTCCGCTAATATTTAACATAGCAAAAAATACTATCATGGGCTAACGGCGAGTATTTCTAGCAACATTGAATGAGGCACACAATTTATCTGTCGTGTCAACTCCACCTTTAGTACTATTGTAAAAGGTAATTATGGATGGTTTCTTTTTATCTCCGGTATCAAGATCGATAGAGTTATCTTCATGTAAACTTGAAGCCAAAATCACACATTTTCCTTTTTTAGGAACATAAGATACCAAAGTGCACCCTTTCTTAAAACCAAATAAGCTACTATTAACAGCTCTCTTGTTATTTGGCAGAAGCTCAGGTGGAATTGCGACCTCATTTTTTCTAATGTTCCAACGTAAGAGAGATTTTTACTTCGCAACTCATCTATCAATGGAATACTGGTAAACCAGTTATCTGCAGTTAAATTTCGTCCGGTCTGATATATAGGTTTGCAAAGTCGTAGAACCACATCCGATGAAACATTGCTAAATTGGAATGGGCCTTTAGGTTGTAATCCTGTATATATTTCTAAATTATATAGATAGTAAACTTGCGAATCAACCAGTGCGTATATCATAATTCCATACTTATTGGGCTTATTCGAGATGTATTGTACAAAACCGCATCTTCTCCGGAATCCTTCTAGTTTTTCATCAATCGTTACATTTTGTCCCAGACTATAGGACTTCTGTGAATTTTGTACCATCATTGTAAATATTTCTCGAATTGCTGCGATTTTGTCGGTTTTTCTTCTTTCATCTCTCGTGGTCCGATCGTCAAACCGCATACAACGCATAATGAATCTAAATCTTTTGTGTTCATGACAAGTCAAAATTTTCCAATGCCGTCTCCGTCGGATCCCCAGAGGTCTTCCAAACTTTGTCTATTACCTCTGTGAACACCAGCTAAATATAAAAGACCTAGAAATGCCTTCCGCTCAATGATGTCAATAGGTTTGGCATCTCTATCGCGTTTGAATAATATTTTGATACTTTCAATGTATTGATTCGTTTGTTGTACAATTATTCTCAATATCTCGTCGTTCATAATGCAGCTCCAACATTCTAAAGGAGTTTTTGCCATTCTTGCAGTACCTATTACACCTGGTATCTTGCGAATGGGATTATGCGGTTTTGAACGAACTCTCTGTAATGGGACATTTTTATTCCATTTTGTTTTTTCTATAATCTTCATTCCTTTATTTTTTTCCTTTCCAAAAAAAAATTATTATCATCTAAGATTGGACAGCATATTCACCATTTGTATCCTCTTCATCATCAATATCGTCCTGTAAGTCGGCTTCGTCATCTTCAAACATCATTCTTTGTAGCTCTTCAACATCTTTAGGATCCTCTAGATCATATTTTCTACTACAGCTTTCCATGATCAACGTGTTTCCAACCTAAAATACATATAATTGTGTTAACATAAAAAAGTCTTCAATCGGGCGCAGTGTATCAATTTGATATTTATAGAGTATGTATGTGAAAAATATAATACGTGAATAATAAAATGTAAACAGTAGTAGTATAAATCAATAACACTTACCAAAATAATTGACAAGTACCAAATTCACAAAATTAATTTTGTAACGGGTATAGGCGCGGTGTATCAGTCTGAACAATATGCAGATACCTTCCTCGTACCAAATATCATTTAGAACTAACCAGTCTTATTGCGTAGATGGGTGGGAGGTAGGAAACTACTAGTGACGGTAACTGCCGACTGTTTACGAGTCGAAAGTACCAGCACAAATCATTTGCGTTGTATCAATCTGATCGGCCGCGCCCGACGGAAGGTTAATAAAAGCAATAGCGTAGTTATATCTGAAGCATACAGGTCACCCGATACAAACGAGGCCGCATTTGTTAGATGTTTGCAGAATTATTTTGAAGCAAGTGTTGATAATGATGAAGATATGTACCTTTTCGTTGGGGATTTAAACATAAATATATTAGAAAGCATAAGTATTTCAACTGAATATAATAATACCCTTATTGAGTTCGGATATAGCTCTACAATTAATATTACCACACGAGAAAAATCCTGTCTGGATCATATATTCATAAAATCAAAACAACATATTATAGATCAAATAGTGCCTATAGTAATCCAGACGAATATAACTGACCATGAAATTACTATCTTGCAAGTAACGCTAAACTCAAGGAACGCATCATGTATAAATAAAAAACATTATGCTGAAAATATTAACATAAATAAATTAAACAATGTCCTAAAGAATACAACGTGGAATTCAATTTATAGTACAACCAATGTAGATACTGCAACCAATAAATTTGTGACTATACTTAGCAACAATATTGGTAATTGTACTGAAAAGCGACTAATAAAAAGAACGAATTGCTAAAATCTGTCAATACAAAAAATAAAATGTTTAAAAAGCTACAAAATAATCCCAATAATCTAATACTTAAAACTATTTGATAGCAAAAAGAAAATACGGCTATTACACCACGGAGCTCAATAAAAACCATATTAATCCGAACAAATTGTGGGACATAGTTAATAATATAAGTAAAAAGAAAAAAACAAAACACACTATAAATTCTGTTTAAAATGATAGCGACCAATTAATTACAGATAAAAAAAGTATTGCTAATGAATTTAATAAAATATTTGCCACAATAGGCACAACTTTAGCTAATAATATATATAAAGTTATAAATTACGTACCAACTAGGAAAAGCATCTGTAATTCGTTTGTTATAACATCGCTTGATTCCAATGAGTTACTCTCTATTATCCATGATTTAAAAAGTGAAAAAGCAGTTCAACCAGATCATATTAGAGCGGAAACAATCAAATCAGTCGCGGAATACATAGTTAAACCATTAAAATGTTTAATTAATGAGTGCCTCAACTTTTCAGTGATAATCCCAGTGTATAAAAAAGGTAACAAAAGTACGATTACAAATTACCGTCCAATTTCTTTATTACCTCATATCTCAAAAATATTTGAAAAGGCTCTCAAAAAACGACTAATTTCGTACCTAGATAAATATCAAATACTTTCTGAACAGCAGTTTGGGTTTAGAGAAGGAACGTCAACTGAAGATGCGATTTTAGCTTTAACATCAAAAATTACCAAATCTTTTAATGAAAACAAAGCTTGCTTATATATTTTCATAGATCTATCCAAGGCTTTCGATACCGTCCACCACGACTCCCTCCTCAACTCACTAGAGGACATAGGTATAAGGGGTAACAGCTTGAAATTATTTAAAGAGTATCTACTTGACAGGTAACAAAGCGTTCAGATAGATGAGGTCTATAGCGAGTCCAGGAAAGCTCAGTTTGGGATACTGCAAGGCACAGTACTAGGACCAATTTTATTTAACATTTATCTGAATGATATTTTCTCTTTAGGTAGCGCAGGTCACGTTATTAGTTTCGCTGATGATACAGCTATTTTTTATACCGCTAACGCCTGGGATGAGCTTAAGGAAAAAGCAGAAAATGATTTTAAACATATTAAAAAATAGCTGTCTTATAAACTACTCACAATAAATTTAGATAAAACAAATTATATTCCATTTAGCTGCAATAAATCTGGCCTACCCACTTTTAACCATATAACTATCAATGCAGATTATAGTAATTACCGCATCTAAGCTGGGAATAATGTTAAGTATTCAGGTGTTACAATCGACTCCCATCTTAGGTGGGATGAACATATAAAGTTAACTGTAAAAAAATTACAAGTGATATTATATAAAATAAAGTAATTAAAAAAACTACTTCCTGCGCATTCCTTAAAACTTTCATACTATGCTCTCGTCCAAAGTCATCTTCGCTTCGGAATAGTGGGATGGGGAGCTGCATCAAAAACCCACATACACTTATTGGAGATAACACAGGAACGTTTTTTAAAGGTGATTCTGAATAAACCATACCAATATTCATCTGATCAGCTGTATATAGACGCAAAAGTGATGGATATAAAGCAATTGTTCTATTATTGTACAATTACCAAACTTCGCAAGATTTTTTAATATAAATTTAGTAGTGTTTTTAAATGAAACTCACGGTCTCTCGTCAATTTCATAAATTTCAGTATTCTAATATTTCCACTCGAAACAAGTGTTCACTTACTTATCGAGTATACTATTCTTATCATTTGTTCTTTTTGTCTCTTCATAACCTGTATTTTTTTCGATTGTAAATTTTTTGATCGAGAATAAACATACATACATATTCTTTAATGAAGTCAAATATGAAAGATAATATCTTTGGCGCCTTAAATCTTTGACCGTTTTTAAAACTTCCACGATTTGATCTTCCTCTATGATGCTTTCATCCCTAACTATTGGATATGTAAAATATTCGCCCAATTCATTTCGATCTTGTTTCCTTAAGCATTCAACTAAAAACCTTTTTTGTTCCCTTCCCTCATCACTTCAGTAACACAGCCAACATAGTATTTGTTTTTTGTACAAGTGAACTTAACTACTACGAAATTGCCTACTTCTATTGCAAGGTTAGCCTCACTAATATCGCTTTGGTTTTGAAGAAACATATTTTCATTATATTCATCTCGCATTCCTATAGCTTCTTCTTGATCACTCTCATTGTCACTTTCACGTTCTTCTTCGAGTTCTTCATTCTCACCTAAATCTTCTAGGGCTACTTCGGCCTCACTCTCAGATGTTGACATATCCATATCCTTTGAGGAAATGCCTTTACCAGGAGCCCCTTGCAATTTTTCCCCCGTTTCTTCCTCGTGACATCTTGAGTAACACTCAGTCTACTTTCATGAAGGAACACCTTAAGGATGTTAGTCCAATGTTCCACATTTGAGTCTTCGTTTTAATTTCTCTCGGAATCAGGTATCTTCCTTAGAACAACATCTGGTGATAGCGGAACAATTCCACAGACTCGGAAGCCAGATTTAAGATTTTTGTTTCCATATGTTTGATGCTTTCGATGGCTTTCTTTAAAATCGCTGGGAACTTTTTTAAAAGGTCCAAAAAAAGACACGTCCAACGGTTGCAGCAGATGAGTTCCATTCGGTGGTAATAAAACAAAAGAAATATTATTTTGCTCGCAACACCGGGAAACATGAATTGAAGTGTGGGCTGCGAAGTTGTCCCCTATCAAGACCTTTCTTCCTGGAGGTATCTGACAATAGGGTAGGATAATCTTGTCAAACCAATCGTCAAAGGTCCAAACAGCCGAATTAGGTACGATTATATACAGTCTCAACACGGCCTCCCTCTACCCAATTTGGATACAAATGTACAGATGTGTAGACAACATATGGGGGTAAAAGTACCCCTGATCCACTAATAGTCATCATAATTGATATGCTTGCCTTGCTTGAATCTACAATCCTTTCTATCCTCTCAGATCTTCGTTTACATAATACTTTTACTCTCCTGTGATCATCAGAAAAGTTGCTTTCATCATAGTTGACGATATTAGAGGGTGGGATAGTTTCTATGGTTTCGCCCAGATTTAAGAAATAGCTTTCTATTATTTCTTTTGTTATATTTGCTCTTGAGCGTTTAATATTTTGAGCAAATCAATTCCAGGGTAATTGTCTTCAAATTTCTTTATATTTTTCCCTTTTCTGTCTAAATAATGTTTTACTAATAGTCTGATATCTTGTCTGGTAAGAGGAACACCCCACTTGCTGAATTTTAAAATTCCTTGCGCCAAAAGTTTTTCTTTTTCTTGTGAAATTACGCATTTCCCGCCATATTTCTTCATTTTTATTCCCTTTTTATCAATAAATAGGGTAGATTTTGGAATATTATAATACTAAGTAGCTTGTCTCACACTTTTTCTTCCGTCTTTTACCTTCCACTGCTCTAGCGAGGTTTTCTTCGCTGTAGTTTTTGAAATTAATGACTATTCTCTTTTTATATAGCATAACCATGGTGTCCGCCTTCGCCCCTATGAAATGACTTTTTTTACTAAAACGACATTATTTAAGAAAAAAAATATGTTTTAACCAAACTTCCATGGGTTTACTTTTAAAAGAGCACATCACAAATAATAGCTCATTTGCAGTATGTAGTTTTAGTATTCTATTGTGACGAACAGTTTCTTTTTTGGTTTTCTAATTTTAAGTGAAAAATATAATTTATAAAATCCTCACCATGAGCTCTGCTCCAAACTTTTTTAGCGAATATGCAATACTCTCATCGAAACTCGGAGCTAGACTAACGGTGTAACGCCGGTCGGTTTATTCTGTGGGACCGCGATATGCCATATTGCAAAAAACGCCGGAAAATACCAGTCTGTCCGAGTTCACCCCCACAGTCCGACTTCACCCCGTTAATTCAAGGAAAAAATAAGATTTAATTCTAAAAAAAGTTGCTTCCAAATAAATTTACCTTTATTAGTAGATACTCCTTGTCTGGAGCTTCGTTTAAAAATCTCTGCAATTGGTCTGCTGTCAATATGTTTGATTTTTTGAGGACGTAATTGTCGGACTCTCTTTTCAAAAATGAACGTAATTTCTGATACGTGGTGGATATATCAATGTTATTTTTAATATTGATAGTACTTCGCAACATTGAATATTGTGACCAAAGTGTAGGCCTTTAAAGTTTTCGACAACTCTTCAAAGTATACTAAATGTACACTTTCCGAAACAGATTTTATTTTTGTATTTCTTCTCCATTCCAAAACTTTCTCGTATGCTAATTCCTACTTTTATCTTGAAATTTCCAGTAATAAATCTAAAGTCACTTTTGTTGCTTTTTCCAATACCCAGATAGCACTAGATATTCAAAGGAAGTACTAAAAATATTCGTTTTCGGATAATGGATTATACTATAGACCCACTTTAAATATTCATATCCTTTCTCGAATATTCTATGGACCATGAAATGGGAAATTTTTTGAATATTCTATAAATATTTCCAAGCAATATTCAAGAATATTCTGAGGATATCTGTTGAATGTATGTAGCAAGATAATCCAGAATATTCATAGAACATTCCAATAGGCATATTCTACGAATATCCAAGTAATATTAGGAATAATATAAGGATATAGCGTATATAGCAAAATTTCAAATATTGGTAGAATATCTCAATATGGATGATACCTGTTGAGCGGGTGACACTGAATCATAGTACACCTTCCTTTAGTTTCAAAGATAATTGATTGACATTGGGGAGATCCTGTATACTTAATGAACGACAGTATTGTACATATCAATTCTTTTCCAACTTCTTGTTCCACCGGGAGTACTACCAACTTTCGTTCAATATCTCCAATTATTTTATCCATAAGCTCCATTAGTGTGAGAGAGAATAGAATTTACCGCCAAGGAAAGCTTCTCTCTCGCACTTAACAAGATTATGGGAAAATTAATCGGCGATATCTCTCCGTAGTCTTTGGAGATATCACCATCAAACCTGGTATCATTGGATTCCTTAGGATAATCCCTAGCCGACCATGTTATAATATACAGAGTGTTCCATTTGAAAATCGGAAGTTAGTATCATTCCCTGTGGAAGAGGGAAATAATAATTGATATGTACATAAGTGTCGTTCAGTAAGCAAACGGGATGTCCCAAATTTGAATAAATATTATATCTTACAAATATCTAAGGAATCTCTCAAGTTTTCGAATTGTATATATAGGAAAAAATATTTTTAATTGAAAGAATTAAGGCACGCGAAACATTGAGTTCAATTTAATTTATTTATACATAAATATAAGATGTACCTCATAACATAACTGAAACTAACATAATTTTCAAATCCAAGATTACAAAATTCACTGACTTCCTCCATACTCAACTTTTTGAAACCGATTTCAGCCGTTCCTTACATTTGGCTAAGAAAATTCCTGTTTTCAATTCAACTTCTTTGTTTATTATTCTCTTGTCTAACATTTTGACGGCATCTGAAACAATAAAATAGTTAAATTTTTTGTTAATAAGCAATTTCTATTCTACTGTGATTTTTGTGTATGTATGTATAACTTAAACTGGATGCAAGCAGCACAGGATAGGAAGATATGGAAGCAATCAAGGGAGGCCTATGTCCAGCAGTGGACTGAAGAGGCTGGGTGATGATGATGATGATGATGATGATGATGATGATGATGATGTATAACAATCAAAATATAATCCCAAAAACTGGAACTTGAAAGATGAAATTAAACATCAAACATGTAATTTTTAAAATAAGTCTTGTAGGAGACAAGTTAAAAGCAAAATATTCCCAACAAAATAGTGATTCGAAGTTATTTGTTTCTTGTACATGATATATTAAATTAATTCACATGTTCATTCCAAAACAAAATAACATGATTATACCTACTACTGCTTCAAAGAGCTTTGTTTTTCCAAAGCATTTTTCCCTTTATATCCATGCATATTGTACCCCTACACTAAATACTCTATCAGGATTTTTTGCAAGAATCTTTTAATATATTGTTGCAAATAAGAACCTTCCAATCTTGCCACAGGTACAACCTAAAATTGTATTAATTTGGAAGTTAATCTCATATGTTTTGAAAATTGAACAATTACAGTTTATAAGCAAAGTTATAACAAACGAACAAAAATATAAGACCGCTTTCATCTGTGTGAACAGTATACATAGGCCTGAAACTAGACAATTGACCTACAATAACTTTTATTTATCAAATGTCAGAACCAATTCAACCTTGAATTATCAGATTACCAGTTGTATAGAGCTTTCTAGTCAATCCCAATTAATAAAAAGAATAGAGGTAACTATAGGCAATTTGATAGAGGAACTCATAGCATTTATCTCAGTAACATAATTACGTGAAACTACCTAAGAAAATAAAATTTTGTTGTACCTTTAGCAACACATAAATACTCCAATATTTCGAGGCAGTTTCATTTTAATTTGGATATTGAATGTTCAACTTATTCATTGTTCAGCAAAGCTGACTCAAATTCTTCAAACTTTGCCTCATCATTTATTGGAAGTTTTAGCAGCGAATGGATAATTTTCTAAAAAATGCATTGATAAATCAACACGTATTAAAAAATACAATATAACGTACCTGTTTTGAAGCGTGAGGTCGTATGTATTAGCTCCACCCGTAGCATACAATACACCGAGGAAACATATTGAAACAAGTGTTTTAAATGAAACTTACTGTTTCTAGTTAACTACACAGTTTATTAAAAAATGTTGAAATGTCTAAAAAATTGACAATTGTTTCGATATTATCTAAATATCATCGTCAGAATGACAGAAGTTACATTTCATTTGATGCCTACCTGATGTTTCATTATCTTTGGCCACTCGAAGCAGTGACCTATCTTGTGATTGACTTAATATATATTAATAGAAAAAAAAATATGATATTACAAATATTGAAGCTTAGATATTATTAGTCCTATGGGGATATCCTGGATGTCATTTTTCCCAATTGAGATCAGTATAACTGTGCAATGATATAGAAAACCAGGAAAACTATATCAGCTGATCTTTACAATTATCGCTTAAGAAGACAGTTTAAAAGTGGAGAATTCCCAAGATTTAACTGTTCATTGACAACTTCATATTGTGGGTTTCTTAAATGTCTTATAATTTCCAGTTCTTCGAGGAAATCCAGTTCTTGTTCCTTTTCACAAATATGCAGTACTTCTAGTTCTGTGTTGGGTGTCAATGAATGATTGGTGTCAAGTAGATGTTTTGCGTAGTGGGATTTATCTGGTTGTTTTAATCTGTATGCTCGTAAGTGCTCACTGTATCGGATTTCAAAGTTTCTAAGGTTCTGACCCTAATAGACAGCATTATATTCTGGACATTTAAGTTTATATACACCAGATTTCTTTGATGGTGATATTTTTGTTTTTACATTTATCAATTTTGTACTTATGTTACTTTCTGTTTTAAAAGAAATCGTTGTATTTGTTGCTAAACATATTATCTTTGAAATATTATTAGAAATATTTCCTGCATATGTAATGGTTATATAAGTTTTTATTTCTTTAGTTTGTTTAGGAAATATTAGTTGTAATGCCACTTTTTCCTCTTTTTTACTAATTAGTTGATTCATCATATGTGATGGGTAACCGTTGGTTGTTGCAATTTGTTTAATGTGTTAACCTCTCTATGAAAATTACATTTGTTCATAGGAACTGAAAATGCCCTATGTATCATTGAATTATATGCCACTAGTTTATGGGACATGGGATGATTGGAACTGTATGGAATAGTCACATCAGTGTGTGTTGGTTTCCGGTGAATCGAATAATGAAGTACATTATTAACTCTTTGAATTTTTAAATCAAGAAAATTGATTGAACTATTTTTTTCAACTTCTAAAGTAAATTTAATTTTTGAGTGAAAATTACTAATGTGGTTGAAAAATGTATCTAATTGTCGTTCAATACCCATATAATAAGCTAATATGTCATCTACATGTCTATACCAAAATAAAACATTTTTTAAAATATTACTTTCAAAGATTTTTCTTTCTAAACTGCCCATAAAAATGTTTGCCAAAATTGCCGATATAGGACTTCCCATTGGTAAACCTTCATTTTGAATATATATCTAATTGTCAAAAAGAAATAATTCTGATTAATACATACATCAAATAACTTAAGTATATCTGATATTATTCCCGGTTTATTATTTTTATCTCCTAGTAACTTTCTCACAAGTATTAGACATTCTTTAAGAGGAATTCTAGTGAACATATTGGTAACATCAAATGAAATAAGCTTAGAGCTATCTTGCAAGTTGAATGCTTCTAATTTTTTGATCAGTTCCATTGAATTTCTAATTGAATATTTAGATGTATATCCGTAACTATTAAGTATATTCTTAAGTTTATTTTCCAATATATTATTGGGAGTATTAGCATAAGAAACTACAGGTCTAATTGGTTTCGTTATTTTATGTAATTTAACGGTTCTATACAATAATTGTGGAGAATCTTCTTCTTACAGTGCCATATCCGTGAGCGGACGTAGGCGACCTTTCACTTCTACCTGTATCGTGCTCTCCAGTTACCACAGATAGAAGGGACCTACAGTTTAACGACGGATCCGAACGTCTATGTTGAAAGGCTGTACTAGGCAGAATACTGTCGGTGGTTTGCCATTGCCTTCCGACAGGTGGCGGAGAATGAGGATTCTTATTTATGATGGACGTCTTCTCGTAATCACTGAGAAGATAATTTGAATTATTAACAATATCTCTAACATTATAAGGAAATTTTTTTGTTGGGTCTGCTCTAAGAACTTTTCCATCATTAGTTGACAGTAGCGTTCCCCTTGTGAAATTTTGTAACTGTTAGGTTATTACCTTCTACTTTCTTTTTTATTGAATTTAAAACTGTAATGTCATTTTTTGTTTGACGTTCAACTTTTGAAGGTTCAATATTTTTGAATAAATTGGCAATTTTTAGTTTCTAATGAAGAAAATTATTTGAATTAGATTTTAAAGCTATTTCTGACTCTGTAGCCATTTTCTGTTTAATAATATTCGTGAATTTTGGTGGTATGCTGTACTTTACAACTTTATTAATATGTCTATTTCACTATCTGTAAAATTAGTGTCTGAAAGGTTTTCAAATCGTGGTGCAAAGTGTATTGGTATGAATTTACTTACAGTTTCATGATGTTTATAGTATGGAACTCTATATTGTGTGTGTTCAAGTTTCTGTAGCTTTTGTTCCTGTTTCTTAAATTTCTTGTGCTAATAATATCTAAGCTGTAATATTTGTAATATCATATATTCCTTTTTCTATTAACATATATTAAGATAATCACAGGTCACTTCTTGGACTAGCCAAGAGTTATGAAACATCAGGTAGGCATCAACTGAAATGTAATTTCTGTTATCCGGACGATGATATTTGAGTAATATCTAAACAATTGTAAATTTTTTAGAATTTTTAACATTTTTCAATATTCTGTGATGTTAACTAGAAACAGTAAGTTTAATTTAAAACACTAATTAAATCATCATATTTCGTGCTAAGGTTTCTCCAGTTATTATATGGATAATTCTTAATGAAACACCCTGTATAATAATTTCTTTTCATTATACCTTCATTCGTTTGAGAGAGCTACTGTATTAGCGAAATGCGTCACTTGTTTAAATTGATCATTAGTTCAAATATAATGAAGTTTTAAACCATTTAAATTGTTTTATTTGAGCGTTCAATAATTATTTTATAATTTTTTTCCCTTTCTTAATCTTTGATAAACAATTTCAACAATCAGTAGGATTGTAGAGAGAAAATAAATAATGATTACATTACTTACCATATGAAGAATTATAGTTACTTCATATATAATAGCGGTTGTTGCATTGACTATGTAACAGGAAGTGAAAGAAACTATCTTTGGCATATTGTGTGATTTATATGAAAATGTTCGAATAATATTAAAAAAAAATTATTGAGCACGGATAATCATTTCATATATCTACTGTTTTGGACTAGGGTGAGAAACTTAAGTCGACCGAGTCAAATAATTTTATAAGTTATTTTTCAAAAACTTTATTAACTATCATAAAATTTATGTGTTGGTAACTCAGAAACTGAAAATGGAATGAATTTTAAAATTACAATCAGTAATACGGAAAGTTTACAAATACTAATTCATAATTTTATAATAGTATTGGAGGGAAAGGGGTAAATTATTAAGAACTATTATTGGACTGTATTAGATTATCTCCATAACTTTTAGAATTTTCGAGAACAATCGAAGGACCACCGATAATGAGGTATCGGACCTTGTCATTCTTGACTTAAGCCAAAGCCAGAGAAATGACTCCAATAAATAAAGCATCAGTTGAGATAAATGAAAGGCCAGACTTCCAGCAGTTATCTATTTATTCAAATGAACAGCTGGAAAAACTATAGTCTAAAATTGTCTAAGTACCTAATTAACACTTAAGAAGTTATACACAAATTATTGAAGTCCGTAATAGATATGAAGTTTCTGACCCGTATTATTTAAAGTCTACACTAAATTAAAGAAAACAACCGCACAATTTACAGTTCACTATTGAAGTTTATATATTATATTATTAGCAAATAGTCTGAAGTGATCAGCGAAAATAAAATATGGTAAATTTCAAATATAAACGATTTGGCAACTGTGTATGATAGATGGCTCCCATTTGGAACTACGTGAAAACTTGATTCAAAGTAACAAATTAAATTTACAAGAAACTGTACTCACAGTAATCCTCAACACAATCACTAACTTAAATGAACTTAATAAAATATAATAAAACCCATTTTTTAGGGTAAGAAATAGAAAAATATTAGAGAGAAGCACTGAGTTCCACTCGGCAGATTGCCATTCTAACCAAAGAATACACCAACAACAAGAAGCGAAACTTCGGCTTTTTGACAATTCATTTTCTGAATGCGCATGTGTGATAGACGCCATTTTTTTATATGTGTTTTACGTCAATGTCATTCTTTGTTGTTAAGTAAAAATATGCTTTTTATTTGTTTTTTTACTTAGATTTTGAACAATACCGTTTAGTAAAAGTAACTAGTTGCACTCTTAGTGAGAAATTATTGTATTTATGATGGGAAGAATAAGCTGTGAAGTTCGTGGATGTCACTCAACAACTGGAGAAAAGATAACTATGTTTGGTTTTCCCAAAGACCCTGTGAGGTAAGAGGAATTGTTTCTATATGTAATGTATTATAGGTATATATTCATTTTTCAATATTTTACATTTTATTTTACATGTTCCTATGAATTGTAAGCTGTGTAAATCTATGTTTCTGTTTGTTAACGTTGATCTGTCCCTCTACCTTTAATAACATGTAATGATAATATTTTTGTACTACAATAAGCTTTCTGCTGACGAGCCCTGTTCTGCAAAAAACATGTTGAATGAAAATACATAATATTCAATATAAATTAATAGTTGATTTCTTTTATAGACATGTGAATATAAAAATATACCTACCTTCATTTACTTTTTAGGGTACAGTTATGGTTGGAAGCTTGTAACCGTAGATATTTGTTTGGAAAGACTACAGATGCTTAACAAAAGAATTTATAGGTTGTGTGAACTTCACTTTGAGAAAAAAATTGTTTCCATAGGAGGATATTCCAAGCGTTTGTTTCAGCTAGCTGCCCCTGCCATATTTCCATGGTTAAAATGTAGGGGACATATTTTATTGAATCATCCACCAACAAAAATAGTTATTCAGTCTGGTAAATATTAAATATAAGTAGACATTACAATCAACTGTTATTAATATTTATTTTTTGTCACCTGGCCACAGGATTAATTGATACTTTACCACAGGATGAATTAATACCTTCATGGAATTTGTGTAAGGGAATGATTACTACAATTATTTTTATAATTGCAGCTACCACACCATTACAGCAATAGCGACATTCATCTCTTAGGCCTCTGCAATACATATGAGTTACCGTGATGCTTCTCCACTGCTTGGTAAATATAATTATTATTTAGATTTACCTCTGTAAGTCAATATACATCAAAATGGATGGCTTTCTCATACCTAAATAAGTTAGTAAAAAATTTAGTGTTTGCAGCTGTGAATTTAACTAGACGAAAGCTTCACCTACAATGTTCAGCCTACCTGTGTCTTACTTAAAAGAATCTTGGTTTTGTTATAAAAGAGTATTTTTTATGATTTTGTTATGATAGAGAAATGTTTTTTTATTTTTCCCATGCTCACTTTGTTCCAGTATTAACTAACATGTGTAAGAGAATTCTTCTGGTAAAATAGATACTAGAAAACTAAAGTGTCGGATGAATAAAACAACACATTGTCTATAATAAAACCTACTCATACACTTCTGTGTCCATTAATATAGTCTTCCTGTATTTTTCTTTTCAGATAATCAACCTTTTAAAATGGACGTTAGGGGGAAGTACTAAGTTATGACCTGTACCTTTACAATCTCCTTCGACTTCAACACAAAGCATGACTTTTGGCACACTACGGAAGCAAACGTCTCTGAACAAAATCCTCTCTATTAGCTGCTTTTAGCCACATTTTAGCTCCAAAAAGTAACGGTACGTTTAATATGGGTTTGACCAGTATACAATTTGGTTTGGTTTACCTATACATTATCCTTGTCCAGTTTTAGAGGGACATCTACAACCACAACATAAGCAAACAAGGCCTCCCTTAGAAGCCATCACGAAAAAATAATCTAGTGCCGCAAGAAATATTGTACAAATATAAATAAAGTAATAGATGACTATTTTACTTATCTAACTGTCCTATACAATTGTGAATGTCCGGTATTATTATTATTATTTAATATATATTGATCATTTCTACACATTATGTTGCAGACATTAAAATATTTTCTCTATGTGTAAAATATTGAATTATGAATCTGGAAGAGTGTAACTGTTATATCATATCATGGAAATTATACAAATTGTACATTTAAGCACCAACATTATTGTAATTTTATACCATCATGTATATTGAACTTTTTCCTTCTGTAATCTGGTATTCTAAATATATAATCTATATTACTGTATTAGTTTTAATATCTAGCCTATCCTACACATACTGCTACTTAAATACATATTTACACATAATGAATTCCAATATCGATATAAGAAAATAAAAATCATTTGATTAAACAATAGCATGTTATTTTTAGTAATAAACTGTTCTTGAAAAACAGAAACTTAAACTATGTATAAAGAAATGCTAAAGCATATTTTTCACAATATAAGCTGAAAATTAATAGAGTTCATCTGTGAGACGCCCTGAGCAATATCCCATCATAAAAGTGGTCACTTGTATACACTCCGGAGGCTGTATTATGCTAACACACTGAAATTTCTCCAAAAATGTCGTACTTCAAGTATCATGTCACCCGTTGTACTGGCTCTGGTGAGCTGAAAATCAATAGGTTCTTCTGTGAGATGTCCTGAACAATATTCAATTACAAAATTGGTATCTTGAGGCACTCCAAAGGCTGTATCGGGCTAACAAGACCATGTTACAGGTTTTTTATGCTTACATTTTTCATTGACAATTAATACTTTCTCGGAATAATGTTTCGACAATACATTAGTAAACAGTTATTTTTTGAAATGTTTGATTTACATTTTTTTCTGCCTGTAAAATATAAACCTTCACAATTTTGTAACCTTTTTATGAGTGTAAATTATTAGCTTTCTGTCAACTTCAGTTTTACAAGGTCACGAAATTTTGCCCCCAGAACATCAAACGATTTATGCCGGCTTTCGCTTCTTGTTGTTGGTGTATTCTTTGTTCTAACGACGGATTTATTGGGTATTGTTTTTAGCGGTTTTCAAGAGAATCGGCCAACATCGCCTAATTTACGCGCAAGAAGGGAACTTTGATCGTTGTAGCGTAAGGGTAAAAATAAACAGTATAATCAGGGCCGTACGGACCCGATTTGTGCGAATTTTAATTGAAATTCGTACAAGTATATTATGCAACGATCATGTAATGATGGTTACTAATACACGAGCATTAACCGGGATACGGAACGAGCCTAAGGCGAGTTTCCTTAGGTTTATGCGAGTGTATTAATAACCATTACAGGAGAGTTTCATACGCTATTTTTTCTACACCCAATAAATAATCAAAAACCATAAATTTTATATTTTTATTGAACACAATAGGTAACGGTAATTATTCGTATTTCTATAAAAAAAAAACACAAAATTGTAATGAATACCTCGGGTATTGATATTGCCATAGATACAAGAAAACTATAAACATTTTATTCGTATTTATATTCTACATACGAAAGTGGATGGTTGCGAAAATCATTGCCATGAAAAATTCCAAAAGACCGAATAACCATTTTACCCTGCCCAAATGCCACTGGAAAACACAAATTGAAACTTTTGGTTATTGGTAATGCTAGATATCGGCGGTCATTTGAAAATGTAAATTTGCCTGTCACTTATAAAGGTCAAAATAAGGTATGGATAAAATCTTCCATGAATGGTTCCATACTGTTTTTATACTCCAAGTACACTCATTTCTCATAATAACAAATTTACCTGAAAATGCACTACTGGTCCTTGATAATGCACCAGGACATGGACCAAATGACATGCTAATGTCAAAAAACTGTCGCATTGAGACTCTTTTCATGCCTCCAAACTGCACTTCCTGTTACAACTAATGGACTAAAAGATAATTGAAATTGAGAAAGAGGTACAAAAAAAAAGATTTTGCTCAAGACTGTTAGCAGTAATTATGACATCGCTGTGGCTACGTTGTGGAAGAAGTTATGGCCTTCAATGGACTCAGCTGGAGAAGGTCAATATTCTTTAATCCAGAAGATTTAATGCCATTAGCAGACCTGATAGTCAGCAGTAAGGCAGGCCCAAAACAAAGCTTCAACGGGTCGACATTCAAGATTGGCGTGATGAAAATATCAACTTTCAAGTGGAAATAACTGATTATGAAATTATAGTAGAGCTAGGTTAATCAAACTAAGAAGAAGCTAAAGACCTATTCGAGGTGTTGTTACCGAAGACTCAAGATGCGTTCTTTGCCATTGAAACCTGTATCAAAAGGGGAGACGAACATTCTGCAACCACCAGCACTTCAACTGCATAACCAAAGTTGAAGGTGTACTTGTGAAAATGTATAGTAATTGTTATTAATCCGATTTCTTAAAAATATTAAGTTTATTTATTGTGCAGTTTGAAAAGTTTATTCCAGGTCCCACTGATCTGGAAGTGGAAGGAATATTTACATTTATTTCATTATTGCTAGTCTCAATAGAGTTCAATATTGTATTGGAAATGCTGATTTTATTCTGAACCGAATTTCCAATGTAGCCTTCTGCCACTGAATTGGATTTCCAGCCACCATGGCGTTTTAATGTAGTAATATCACCACCGGCATCTACTAATACGGTTGCAGATGTCGTACGAAAACAATGCCCTGTATATAAATTCGGATCAGGCAGATTTAAATATGTTGCTATTTTCTTCCCTATATCACCAAATTTATTAATACCGATGTTTTGAATTGTGCATTTTCTATTTAAATAATTAACGAAAAAAAATGGGGTGGAGCAAATATTAGGCCGTAGATTCATATATTTTTTTACTAATTTCGTAGTATTCAAATGCACAGCATGTTTGATTGAAAAATTATGGGTTTCTATTGATTTAAAAATCTGTATCGTAATGAAAAATCTGTATCGTATTGAGTATCATTATGAAACGGATTATGGGCATATAAGTGCATTGTTATAACACGGGTGTAGAAAAAATAAATAATATCTATATACATTTTACAGGTCATCTATTATAGTTATAAAACTCCTCCCCCCATTGGCGAAAGCAATACGGATGGAGGGTTGTTTTCGGGCTCATTATGGTCTTCTCAGTGTTGCTCTATTTTCTTGGGTCTTCTTCTTCTCATGTACCATATGATCGATATTATTATAATAACTGACGAACTAGGTATATTCCAGAATAAGGGATGAACTTCTACATCTTGTATTGTTTTGGTGAATCTTGCTTGTTCTCGAAGAGTATTCATGGCTTCGAGATTTATTGAATGTAACTTCAGCGGTCAATCTTGATATAGATCTGTTTTTCAAAGCAATGGATTCCATTCTAATTTTGGAAGTATTAGTGGGTTTCCATTCATGCTTTCTTCTGTATTATTGTACAGAGAATGCTCTACGGCTACACTACAGTCTTTTGGAATCTTCAAGATTGAGTTTTGTTTAATCATTGCTATCCTATTTTTCTCGCAGTTCATTGTGATTTTTACTGGATTTTCAGCAGGTAGTACTAGCATTGTATAAGGATAGGCCTATCCTTATACAATGGTAGTAGTAAAAATTTGCTATTGATTTGTTCTATTATATGATGATGTAGAACTGCATGGATGGTTTCGCATGAACGCAGTTCAACTCGGATTAAGGCTATGGTGCATGTGTCGTTTACAATATCTTCATGACGTTGGCAGAAAAATGTACCTTCGATGGATGAGCATAGTTTTTCTTCTTGTTGATGCATTTTAGTACCAAGTATAAGGAATGGAGTTTTCGGAATGATTAGGGAGTTTTTATGTGGTATGTTAGAAAATCTATATCTAAAATTATTGGTATATGAATAGCGACTATTGACTTCTTACTTATATCCTTGATAACTGATAATAATTGTAAGGATTCTTGAACTCAACGACACTTTTATTTCCGTAAATGTGTGAAACTCTATATATCAGACTAGTTAGTTCATTTGAAGGTATAACTGAACTTTGTAAATTACCTCAGAGGTAGACTGTACTATCTCCATTTTTTATGGAAACCGGATCTTTAGTGAAACTTACATAACTTTTCACGGAGAATCATAAAAAAATACGTTTAAAGTCAAATTCAGAGAGAGTAACGGAAAAATCAAAAGTAAACTGTACCAAGTCACGAAGTCATTGCGAGGTAAACTATATCAAACGGAGGTAGTATTTTTGGAATGCTGTACTATCTCCATTAAAGGTGGGCTTGTTATAAAACTCAAGATACTACTTATCTCCATAACACGTCAAAACTCAAGATACTATCTCCATCAAAGCAGTCCGACATGTTAGAACAGGAAATTCTCTGTTTTCCCGTATTGTTTGCTTAATCTTCTCTCGATTTTTGTGATGAGAGGGTATACTAAAAATGAGCTCTAGAAATGCGAAAATTTTTGCGAACTTAAAGGCGGCGGCGGTAGTTTGTTATGCCGCAATGGAAGTTTAACATTAGTGTACGGTTTTCTCACTTTAGATTTGTGAATTGTCCAATTCTTTGTGGTCACTATTTTCTTCCCATTATCCTTTTTTACTGTTCTGCTTATGAATACCTTGTCCGTCTATATGATCTTTAGGATCTTCTCAAGTTAGGTTGAGTTAATCAATTATTTTTTGTTTACTTTTGACCGTGTTGTCATAAATAGTTTTATAAAGAGTTGTTTGATCGTTCAGATAATCGTTAATTATGTGTTCGTCTGTGAGATCGTATGAATCTAGTGCTTTAGTGTTTCCTAAAATGATATCCATGGGTCGACATTTTGTAGCAAAATGAATGAAAGAATTATAGCCTATTATTGCGAATTTCATCAAATCTTTCGCGTACGCGTTGAGATGCTCTAATTTGAGTGTTCTACAATTTTCTAAAATAGAAGAATTGAATCTTACTACTGGACTATTGCTGTCTGAATTTTGTGGTGTGGTAAAATGGATTCTAGTTTTATGTAGTTTGCAAAACTCTCCTACTAAATTGTTTTTGAATTCGGTACCACTATCGCATATGAGAGACTATGGTACTCCAAAGTGAGATATAAAAGTGAATAAACATGCTATTATTGATTTTGAGTTTAGACTAGTTTCCATGATATAGGCTTGCCCATATTTTGAAAATGAATCAAGGGTTGTCAAAAATTAGTGTTTTAAATTTGGAACACATCTATATGAATAGCTACGAATGGCTGTTAGAGAAAATTTTATTTCCGGTGGATATCTGTCATATTTAGCTTTTTTACAAATTTCACAAATATTTATATATCTACTGATATCTGAAGTCATGTCAGGCCAATAATATATGTTTTTTAGAGTTGTTTGAGTTTCATTAATGCCTCTATGGCATGTTTTTGTTTCATGATGATATTTAATACATGTTTCTCGTTCTTCCTCGTCTTCAACGTCCCTTAGAAATTTACGTGATATCACTAATTTATAAGAATAATTTTTAAAATGCTGTTGCAATGTAGTTATTAATAATGGAACTCTACGTTAGAATTTTTCATATGAATGCAATAACGTTTTTTGGGGTCGATATAATCTCTAAGAAGATCTATAATTTGTTTTGGAATGCTATTTAAATCATCAGTTAAGTAAGCTGTTATACGTGATTTATTTGTGAATATTTTACGGCTTATTGTATGAAAATATTTTGACTTACCCTATATTATTATTATTTGTGTTTTATAATAATTTGTTATATTTTCGGTAATCGGTATTTCCAAAATAGGATTTTCGATGGCTGTGTGTATCGTTGCATTGTCGTCATTGTGAATATTATCGAGATTTTCAGTTTGTATAGATGCAGATTCATTATTTCGGTTTAAGGTATTTTGATCATTTCTTATTTGGGTTGAACTAATTGAACTTAGTAAATCATCTAATTCATTAACAATCAAAGAATTATTTTCATCGGTTTGATTCTTTTGTTCATTTTCTGATGGCATGTATAATTCTACTTTGGTAAGAGCGTCGGCATTTTTATTTTTATTTTCCGGTTTATAGTGAATTTCATAATCAAATTCGGGAATTAATAGTCGCCATCCTACACATTTTGCGTTCGGTACTTTCATATTAAAGAGGTATTGTAAAGGCTTATGATCTGTAATTATATTTGTTTTGTGCCCAAAAAGATAACACCTGAATGTTTTTAAAGCGAAGACTATCGCTAGGAACTCTTTTTCTATAGTGCTTTAATTTACTTCGGCATCGTTCAACGTTCTCGACGCAGATGCAATTGGTTAATCACTACCAATTTTACCTTGGCTGAGTACAGCCCCAATTGCGTAATTAGAAGCATCAGTAGTAACATTGAAGGGTTTTGTAGAATCAGAGTATTGTAAAATGGGTGCATATGTCAAAATAGTTTTACAGGTATTGAATGAATTTATAAATTGCGGTGAATGCTCTAATTTAGTACACTTTTTCAAATATTTAGTAAGTGGCTTCGTTAACTTAGCGAAGTCCTTGATAAATCTCCTATAATAACCTATTAGTCCCAAGAATGATTTTATTTATTTAATATTTCTGGATAAAGGAATTGTTTAACGGCTATGATTTTCTTAGGATTGGGTTTTATACCATATGGAGTCACAACATGACCCAAAAATTCAACTTCCTTACAAAGGAAATCACTTTTGTCTAATAGTATTTTCAGCTTTGAAAAACTATTCTTAAATTCTGGATATGTTGTTCTAACGATGAACTGAAAATAATTATATTGTCCCTATAGACTAAGCAGATTTTATTCTGAAGATTTTTCAATATGTTGTCCATGACCCTTTGGAATGTTGCTGGAGCATTCTTCAAACAAAAAGGCGCTCGCGTGTTCTCATAATGACCATTCTCTACGGTAAACGCTGTTTTTGGGATTGATTCAGGATCCATCTCCATTTGGTGAAATCCGGATGCAAAGTCCAATGTAGTAAAGTACTGCCACCGTCCCAGTTTGTCTAGAATTTCTGTCATATTCGGAAATGGATATCGGTCTTCTATAGTTTTTTCGTTAACCTTCCGATAGTCCACAACAATTCAGAATGTCTTCTTTCCGCTTGAATCTTCTTCCTTCGGAACGATCCAAATTGTACTGCTCCATGGAGTTCGACTGTGTATAATGATGCCATCATCTAACAACTTTGATATTTGTTGTTGAACTTCGTCTTTTAAATACATATGGGTATCTGTATGACTTAGTGTATACGGGATACTCATCTGTGATATTAATTTTGTGTTTTATTGGATTTGTAAAACTAAATTTCTCGTTTTCTCCATGAATTCATTGCATAGATTATAAACTGCAAGTTTTTCTTCTGAATTCAAATGATCTGTAATAATTAAATTTTCAATATCTTCATCTAGTTCACTATTATCAAAATTTTTGCATAATGTCTTCCATATGGAAGATTTCAAAGTTATTTTTGAGCCATTCTTTATGCGAAATTACTTGAATAGGTTGTTTTAAAATCATGTTAATTATTTTATCAGTGTTATTTATTATTTCCGTTTTTGCGAAGCCGTCACGAGAGAGGGTTAATATTTCAGGAAAATAAACATCGTCAATTTTGGTTTCAGGTACAATTACTTCACCGTTCATAATATTTACAGGAACTTGCAAAGCTAATATTTCGTTAGCGTCAACGGAAATATTGAATTCGCTTCTATCTAACTCATATAGTAGCGGGATTTATATAAAATTACTTCTCAGTAAATGTGTGCTAAAATCAACAGAAAATGTTAAATAGCGTAATTCATAGACCATCAAACTGATTAGGAAACTGACGTACGATAAATTTCAATTGAATGTTAGAACAAAATTGAGCAAAAGCAGGAATGTTGGCTTTATATATAGCTCGTTTTTCTACAATAGTCGGACTTAGCATACTAGATTTGCTACCTGAATCTATCGATAATTTGAGAGGTGGATTTTGTATGATAATATATGGTAAATCCAGTGTACAAGAATTTGAAAATATTTCATTTTTATTTTCAGAATTATTGAATGACACAAATGGATTTTGATTATATCCCATAGGCGTATCCGCCGGAGGTCTATTAAACAATTATCGCTTTCATATTGGGTTTGAATTATCGATATTTCATCTGAGTTTTCAAAATTATGAGTATCTGTTTGATAAAGTTCTTCAGCAACATAATTTTGTTGGTTGTTTTGTCTAGGTCAGGAAGTATTTCTGGTATTCATGGACATTGGTTCTGGTTTTGTGGTGGGATTTTGCCCAGTTGGTGCAAATACGTTTTGGGGTGGACCAAAAACTTCACGGTTTGTCGTATAATGTCTATTGATATTACGAGGTTGCATGTGAATCAGCTGGTTAGGAGAGGGATTAGTGTTTGGATTGGTTTGAAAGTATTGATTGTGTCTGGGTTGGATATTTGGATTGGAGTTGGTTTGAAAATTTTGATTTTGTCTGAGTTGGATATTTGGATTAGGATTGTTTTGAAATCTTGTCGGTATTTGATTGTTTATCATAAAATTTCTCTGTGGTTGTGATCCACTAGGTTGATATTGAAACGGATTTCTAGAAATTGTAAGGGAACTATTTCATGGAATATTGTTGTATACATTTTGGTTATAATTATTGTTTGTTCTATTTCTATTATAGTTATTTGGTCTTGATTCGGATTGTCTAAAATTATTTGAGGAATAAGGAAAGTTTTCTTATTCAATTAAATATGTAATCGATTCCTCAATATTGTGCGGACTTCCTAATCTTACAATAGTTTGTAAACTACATACCTGTTAAATTTCTCAATAGTGTTCTCAAAATCGTTTCATCATATTGTCTCCTGCATATTTCTTTTGTTTGTGCAGACATTTCTGCATCTGGGAAATTATTAACTCTACTGATCAAACTGCTTCTCAACACTTGTAATCTATGAGCGAAATCTATTGGTTGTTCATTTCCAGATATGTGCGCCATTAATAAATCTTGTTGTACGCATTCTAACGAGCATCTATCTCCGAAACATTGCTGCAAAGCCGTTTTTATAGCAACCCATGTATCTAATTCAGATCTCGAATCGACCAATAAATTTGCTTTATCAGCTACTGTAGCCTGTATTGCTCTTATAATATGATCTCGAACTACAACATACGAGTATTGTGTGACTGCGTAATTATTTACTACGAAGTCGCAACTATTGATAAATTTCGTTAAAGTACTTTCATTCCCATCATAGTATGGAATCGTATCAATTTGCATTTTTAGCATTGAAATATTAAATTCTGTATTATTGTTTGCCATATCTCTGACATTAACTAGCCTATTAAAATCTGTAATTAAATTTTCTATACTTACGACAGTATTCGTAAAACTAAAATACTACCCTTATTATTTTCAATTCACTTAAAATGTTTATTTATATAATTACTACTAAAATAAAGGAAATACAAGTGAATAGAGGAATTGTGAAAGGAATACTTGGTACTCACCCAATTCCTGATTCCAGTCCAGATGATGATCTAGGTTATTGACACCGAAGAGTTAAAACTCCCGAAACTTCTCGAAAATCTGACACTATGCCGTGGCTTTTCGAAATTCTGCGTCAAATCCTACTGAGTGCACCAGTTGAATAACTTTATACTCAAAGTTATGTTTTTAAAACTTCATTAAATATCATTCAATTTATGTGTGGTTAACTCAGAAACTGAACATGGAATGAATTTTCGAATTACAATCAGTAATAAGGAAACTTTACAATTACTGACTCATCATTTTATAAAATAAATAATATCTATCTATATATATATATATATATATATATATATATATATATATATATATATTCACAGATCATCTATTACATTTATATGACTACCGCCTTCTCTCCACATACCTTGCGCACCAAAATTCATTTTCCATGCAAAATTTTGAAATATTTTTATTTGACTTTGATATCAGTTGTGAAAGAAACAAAGAAAGACATTAATTTATGTCGATTCAATGGATTCAAGAGTTGTACTGACTGCTCAATTGACGCCAGTAACCTCTCAAAAACATCGTAAAAATGTGTCGGGAGTCTCGAGTAGAACACTTCGTGAGAATTCTGTTAATTAAATTATTGAGAGGATACATTTAATAATAAATCCAAGAGAAAATATAAATAGGGACGAATCAGTACCCATCAACGGAAGGACGTGGAATAATTAAATAAATAAATGTCAGATATCACATTTTTACTTCATTAAAGAGGTTTCAGAGTATGTTGACTCCAAATCCCTCTATACCTAAGCTCTAGCACTTACCGTTCGTCCGCTGATGCTTAGAATGGACGGACGGACGGACAGACGGACGGATACGAAAACCCAAATTATAACACTTCAGTTTTAACTTTAAGTTTAAGAATATCTTTAATAACCATTGTTTTCCGTTTTACATTTACAAAGGTGGTGAAAAAATATATTACATAGTAGGACCGATGGTCTGGCATTTTCCACTACCTTGGTGTTGATCTGGAGCGGTATATGATTCCTTGCATGCCAGCGTTACTCATATGTTTTGGTTGAATTTATTAACTTTGTCCCGAATACACAAAGATGACTTATGATGATGATATTTCAACTGTGTTGTCCCTAAAAACCGGCTGAAAAACAGGGTTTCATGAAAAACAGGGTTTCATATGACACTTCAGTTTTTTCGTCGACTTTGTCGACTCGTGTTTAGAAGCCTAAAAGGAAAAAACGTTGGACGAATCAAGAACAACTGCAAGAAATAGAGTGAACTGGAATAATACTGGAATCACAATCCAATTCCTGAAAAGACAGGAGGGAGAAGAAGTAGAGAACATCTTGACTAGATGATAACCACTATTTTGTTTGAGTTTTGTAAATAGTATGGACTGTATGTATTTAATAATGTTTATTATAATTCAAAACTGTTTCTGGCAATGGCGTCTCTTGACAGTACATTAAGTCGATTTAAACTTCTAATAGCCATCTTGATATCTCTACTCTTTTGACTACCAGAATCAATTGTCGAACTAATCAAATTATATTTAGCAATAAATCTAATATTAAACTAACCACGATGTAGAAAGAATTGCAAGATCCAGAAACGGCAGAGCTGAAGCGGGTCCTGGACTGCTTAACAACCCTTAAGGAACTGGCAAATAGGTACCGGGATATGAGGGTTTCGAAGAGAATGAAGTTGCAGATGAGCTCGTGGGGGAGGAACTTGTAGAAAGGTACGAGGAAGAAAATGTGGCATTTTGAGACTCTACCATCTTCTTCACAGCAAACGTCAATGAGGCCGACCTAAGATTGCTAGCCGGGCATATCGTATTATTGAGGGATTTGAAAAATATGGGCAAGAAATGAGATGCAGGTTGTAGGCTTCGTCTGGAGGCAGGTTTTCGTCATTCTGGGCGGCTTGCACAATCTTGTCCAATGGTGGTAGTTATTTAGAGAACTACATACCATGCACTATTCTACGTACACTGTTTTTGACGTCGTCGTCAGTTTCTAATGGTTTCTTCCGCGGGTGAGTAATAGGTTCACCGAGGTTCCCGCATTTTCTCTCACGTAAAAATCTATAAATCGTTGATTCTCCTACCCCTATAATATACGCAAAATTCGTAATTATGTCGCGAACAGTACTTGTTGGGTTTTGGTGCACAAGAGCCCCATAAACGTTGAGGATTAATGTTTTGACCCGCAAAGAATACGCACTTTTGCTAACTCGTTGAATAGGAATTGGAGAAAAGCTTCAACTTGAAGCCATCTTATTTAGACGAACAGACGTTACTTGCTAGTTGCCGATTACTAACTACTTCAAATTTAATTCTATACAGGTAGCTAGATTTGAATATTATCAGGAAATTAGGTTACGGGGCAGGTACATAGAAAAAAAGGAATGTTTGAATATAGTATAACACAATAACTGCGGGATATTTTGTAAAGCTATCTATATACCTGGAAAAAACTTATACAGATAATACCAAATGAAACCCTTCACTGTATTTCCATCTATTGTCATTTATAATGAAATCACAAACTACTGAAATTTGGGAACATCAATAGACAGTAGCATGTGAAGATATTTTAGTTATTCGAACTGAAACAATATCACGAAATCATTTTTCTACATTCCAGCGGGCATGTTTTTGAATCAAACAATATCTTTTTTCAATTAAAAACCTTTGTTTTCACTTGAGTTACTCACACTCATCATTCAAGTATAATTTTAAATCAATTCCTAATTCTACATTTGTTTCAAATGGCGATATTCTTGATTCAATACTACGGATTCTGAAATTGACTGAATATTTGAACAAAATCAATAATATTTTTTTCATTTTAACATTCTGGGATTTAACCAAACAATATGTATTCTAAAATTCAAGAAGTATTTGTTTCTTTGAGTATTTAATATTTTTGAATATACAAAATTGTTTATTTGGTTCGATAATGGAATAGATTCTCAGATGAAAGTGAAATTATTCTTTCATCAAATAAATCCGAAGAATTGAAAAAAGAACGGAATGTAACAATTGACATCATCTAATATTTTCTTGTATCAAACAAATATTGGTCTTGGAATCCAAATAAACTAGCGTTTTCTTTTAAATGATAGGTTATTTCGCCATATTGAAACAACAAATTTGTTTGACTGAAATATATTTTGTTTGATTCAATACTCTCTTTTTTCTGTATAGTTCCGTCGCGCCTATGGTTTATAACTACTTTATGGTCCGAACCCCCTATCCGTGCTATCCACTCCATTGGGATAGACTTTAATATTTATCAATTCTGTTTCTTATGCTTGTTGGTACATATATTGCCTTCAAGATCTTCCTTAACACAGTATTAAATACTGCCGTAAAATCTATGATTACCATAATGAGTGAGATAATTAGCAGAAGTACGACTAGTGCTTAAACTAGACTTTGAAGAGAAAGCGATTCATGACGGGTATTGATATTTGGGAAAACACCAAGATTAAAATGAAGTAGAAAGCGAATAACAACCCGGAAACAAGGGAAGAACTGAGCCTGTATAGGTTAGGATAGAGAACTCTATTATAAAGTAGAAGAACGAGGAGGAGAAAAAGAAGACGAAGAAGAATAGAGGAAGTGTTGAATGTAAGAAGATCTGTTATGATCCACGGTAAAGCAGAGGCGGTCAGTTTTATATTCATTAGAGATGATAACAAAATTATCTTGTATATTCCTACAACTAATACTGAAATGGTTTGTAAATAACTAATTTAGTAACGTTTAAATTGGTTTGATGTAAATGTTACTTCGTTACGAAATCTTTTTTCTGAAATCGAATAAATAAATTGGTGTGTAATGGAACATCTCATTAACTTTGTAGAGCACAATGACCCGAATCTATTGGCAAATGCCACGTTATGCGCACTGCGAATTCGATTCGCATTAGTTGCGTTGTGTCTATATTCCAAGCACTTTTGATCTTATTCGTTATTTTATTATCATATGTATCGAAAGTATTCTCGGAAAGAAATTATGAAGTTTGTCGAGTATAAAAAAATCGAATATGACTGTTGAGTTTATATAACTGCATAATATAAATCGCATGATATAAACATATTTTTTTCCTATTATAATAATGATGTAACCGAAAATACCGAACATCAGTATTATGAAATTTGTAAAAGTTGAATTTGAGCAAGCGATTAGCAAATTTATCCTTTGACTCAAGCGAGTGAACAATTTTACTTTTAATATGATAAAAAAGTTCACTAGCTGAACTTATATAATTTACAATGTAATATTAAGTCACCTATCAAAATTGAAGTGGTGTAAAAGTGAAATGAAGCTGTTAAAGTTTACCATACAATCAATTTCCTGATTGTTTCACTTTTTAGAAGCAATTCTGAATAACAAGGTGTACTAAAATGTGCACCACCAAATATTTCATGTCTTGTTGGAATTTTAAAAAAATGGAAAACATGCTAATTTTAATGGTAATGGGGTACATAATTTTGAAGCTTCTCCCATTATCTACAACCCTGTTATCTTTTGAATGATTTTCTTTTAGAAAATATAAAATTCGTTCAGGATCATTGGGATTTTTGGAATTGACAAGCTTGTTTCCAAAAAGTACCAAATTTACAAAATTAAATCACAGTTTCCTGTGTTGTCTATTTGTAATATAACTTCTCTGGAGGAATGGCAACGGTGTAAACCTAGACAAAACACGATTAGAATTTCCATTTGAAAAGCAAATCAAATTGTGAAGTAATCAGTGGAAATTTAATTTTGAAACTAATTATTATTTTAAATTGAACTTACTGTTTCTAGATTATACCACAATATATTCAAAAAAATGTTAAAAATTCTAATAAATTTGACAATTATTTCGATATTTAATATCATCGACAAATTGATAAAAAATACATTTCATTCCTGATTCCTACCTGATGTTTAATAATTATTCTTGGCTAGACCAAGAGTGAGCTACATTGTGATTGACTTGAAATATGTTAATAGAAAAAAGAAGAATATATGATATTACAAATATTAAAGCTTAGATATTATTAGCCCTATGGAGATATCCTGGATATCTTCTTCCCAATTAAGATCAGTATAACTGTGCTATGATATAGGAAACCAGGAAAACTATACCTGCTGACATTTACAAATATCATTTAAGAAGACAGTTTAAAAGTGGAGAACTCCCCAGATTTATCTGTTCATTGACAACTTGATATTGTGGGTTTCTAAAGTGTCTTCTAATTTCTAAATCTTCAAGGAAATCCAGTTCTTGTTTCTTATCACAAATATATAATAATTCTAGTTCTGTGTTATATGTTAGTGAATGTTTGGTGTCCAAAGTAGACGTTTGGCGTAATGGGATTTATCTGGTTGTTTTAATCTGTATGCTCGTAAGTGTTCACTTTATCTGATCTCAAAATTTCTAAGGGTTTAACTCAAATAGAAAGCATTACGTTTTGGATATTTAAGTTTCTATATACCAGACTTCTTTAATGGCGATATTGGCATTTATCAATTTTGTATTCACGTTACTTTCTATTTTAAAAGAAATTGTATTAGTTGCTAAAGATATTATATTTGAAATATAATTAGAAATATTTCCTGTATATGTGAAGGTTTTAATACTTTTTATTTCTTTAGTTTGCTTGGGAAGTATTAGTTGTAATGCCACTTTTTTCTCTTTTTAAATAATTAGCTAATTCATCATATACAATGGATAAACGTTGGATGTTGCTATTTGTTTAATTGTATTAATTGCTCTATCAAAATTACATTTGTTAATATGAACTGAAAACGCTCTATGTATCATTGAATTATATGCTGCTAATTTATGTCACATGGGATAATTGGAACTATATGGAATAGTCATATCAGTGTGTGTTGGTTTTCTCTAAACTGAGTGATCAACTACAACTCTTTGATTTTTAAATCAAGAGAGTTGATTGAGATATTTTCTTCAACTTCTAACGTAAATTTAATTTTTGGGTGTTAATTATCAATATGGTCGAAATGTAAATCTAATTGTTGTTCACTAACTATAAAACAAGCTAATATGTCATCTACATATCTATACTAAAATAAAGCATTTCTTGGAACATTACTTTCAAAGATTTTTCTTTCTAAACTATCCATAAAAATGTTTGCCAACATTGGTGATATGGGGCTTCCCATTGGTAAACCTTCATGTTGAATATATATCTTATTGTCCAAAGTGAAATAATTCTGATTAATACATACATCAAATAAATTTAGTTAATCTGATATTATTCCTAGATTAATATTTTCATATTCTATTAATTTTCTTACAAGTGTTAGACATTCTTTAGTAGGAAATTTAGAGAACATGTTGCTAACATCAAATGAAATGATTTTAGAGTTATCTTGTAAGCTGAATGCTTTTAATTTTTGATTAGTTCTATTGAATTTTTAACCTTTCGTTGTTAACATGCTCAATTGTTTCTAAAAGGTTAACATCGGTCTAAGAGACCGAAAATTGTTTAAACTAGTTTCATGTCAAACTGAAGTTTGCGAATGTATGCTACTGGTATAATATATGTTTTTTAAAATCATATAGGACTAATAAATCACGCAGTTCGATATAAAAGAATTTATTTCATTTTAGAAGCAAAAAGATACAAATTCGTTTTGAAATAAACTTAAAATGACTGAAATACGAAAAACAAAAACGTCTATTAATTAAACTTATTTATAAATTTAGTCTTCATTGTCTTCATTTTGATTATAGATTTCAGAGCAACGGGTATTATATGATCTAAACACAAATATTTTTTGAACACTTGAGAGTTATACTTCGTTTTTCGATTTTTTTTGCTGTCGCAATAATAACATCGACCATATTAGTTTCCTCTTGGTGCTTCCTCTGCTTGAATTTTTATGTCACATATCTATCTGAGTCTCATTTTCATGGCTCTGGAAATATTATCTTGAAGAGCCCGCCGCCTGATATGCGGATCCATTAGTTCCATTCCCAAAGCTTCCAGGAATATTCTCCGTGGAATTTGGTTTTGGCCATGTTGGTTACATTTACATATAACAAAAGAGTTAATCCCAGCAATATTCATGGCGATGTAGAAAACTATCATTGGCCATCTACGGGAATCTCTGGTACAGTTATAAGCTTCGCACATTTTATCTACGACGTCTACTCCTCCTTTTGTCTCATTATAGGTCATAATCATTCCAGGTTTACCTGTTAGTTCATCTAAAGCATCATCATTGTGCATAGTCGATAATATTAGAACATTTTTTCCTGGCTTAGGAATGTAAGAAACAATTGTGCATTTTTCCTGGAAGGCAAACATAGAAGTTTTTTCAGGACGTGTTATCTTGAACTCGGCCGGTATTTCCCGTTTATTTTTTCGAATTGTCCCTAAGGAGGTAATTTTGTAATCATTTAGTAATTTTTAAGCGACGAGCTTACTCGTTAAAAATTTCTCTCTATCGGCTCGTAAGCCGATAGAGAGAAATGCGTTGGTATGTTGGAATTAAAATTTTCGAAAAACTCTCTAATTGGAGCCAATTTGTCAAGTGTTTTGCGTTCTTCACGGGGTCGTTTATCATCGAATCGGATATGGCTTAACAAAAAGCGAAGCCTTGCCTGAGACATAGTTAGTCGAAAAATTTCTAATGAGGTCCCATTGGTATTGAAAAGATCAGAAGCATGCAGTCGACTAGCTTTGTTTATTCCAGCCAAATAATTCCATTATTCCCAGTAAGTCAGTAGGTCTGGCAGCTCTGTTGATGGTACCTATATTTGATATTGCAATAAACATATTGGTATTTTCGACTATATTCTCTAGCATACTGTCAGTGATGAAAAAACCCCAAATTTTTCATGCATTGGATAGTTTGCGCGCTTCTCCTTTTACTCCAGGTAATGTGACAACGATATTATCAGCACGTGTCCTAACAAGTTTGTTGGTAGTAACATGTTTCCTCAATTTAGATGAATCTTTGGAAATATAAACCGGTATAGAATGGGAAGACTCACCCTTGTTCTAGTTATTGTCTATGTCCATAATGCTTACGTTGATCTCTTCAACTTCATCTTCATCCATATCCTGCTCACTGTCTGTATTGATGTTCTGGACTTCAACAATATCATTATCCAAGGTTGGATCATCATCATCATCATCGAATTCTATTGCAGTGTTTACTTTGTCATCAGAGAGTAACTCTTCATGTAGATACTTAAGCCACTTTTGTTCTTTTTCGTAACTCATGTTATCTAAAAGAAATAGTAAAAAATATTTTTAGGACAAAAAATAAATTTTTTGGAGTGAAAAAACGCACCGGTAAAATTCGCAGACTCCTTAAAAAACGTACACAAAGTATAACAACGGTGTCAGAGACCGAAATGCCTAGGATTTAAAAACGACGTGCCAGTCGTGAATGATTTTAATACACTGAATTCGGAGACTGAAAATATAAAGCTACTGAGCAGGACAGCGCTCACGGTGGTTAGTTCGATAATTATTCGCCATAATAATCCAAGTCGGTCTGACAGACCGGGCGTTAACAACGGAAGGTTAATTGAGTATTTTGGTGTATACTCGTAACTATTAAGTATATTGTTAAGTTCATTTGCTAATATATTATTGGGAGTATTAACATAAGAAAGTACAGGTCTAATTGGTTTCGTTATTATTCCTAATAATATATTAGCAAAAAAACTTAACAATATACTTTATAGTCACGGATATACATCTAAATACTCAATTCAAATTTCAATAGAAGTTATAAAAAAATTAAAAGCATCCAACTTGCAAGATAACTCTAAACTTATTTTATTTGATGTTACCAATATGTTCACTAAAATTCCTCCCAAAGAATATCTAACACTTGTAAGAAAATTACTAGAAGATAAAAATATTAATCCAGGAATAATATCGGATATAATCCTGATTAATATATACATCAAATAAATTAAGATTTGATGTATGTATTAATCAGAATTATTTCACTTTTGACAATTACCTATATATTCAAAATGAAGGTTTACCAACGGAAAGCCATATATCACCTATTTTGGCAAACATTTTTATGGGCAGTTCAGAAAGGAAAATCTTTGAAAGTAATATTTCAAAAAATGTTTTATTTTGGTATAGATATGTAGATGACAAATTAGCTTGTTTTATAGGTAGTGAACGACAACTAGATATATTTTTCAAACACATTAATAATTTACACCCAAAAATTAAATTTACATTAGAAGTAGAAGAAAATAACTCAATCATTTTTCTTCAATTCAAAGAGTTAATAAAGTACTTGATTATTCAATTTACCGAAAACCAACACACATTGATGTGACAAATCCAAATAGTTCCAACCACCCCATGTCACATAAACTATCAGCATATAATTCAATGATACATAGAGCATTTTCAGTTCCTATGGACAAATATAATTTTGATTAATACAATTAGACAAATAGCAACATTCAACGGTTATCCATTACATATGATGAATAAGCTGATTAATAAAAAAGGGGAAAAAGTGGCATTGCAACTAATATTTCCTAAACAACCTGGAGAAATGAAAACTTATTATAATATGTCAAAGATAATGTCGTTAACAACAAATACAACAATTTTATTAAAACAGAAAGTAACGTGAGTACAAAATTTGTTAAATGTAAAAACAAAAATATCCCCATTAAAGCAGTTTGGTATATATAATCTTAAATGTCCAGAATGTGATGCTGTATATTTGGGTCAAACCCTTAGAAATTTTGAAATTCGATACAGTGAACACTTACGAGCATACAGATTGAAACAACCAGATAAATCCCACTACGCAAATGATATACTTGACACCAATCATTCATTGATACCTAACACAGAACTAGAAGTACTACATATTTGTGATAAGAACCAAGAACTGGATTTCCTTGAAGAATTGGAAATTAGAAGACACTTAAGAAACTCACAATAAGAAGTCGTCAATGAACAAATAAATTTAGGAAAATTCAAATAAATATTAAGCATGCTAATTTGAACTGAAATTAATTTTCATAAATGATTAGTGCGTGTATATTCCATAACTTTTTCGATGTTATTGTTTTTGTACGGGTACTCGATATTTCGATATTTTCCATTCTAATCCAGCACTTGTAAGTTGTATTTAAATAATAATCTTCAAAATTCGCTGTGAAAAATTGAACCAGCAATTATTAGCGAGTGACGTTAAACATTTTCCTACAAACTGTTAGTCGTTAGTGGTTGAGAAAATAATAATTTTATGAATGGCATTTGCACCATATTTGAAATAAATTGGGGAAAAGCTTCACAGCTTTGAAATTGAGTTATATTAAAATAAGTATCAAAGGATTTGTTATTTCATTTTGATTTAAATAAGAATTTTACATATTAAATTTAAAATAATAGTCAAATTGGCACCAGTAGGAACTCGTCTGTGATATCTAATACCTATGTGAAAAGTATATCATTTGGGAGTTACGGATAATTTCAATTCACTGACCGAGAAAGTTCAAATATTAACAAATTAGCATAACAATGATAAATTATTTTATAAGATGTTCAAATTGACATCCATTGTTTTCCATACAATGATACAATCGAGCTTTGAATTATTGTCGTACATTATGTAACATTTCTGGGTTCACTTGTTGACATTCTTGAACTCTATAGATTCTGTTTGAGTGGCAGATGTACTAGTTGCGTCTAAATGTTAATACTACTAGGCTACACTTTATTTACAAAACGTCACACAACAGTTTTTCGGTCACTATGTTTTGTTCTTTTTTTTGTTATTCGTTTCGTTTTCGTTTGTACCAGTAAATTGAAATTACCCGTACCTCCTAAAAGATATACTTTTCAGCTTAGGTATTTTTGTAATCATCTTTCAGAGGAGAATCCAAAAATGCGAAAATCTACAGGGTGTTCAATTGAAAAAAAATGGTAGAGTTGATCATAGGAAGGAGGGGCTAAAACTTATAGGTAGTACATGTGAGCAAAAAGACGTACTTACTCCTTTATATGATTTTTGACGTATTTATTCATAAAAGTAACGGTTTCCGATTTGTCGAGGGTGGATAGTTTTCATTGAAATGTTCTGCATATGAAACAAAAGTAATTAGAGAATTAGTATCTGGTATTTCCACCCCTTCTGGGAATAACCTCCTGACATCTTTGGTTCATACTTAAAATCAAAGTTCTGATTGGGTTCTGATCTAGGCCATTCCGTGATTCGACTAGACGCTCTCCCAATTCTTGTAAATTTTGGGATTGTCGTCCCTCACTTCGTAAACGCCAACCGATAAAATCCACCTCGCATCCACCTCGATATAAAGTTGTGTGGAAAAAATTGCATTGACTGTATCGCTTATCGGGTCTTCGGTAGACGCAAATACGTCTGTCACACATATACAAATTCAACCCGTCCCCTTTATATGATTTTTGATGTATTTTTATATTTTTTCATAGAAGTGATCGCTTCCGATTTGTAAAGGGTGGATAGTTTTCATTGAAATGCTCTGTACATATAAACAGGTTAATATCAATAGTTTCAAATGTACGTAAGTTTTCGACAATTATTTCCTGTACATGTTGACAGGAATGTAAAAATATTTTCTCATAATAAAAATTATATTAACTTCATGTACGTTTGATAAATATATTAAAATATTATTTGCATGTGAAAATACGATGTCCATTATAAATTAACACAAAAACCTCACTAAATCGAGTGTAAAATAAATTGGAGAACGGAAAAACGACCTTCTTTTGCAACATGTTGTTCTAGTCGTTAATATACTTGCTGGTTGTGTCGGTTCTAATAATGACATTGCTATTTCAATAAATTCCTACTTGGAATACTGCTTCCATTACATTTTATTTATTTGTACTGTTCAGGTAAACAAATTCTATCACCAGCGCTTTGTAATATAACATAATAATTTGTATTGTTTTCCTTGAATAACATGTAACAAACTTGACAGGAAAAATAGTTGGAAAGTTTACCTGAAGGATCAAAACTTCAAAATAAGATGCACTGTTTGTAATCAGGTTGAATAATATTTTTCATGATCATACCGCTACCATAATGGCAGAAGGTCACATGTGACATTTGCATTATTTTGAGATAATGAGGTTAGAAAAAAATGCACAATTTATATGTTGAAAATTATTTGCATTTTTTTTAAAATAATGATTTTTTTTTACAATATGACTCCATTTATTATTGCAAACAAAATAAGAAGAATTAAATTAATATGACTTTCTTATTAACAAAAATAAATGTATTTATGACATTTTGTCACGCATGACAACTAAAAAAAACGTATTCCACACTTATGACATTATGTCACATTAATTAACCTCGCTATAGCAACATATCTTTACTTGGTCTATAATAAACTGAATAAAAAATTACAAGAGGTCAATCGATAGGATCTAAGATTCTAAAATATCTTCTTCCTCGTCCGATCTCATTACACAGTCATTAATAAATTCGTCAGAACTATTTTTATTGTCTTGAGTGATTTATAAAAGTCATGGGAAACTGTGGGGATGTCACCTCGATTACAAAGTGTTATCAAACTCTTCAATTTTTCCTCATCTATTGGTAAAGTCTCTGTAAATTTTTTTTTTATTGAAATGCTTTCGTCTAAAGTTTTACTTCGTCTTGAAGGTTTCAGGTTAATTTCTTTGAAGTTCTCATCTTCATAACTGGTTTAAAAATATATATTCTTTCTTGACGTGCAGCCATTTTATCTTCATCCATTGGACTGCTGAAACCTCAGTGTCTTTGTTCAGATTTCCAGTCGGAACCAAAATAAACAGATCAATAACGATTGAATTACCTTTAGAATCATTACAATTTTTTTCTCCTGTTTCATCCAAATCATCAGTCCAAATTGGGGGAGGCGGCAAATTTGTATTCTTTATTTTACATTTTTTTGTTTCCATCATCGGTTCATTGTCTTCTGGTTCAGAAGAAGAAAATACCTTTTTTCTTCGGATTCTTTTATCTGGTATTGCAGTTTCATCTCCTTCATCGGTATTCAAGTCACTAGTATGTTCAGTTTTAGATGCCTTTGCTCTCGCGACTCCATAGACATCTACAAAATGCATAATATATAAAATATTTGAAAAGTGGCTTAAGTAAATCGACCTTACCACATGTAGCATTTCTAAATGTTCTCACTTTATGAGAGTGCCAGCAAGAGTTGAACTAACATTTTTTAATTAGAATATTCAGTTTTTCCCGTGTGACAGCAGGCCACGGACATTCATCCCCATTGATCCATCTAGTAGGAACTGCTTCAACAGTTTCGTCAGCAATGAAGCAAACAGCAGTCCATGTTTTATTGGGCGAAGACATATTTTTGTTCAGATACTGTTGACATGAACTAAAACTGATAAAACAAACAATACCAACAAAAAATTTTAAGCAATGTTACTCAATATGTTGAAATAATAATATTTAAATATTTAAAGTTATTTAATGAAAGTCTTCAATACAAAATTTGATGAGAATTTTATGGCAATTTAGGTGTATTTAGCAAAAAACAGAGATATGGAAAAGAATTATGTATTTTTTCATTTATGTTAAATGAAGCACTAGTACCTATATTGCATTTTGGATTCTACGAAAAACTCATAAGAATATTTTATGTATGTCCAATAATTTTCTGGCAGTTAAAAACTAACATGTTGGAAAAATTCAGGCATCACATATAAAATATTTTTTCAGGATTCTCTGCAGAATCTAAAAATGCAATAGAATACATCATTTTTTGTAACATTTAATCTGATTTAATAGTATGAAGTGAGGGAAAGGCAACAAATTTATTTTTATAAATTAATTTAATACATTTGTAGGCAATTTGACTCAAATCCCAGGATTGAAGAACTGAATTTAAACCACTAACCAAAAATATATTTAATTTAGATGATTCACAAGATGACATATAAAAGTTTTCTATGATTGAAAATCGTTTACCAACTGTTTTACTGTATCATGAACTATAATATTTTCTATCAAGACTACACTTTTGTCCTTAAGCATACAACAATTGTCACCTCCATCTTTTGAAGATAAAAAAAATTGTTTGTATAAATTTGTTTATACTGCTTTACACCTAAAGATTTGTCAATAACTGGTCCATCAGAATGTTCATTTTTAAATCTGGTATTAAAATTAAATGAAATTGGATTTGCATCAAAAACTATTATTGATCTTTCAGAAATTCTATTTATGATCTGCTGTAGTGGTTTGTCGCCTTTACGAACTAGATTTTTTATAAAAATCATGTGGTTTCCAAAGGAAAAGCACTGAAATTTTCTATGCTACCAAATTATTTAACATCATCAGCAATATGTAACAAATTATGAACATTATGGGAAATATGTTCATTGCCATAAAATATAGAAAAAGTATTTATAAAATGTTTCATTAGTTGGTGAGAATATAATAAATTTTCATTTTTTGAAAACAATGATATTGTTACATGCAGACATAAGAAATTTTCATTTACTTTTTCTGGTACATTATGTTTTAATACAACAGGACCCAAGTAGAGTAAGAATATACGGAACTCTGTAGCTTTCCACCGCTTTACTTCCAACAATGATCTTGGTTTTCTAAGTATTTCTTTTGGCATTTGATTTTTGAATGCTAGGTATTGATCTGAAATATCTCTTGATTGGTTAGAAGAAAAACGATATGGTGGTTTTCCACCATGCCACAGGTTATTAAGTAGCTTTTTCATGACACTCAGACATACCAAGTGCATGTAATCTAGTGGAAATGATTTTACCATATCTATCCCTGGAATAGTTTCTCAGATAGTGGTTTCAATGTCATGACTTTCCTGTTCTTTTGTTCGAAAACTTATGCCTGTCCTTAAATTAAAACTCTCTAAACCTGGAAAACATGTGCGGTTACCTATATACGTGTCTTCAATGTCACATTTAGTGCAAAACATGTATCCACTGTGTCCTTTGACACATTTTAAAAATGATTTAGCAGGAACATCACATATGAAAGCAAGTATTTTAACAGTATAATTCATGTTGTTGTACAAAAAACCATGTTCGATTAAATCTACTGCTTCATTTATAAAGCCGCACATAAAATCATTGCTACTTTTAGGTTTTTCATTGCCATGATAAATCCCACAAATCTGAATAAAACCTTTATTTTTGTAAAAGTTAACCATTATTGGCCAAACTTGGTTTCCCGAACTTTTTGAAAGAGGCAAGCCATCAACATTAACACAAATTTCCATGACATTGTTGTTTACATTATGTTTTAAAAACTCAACTAACAACTTTTGTATGCCCTGCGATAACCCAAAGTGATAATAGAATCCTGGTTCAACTATTTTAATTTGCGAACCAGTGTGTCTGGGTGTTTTAGGAAGGGTCCTTGGGTCTTTTGGCAATTCCGCATTATTTTGCCTTAAAATGTCCAACAAATCAGATAAATCGGAATGATTGATATTATGTTTTAATGCCCAGTTTCCTAAAGAAGATACCAAAGTCTCATTTGATAAAGTAGGACGTGATATAAGTTGATTATTCTCAACAAAAGCATTAAAATTACATTCATTAGAGCTAGATGTGCAACTGTCTATAAATATACAATGCTCTGGAATCAACTAAATGTTTACAATCAGTTACAGGCTCAGAAATGTGAGTTGGAGCTGGGCCCCCTAAAACTGAATTATCTGGAGTAGAGGGTTCACCACAGAGTTTGAGGTTAATTTTAGAGTTTTCACCTTTGTTGATGCGTTTAAATCGTTGCTCAAACTTATTTAAAAGTTTTGTTTTTTCTCGAGACTCCATAATAAAAAAATATGTTCTACTTACCTCATAATAATGAAAACGAATTTAATCATACATGCACTTTTGCCAAAAGCACCGGTTCAAAAACACCACAGATAACCTACAAACAGCGACAACCATCCCGCCAACCCGACCTGAACCAGACAGAGGCTCTGTTATCGCAAACGCGCCGACTCGCGGTTGGGTTATTTACTAAATATATAGCCAAAAAATACACGTTAGTTGGTGTATTCTTTGATATAGCGGGATTTTTGATATTTTGTGTTTGGATATAGAATCATGACGTCGAGGAATCGATTTCTTTGATGTTTTTGTTTATTGAATAAATTTTAATGCAAATGTTTCGTGATTATTTCAATTTTGTAGATATATACAGTGTGACCCGTTTAAAATGGAATCACCCTTGTAAAATAGGCGTTTTTCAATAAATTACCAAGAAAATATTATTTTGTAATAATATGGATTAAAAACTGAATCTTTACACATATTTCCATAATGTTAGTTTATTTCCAAGGCACTTTATGTTTTATTTTATTTATCAAAAACGACAAAAGTTAATTATGCAATTTTTGTTTTCAAGTTTGACTACACCACTTAATTTGTAGTCGTCAGAAATAAAAACCATCAACATTTCATGAAAAAATATTGGTTAGCAACGAAGTTACAATGACTTTAATTTTGGAAACAATCTATTTGATTATAATTTTTATTTAGATTATAGACTTATTTCAGATCCGGCAATACTGTTGATACAAAGTAGAATACCCGTGAACTTATACAGTGATAATGCGAAGTCAATAGCTTATTCCGTTCTACAGTTATAACTCCTGAAATTCTGGTAATGTGAACGATTTGTTGAGAAAGGGATTTTATAATAACATTCTGACTACGCCACTGGATTTGTAACTTATATAACCTTAACATGATTTAATTAAATAGAGATTATAAGTGGATTCAAAAATAACTCAAAATTAAAAGTTATTTTCCAAGTGATGCTGTAGTACAATCTTCCATAGCCAGATAAAAATAAAATGAACAGGAACAAGTTTTGAAGTTCTTATCAAAATTTAATTAACTTTCAATTTTGAGTTATATTAGAATTCACTTATAACCTATATATAATAAAATAATTTTATGGAAATATAATTTACAAATCTATTGGCGTAGTCAGATTTTTATTACAAAATCCCTTTCCCCACAAATCGTTTACTTTACCATAATTTCATGTCTATTGACATTCACTGTATAAGTTCACTGGTGCCACTGTGTATCAATAATGTTGCCGGTTTTGAGATAACTCTATAATCTAAATAAAAATTATAATCAAATACTTTGTTTCCAAAATTAAAGTTATTGTAACTTCGTTGCTAACCAATATTTTTCCATGAAATTTTGATGGTTTTTATTTCTGACAACTACAAATTCAGTGGTGTAGTCAAACTTGAAAACAAAAATTGCCTACTAAACTTTTTCCGTTTTTGACAAAGAAAATAAAACATGAAGTGCCTTGGAAATTAAACTAAAATTATGCGAATATGTGTAAATATACATTTTTTTTGCAGATTAATGCGACTTTTACATGGATGGTTCCATTTTGAATGGGTCACACTGTATAAATAGGTGATAAGTAAAATATTTCTTTCATGAAAAAAGATTAAAAGGAATGTTCCTTGATCATCCTGATAAAAACATAAGAGGGATGTCCCAACACAAACATCTCTAGCATATCGTACCTAAGTCACAAACATTGGAACATATGTAGGACCTTAGTGGGATATACCAGCAAGGTTCTGTGTTATTAGGGTTGGGACTGTTCTGTTCTCACTAATACAACCGAAATCTATTTCAAACTAGGGTTGATTATTAACTACATAACGTCGCAAAACTTCGTAAGTACAACTTATAATTATGAAGATTCTGTCAGAGTTTGTTATTTTTTACAACATAATGTCGTATGTGGCCACATACGACTTTCCGTTCAATACAAACTGACAAAACCAACAAATTTGAAATCATATGTAGCACATGCGATCTTTTGTCACCCCTTATAAAATCATACGATATTTTGTCACAATAATTAAAAAATTGAAAGAGTGTCTCATGTGCAATATTATACATGTGACGTTTTGCGACGTTAAAAGTGTTACGACTTATTCACATATTTATATGAGTATCCGTTCAAACCCGATTACTAGTCAAATAACACATACGACGTTTTGTCTTATTATAGTTCAAATTCACTCCCTCTCTCTCTACCTCTTCTCAGCAAGTTTATATGTCAGTCCTGTGCGACAGAATATGTGTATTTTTACCTAAATGGTCCATCCATCCATAATTCAACAAATGTTCGTCGTTGGTTGAACCAAAAATTTCATATGTGCTAGATCGGAAGAATCAGCCCCTTCGAGTTGTGGCCTCCGAGATACCCCGACCTTACATCGCTTGATTATTACTTTTGAGGTATATAAAAACAAGTTTATAAAACAAGACCCAGGAACTAGAAAGAATTTCGAGTCAAAATAACATAAGTATATTTGTATGAAACTTTTTGTAAAGCGAAGTTATTTGTTTTTAGCTATTTAAAATAAACATGGCAATTGTGAATGATAGAGTAAGTGCGCATTATGCATGCGTCAAATCAATCAACTACGTAGTGTTCCGATCTCAGCCAGCTAGTGACAGACAGGCATGCCATTGTTGTATTTAATTAGGAATACAAGTTTAGTTTCAAATAGTTATTTAAATTTCATTGTGTTTTACAGTCCACTAAATATTCACCAAACTACTAAACAATGTTAAGAAATCAGCATACCTGAACTTACACAAAAAGCTAAACAGAATAAAAAAACAATTAAACAATGTATTCGAATAGACGGTGAACTAGCTGAGAGAGATCGATTTCAATGACAGTTATTTATTTGTATTATAATTTTTCTAAATTTACTAATTTCAGCTTTTTTCGCAACTTCTAACGAGAAGCAAAATATCAAGAATAGGTCCAATTTGTCAATATTTAGTAGGCGGGGTATTAATTTTGACTTTCAGTTGATTATCTTTATAAATGACTGTGTAAATCCCTTCAAATAATGAAAATTTGGTGTCGTCCTCATCTTATATTCGACACACTGTGTAATTGTGGAACATGAAATAGACATTTATATGAAAATATTAAGTTCCATATATCTCCTACTTTCGCTGCACGCTGTACGTACTGTTTAAATATTCGGAATGGTATTGAATGAATTATCTAATCAGAATTCACAAGCATCTGACACGTTCCAAGTATTCGGCAAGGAATTTCGGTTATTCGAACGAAATCATGATAATTTGGTAGGTCTGACTACAATAGTTCGATAATTTACATAAAATATTTCTGCAATGGACGTTTTAATAGGTTTGTGGAGAGAACAATAGTTGGATTATTAATGTGGTCCTGAAATGGTGAAGTTCTATAAACAAAGCCACGTAGATTCACCGTTTATCTCTAGACCATCAATGTTTTTCAAACTGTGGGTAGCGAACTCCAAGGGCATCGCTAAGTTTTACACGAGGGTTTATTTAAAATATTCTTTATTGACATAATATTCCCTTTTACAACATTCAGGAAAATACAGTGGTTGTATGCGTCTATTCATGGCTCCTTGCGAGTAACATATTATCCATATGTTCTCACAATTCACAACAACTCTGTCCCTTAGAATGTTTGTGACTCCTAGAATATTTCGGCGGAATTGTCCCTGAAAAGTAGCTATATAACACAGTTTTAGAAAGGATGCGGAGAGTAGTTTTTGAAAAAGAAACATGACTGACGTTGTTGTATTGTGTTTTATATTAGTGCAGGTTATTACATTTTTTGTGTTTGAGGTATTAAGTGAATTTATGTATTGATCGATGAAACAAAACAATATGATTTGTTAATAACTTAATTTATTTGAACTAATGTTCCATTTAAGCTGGTGGACGCGTTTCACTCACACAGTAGCTTTGTCAAAACGAATGAAGGTATAATATAAAAATGTTTAATATATACAGTGCATAAATACAGAATTCTATTTACTAATGTTAAAAAAGGTATTGAGAGAAATTACCTGCAAATTCATTCACTACAAACATTCCTAAGCTATCTTCTAGGTAAAATGCTTTAATAAAGGAGAGTGATTGATATCTATTTGGTCGTTAAGAAGATTACTTCAATATTTATTTTTGTTAATCTTAAGGGCCTCTAATACATTTAAACTAAAGGATTTACCGACTTCATGGATATTTTCAAAATTTGGGTCGAAAATGTAATGGTTTTCTAATAAATGATTTGAATAGTTAGAATCTAATTTTTTGGTGTCATAGCTACGTTTGTGTTCCGAAATTCTAGTTCTAAAACTTCTAAAAGTTCTACCGGTATAAATTTTATCACAGTTGTCATTACCACATTTTAATTTATAAACTCCTGACTTGTTTAATTCTGAAGATTTAGATTTATTATTTTTGATGAGTTTGGATACATTGTTATCAGTTTTAAAGGAAATATTCATGTCTAAAGTTTCTAAAAATGATTTAATTTTTAGGGATGGTGTTCCCAAGTATGTTAAGCTTTTAAATTGTTTATTATTATTTTTATCAGAAGGGAATACTTGTTCTAAAGTCTGTTATTTTATCCATTCAACTTGGATTGTAATTATTATTAACTGCTATTTGTTTTATGATATTTAATTCTTTGTTATAATTATTAATATTAAAAGGGACTGTTAAGAGTCCGTGTATCATACTATTGAAAGCTGCTAATTTATAACTGAATGGGTGGACCGAACTATTATGAATTGTAATATATGTATGTGACGGTTTATGAAATATAGAAAAATCATGTTTATTATCTATATTAGAAATTGTAAGGTGTAAAAAGTTTAAAGACTTCTTTTGTTCAAGCTCTACGGTAAATTTGATATTATTGTGAATTGAGTTTATGTAAGTGATGAAGCTCTCTAATTATCTATTTGTACCGATGAAGCTAGCTAAAATGCCGTCCACATATCGGTGCCAGAACATATTTTTTTTTACTAAGGGAGTGTTCATGAATTATTTTTTTTTTATTATCCATGAAAATTTCTGCTAGTAGGGGGCTGAGGGGGTTACCCATAATCAAACCGTCTTTACTGCTATAAACCTCTCCATTGAAATGAAAATAATTTTGATTCAAACACACTTCTAATAAAGCAATTATATCCGAGTGAATTATAGGATTAACATTTTTGTAAGTGAGCAAGTTATCAACAAGAATTATAGTTTCTTTAGGAGGTGAAATAAGAAACGGCTGGTCTGATTGGGTACCCCTCTCTATGGAGTTTGAATTATTTCACAGCACCTTCATTCTCATATATGTCATTTCTAAATATTGTTCATTGAAACCTCGATTTTCAGTTCAAAACTCAACGCCATTGATTAATAATATTCAAGATATAATACTACCCCATAATTCTAAATTCATATCGTTCGATGTAACAAATCTATTCCCTAGTATACCTCCTAAAGAAACTATAGCTCTTGTTGATAACTTGCTCACATACAATAATGTAAATTCTATAATTCACTCTGATATCATTACTTTGTTAAAAGTGTGTTCAAATTAAAATTATTTTCATTTCAATAGAGAGGTTTATAGCAGTAAATACGGTTTGATTATGGATAACCCCCTCAGCCCCCTACTAGCAGAAATTTTCATGGATAATATAGAAAAAATAATTCATGAACACCCCCTTAGTGAAAAATTAATGTACTGGCACCGATGTGGACAACATTTTAGCTAGATTCATCGGTACAAATAGACAATTAGGGAGCTCCATTACTTACACAAACTCAATTCACAATAATATTAAATTTACCGTAGAGCTTGAACAAAATAAGTCTATTATTTTTTTAGACCTTACAATTTCAATTATAAATAATAAACATGATTTTTATATATTTCATAAACCATCACATACAGATAATACAATTCATAGTAGTTCGGTCCACCCATTCAGTCATAAACTAGCAGCTTTCAATAGCATGATACACAGACTCTTAACAGTCCCATTAAATATTCATTAAATATTGATAATTATAACAAAGAATTAAATATCATAAAACAAATAGCACTTAATAATAATATTAATAAACAACTAAAAAGCTTAACATACTTTGGAACACCATCTTTAAAAATTAAATCATTGTTAGAAACTTTAGACATGAATATTTCCTTTAAAACTGATTACAATTTATCCTCATTAAAAATAATAAATCTAAATTTTCAAAATTAAACAAATCAGGAGTTTATAACGACCAAATATGTATCAATCACTCTCCTTTATTAAACCTTTTTACCTAGAAGAAAGCTTAGGAATGTTTGTAGTGAAAGAATTTCCAGGTAATTTCTTTTAATATCTTTGTAAACATTAGTAAATAAAATTCTGTAGTTATGCACAGTATATATTCAAACATATTTATATTATACCTTCAATCGTTTTGACAAAGCTACTGTGTTAGTAAAACGCGTCAACCAGTTTAAATTGAACATTAGTTCAAATAAATGAAGTTTTAAACAGAC